>CM057455.1:1008770000-1009370000 GCA_016271365.2 Neoceratodus forsteri
CTGAGGCCCTTTCAGTTAACTCTGCCCCCTTCCCTGGATTGTAACAAAGTTCCCTTTCTGTTCGGGCCTTGGTCGAATGCAGTGCTTAGCTTTTCACTGTTAACTTCTCTCCCCTCTTAAAGCAACTACAAATAGACCTTGATAGATGTATCACCATACCCCTCTCATTGGAATGTCATGTCGCAGTGGTTAAAATGATGATTCTCCCTAAACTTCTCTATTTTTTCAATCACTGTCTATTCATATTGACAAAGTACACTGGGCGAGGTGGCATAGGATTATCAGTAGATTTCTATGGCAGAGTAGATCACTGAGAATAGCCTACTCCACCCTCTGCAGACCCAAGGATCAGAGAGGGCTGGCTGTTCTAGATCTCCCCTGCACTATGATGCAGCTCAGATACAACCAGTCTTGAGCTGGCTGAGGAATACCCCACAGCAGTGAGATTCTCAGCTGGAAAGAAAGTACAGTTACATAGGAACTTACCGTAACAGTAGATCTTCGCGAGAGGTTCCTTCAGTAGGTCATCACAAATAGGACTGACGTCGCCTGACATCAGGCCGCACGGCACTTTTCTAGCAATCCCCGACAGGGGACCGCCCACCCGGCGTCACGTGACCGACATCAGTGTGACGGTATATAGTGGGCGGTCCCCACAACCACCCTTCAGTTCTCCTGCTGGAACCAGGAAGAGGCCTAACAGCAGCAGCGAACAGGTTTGGAGACGCTATAAAAAATAAAATGAGGGGAAGGAGGGAGGGAAAAACATGACCTACTGAAGGAACCTCTCTCGAAGATCTACTGTTACGGTAAGTTCCTACATAATTGTACTATCTTACTTCGAGAGGATTCCTTCAGTAGGTCATCACAAATAGGACCGAGTCCCAAGCAGTCCCTCTAAGGTGAGACCAAGAGAAACTAGGGAGGGGGCAAAACAAGATCCACGGAAAAGACTGAAGTCCGAAAGGGCCCAGCCTAGGACAACAGACCCTACAGGACAGCTAGGCCAAACCAGTCCTCCGCCTAGAAGTAATGTCCAAACTATAATGCTTGGTAAAAGTATGGACAGAACTCCAAGTAGCAGCAGCATAAATATCCGCTGCAGAAACATTACGAAGGTAGGCTGCAGAAGCGGCCATGCCCCTAGTAGAATGACCCCTGATAAAGCCCGAGAGGGGTTTATCATACTTTTGATAACAGAATCTAATGCAGTTGCCCAACCATTTGGAGAGGCCCTGCTTGGAAACCGGTTTGCCTCGTGTTCGTTGTGCGAAGGAGACAAACAATTGCAAGAGCGAAAATCTTTGGCTCGGTGTGTGTAACACCGAAGAATCTGGTGGACGTCCATCGTATGAAGGAGTGCCTCACACGTGTTAGTGGGAGCTGGATAATATACTGGAAGCTCTACCAAATGGTTCAGAGTAGCTTCTGACACCACCTTTGGAAGGAACATCGGATAGGTTCTGAGAACCGCCCTGTCCTGGTGAAAAATCAGGTAAGACTCCTTACAAACCAGCGCATGAAGCTCCGAAATTCTTCGAGCTGAAGTGAGAACAACCAGAAACAACGCCTTCCAAGATAGGAAGCGTAGGTCACAGCTCATTGCTGGCTCGAAAGGAGGCAAAGTGAGCTTTTCCAGGACGAAATTCAAGTCCCATGGTGGTGTTGGGCTGCGGATGGGGGGTTTCAGATGGAGAATTCCTTTCAAAAAGGTCATTGAGATAACCAACTGAGCCACGGGTTTACCATCCTCCAGCTCATGGTACGCCGAGATAGCGGAGAGGTGCACTTTCAGAGAGGAATAGGCTAGACCTGAGTCCGATAGGTGAAGGAGGTATTCCATGACTTGTGGGGCCGAGCAAGAAAAAGGGTTCCAGTCCTTTGTGGTCATCCAAATGGAAAACCACTTCCACTTCAAGGCATAAGTGGAATGGGTGGAAGGTTTTCTGGCTTCGACAAGGACCTGTGCCACTCAAGAGGATACCCCAAAGTGAGAGACGGCTACGTCTGTAGGAGCCATGCATGCAGATGCAGGATCCTGAGCCCCGGATGAACCAGACAGCCTTGATCCTGAGTAAGGAGGTCATGTGTCAATGGAAGTGGAACTACTAGCTGCTGATGCTGCAGAAACCAAATCTGTCTCGGCCAAAGAGGAGTGATGAGAATCATCTTGGCCTTCTCTGCCTGTAGTTTGAGGAGGACCCTCTGCAGAATGGGAAATGGAGGGAAGGCGTACAAAAATTTCCCTGTCCAGGACAGAGATAATGCATCACTCCAGAAAGCACCTGGCTCTGGAACGACTGAGCAAAACTTGGGAAGTTTTGCATTGAATTGAGAGGCGAATAGGTCTATTTCCGGTCGCCCCCAATTTTGGAAGATGGATTCTGCCACTTCCTGATGAAGTTTCCACTCGTGAGCAGGGGTCTGCGATCTGCTGAGACTGTCCGCCAGGATGTTTAGAACTCCCGGTACATGCATGGCCACTAGGGACAAGTGGTGCTGGACTGCCCAGTTCCACACCCTGGTCGCCTCCCTGCAAAGAGGGTATGACTGGGTTCCTCCTTGTTTGTTGATGTACCAAACCACCGACATATTGTCCGTTTGGATTAGCAGTGTTCCCTCGGGCAGCAGGGGTTGAAAGGCCTGTAAGGCATACAGGACCACCCTGAGCTCTAGAACATTGATGTGAAGAGAAAGCTCCGAGCCGGACCAAGTCCCTGGACTTGACGTTCCCCTAGATGCGCAACCCACCCCATATTCGAGGCATCCGTGGTGAGAGTGGCGACGGGTGCTGGGCTTCAAAATGGAACCCCCAAGGAAAGACTGTGTGGATTCATCCACCATAGAAGATCCTTCCGGAACACTGAAGAGATGAGGACCGGATGGTCCAGATCGTCCAGAAGCTGGTCCCATTGCACCTTCAGGGACCACTGAGTGATCCTCATGTGGAGCCTGACTAGGGGAACGGTACAAATGGAAGCTGCCATGAGGCCTAACAGGCAAAGGACCTCCCGGGCTGGGATGGTCCTGCAAGACGCCACCTTGGAGGTCTGGTAGACCAGAGTCTCCACTCTGTCCGGAGGAAGAAAAACTCTGCACTGGACCGTGTCAAGGACTGCCCCAATAAACTGCAGTCTCTGGGTGGGGATAAGGTATGATGTGGGCACATTGACAGTGATCCCGAGTCAATTGAACAGGTCCAGGGTAAACAACAGCGTCTCCTACGACACATGCCTGGATGGGGCCGCTAGTAGCCTATCGTCCAGGTAAGGAAACACTGCAATCCCTCTGAGGCATAAAAATGCAGCAACCACTGCTAGGCACTTGGTAAAAACCAGAGGTGCCGAAGACAGTCCAAAGGGAAGAGCTGGGAACTGGAAGTGCTCCCCCCTGGAACAGGAAATGCAGGAACCAATGGTGGCTGGGGAAAATAGGGATATGTAGGTAGGCATCCTGCATATCCAGGGCGCAGAGCCAGTGATTCTCTAACAAGAGCGGAAGAAAGCTCTGGAGTGTCAGCATGCAAAACTTCTTGTACTCGACATAATGGTTCAGCTGACTGAGATCTAGAATGGGTCGTTAGTCCACAGTCTTTTTTGGAACCAGGAAAAAATGGGAGTAGAAGCCTTTTCCTGTTTGCCTTCAGGGGACTCGCTTGATTGCTTGTTTTAACAAGAGCTAATTTATCTCCTCTTGAACAAGGATAGCCTGATGCCGAGTGTATGAGGACCTCAATGGAGGGTTTCCCGGAGGAAGCTCCAGTAACTCTATAGTGTGGCCTAAGACCACTAGTTGCAGGACCCACACGTCAGAGGTAATCGCCCTCCACTCCTGCACGTGGAGAGCAAACCACTCCCCCCACCTGCTCCTCACCGAGAGGCTGAGGAGGCAGTGGGGCTGGGGAGTCAAGAAGTGGTGGGTCGGTCAGGAGGAAGACCCCCTGAACATCGCAGATTCTTGGAGGCAGGAGGGGTGACGGTACCCGTGGCCTTCCGCTTACCCTGGCGACGCACCTGAGCATATTTCCCATGTCTCCAGGTCCTCCTCTGAAAGGGTTGCTGCTGTCATCGCTGAGGAGCACCCGATCGGTACATAGACCAAACAGATCTAAGGCAACACCTTTGCCCTGTAGCTCTAATGATGTCCATGGTGTCACCTCCAAAAAGGACCAAACCCCGGAATGGGACGTCCTGAATCGCCGACTGAACCTCATTGGCAAGGCCCAAGAGGCGAAGCCAGGAGTGCCATCTCAGGGCAACGGCAGTCGCCGAGGTACGGGCCATGGAATCGACTGAATCGTAGGTGGCCCATAAGAAAAAATTACTTACCTTAGTAATTATGTTTCTTCTAATGGAGTCTTGCTGTATTCTGACTATTGCAGTTAGCCCCAGCCTTTAAACTGCCCTGGAGAACAAAGGGCTAACTTTCTATGCAGAGCATAGAATGCTGAGCTCGAGCTCGGTTGAGGTGTCTGTCTGCAGCCCTTTGAAATCCAACAGTCAGATTCTTACGAGCGAAAAACTCACTAACTATCCTATGTGGAAACTGTAAAATTTTTACTAGCCAACTTGCAACAAGAGTTTTGAATTCCCAAGGAAGACTCAAGTCAGATAATCCAAAGCCAAAAACCAATCCAAATAAGAATAATAATAAAACAAACACCTAAACAAGAGAGGAGGGTGTAAAAGAAGCACCCCTGAGGTGCAACACTGCACCTGCCCACCCACTTCCCAAAAACAGGTTCTGAGAAGGGAGGCAGGGAGGAAGGTCAGAATACAGCAAGACTCCATTAGAAAAAACATAATTACTAAGGTGAGTATTTTTTTCTTCAAACAACATGACGTCTTGCTGTATTCTGACTATTGCAGACTACCAAGCAGTACCTCCATGGAGGAGGGACAGAACCTACTTTGGGAATAGGCTCTGAAGTACTGCTGTGCCAAACCGAGCATCACTCCTAGCCTGGATATCCAGAGAGTAATGCTTGGTAAAGGTATGGACTGTTTTCCAGGTGGCTGCTTGACAAATTTCTATGAGAGGAATATCCCTGGCAGCAGACAGGGAAGCAGCTGTACCTCTGGTGGAGTGAGCCCTCAGGCCTGAGGGTGGAATCTTTCCTAGTTTCTCACAGCAGAATTGTATACAAGACACAATCCACCTGGCAGTAGTTCTCTTGTTGGCAGGTTTGCCCTTTCTCACTTCTCCATAAGTGAGGAACAACTGGAGGGAATCAAACCTGTGACCCTTGGTGCGCTCTATGTAGTAGCTAAGGGCCCTTTTAACATCTAAACTGTGTAGCCTCCTTTCTCCTAAAGAAGAATGATCAGTGAAGAAGACAGGAAGAGACATAGACTGATTCAAGTGGAAATCTGAAACCACTTTGGGCAAGAACTTTCTATTGGTTCTAAGGACCACTTTATCCCTATGAAAGGAGATAAAAATCAGGTTCCACTGACAGGACTTGCAATTCATTGATACATCTGGCAGAGGTAATGGCTACTAAAAGCACAGTTTTCCAAGTCAAGTACTCTGCTGAGGACATAGGTTCAAAGGGAGGTTGCATAAGTTGAGCAATGCAAACATTTAAGTCCTAGGCAGGGGCAGGGTCTCTAAAGGGAGGATTGGTATGAATCAATACCTTAAAAAATTTACAGAACACAGGATGAGATGATAGTGAGGAAGACTTCCCCACTGACAGAAAAGCAGAAACAGCTGACAAGTGCACCTTGAGAGTAGCTGGTCTGAGGCCTAAGCCATTCAAATGGACCATATAATCCAGAACTGTAGGCAATTCAGCAGTGTCTGGGGAAATATGTTTCTTGGAACACCAAATGCTGAATCTCTTCCATTTGGAGTTATAGGTTTTTCTAGTGGCGGGCTTTCGAGAGGCTTTGAGAATATCCAGAACCCCCTGAGACAGATACAAATCTGCATACTCTAACTCTTCAAGAGCCATGCCTTGAGATTGAGAGATTGAAGATTGGGGTACCAAATCCTCCCCCGCGAGGAGGTTAACAGGTTGTAATTCCTGGGAAGAGACGGGGAAGATGGACTGCTAGGGACAGCAAAGGGGGTACCAAGGCTGTCTGGCCCAGTCTGGAGCAATCAGAATCACTTTGCAAGGTTGTGACCTTATCTTGACTAAAACTTTGAACAGTAGAGGAAAGGGAGGGAAGGCATACAGAAATTTCCCTTCCCAGTTCAGAACCAGAGCATCCAGAGGGACTGAGCCCAAGACTGGGGGTCTGCAACAAAAGAGAGGAAGTTGGAGATTGTCTGGGGCTGCAAAGAGATCTATCCTGGAGTGTCCCACCTTGAAAAAAATCACCTTCAACACCAGAGGGTCCAGGGACCCTTCGTGATGGCCCTGTGAGATCCTGCTCAGTGCATCTGCTAGCACATTGTCCTTTCCTGGAAGGTGGACTGCTATCAGAGAGGTTTGCAGGGAATAATCCAGGGACCACAACTTCATGGCTTCTGTGCACAAGGCCGTAGACCGAGTGCCTCCCTGCTTGCTGATGTACCACATGGTGGTGGTGGTGTCTGTTCTGACCTGAGCCACCTTGTTCTGTACTGACTGAGAGAAAGCTTGCAGGGCCAGAAAAACTGCCCTGAGTTCTAGGAGATTGATATGGAGAAGGGATTCCTGAGGGGACCACAGTCCCGGGCATGAGGGCCCCCAGATGGGCTCTCCAGCCCAGAAGGGAAGCATCCGTGGTAAGGACCACTGAATGAGACTGAGTGGCAGATGGGAACCCTTGCCATAAATTGTCCTGATCCTGCCACCATTGAAGGGCTTGAATCAAGGTCAGAGTCACTGGAATCAGTTTGGTAAGGGAATCCTTATTCTGAGACCAAAAAGCCCTCAGATGGAACTGAATGTCCCTCATCTGGAATCTTGCCCCTTGGACCACTACCATAGAAGCTGCCATGTGGCTCAAAAGCTGGAGGAAATGCCTTGCTGGTCAATATACCTGAAGGCTGAAGGAAGAGGCTAGTTCTATAAGAACCCTTGCCCTTTCCAGGGCAAGAAAGGCTCTTGCTTTGACCATATCCAGCTCTGCCTCTATAAAGGGTAAGAAGCTGGACTGGCTCGAGAATTGACTTGGGAAGGTTGAGAAGAAATCCTAGAGAAGTGAGCACTTGTTGGGTCACTTGCAGGTCTGACTTGACTTGGTCTGGAGACTGGCCCACTATTAGCCAGTCATCCAGATATGGAAAAATGGAAATCTTTTGCCTCCTTAGAAAGGCAACTACTACTGCCAGGCACTTTGTGAAGACCCTTGGGGCTGAAGTTAGGCCAAAGGGCATTGTTCTGAACTGATAGTGGCCTGAGGGCAACTCGAACCTGAGGTACTTTCTGTGGGAGCACCTGATCGGAATGTGAAAATAGGCATCTTTGAGGTCCAGGGAGTCTAGCCAGTCCCCTGGCCTTAGAGAGGGAAGGATTATTCCCAGAGTTACCATCTTGAACTTTGGTTTTAAAAGATGTTTGTTTAGGTATCTTAAGTCTAGGTTGGGTTGCCACTTCCCTGTCTTTTTTGGGGTAAGGAAGTCCCTGAAGTACAGACCTTTGCCCCAGTGTAGGGTAGGCACTCTCTCTATGGCTCTTAAAGCCAGCAGAGATTAAACCTCTGCCTCTAGGGCAAGGGTTTCTGAGAGACCTGCAGGTGGAAAAGATCTGGCTCTCATCTTCAGAAATTTTTTGAAGCTGAGAACCAGTCCCTGGCTTACTACTTCCAGGACCCACTAGTCTGATGTAATAGACATCCAGTCCTGGACGAAGTAAGTCAGCCTGCTCCCTACTGGAATAGGAGAGTTGACCCGGGCAGGCCCATCAGGGTGTCTGCTTGGCAGGGGCCTTAGGCTGAAGAGTGGCTGCAGCCCAGCTCATCCTTCTTCTGCCTCTCCCTCTGAAGAACCCCCTCTGTGAAAAGGGAGAAGAGGCCTGTGCTTGGTAAAAAGGCCTATGAAAAGGCCTGCCCCTGCCCCTAGACTGCTGCCTTTGAGGAGTTGCCTGCCTCTCTTTGGCCTGAGCACTCCTGCAAGTGGTCCTGTACTCATCCATTTTCTTCATGTAATTCTCTGTCTGCTCCCCAAACAGAGAATTACCCACCACAGGAAAATCTATTGCCTTAGCCTGGGTATCCTGCGAGAGGCTAGTACATCTGAGCCAAGCCATTCTCTGAAGAGCCACAGATGTAGCCATGACTCTTGATGACACATCATTGGAGTCCACAGCATCATGAAACTGAACTTTTGATGCCTCAATCCCATCTGCAGTCACCTCCTCCAGCTCCTTGGCTAGCTGAGGGGAGGCCTGTTTAGCCAGTGCCAGTACAGTGTCCCACCTGGACTTCTGGTACCTGGCTGTATAGGCCATATAATTCGCCTGCCTGAGTCCCAAGGAAGATGCCATGTACTGTTTTTTTGCCATGGCATCAATCTTCCTGGAGTCTTTGTCTGGGAGTGTGTGAAGCCAGGGGAATGTTTGTCTTATCACAGGAAGCAACCTGTACAACCCCAACATGGCTGCATTGCTGATATAAAAACTGTATCTGAGCCTGAAAGTGTATACCTCTTGTCCATTCTTCTATCAACAGGAGGTATAGTATTGGGAGATGCCATGTACTGTTTTTTGCCATGGCATCAATCTTCCTGGAGTCTTTGTCTGGGAGGCGTGAAGCCAAGGGAATATTTGCCTTGTCACAGGCAGCAGCCTGCATTACCCCAACATGGCTGCATTGTTGGTATAAAAACTCCGTATCTGAGCCTGATAGTGCGTACCTCTTGTCCATCCTTCTGTCAACAGGAGGTACAGTATTGGGAGACTAAGATTTTGAGTGTCTGCTTCCCAAAGGATTTGTGGAAGGGAATGGGCAGACTAGATGGGCCTAGCGGTCCTTATCTGCCGTCAAAGTCTATGTAATAGACAGTCTCTTGGCCTCTGGGATGTCCATCATTTCTACATAATCAGGCTCCTCTTGATCCTCCATGGCCTCCTCCATAGGAGGTTGGAGGGTTTCAGCCACCTTTCTGTAAAACAGAAAGTGGGTAGGGGACTCAGAAAGCCTAGGAAGGGAAACACCAGAAGGTCTGTCTGGGGAGATGTCTGGTTCCACAGGCACATCCAGACTTCCACCATTGTCACCATCATCCTTGAACTCCCCCCTTCCCCCAAACTCCGGTTCATAAAAATCTTCAGGGGTATAATCTTGAACCGGGGGAACCGACCGAACTGAGCCCCTGCCAAATGGTGCCGGATCGGTCAGAACCGGGCGAAGCGATTCCACAATCGAATCACTCTGGCTATTTCTTGATGATGGAACATGAACCTCTGGATCGAACCGGTTGATTTCTCTTCGTTTCCTTTTGTAGGAACCGAACCCTCAGGATCGGCTCTCCTTTTGCCTGAAGAAGTATTGCCCTGGTCAGAGGGCACTCCTTCTGGTTCGGTCAGAACCGAACCGGGCTGGCCATCCGGGTCAGCGGACTTCTCAGCCTCCTTTTCCGTCAGTCTACCTAATCTCTTTTCAAGGGTAGATTTAGGAAAATTTTCACAAATTTGGCAGTCTGTATCGAGGTGTTCAAAGTCCAGACAGTAAACACAGATGGTGTGGGGATCGGCCTTAGCAAAGACCTCCCCACACTCACTGCAGTGCTGATACCCAGTGGGCCCGGTTTTCTTCTTGTGTTTCTCAGACATGGCCAACCTAACCAAACTTACCCTTTTTATGGCAATTGCTAGGCAAGACTTCCTTATTGGTTCCTAACCGTGTCACGGGTTACGGGGAAAAAAACATTCAAAACACGTTCTTTTTTAGAACCAATAAGGACCGGTAACCACACTCTAAAGTAAAAGACAGAAATTCACTAAAAGTGATCAGTTCAGCTGAACCGATCAAACAAGCTTACAATTTCCACACAGAAATAGGTAAAACCTATCTAGTACTCACGGTACCGCAGACAGAGGCTGAACCAACTAAGCAGAACAAATTCGGCTAAAACTGACACTTTTACCGACACTTTAACCGACTTTTCGAATCGAGCTGAAGGAGAAATCTCCGGAGCGACTGTTCAGTGAGGCGGAGTAAAGAATCTGACGGTTGGATTTCAAAGGGCTGCAGACAGAGACCTCAACTGAACTCGAGCTCAGCATTCTATGCTCTGCATAGAAAGTTAACCCTTTGTTCTCCGGGGCAGTTTAAAGGCTGGGGCTAACTGCAATAATCAGAATACAGCAAGACTTCATGTTGTTTGAAAGCATGCCTACAAGAGATCTTGGAGAGGTGGAGATCCTTGGCGAGTTTCTCCTTGAGAAGTGAAGGATCCATAGACTGGACCTTCGTCTCCAACCTGGCCATAGTCGCTTTTTGGTGGGACACCATATGGGCCACGGAGCGGAGCGTGCACGTGGCAGAAGAGTAGATTTTCTTGCCAAACTGGTCCATCTGCCGCAACTCCTTATCTGGAGGAGTAGTGCTCAAGTGCTTGGGCGTAGCCGAGCGATCATAAGTCACTGAAATAACCACGGAGTCTGCCTTCGGATGGGTCTTCAAAAAAGGAGCAACCTTAGGTGCCTGGTAAAGCCTGTCTGCCCCCTTGGGGACAGCAGGGATAGAGTAAGGCATCTGCCAGACGGTGGTGGTGAGGTCTTGGTGGGGGGCCATCCACGGAGGAACTGGGATGGGAGACAGGGACTCTAAGTCAAGGTGCTCTGCGAGCCACTGCCTCATCGGGTCCTGTTGCTCCGACTCCCAATCAAAATAATCTCTGAGGGCCCTCATGAGATCTGAGAAGGAAGGATCCTCAGGTGGTGATTTCAGTGAGGTCTTGCCTCTCTGCTCGGGTTCCACCACAATTTCCTCCTCCGAAGAATCCTCTCTCCCATCAGAACTGATGTCATTGGCCTCCTCAACTGGGCGGCGTTCGAAGCAAGAAAGGGGAACGTCCAGTTGATTCTTCCCCAAGAGGTGGACAATTGGACCTGAACTGCTTGGGGAAGGGGACCTAGGAAGCTGAGGTGGGAGCCTCGCTTCCAAGTCCAAAACCAACTCCGACCTTGCTCCCTGCCACCAAGACTGTAGAAAGGACTTGAAATCTGGCATAGCCGGAGGGGGTGAAGGTGGAGCCGGTTGAGGCTGGTGGGGGGAGGAGGTGGGGAGGCGCCTGGCAGAGGATAATATCCATGCTGACCCATGTAATGGGTATAGGGATGAGAACCATGGTAAAACTGCCCCATTGGACTCCATCCAGGAGTGGAAGCCTCCGGGTAAGTATCCCCAGGATACCCGTGGGGATAATGGGGGACAGTGAGGGGATGGTTATAAAACCCCGTCATCAGCTCTGACATCGAGGGAACCCACGTTGGACCTGCTGTTGTGTAGATCAGGTTAGGATCCGGCGTCGGGACAGTCCACATTAGAGGGACCGACGTCGGCACAGGCACCACCGGATCCGATGCCAGAAGGGGATCCAGCATGGGAAGGGCCGGTGTCGGCACCAGATGAAGTGCCTCAGTTATAGGAGTCGGGTCCAGCGTCAGGGCCGATGGAACACGCCTGATCACCAGTCCCAGCATTGGAAGTGTTGTAGGAACTGGTGGCGCTGGAGGCGCCGGTGGTCCCGGCATCGGGACTGTTGTAGGGACTGGCGGTGTTGGAGGCACCGGCAGTCCACCCTCGGGCTGAGGAGGGGCCTCCAGAGAAAGGCCTTCCGGCTGAGGAGGAGCATCCTGACCCGGGTCCCCGGCAGGGAAGCGCAGGGAAGAACCCCCCGAAATCGACTGGTTCACCAGCGTCCCCATTGGCCTCGCCAGACGTGTCCATGGTGGAATGCGAGGACATGGACGAGGGAAGAACAGGAGGGAGCAGGGCTGTCTCCCTTCAGTCCCACCGGACATCGGTTGATTTGCCGTTAGGCCCCGACGGTGGAACCGAGCACGTATGGTCATCGGGGACCACTGACTTAGCGGGTGTGGTTGGGCGGTCGGAGGTAGAACCCCCGGCCAACTTAGCGACAGAGGCCGGGTGACTACCCCCAGCCAGGTGAGTCAACTTAACGGCTGCCTGGTGGTCTCCGGAGGAGCCGGAGGCCAGCTTACCGGCCAGTGCAGCGCGGTTGCCGGAGGAGCCGGCGACTGACTTATCCGCCTGAAGTTTCTCCTTACCTGGGTGCTTCAACGGTGGCTGGGCCTTGCTGGTAGAGGGCCTGACGTCATCCACAGAGCGAGCCCGCTCTCCAGGAATTTTCCTTGTGCTTTTCAGAGGAAGATTTTTTGGACGAGTCCCTAAGCTTGTGCATCTTCTTCTCAAGAGAAAGTAAATGGACCTTGAGAAGATGGGCCTCCAACACCTGCTGTCTCTGCTTTTTGGTAGCCTGGTTGAAGGACTGACAGTCGGATGGTCTGGGCCTAGGCAGATGATGCACTTGGGATGACCGTCTTTGTGCGGTATCCGAGTGCCACACTTGGAGCACTTCTTCTTTGGAGAAGACATGAAATAAACGTAATTATTGTGAAGAAAATAGCGAGCTTGAAAAACCGCGCGAAAAACAACTCTCCGACGATCGCTGAACGAAGTCAAAAGAATTTCCTGCCAGCTAAACTGGATACTGGTTACAAGGACTGGTTTAACAGAAGAGCACGCTACCCGTATCAACTCTTAGATATATCACGCTGTCCAAACATTTCAGGCTATCCAGGTTTACCCCAGGCAGATATGTTTCATTACTTTCAAGTTCGTGCCTATCTATCCTCCTGGATTCACTGGGGCCTGCCCCTAGATACGGGCAACCCCCTAGTTAGATTAACCATATCAGCCCTTAACGCCCTTGCCTCACCTGATTTCCTGTCTCTACAAAGCCCTTCTTCAGATTACAGCCCTCCCACCTATCACAACACTTGGTAAATGGAATGAAGTGACTACACAACCTCTCACCCATGAGCAGTGGCAAATGGCATGTTGGAAGGTCTCTTCCTCACAGTCCTGGCAGGAATACAGTTGGAAGTTTCTAGTTTGATACTTCCTTACACCCATTCAACAGGTCCATAGGAGAATGGCTGTGAACAGTAACTGTTGGAGATAGCGTGCTGAAACTCTGGCAGAACATTACCATGTGTTTTGGGCCTGCACTCGACTCTCCTTGTTTTTAACTTTTAATAGAGCAGGCTGTACAGGAGATCTTCTCATCGCAGCTACAACTGACTGTGCACTTATTCCTTTTACTGATATACCCTAGTAACATGAAGGACCTTGCTGTAAAATACCTATTGGGAATATAATTCTAATGGCCAAAAAATGTATAACAAGAAAATGGCTTAAAGGCAAGATCCTAGCTGTAGGGGACTGGATAGCTACAGTAAACACTATTTATGATATTGAAAGGCTTACATATATAATATGTCAGCAAGGGGAGAAACAGGTCGAGCAGATGTGTTATGTTTACTTCTGCCAAGACCATGGGTTTTTCCCATAACAGAACTTACAATATATTCAATTCCCGTCATTGAATAGAAACATAGAAGCTGACAGCAGATAAGGACCGAAAGATCCATCCAGTCTGCCCAATGGGGTGATGTGTGGCCTACCACCTGCACGCGCAGGTCCTGGGCTCTCTCCTCTGCACTCCCCACCTTTTTCATTTCTCTCCTGCCTTTGCTCTATTTTTTTCTTACAGGAAAATGAAAATTACATACCTACTGTAATTCTTGATCTTTCTATGCATCTTCACCATTCATTACTAATGGGTATTGCGCCAGAGTTAGGACCACGTGGGAGACTTTTTTTTTCCATGGGCGGAGTCGACACAGAGCCAGCACCGCCCTCGAGGCAGACATTCCACGTAGCACTCAAGGGTTGGCCGTTAGCTACTGCCGACTGTGCCCCAGCCCCAGTTCTGACACGCCGGAGAGTGTAAGGAAGGGAGGGTGGGTTAAGGCAAGAGAGTCTAAGGGATAGATAAAAGGAAAGGAAGAATTAACTAAAGCGAGAAATAAACGACAGAGGCGACAGAAGAAGAGACTTAAACAGGAAATTGCGGAGAGGGGGCCCCAATCTCAGGAAGGAGAGGAAGGTGAAAGGAAAGGAAAGAAGAGATGGGGGGGGGGGAGAAAAAAAAGAGTAGCACACCCACAGGAGCGGAACTGCACAATAGAATTTTACAGGATTATAGTCCAGCCTTGGACCAAGAATTCAGCTGCAAGATGCCAGTTTTGATTTGAAAGCAGCCTAGGTTTAGAAGACCAAACAACAAGGAAGTGCAGACGGAGGGTGTGTCTCAAACTCTCCCCCCTCCCTCCCAAAAAAAGGGAGGGAATTTTAATAGCCAAAAGGCATAAAGGGAAAAATGTGAGCTCAAAACCTGAGCTCACAAATAATAATATATATTGAAAAAGGGTGAGAGAAAGGAGGAGGTCCCCAAGACTGCCCGACTCCCTAGGCTAAGGGAGAAAAGAAGGAGGAGGCCCCTTCCCAATCTCTATAAAACCCCCAAGGAGTTCACCCCTGTGTGTCTCCACAGTCCCCTCCCGCCTGAATGCAAGGGAGAGGAGAGCGAGGAAAGGAAAGACACACAGGGGAGAGGGTGGAGTCCAGAGACTGAGGCCCCAAAGGGAAGGAGGGTGGGATTTTAGTGATGAATGGTGAAGATACACAGAAAGATCAAGAATTACAGTAGGTATGCAATTTTCATATCTTATCTGTGTCAATCTCCACCATTCATCACTAATGGGTGAGTACCGAGCCCCCCCGAAGGGGGCCCCGAGTTACCCTAAAGGAACTATGTCCCTTAACCTCCAGTAGGTGAGACACTGAAGGAGAGTACCCTTACAGGTCTGGACAGGCCTGAGACTGGTCTGGGCGAGATGGGGATCCCCCAGTGGGGGAGGGAAGGTGCCCCGAGAGCCGCCGTCTCACCCTTTGGGAGAAGAGATGGGTTCTCTGGTATGTGGAGTAAATCACCCTACGCCGGGCCAGGGGTGATAACTGGGATAGGCGAAGCCATGCCGTCTGCCTAAGGCAGATCACTGTCCCTACCACTCTGGATGCCACCTCATTGGCATCATAAGATGCCCTTGCTTGGTGCCTTGCTAGCTCCAGGCCCTGCACAGAGAGGCAATGGCTTGCCTGGTTTCCTCCAAATCAGGCATCAAGGCTAGGAGATGTCCCTAGCCTGGACCACAAGAACCTGTTGTAGGCTGCAAAGTGGGCTTGATGTGCTGCTATTGACAGAGAGATCCATGCCGAGTAGAACACTCGTCTCCCCCAGAAATCAAAGTCCGCAGAGTCCGAATCCAGGGGGCGGTCAAGGTAAGGGGTGCAAGGCCCCAAGGGGGTGCCCAGGAAGGTCAAACCCAAAGGGGGATGAGGCAGAGAACCTGGAGACCCGGGTGGGGGCACAATACCACTGGCATGGATCCCTTGGTGCTGGTACGGTGGAAAAGGGATGTAGCCAGAGCCGATGTGACGCCTCCTGGAAAGGAATAGGCCAGGTGGGGGCCACCAGGTGGGCTGCACTGTACTCACCCAGAAAGGCGCCCATCACATGCTCAGGATTGCCAAGTGGGACTGGGGTCAAGTGAAGCTCTTCTAACATCCTCACGAGGAAGCATTGATAGGAGAACAGACCAGATGCTGGGGAGATGTGGACCGAAGGTTTCTCTCCCCCCCCCCCAAAGAGGGAGAGAATGATGAAGACGAGCTCACAGATTCGGGGTTCGGCTGCACAGAAGCGTGGTGAAACACCTGCTGGTCCAGAGCATGGAGGTAGGTGGGAAATTGTGCAGAAAAAACTCTGAACTGCTCCCAGGTGAGAGGTCCCCGAGGACCGGGAAGACCTGGGACATCCAGGGATGGAGACAGAGGCTTGGGGGACAGGTTTCTGGGAACAGGAGAACGGTCTCTGTCAGGGTGTGGGGGCCAACAGGAACCCCTTCGAAGGGAGGGGGATCCGAAGGTCACCGCAGCTAACAGCCGTTCAACCAGGTCGGAACGGTCGATGCTGCGCCCAAAGGAAGAATTCCCCCTGTGAGGTAACCGGGGCAGTGCGAGTCCAGAAGGATGGCCCCTGACCTCAGAAGTTAAAAGTCCCTCTTGGGGACTCCTCCAGGGAAAGGCGAGGACCTGCACTTCAGCTCCTCCCAGAACCCGGCTGGACTCTGGGGAGGGCTCGCTGTGCCACACCTCTATCTCTCAACCCTTTGGAATCGGAGAGGGACCTCATCCTCTTAGCCACCAGCCTAGGTAGCTGGCACCTCCGGGCAGCCTCTGAGGAGTCCACCCAGGGAACTGTATTCTCCCCTCCTGATGTGCACTGGGCTACCCCAAACTTGGGCTGTCCAAACACACCAAGGAGGGGGGGTACCCCAACTGGAGGAACAGCAGCGCTAGTGACCCCAGGTTGCACAGCAGTAGCCATAGGGACCACCGCTGGCTGGGCAGACCCCCCTGACCCTAAGATCCACTGGCGAGAACTGATCCCCAGAGGGAGGCCGTGTGGGGGCAGAGGTGCTGGAAATAGAGGGGTCAGAAGATTCCAAAAAACCTGGGAGCCAGTCTGGATCAGACCCAGAGTCCGCCTCTGAAGAGGCAGGCTCAGAGGTCCGATGCCAGACAACTCCCCGAGCCCCTCTAGTTCCTGGACCCCAAAGCAGCGCACCCAGCGATTCGGCACCACCAATGATTCCAGAAGGAAGCACAGCTCCACTCCCAGCGCTGACACCCACCCCGGCTCCGCGAATGGCCCCGGAGTCAGGTGTGACCCAGAGCGCGGCCACACGCCTCATGCCATGGGGCGCCAAACCCAACGCAGCACCACACTCAACTCCAACACTCACCCCAGTGCCGCGAGTGGCACCAAAGTCAGGCAGGACCCTGAACGCGATGCCGCGTAACACTCCAGCGCCGCGAGCAATGCCGAAGGTATGGCCAGCACCGACTGTGGCACCAACCCCATCTCAGAGAACAGGGATGGTGCTGGGATCAGAACCAGAAACATCCAAACTACCACCCCATGTGCCGAGAACCCCTGACGCCATGAGCAGCATCAGAGGCGATGGCAGCGCAGAGAGAAAACCCGATGCTGACCGCAGTGCTGCACTGAAAGCCCACGGCACTGGGACCAAGAGCGGCACCACAAGATGGTGCCAAGGACGGTGCCAGCCCGGCCCCGTGAGGCCCGAAACACGACACCGAGAGAGCCTTCACCACCAAAGAGAAGACTGCCGATGCGGTGCCTCCCGACTGACCCCCAAGGGGGCCAGCCTGGGAGGAAACCTCCGCCACGGCAAGGCTAAAAGAGGCGGGGTTTCCCCTCCTCCATGGGTCATATAGGACCGGGAGGAGACCCGGAGGAAGGGCCGAGAGTCCTTGCCTTGGCCTGATGACTGCACATTCGACCTCCGAAAGTCGGTGGCGTATGTCCAACCTTCAACGCGCAGTTCTCAATCACACAACAGTCCATAGAGAAGCAAATGTCACAGTTATCCATATCATGGTCAGGGAAGACGCAGAAAAGACAATGGTCATGCTGGTCTGTTATGGAATAGAGGCGGCCACAGGTGCACCGATGCATAGGGGGCAGCCCCGCTTTCAACGTCTTCTTGCCCCCGGGTGAGACATAACCGAACAGAAAAATAGCTAAACACAGTACTCGACACCGCTAAATAAAAGGAAAGGTCTTACTGGCACCTCAAGCAACAATGAGTAAGCGAGCAGAACCAAGCAACTGTAACTAAAAATGAGGTATCGACGGACTAGGTCGCAAAATTCTAAGTCTCACACACGAGGATCCACACTAGACGGTGGGAGAGAAAGAACTGGGGCTAGGGTGGAGTCGATGGCAGCTAACGACCAACCCTCGAGTGCTACATGAAACGTTGGCCTCGAGGGCGGCACGGCCCTTCATTGACTCCATCCACTGAAGAAAAAAAAGTCTCTCACGGGGTCCTAGCTCCGGCGCAGTACCCATTAGTGATGAATGGTGAAGCTTGACACAGATACGATCTGTATTTTCAGCACTGTACTCTTAAAGGAAGCTGTACTGTAACATTACGGATAACTGTCAGTCCTAGACTTGTCCTCAGTGTCCATCCTCGGTATTACTTTGTCTGATGTTTTATTGGAAAATCAATAAAAAATGTTATTATAACAAAAGAAACAAGAATAAAACAAAAGAAAACACAAAAAAGTTAAGGTGCCAATTAAGAAAGCATATGCACGGGGTTTATAAGTTTGTGTTTTTGAAACACTGAGTTTAAAAAGGAAAAAAGTTTACATCAGTTTAAAAAAAATGTAAACGGCTACTATAATACATTTGGTAATAAAGCAGGCTGGCACCAGCACTTTTTTTTTTTAAAACCTGGGCATTAGGCTGAGGTAAATGTATGGGTGCTAGCCTGACTCGGGCAATCAGAAGCCTGGATTTTCCCAACCCATTTTAGAAGAAAGCAAAAACCCACGAAAGAAAAAATGAGGGCAACAGTCAAGTGCTTTTCAACACACCCGGGAAATGCAACAATTTATAAGAAACACATGCCCTGGAGTGGTCACTGTACTCAAAATGGAGAACGCTTTTTTTTTTTTTAATGGGAAAAGGATTTTATTTTCATGTAGTTAGGTTATTACTATGAGCTAATCCCTTTCCTGGCTGTGTTTGGACATCGACATGTGCTTCACTGTACATCCTTCCTGTTCAAATTCTGGTTTTGGTCTTTTTCTCAGCTGTCTCTTATCCCCTTTACCTTCTTTGAACTACTCTCTGCATTCGTTCTTCTAATTTTCCTGTATCCTTTTTGTTCCCGACAACCGGACTTCCTCACACCAATCTGCATTCTCATCCAGGCTCCCTACAATTTCTAACTAACTTCCTAACCCTCTTCACCTTTCTCCTTATTGTTCCTTCCAATTGCCAGAGGAGTCCCTCAAGGCTCCATCCTAGGACCAATCCTTTTTTCCCTGTACATCAACAACCTTGACTCCCACATAAAGAACTCTAGCATACATTTCTTTGCGGACGATACGGTTTTGTGCGCATCAGGCTCATCCTTAACTGAAGTCAGGGAAGCACCAAGCTGACTTTATCCAGTTAGAAAGCAACCTTATCAATGCCAAGCTTCTCTTAAATGCCAAAAACAAGACAATGATTTTCTCAAGACTTGCCTTGTCTGGTGCCCTACCTACCCCACCTAAAAACTTCATAGTTACCTCCCTAGGTGAACCCTTGGAAGTCATAGCTAAATTTAAATATCTAGGTATGTGGATAGACAACAAGCTTTCCTTCAATGACCACATCGAGGATCTAGCAAAGAGGCTTAAAGCACGCTTGGGTTTCTTATTTAGAAATATGACCCTGTTTTCTCTCACGACACGCAAAAGACTTGTCCAAGCAACATTCCTTCCCTTGCTTGACTATGGAGACATTATCTTTATCTCCTCCCCAACCTTGAGCCTGTCTAAACTGGACATAGTCTATCACCGTGCTCTTCGCTTCATTACTAACTCTGCGCACAGGACCCACCACTGTGATCTTTATGCAGCAGTTGGGTGGACCTCTCTTGCCACCAGACGTCTCCTGCATGCTAGCATTTGAACCCTCAAATTACTACTCCACAAACTGCCTGTCTGTTTAACGTCTCTCATACACATCTAACATAGCGCCTACTCCTAAGGAAATCCAGACCTTATCCTACTAGATGTTTCCCAGGACCGATACCACAGCTGGCCAAAGAGCTGTCTCATACGCCCTCCCAAACATTTGGGGAACAACTACAAGCTATGCTGAAGCTAACCAGCATCGTATCAATTAACTCCTACAAAACACTAGCTATCTCTAAATTAAAAGACATATGTAGGAAATGCTACTAGGCCCCTAACACTAAGTCAACTTCTAGGTACCAACTGGCCTCTACTTTTTAGCTTGAAATGTGTTGTATAATTTAGGCAAGGTTAAGCTGGAATGTACTGCATATATAGCATAAGGACTTCTATTGTGTATACCTCTTATATTATATATTTTTTCTTTGTTGTTCTACATTTTATATCTCCTGTCTATGTAATTGCGAACTGTATGTGTATGTGCCTCAGGACCTCCTTGTGAATGAGCTTGCTCAACAGAATCTTTCCTGCAATAAACTTGAACTTATCTCTTAAATCTTCACTGCTAAACTTTATTTCTCCCTCCTGATCCTAGTCTCCTCTTTTCTGCCTGCCCTTATCTGGTGTGTCTCCTTTGTGCCTCTAGGACCCCCTAGTTGGACATTCTGCCAGTTTTGTAATCTGCCCAACTCCCTAAGTACAGCTTACAGTTCTTGGCCGTAACCACTCTATATAATATTTATGCTCTAGGGCTGTACTGCTTAGCCTGTGGTATGCTGTACTCACTTAGGTTTGTACCCATTATTCTCATGCCTGTCTTGTTTATTCTAGTTTTGTATCTGTAATTCTCACACCTGTCCTGTTTATTCTAGGTTTGTACCTGTAATTCTCACACCTGTCTTGTTTATTCTAGGTTTGTACCTGTAATTCTCACACTTGTCTTGTTTATTCTAGTTTGTACCTGTAATTCTCATGCCTGTCTTGTTTATTCTAGGTTTGCACCTGTAATTCTCATGCCTGTCTTGTTTATTCTAGGTTTGTACCTGTAATTCTCACAATTGTCTTGTTTATTCTCAGCATTATTATAGCGGTTACTGGTTTCTGTCTGTTTACTTTGTACTCTCTTTTTCACTCCCCTGAGCTGCACCTGGAAACAAGCTTTGGCTCAATGTCTCTTTGACAGTTGCCAATTTTCAAACAAATAAACACAATCTGTGAGCCTGGTAATAAAGGCTGAGTGCCTTTAAATACACCAGGGAAAACATTAATTTTGAAGAAACCTACATCATGTATTTTTCCAAAACTGAAAGTTTTTGTTTTATAGGAAAAGGTTATATATACTTTGAGCTATTAGTCTGCTGCTAGGTAGGTTAGTGACAAATTGTGCATTTGCTGGGAATTATTGAACAGTAAATTTATGTGTTTTGATCAGTGAAGTTGCTAGGATTCCGAAGGATTCTAAAGCCTGTTTTATAATTTCTCTCTCTGACTTTGTGTGTAGCACTGAATGATATTTGCAAGGCAGAAATATGGACAACATACTTTATGCTAGGGGGATTATAACATGGATGTCTCCATGTCTTCTTACTTCAGTTCAGTTATTATTGGTGGGTGGTGGTGGGGGGGTAAAATTTGATGCAAGAACAAGGAAAGGGCCCTCTTACATCCTACTCCCCCGACTCTCTTTCGCTTATCTCACCCCTGCAGTCTGGTGCTACTATTACTGCACCTAAGTGCAATAAGGTATCGTTCCTCCCTGAATAACTCTCCTCCCACCTTCCACCTGCCTCTCCATTATATATCTTCTCTTTATCCCCAGGCTGCAATGTCTATAGCCAGTTGAGCACTTACTCATTATTTGTCCTATTTGTACTGGTTTCTAAATCCTTTCCTACTTGTTCTCGTACTTTCAACATTCCACTGTTTGCACATTTGTGTTCTATTGTTCTCTATGTATAATAATTGTACACCTCAACTGGGCTGGACACCCCCCATGGATGAATCGTGCTACTGTAACAGTTGTTTCTCTATGACTGTGTGCGTATACCCACCCATGTAAAAGTGTACCTCCCAATGTGTTTTGCTCAGTTTTCTTGTACATATTCCCACCCATGTATTAGTGTACTCCTGTTGATGCTCTATATATTCCCACTGTTCTGTTTTCTCCAATTGGACGCTTATGAAAACAAGCATTTTGCTCACATGCCTTTCCAGTATAAAATAAAAATGAAATGGATATGTATGAAAAATGCAGATAAGCATAAGTACCACTTTTCATACAAAGTGCCACCACTGCACAAAGTGCTTAACTCTGCACGGTGTGTAGCTCTGGCAAAGTTGGCACTCGGCACAAATTTGCTGCACGAAGTGCTTTTGCATTCATTTTCTCGTAACAAAAAATAAACAAATAAATAAACTTCCATTTCCCCCACCCTCTAGAAGCACTCTATTCCACTCTCGTCCAGCCTCCAAGAATACTCCCCCCTCCTACTTGCTCAGAACACCCAATTCCAACCTCCCCCAGCTTTTGTGGAAAAAGACACATCCCCTCCCACCCATCGCAGCACACATCCACCTTCCACCAACCCCAATAAAAGAATACTTTCAAGAAGAGGGGTGGCAGCCAGCACAGACCCTCCTGTCAGCGCCTCGGCCAGCCACTGTCTGAATGAGTGGGTGTGTACTTACACTATAAAAGCAGCAGGCCAACTGCAGTATTTTCCATCACCAGGCCCTGTTTGTAGAGGTAAGTAATGGAGGTAGCAAAATGAATGGCCAAGACTTTTTGAGCATGTGTGAGTGCTCATGCACGTGTGTGTGTGTGTGTGTGTGTGTGAGAGTTATGCTTGTGGGGGGTAGGAGGTCACAACATGCAAGACTGCTGGCACTAACAGAGCCTGTTACACAGAACAACTGCCTCTATCTTACCTTAATTTGTAAGGTCATATTCTATTACAGCGAGCCACAACTGCAATACAACCTTAAGTTTTAAGCTAATGCCAAGCCAAAGAAGCTGTTGCTGGTTTTAGCCAAAATCTTGTTCTGTGCTTATGCCTAGCTGGAACCCCCACATCCACATATTTATTTATTTCATTTTTGTTGACCGGGTAAGTGCACTAGACAAATTCTGCCTATTTTCAGGCACGACCCGGGGAGGGAGATACAGATGAATGCCAACTGAACTTGAACCAGATTAAGATGTTAATGGTATTTTTAGTGAATGGGGGAAAATTTGGCCAGGGCACCAGGGAAATTCCCCTACTGAACTGCTGTCAGTAGGGGGAGCTGCTGTCCGGCTCTACGATGGCCATTCGAGGTGTGTGGATGCTGTCCAGGTAGGATAGCAGGCTTCCTTCCTCTTCTACCTTAGTTCTACCAGAGGCTGAGACTGAAGTTAATATTATGGATCATGAAAAATAATTTGAAAACATTGCTGATATCTATGCTTCTGCTGAGGATCTTACTGTACCTGCAATTTCTGCACAAGAGGTTACTGAATTGAATGAGAAATGCTCGGAGGGTGCCACGATAAAGTTAAATAATGATTCCTTGCTTGTGAAAAACCATCAAGGGCATGAGCTGGATTACGCTTTGCCTGTCAGTTCATCGCATGATGCAGCAGCATCAAAGGCCCCGCTGGGGCCGGGTGAGTCACGCTTGTCAAAAGCTTCCTTTTCTACCTCTCAGCATATTGACTCTGGTAAATTACGGGCTGGCAGTTCTAAAGTTTTGCAATCAAACTTGTGCCATAAGCCTACTGTTAATTTGGAGAAAGATTCTCTTCCTGATGTTACCCTATACTTAGAGTCTCCGTCTGCACAGTCGAAGCAAGGATTTCAATCACTCAATGCTAACAAGAGCTCTAAACTGGTCACTCAGCTTACAAAAGCAGCTGGTTTTGTTTTTAAGCACCCTGTATCAACTGAGACTATGACTGGGTCTAAGGGCCCTGTTAAGTATCAAACAAGTCATAATCTGCAAGACGCAGTAACCTTTTTGTTTAAAGACCAGCATGCTTAAAATAAGCCACCTGTTTCGGATGATAATAAATTAAGACGGGAGGCTCTAACGCTTGCCAACAGATGGGGTTTTTCTATCAAGTCTGCTTTACCTGTATCCCTTAATACTGCTGTCCAAATTTCTGAAGTGCCAGTCTCCCCTTGTGCTCCCTGGTCCCCACAAAGAGCACTTCTTGAAACTGGGTGGAAACAAATGTCAGGAGGAATTTGGCTACCTGACCCTGCCTGGGATTCAACTTTTGATTTTTCCTCAGGCATCCCCTGACTGGAAACCAAGGCCTGGTGCAGAGTTAGCGAGTGAGCTTTTAACGAGGCCAGGTTTGCCTGTTGTTGCATCTGAAATTCCGGTGACTGTTTTGGAGTGTGTACATCCTCTACAGGCGGATCATTTAATTGAACCAGGCAATGTCCATATTCATCAGGACAAGGAACAAGGCTGTTCTTTACAGGATCCTGAACAAACTTCAGCCCCCAAACAAAAACCTTTACTGTCTGACCTTTTTTCCAAAGTTAGAAAGGAAGGGCCCCCAGGAGGAATGCTGTCCATATCAGATACAAAGCAGGGTTGGCAGATAGGCCAGATCGTTATTATGTGGGGAGAAATTTATTGAAGGACTCCTTACATTTGACTCCTAATGATGTTTTTGCCTTCACTAACATATCCGGGGAGGACAACTTTGATGTTTGCTTTCGTACAGTCCATGCTCTGGATTTGTTTTGGGAACGCTATGGACAAGTGAAGTTTTCCCCCACATGGCCCCCCTTCTTGGTGATTCCACTTACCAAACCTTTAATTAAATATGTCACTGTGATGTTTCGTAATGAGGGTTGTCCAAGTGGAGGATATTATCCATTGGTTGAGCCAAAAATGTGATGTGCTTAGTGCTCCAGAAGCAATTTTAGATACTGAAATGTTCTGGACAGCAGGTTGGAAGTATATGGTGAAACTTCGGCAGACTGACTCTGGGGTGGAACATATTCCAAATTCTTTCCTGTTGAGGAAGGATAAAGGGGTTTGTTTTTATGGAGGGCAGCCTAGGACTGGTTCTCGTACTTATCTATCCAGTACTTGTGATAGGCCCCGCTGTGACAATTGTGGGGAAATAGGACACATCACTATGCAATGTGCCAATCATACGAGATGTGATTTATGTGAGGAGTATGGACATACTTTTGGGGAGTGCCCTTGGGCTGCTAAAAACAAGGCTTCTTGTGTTAGTCCCAAGCTGCTAATTCAACAGGCTGAGGACTCTGCTGCCCTCCCCACCCCTTCTACTCCAGAGGTGATTGTTGTTGAGCCTGACACCCATAATATTTCTGTTTCCCCTTCCATTTCCCTTACAGTAGATCTGGTTACACCTCAGGTTGAGCCTACAATAGTGTCTGATCCTGTCCCTGTTCCTGATTCTAGGACTCTTCCTCCAGTGTGCTATGTGGACCCTGTGGGTTGAGAAGGGTCACTTCCAGCTCCTCCAGCGGAATCTCCACCCTTTCGCAGGAGGTCATCAAGATTTTCAAAATCCAAGCCCCCTCCACCTCCTTCCCCAGCACCCCTTGATACTGGAAATTCCTATGCTGCACTCTTTTAGGGGAAACTCTGAAATGGAATAGGGGGATTCTGATTCGCAGACTTCTCTTTTAGATCCTTCTTCACAGAATATCTGGGATTATAACGGGAAAAAGAGAAAAAAAATGTCTGCACAAACTGGTACTTTGCTAAATGACTGTCTGCACTTGGAGTTCATTTAACACACATAGTCTTCTTAATCATGTTAAATGCCAGGCTGTCTTCCAATACATTTATGATTTACATATTGATATCTGCTTTTTACAAGAAACTTGGATGATTTCTGCTGAACAAGTTGTGTCATTCAAGAGAGATTGGCCTTGGGGTCCTTCATATTGGTCCTTTGGACCGGATAAAGCAGATGGAGTTGGTATTCTTTTTAACTCATATAAATTCACTCTGCAAATTAATAGATTTGACTGCTGGGCGGATATTAATCCTTGATGGTATATGGGATAATGTGGGTTTTCGTTTAATATCTATAATCCACAAACTAAGGCAGAGAGGGTAACTCTGATGAAAGCCATTCAACCCTATTTAGTTACGTCCTATCCGATTCTTTTTGGAGGGGACTTTAATTGTACCTTGCCGCAAAGGAGTAGCACTACTGCCTCGACTGATACTAAAAAGGTCTATTGTGTTTCCAGTGCTTTAGCACACCTTATTAAAATAACAGCTCTTATTGACTGTAGTAAATATCGGATTAATGGACCAAGTTTTACTTACACTCGTAACAAATTTCATACCACGATAGATTATTTACTTCCCCTAATGTACCCATAGGTATTTTTCGATCACACCCAGTAGAAGTTTCAGACCACTTACTTTTATCTTATGCCCTATAACTTGGGTTTCAGACTAAGAAGGTGCTAAACAGATGGAAACTTACACTTCTGTCTTATCAGCCACATCTGTGCATCATAGTATTTTGGGTCTCCTTACAGCAAGATTGTCGGCTGCTTTTTTATACCCAAATGTAGGGGACTGGTGGGTGGATACTAAAGTAGACCTATATTAAGGTCGTGGTTCATTAAACATGGGAAAAAGATAGGGAATCACAAATTTTTAAGATACTTATCACTTAGAAAACAATTACAAAAACTCTACACTTTTTCATACACGTCACAGTTTGATTATACGGGCCAAATCACACAGCTAAAAGTAACGATGAAATTATATCAATATGATAGAGCGTAGACAATTGAGGCAATGTTGTCTTGTGTAACCCAGAAAACCCCTGTAGGAGACTCTTTTGAAGCTTGCAAAACAATAAAAGACTCAACTTCATTGAATATCTGATAGATCAAGATGGAAATAAAATTGTTTCAGTGGAAGAGATTAATAAGCTGATGGAGTGTTACTTCAGCTCTCTGGCACCTCAAACACCCATTTTACAGAATAATATAAAAGATTTTTTATGTCACATTAACATCCTATTCTTACCAAATGAAATTTCTGCTTTACAAGACCCAATATCTGTGACAGAAATAGAATTGGCTATTACATCTTTAAAAAATGATTCGTCACCAGGTAGGGATGGGCTCCCAAATAAGTTTTATACAACTCCTTCACAAGTATTGGCACTCTGTTTAAAGTTAGTTTTTGATTATTATCCACTTTTCCACAGATAGCATGTACCCTTCCTTTTCAGAAGGTTTGATGATTCACTTATTCAAAACTGGAAATAGACATGACATCAATAACTGGAGACCTATCACTCTGTTGAATTCAGACTATAAAGTTTTGGCCACCTTAATTGATACTTGTCTAAAGCGGTATGCGGCTCATGTCATTTCCCCACAGCAGCTTTGTGGCCTTCCTGGCAGACGGCTGCAGACTGCCTTGATGACAATTAGGGATGTTACTGAACACGCCACACTTTCTGGCCTTACAGGATGTATAGTGGCGGCTGATTTAGAAAAGGTTTTTGATAGGATTTACCATCCCTTTTTATTTCAAGTTTTGGCTGCTTATAAAGTCCCATTGGTGGTTATAAAACAAAATTAACTTCTATATCATTCGTGTCAGATTTTCCCATTCATACAGGGTCAAATTGCTACAGTTTTTTTGGTCCACACGGGAGTGAGACAGGGCTGCCCCTTGAGCCCTTTATTGTATATGTTTTTGCTAGATCCCTTATTGAGATGGCTTACAGATCACCCTAAATGGGCTAGGATTATGGGACTGGGACTACAGCAAGAACTAGTTATTCAAGCATATGTGGATGATGTGTGTGGTTTCTTTACTAATTATAAACATTTAGATGCATTTTTACTTGAATTTAGGAAATATGCCCTGATTTCTAATGCCATGTTGAACCTTACTAAAACCAGAGGCTTGTTTATAGGTACAGGAAGCCAATTGACTGTAAGGAGTAATGGTATTATTTCCACAGAGCCTCTTCCTATTTTAGGTATTTTATTTGGCCCACAAAATCTGCCAGTAGAGATCTGGGATGAGGCTCTCCAAAAGGTGGACGCTAAAGTTATGAGATGGAAACAGTGGAAACTTTCAAAGCAGAAAATAATTCATATTTTAAAACAATTTATTTTGCCTGGTTTACAGCATGTAGCTATGATCTTCCCATTATCTGCAGTATTGGAAACTAGGCTTTATAGTCTGTTCTTTCGGATGTTGTGGGGGAACATTAAGGATGCAATACTTGAAGCAACATCCCATTGTGTTAGAGAGAAAAGAAAGTGCAAAAGAAGAGGGAAACCACTTTGGTTCTCAAAAACAGTAGTAGAAAAGGTCAGAGCCAAAAGGCTGGCCTTCAGGAAATATAAGGGCACACAGTGGGATGAAGACAGGGAGGCATACCAAACTTGCCTAAGGGAAGCAGGGAAAGCAGTAAGGTGGGCAAAGGCCCAAACCAAGGAAACACTACCTCAGACAGTAAAAGAAGGTGACAAGACTTTCTATAGATACATTAGTGAAAGGAGAAAGTCCAGAAAAGGTATTGCTAAGATCAAAGGAGATAAGGGGGCATGTGAGGAGGACCATGAAAAAGCATCTGTCCTAAATAGATACTTCTGCTTAGTATTTACTGAAGAGAAGATAGGGTAGGGCCCACAGCTCATGGACACAGGGGGAAGGAGGCGAGCACTAGTCCCTTCACAAAAGAAAGGGTCCTACAAGAGCTCGATAAGCTCAGGGTAGACAAGGCAATGGGACTTGATGGCATACATCCCAGGGTACTAAAGGAGCTAAGGGTAGAACTAGCAGAGCCATTATCAGAACTGTTTAGTGAGTCTCTGAGCACAGAAGAGGTCCCAGAAGACTGGTGAAAGGCTCATGTGATCCCACTCCACAAGAGTGGTAGCAGGGAGGAGGCAGGGAACTACAGACTAGTCAGTCTTACCTCAGTAGTGGGCAAGATTATGGAAGCACTCCTTAAGGAAAGGATAGTGCAACACCTGGAATCCATAGGCGCACAGGATCCAAGACAGCATGGGTTTACAAAAGGAAGGTCCTGTCAAACTAATCTCATAGATTTCTTTGACTGGGTTACCAGAGTGGTGGACTGGGGTGGGGGAGCAGTTGATGTCGCCTACCTTGACTTCAGCAAAGTGTTCAGTACTGTCCCACACAGAAGGTTAACAAGCCGGGTAGGCTCGGGGTGGGTCAGAAGTTGGTCAACTGGGTGGAAAACTGGGTTGACGGTCAGAAAACAAGAGTGGTGGTAAATAGTATACAGTCAGAAGAGATGCAAGTCACAAGTGGGTTACCTCAGGGATCAGTCCTGGGGTCAGTCCTCTTCAATATCTTCATCAGTGATATTATGGACTGGAGGGTAAGGTTTGTCTGTTTGCAGATGACACCAAGATCTGCTACAAAGTAAATGATCCAGATGGGGTGGGCAGAATGAGAAGAGATCTGGATAAACTAGCAAAATGGTCAGAAGAGTGGCAACTGGAGTTTAATGCAAAGAAGTGCAAGATCATGCACATAGGGAAGAGAAACACTGAAGCCACCTATAAGCTGGGAGGGGAGTTGCTGGCAGCCACAAGGGAAGGAAGACTTGGGCATCATCATCACCGATGACCTGAAATCATCCAAGCAGATCACTAAAGCAGTAGATAAGGCTAGGGGGTGTTAGGGTGGATTAGTAGGGTATCACAAGTCAGAAGAGGAGTGTAATAATCCCTCTTTACAAGACACTGGTTAGGCTCCATCTGGAGTACTGCGTGCAGTACTGGAGGCAACACCTTCACAAGGACATTAACCAAATTGAGGCAGTCCAGAGAAGGGCAACCAAAATGGTGCAGGGACTGCATCAGAAAACATATGAGGACAGATTAATGGAGCTCAATATGTATACCCTAGAGCAAAGGAGAAAGAGAGGTGATATGATCGAAACACTCAAACACCTTAAGGGCATTAACAAGGTGAAAGTGTCCAACATGTTTTGATATAAGAAAAATAGCAGGACAAGAGGACACAGCATGAGATTAGAGGGAGGCAGATTAAGGGGTAATGTGAGGAAGTTCTTTTTCACAGAAAGGGTGGTGGATGCATGGAATGGCCTACCTCAGGAAGTGGTGGATATGAATATAGTGCAGGGCTTCAAACAGGCATGGGATAGGCATAAGACAGCAATACAGATGAGTATGAATACATAGGCCATTGACAGAGCAAAGGCCGATGGCACATTTATAAGGTAGAAAAAGAAATGGGCAGACTGGATGGATCTTGTGGTCCTTATCTGCTGTCAATGACTATGTTTCTATCTAACAGACTAAATCCAATTAAATGGCATTTTACCCATTTAGATAAAAACAAAGGGGGCATAGGAATGATAGATCCAGTAGTGTTTTGTTTTGCTTTATTTTTTTCACAAACAGTTCGAAGTGGATTACTGGTTGTTAAAAGGGGTGGTAACAGTTGGGTAAAGTTGATTTTAGGAAGATATTTTGATGCATGGAATGGCTCTGAAATTCAGTAAATATTTACATATCCCGTTGTATTTTAAACCTGCAGTACAGAAATTATATAAATGGCATATTTCCAAGGAAGTGATCCTGCATGTTACTGGGAAAACCATTTATAAAGCAATTATGTGTCAGATATATCCTATAGTGCCAAGCTTTAAAAATTGCCCTGAAGCAGATAACCACTATATTCTATCCCAGCTTAATAGTAGAAGAGTTCCCCCTCACATGTGGGAAACCCTCTGGCTAATCATGTATGACAGATTGAATTTAAGAGGGAACGCTAAGTATAAGGTTAAGGAAGAACGAAACTGTCCGTATTTAGATTGTATAAACTTAGAAGAATCTACGGAACATTTTATTTTGCATTGCTCATATTCTAAATCTTTATGGGAATTTTTGGCTAAACAATGGAATTTTGGGTGGTTGGCATACCTTACGTATGATATTTTAGTGGTTGGAAAATACCCCAACAGCCTTTCACATTTACATTCTGAAACTTTGTCCCTTTTTTACGGCTGCAGTGGGCGGAGCCTGCAGACATTTTGCATGTACAAAAGTAGTGATGTCATTGTTTTCTGTCTGTGGAACTGACTGAAGGTGTAAATTGTCTCTTCCACCTTACCCTCCTCCAAGCAATGTTTTCCGCCCTCAAATAAATACAATTTCATGTTAGTCAATGGTTGCAGGGTACTATTTTCTTTCTTAAATGGGTGGTACAAGCACTGGAACCTGAGTAGTGGGAGGCAGCATTAGGTTTTTTTGGGAGTAAGATCCACCCCTGCCTCCACCTGAGAAGCTCCTAAAGATCCACCCCTAAATTTTTTCTGATTCATGTGGGAGGGGCATGAGATAGCTCTATCAAGCTGTAACAAGATACACTAGTTTGGGACCTGTATCAACCAATAGAACAAGCCTGTGCAGTGGAGAACAGAAGATACTTAATGCCTTCAAACTGACTAAAAAATCCTTTGGAACAAATGATTATCAGAGCCACCTGGGGCCTCAGAATGAGACCTAGACACACATTCTAATTTACAGTTAGAGCCACATGTTTTTCTTAAACATTTTATATATATATAGTTTATATATAATTTGTTTTTAGTAGTTTCAAAACTTTGAAAGCATTGGTGTTAGTAATGCATTTAGAAACACATCTTTTGATTGTCTTTACAGTTAAACATGCAGTTTCATGTCAGGGCATATTTTTGGGGAAGGGGGTTCAAATTAATTAAATCATGGGCTCAGTACTAGGTGAACACAAACTTTGATGATAAAGTGTGTTTTTTCTTTTAAGTTTGAGATGTATTAGAAAACATTGAATAAGAAAACAATTGGTGATTTTAAAAGCTATTCTGATCAGAGCTGACATTAAAAAAATCTTAACTATTTTTTATTTTATTATGGACACTAGAAACAGGATGTCGGCATTTACTCCATTAAACCTATTTTTCAGGTTTTTATTGCATGTTGTCCAAGCCAATCTTCCCAGAATGCAGTTTGTCAGGGCATTTTTTTGGGGGTAAATTATGTTAAACATGGCACACTACTTGGTAAATTCAGACTTTGCTGATAAAGTGTATTTTTTCTTTCAGGTTTGAGAAGTATGTATTATATGCAAGTGTAACCGTGTTGTAAATGGTTAAGTAGGCAGGTATGTTAGGGATGCAGTATAACACAGTGGTTTACGGCTCTCAGCTACAAACCTGGAGATCCACAGACCCCACTTGCATACTGTGTGACCCTGCGCAAATCACTTAACTTCCTTGTGCTCCCATGTCACACCTGTAAACAAGCTTTCACCTTAGTGTCTCTCTTCTGGTTAAAAAAAAAGTGCCTAGAATTATTTTTTTAATATAGTTGAGTTTATATGTGGCAAGTAGGTAGGGTATGGCATTTTGAATGCAGCAGTAGGATTTAGCATGTGCACTGCTTTAAAATCATTTCACAACAGCAGAACTGTGCAACTGCTCTTGTCCAGTGAGCATAAATGGCAACAGTCACACTTATTTCAGCTACACATTTGATTCCATATTACAATGGTTCACTGCACTACACATTTAGTGTATCATACTTTTTCAAATAATGAAACAAATATTCTCCAAACTAAATAACTCACACATACATATTTTATACTTTCTTATAAAGATATTCTACATTTGTGTGGGGACTGTGGGATTCAAACTTAGATCTCCAGATTTGCAGTGAAGAGCCTTAAACCACTGTGCTATATTGCCTTTCTAGATATGGCAGTCATCTGTTTTATGGTTCATGATGTTGGTGTAGTAAGCATACCAACATACAAAAATACAAAAATGCCAGCAGAATAGGGCCAGTGGGCTTTCGTGTCTGCTCTTTTTGTCAGTCCCCACCCTGGGAGTGGACCTTGCTTCCCCTCTACCCTCTCAGGCTTCTCCCTTCCCAGTCCAGGGGAGAGCTAGCTAACTGGGAGTTCTGTAAGACAACAGCTACTAAATAACTCTAATTCACATTTTATTTTCTATGTGTGTCAGGTCTAGCTAGCAGGAGTGTTTCAATTTTAAAACTTTTCATTTTATCAAACTATACACAACCATAAAAGCACAGAAACTGCCCAGATCATCAATGCTATGATTAATACAAACTCTAGCTGTTTTCTTACAGAAACCCCACTCAGTTAGATTTCAAGTATTTGCTAAACTGTAAATGTAGGTATCCGCATTCTATGAGCAGTTAGTGCTGATTAGCTCTGTAAGAAAAGTTTCATTTTTTTTTTTGTGGGGGCTTTGGGATTCAAATCCAGAGCTCCAGATTTGCAATTAAGAGCCTTAAACCACTGTACTATACTGCCTCCCTAGTTATGGCAGTCATCTGTTTTATGGTTTATGATGTTGGTGTAGAATTCCAACTAACATACAAAAATGGCAGCAGAATAGGCCCAGTGGGCTTTTGTGTCTGCTCATTTGGTCAGTTCCCACCCTGGGAGCTGACCTTGCTGCACCCCCCCAGCCCTCTCGGGCTTCTCCGTTCCCAGTCCAGGGTATTCCCGCTTCACTGAACTTTGCTTCCACAACCCTTCCCTTGTATCTGTCCCACCCCCTCTTGATCCCCTCCACAGTCTCTTGCTCCACCAGTCCCCCAGGCAGCACATTCCATGGTTCTACCACCCTCTCACTGAAGTAGCACCTCCTCCTTTCTCCCCTGAGTATCCCCCTCCAGCTTCCACCCATGCACTGTAGTTGTCCCCTCCTTCCTTTGGAGCACCATGACTTTGCCACCCTGTTTGCCCCCATCATTTACTTGAAGACCTCTATCATGTCCCCCATCCCTTCTCTTCCAACATGTATATATTCTGTGTGCCCATGCTGCACTTTTCCGTCCCTCCATCCCCCGCCCCCACCTCCCTACCTCTATCCCCTGCCTCCCGCTCTCCTGACTCCAGCACTTCTCAACTTGTGTCTTGTTCTGACAATGCCACTGGCTGCTTTGTTTCCCTTGTTTATTCAAAATGTCTTGATATGCAAATGGTATGTTACTACCGCATTGTTGTTGTTCTGACTTGCTGTTCTCCTCAATCTGTATTTTCTTGATGTGGAACCTTTGTAAAAGAGCCTTGGCTAAAAGGTACTTGAATCTTAGATCTAAATAAATAAATAAAATAAATATTCAGCTCTTCAAGCCTCTCCCCTTAGGTCCATTCCCCCGAGCCCCAGATAATTTTGGTTGCCTTTCTCTTGACCCTTTCCAGGAGTTCAATGTCCCTCTTTAAGTGTTTTCCTCCAAAACTGCATGCAGTACTTAAGGTGTGGCATCACCAAGCAGTTACACAGTTATACTCCTTCTGGAGTGATCCCCCTAGTGATGCATCCCAGCATCGTGGCCTTAGCCGCTGCCCTCCTACAAGTCTCCGAGTTGTTCATCTTGACATCCACCACCACCCCCAGGTCCCTCTCAGCCATACAGCCATAGCAGCAGTACATTGCATAGCAGATATAAAATGTCAATAAGCAGGTCATGCAACAGATGTGCTGAGCAGTTACTGAAGCAAGAAATGTATAGTTGTCATTTTTTACATCCTGTTCAAAATGTGTTTTTGCACCTGTGGTGCCAAATGGCAGTCGCTGTGCAAAATTTCCTTTCAGCTAATTAACTGATAGTGTCACTGTTCTTGTGGTGGGGTCACAAAAAGCCATGCTGAAAACTTGGAGTTAAAATAACAAGAAACACCCGGGGCATTAGGGTTTCTGACCATAACACCATGCACTGTAGGGACTGACAGGCATCTGGGTGTGACTTGGGATTGTCAACAGTAATACTCATGCCTTTCCACCCCCATCCCCACCCTGCAGCCAGTGACAGGTATTGAGGTGTGCCTTTGACTCTTCAGCTCCAAAGTTAACTCCATTCTCTTATACTGTACCCATTTCAGCATATTTCTGTATGGAATGGGGTGAGTGTAAAGTTTGAAAACCCCAAGGCACACCTCAACTCTTGTCTGTGTCTGCAGGGTAGGGTGAGGTGAAATGGCATGAGTGTTATGGCCAACGACCCAAAGGCACACCCCAATGCCTGTCCATCTCTGCGAGGTGGGGTTGGTGTCACTTCAATACTTCACTGCTATTCCTATTCTGCCTGTCTGTGTCTCTCGCTCTGTCTATATGTCTATGTAATTATCCATCTTTCTATTAATTGTATGTATTGCTATTTTTACCTATTTCTAAAACAAACCTGCATATCACATTTGCCTGCACTCTGAGCACATAGTTATGAAACTGTGCATATTTGTACTCCATTTCTGCGTAGACCTTATACTTTCCTAATATTCCCATTATCACGTGCATAACTACCATGCCCTTATCACAAGCGCCCCCCTCTGAAAGTTAATACCACATTTTCTCTAACAGTCCATCATCGTAACACCTGACTTCCTGACATCAACACATTGCTTAAATATAACTTACATCACCTCATGGACAAATATCCTGTTTCTCTTAAAAAAACAAATACAAACAAATGTGTAAATATTCCCAAGGCTGAATATATGCCAGCCATTACTTTTTCATGTACTGCCACCTTCTGTACCATCATGGGGATTTGTACATGTTCCCCTTGATGCTTTGCATGTGTTTTCTTTAAAATGTGTCTGGCCAATATCATCTGAGAGAACACATACATCAGTGGCATTTGCTCTGGGGTTCTTTTGTAAGCTTCCGGTTCCTTCCATTAAAATGTACACCTCCATATATTTTCCTAATAATGTGTATGCCTTCCTTAGAACAGAAACCAAAACAAATTTTACCACTTACAATTCATTATGTTGTTGCTCCACACCTCAACAATTTCACACAAATTCACTAACTTCATTATGCAGCCGTGGTGGATCTGACCAGATTTTTTTTTTGTTGCCTTCGCTTTTATTTATGGCAAGCAAGGTGTCAGTGGGTTTTTTATCAAAGGAAGATAGATTACTGCTGTTTTAGTAAAATGATTATTCAAGAAATGGGGAAAATATATTTATGAGATTTTAGTTTTTTCTCTCCCCAAAAAATTGATAGGTGATGGAATGGTTTTCATATTTTTATTAAATATAAATAATTAATTGAAGATGACACTGATTGGAAGTATTTTTTTATAATGGAATGTTATAAATTTTAATTGTTTCTTGCGTTATTTTGTCATTTATTTTTTGTGCTGCCTTTGTTTTTCTTGACAATAAAAACTCTCCTACTCTTTTCAAGAAGTGCTATGGGATCTTTAACATCCACCTGAACTACCACCAGAACAAGCAGATGGGACCTCGGTTTAACGTCTCATCCGAAAGACAGCACCTTAGGAGTGCAGCATCCCCCTAATGCTGCACTATAGTGTCAGTACTGGAATTTAACCTAAGTACCTGGTGTGGGGATAAAACCCACAACCTTCTGATCTCCTGGCCTCAGAGGCGAGTATCCTACCTGCTGAGCCACTGACACTGACATAATACAGTGGATCCCAGATGGATACAATAACATGATAAGTCACAGTTTACAGTCAACATGTTTTTGCTTGGTGTCATAACAGTACAGACACTTAAAATGGAGAGGGGAAAAAAAACTTTTCATTACAGTTACTTTGTGTTGCACTGATATAACAGTGTTTCACATAATACAGGTTAAATGCTAAGGGTAAGCAAATAACATCACTTTGACGGTGGTGTTCTGTGATACAATGAGTTATTTAACAGCACATTTACGACCCCTAGGAGTCAAATCCAAATCTGATGTTTACCTTTGCTAAGCCTCGTCACTAAAACTATTGAGGGCCTACAGTATACAGGAATGCTGTTTGTTCCAGCCACATCCTCTAAGTGGAAGAAAGGCACTATATGCATCTTGGCTTATGGTATATATATATATATATATATAATATATATATATATATATTTAGAAGCTGCTGCATGCTAAATCACTGTGACGCTCATGTTCAAACTAAAAATATCTCCAACTAGGCATATTAGTCCCAATGTCTACTAGAAAGCTGTACACAAGACTGTTATATTCATTGATTTGTCTGCCGGTGGCAGGTCTACAAAGCATAAACATCACACATTTAGAAGTGCTTGGCATTCTAAATTTAGCAGTTCTATATACAGAAGGTTCTGTTTTCATCAAAACTACTCCTCCACTAGGATTAGTGTGTGAGATACAGAATATAGAGCTTATACAAATCATACTACTTACATTTCTAAAACCATAATTCATTAAGGCGATATTTGTTTTCACGATAAAAATTCTCGTATCATACTGTATGTTTCATATTACCTCCTACAGCAATGTGGGAATGGCTCATGTTCCCGAACACTGCCACCTCATGTTTTAAAACTGAGGTAGAGGTAAGTGATTAGATTGATATATTTAGGACTGATCCACAAAGTAGCTCAGGTGCGATATAAGCGTATCCTGGCATCATCACTCCACACCCTAAGCCTGTCTGCACTGAACAGCATCCACAGCCCCTGCCCCACGCCCACCTCTAGTGCAGTGCATTATACAGGGGCAGGGGGCTGCAAGGTGGAGGTGGGCTGCAGCAGTGCCAGACATCAGTCATCTGACTGGATACCTGAACCAACTCACTGATAGATCAGATTCCGCATGGAGCACGGGCTGGGGCTATCAAGTATGCTGTTCAAACATGTACTAATTTAGTACAGTTATGTAAGAACGTACCATATCAGTGGATCTTCGAGAGGATCTCTTGCATCAGGCCACACCTATGGAACTACAGCCACCAGGACCACACAGAAACTGTTCTAGCTAGCAGTCTACAAGGGGACTATCCACGATGACGTTAGATGCACAATGTCCATCCAGAACGTGATGCACAGCAAAGCTGAAGCTTGCCCTTTTAACCGAGACAATGTTCGGATGGTAGCATGTAGGGAAAGTGTGGACTGTACTCAAAGTAGCAGCAGCACAGATCTCAGCAGCTGAAACATCCCTGAAACAAGCAGCTGAAGTGGCCCATGCCTCTGGATGACTGGGCACAAACAACTACAGGAAGTTCCTTTCCGGAATTCTTGAAACAAAAGGTAATATAGACAGTCAACCATTTGGACAGGCACTACTCAGAAACAGGAATGCCTTGTTTCTTAGAGGTGAATGAAACAAACAGCTGTGAGGGCTGCCTACAGTCATAGAAACATAGAAACATAGAAGTTGACGGCAGATAAGGACCGCAAGGCCCATCCAGTCTGCCCATTTCTTTTTCTACCTTATAAATGTGCCATCGGCCTTTGCTCTGTCAGTGACCTATCTATTCATAGTACAGTTATGTAAGAACGTACCATATCAGTGGATCTTCGAGAGGATCTCTTGCATCAGGCCACACCTATGGAGACAGGCTTAGGGTGTGGAGTGATGATGCCAGGATACGCTTATATCGCACCTGAGCTACTTTGTGGATCAGTCCTAAATATATGCGTGGTGCTCATCTAAAGTATGGAGCAATGCTTCCCCTGGATGGCCATGCTCCGGGTAAGAAACCGGCAGATGAATAGTTTGATTTAAGGTAAACCCCCGATACCACCTAGGAAGAAACTTAGGATTCATATGCAAAGACACCATGTCATTGTGGAAAATCAAATAAGGGGGCAGACACATCAGAGCCTGAAGCTCGGAAATCAGTTGAGCAGAAATAACAGCAATTAAAAATAATGCTTTCCATGACAGAAAGCATAGCCTGCAACTTGTGGCTGGCTCAAAAGGAGCCAAAGTAAGTTTCTCCCACACAAAATTCATGTCCCAAGGCAGGACTGGAGTGTGAATGAGAGGAGTCAGATAAAGCATGCCTCTCCAGAATGTAGGGACACCTCCAGTTGTGCCACCGTACAGCCATCAGTGGGCACATGGGATGCTGAAATAGCGGAGGGGTGCACTGCAATGGAGGAGTACTGCATGCCCGAGTCTGAGAGGGAAAGCAAGTATACCCGAATCTGATTCACAGGCCAAGAGGAAGAATCCAACCAGTGGGCAGCTGCCCACAGAGCAAGCACTTCCACCTTATGCAACAAGTGGTCCTGGTGAAGGGCTTCCTAGCAGACACCACGACAGCAGCTACCTTTGGGGACACCCCAAATCTAACCATGGCTGTGTCTACAGAAGCCAGGCATGAAAATGTAGTAACCTGAGGTCAGGATGGACCATGATGCTCTGACCCTGGGAGAGCAAGCCTGTGCACAGTGGTAGAGGCACGGAAGGGTCCACTGCCCATTGCTGCAGTAAAGGGAACCAGATCTGTCGAGACCAGAAGGGGACACTAAGAATCATAGTAGCCCCTTCCATCTGGAGCTGGATCAGCACCCTCTGGATTAGGGGAAAAGGAGTAAAGGCACAAGGGAGCCTCCCTGTCCAGGAGAAGCATAGCACATCTCACCAGAAAACTGCAGGCCCTGGATTGTGCAGAAACTCTGCCATTTAGCATTGAATCGGGATGCAAAACTGTCCCACTCTAGATGACCCCATCTGTCGAACAGGTCTTCTACAACCACGGTCAACAGCTCCCACTCATGCCGGCCCGGTGGCACTGAGGGTTGAGGCACTGGACGCCACACCTCGCACCACGCTGGCAACCTAGGTTCGTGAATGAGCCTGGGCCGTTGAGGGTTGGCAGCAAAGGGAGAGGATTGAGAATCCGAAGGACAGCTCTCTTCTCCCTTGGGTGAGTTCTGGGGCTCCATGGTGAAGTAGAGACCCCCAGTGGAAACCGGAGGTACTATCTGTACCTGGTGTATGTGAGGGGAGGAGCGTGGTGGATGTCTACGGCTCCTCCATGCAGGCATCATTGCACGCTCGCACTCCTAGGGGGCAACCTTAGAAATCCCCGGCCCCGGGGATAGGCAAAGGCATCTCCAGTCTCGGCCACACTCCTGACGTCAGGCTCGCTCTCCAGGTGCACCTCCCAACTCCACCATGGCACATTAGATTATAGATTGAGTGCCAGGGCATAAGGAGGTCCCACCTTGGGGGGTCAGAGCTGGGGGATCCACCGGGCTGGGTCGGCCTGGATCAGCGAGCTTCAGACAGGGAGGTACAGCCTGGTCTGAGAGGTCACTGGAGAGAGTTCCTCGGGGATCCGGTAAGAAACAGAGTCTACAAAAAAAGCTCCCACTCGTGCATCCTGGACTGCAACCAGCCCAGCCCATCTGCCATGACATTTTGAATGCAAAGAAACATGGATGGCCCACAGTTCTAGACCATGTTCTAGAACCCAATACCCAGACCCTCATTGCTTCCTGACAGAGAGGGTACAAATGTGTCCCCCCTTGCTTGTTAATGTAGTGGACTACACTTATTATGTCCATTTGCACCGGCAAATGGCCTGGAGACAGCTGGATCTGGAAGGCTCACAAAGCATACACAGCAGCCCTCATCTCCAGGATGCTGATGTGGAGGGCAGCCTCGACGCAGGACCCCATTCTGTAAGTCTGATGGGGCCCCAGATGAGCCCCCCCCAGCCCTATTTCAAAGCATCTGTGGTGAGAATCTGCTGAGGGGAAGAAATGAGGAGGGGAACCCCTTTCAACTGGTGGCTGGGTTCCATCCACCAAAACAGCACCTTTTAGACCAAAGAGGAGACTAGAATCTGCTGTTTGAGGTTGTCCCACTGGACCCTTAACATTCTCTGGGGAATCCGCATGTGCAGCTGGGCTAGAGGTACCATGACAACTGCTTCAGTCATAAGGCCCAAGAGCCCCAGGAAGGTTCTGTCCGTGACATATCTACTGTTGTAGGGCAGCTGGGCCTGAGCTATCCAGCAGTCCGCCCTGTCATGCAGCAAGAACGCAAAACCCTGAGCCTTGTCCAGTACCATCCTTATGTACTACTGGTGTTGACAAGGGGTCAAGACTGACTTGGAGAGGCTGATGGTGATCCCCAGGGCATGGAACAATTGCCTGGTACATACCAAAGCATGGAGCAGCTGCTTCCTGGCCTGTGCTTTGGGAAGTCAGTTGTCCAGGTAAGGGAAGCCACACAGTCCCTCCCTCCCGAGGACGTCGGTCACCACTGCGAAGCACTTGGTAAAGACCAGAGGTGCAGAGGACAAGCCAAAGGGTAATGCTTTGACCTGGAAGTGCTCCCCCTGAAACTGGAACCTGAGGTTTCATCAATGGGGAGCACAAACCATGTTGTGCAGGTGTGCATCCTGCATGTCGTGGGAACATAACCAATCTCCAAACACTGTGCCCAGAAAGGAAAAAAAATTCAGGTGCCGAAGGAAGGGCTGCAGATCCCCTGTGGATGCGGGGACTATATAAAAGAGGGAAAAGAACCTCCTGTTCCTGTGAGGTGCAGGAAAAGGAGCCACCGCCCTTGTTTGTAGTAAAGTGGAGACTTCCCCCTTCCCCCCACAGCATGGGTTTGTGGTCGGGAGGGGGAAACTGTAAAGAAATGGAGGTTGTTCTGGAGGCCACCCCAGGAGTCCTAGAGTGTTATGTCGCTCTATGAGCAGCAAGACCTCAACCTCAGTTGTAAGTTCCTTCCACTGCCCCCGATGCAGGGGAAACCAATCTCCCTATGGCCACACCCTGTGGAGTGGCAGGCAAGAAGTCATGTTGAGACAGCCTCAGCAGTTGGGTCCACACCACCTTCTCCATTGGCCTGCTCAGGAGCAGGCAGGGCTAAGATGGCCCTGCGCATGCCCCAAAGTCAGATGGGGGGGTGCAACAAAGGGGTACCCACTGGCCACTGGGCGACCAGGTACAGTCTTAACAGGAGGTTAGCCACAGAGCCTGGGGATATTGCAGGATAAGGAGGATGCACCTATCCACCCCAGAGCGCATGTAGCCCCTAAAAAGGGCATTCTGGAGGGACCAAAGTGCATTAGTGGCAAGCCCTCACAGAGACAGCAGCTACATCACAGACCTACCTCAAAGGGAGCTGGCCATGGCAGTCCCCAACTAGAGAACCTGAGAGGTAATGCTTGCAGTCTGGGATCCCCTGGAGAGGTTGGGCAACAGCTCTGACCCGTCGCCAGAGAGTGGGATGGCCTATGGCCAAGGAGATCAGAACCCTGGTGGCCCACATGGTCAGAGCACTGGGCCGGTGTTCCAGAAGGCCCAGCTGACTGGACTCCGAATCTGGAGGAGGAGGAGAACCCGGAGGCACAGATACAGGAATCATCCCTGAAGCAGGGGAGAAACTGGGAACAACTCGGTTGCCAGCTTGGCATGGCAGACCCCAAGCACCCCCCCCCGTGGTCAGAAAGGTCGTCCCCAAAGCACCCAGCAAAGCGAGGGAAGGCAGATGGGGAGAAGGGCCTTGTCTGCCAAAAATGCGGCTAGAGGCCTCCAGGTCTAACCATGTCTAGGTCTCGAACCTAAAGTCATCACACTTTGCTGGACGGGGGCCGCTGGTGTATACATACTCGGTGGCTGCACCCCCGAGAAATGGTGTACACGCGAGAACTGAGCTCCTACGCCATCAGCCCCCCTACCCCCAGAGACATCCGCATACCCAGAGCTTGAGATAATGCTGACAGAGGGGAGGTGGTGCCCCGGCGTCGGTGGGTGGCCCACAATGGCAAACAGAGAGCTGAGGCCCGAGCATCACACCAAAGGCCTGTGAGGCAGCAGGAGAAGAAAAAGTCCCAGAGTCCATTGGGGAGCAGCCTGACAATGACAGGCCAGCACAGGCCAAACCAGACCCAGAGAAACTCCCTACCAGTTGCTCCTGGGCCAGAATGGACTTGTGTGTTCAGAGGAGGCAGACGGCAATGGCTGAAGGGAAGCCATGCACCGCACAATTATCTGTTGGAGCTGAGCCAGCAAAAGTCCTTTCCCTCTGCCCCAAAAGCAAGAGGCAAGCAGGCAGCAGGTATCACAAGCTCAGTGGGGAAAAGGAAGGACCTGATGCAGACAGACCCTCACCGGCCGAAAGGTACGGTGGGGTGCCCACCAAAGCCCACTCTGAAGAACAAAGGTTGTAGGCGACAAGGCCGGAACATCCATGTTGGTCCGGGGAGGGGGTTTGAGCCCCAGAACCAACATGCCCCCCAACAGCCTAAGGAGGTCCAATGGGGATGTGCTGCCAGAGTCGTACCTCATGGATATGGTAAGGTGTTGGATGGCAGGCTGTAGTGTCACTAGAGCAGATGATGGTGTGAAATTCGGTTGGCGGCAACTTGGAAGGTACTGAAGAGTGGAGCGCCCCCACCCCCCCGAGACCAGAGACGATCCACAACCAGTCCACGGGTTCACGCGTTCCAGGAATCCAGAGGAGGGGACTGGAGAAATGGTGGGGGGGGGGGAGAGGCACTTCCTGCCCCCCCAAAGAGGTGATCCACTGCCCCAGGACAGGACTGGAGGAAGTTCCTCCTTAACCCTGAGGCTGGTTTAGAGGGTAGATGAAGGAAAGCTGGCAGGCCCAACCACAGTAGGCCCACCTGGGAGAAGCCACCACCCGGCCTGGGAAACTGATGAGGAAGCAGCAGTGATAATCATTTCTCTTTGTAAAGCAGGATACAGAGGGTTTTTTGTTTTTTGTTATGGGAAAAAGATCATTTTTTTGTGGAAAAAATAAAAGTAAAAACAAGCAGCTGACTAAAGCAGTGGAGTCTCTGAAGGTCCAATGTGCAATGATCCATGGTGGGAAAAGAACTGAGGAGGGCATGGGTCCGCCCATGTTTATATGGGAGGGATGTTGTACATCTGACATCATCATGGGTGGCCCCCCTTGTAGACTGCTAGCTAGAAAAGTTTCTTTGTGGTCCTAGTGCCTGGCATCTATAGGTCCATAGGTGTAGCCTGATGCAAGAGGTACCCTTGATGAAGATATAGGGATTTCTCACCTACCACAGTACCCAGTTATTTTCTTGGTAAGCAGAAATTTGTTAGAGACCCTTTACTGGCATAGACAAGGCAAGTCAATATGAAGACTCCTTCTCTGGAGTTTGCCCATACATAAATTATACTTTTTAGTGCCATGGTTTTTGGAACAGAAGGGATCATATTTTGGCTCCGTGGAGATGAGCCACAGATCCATTTCACTTCCCTGTCCTGAGTGCCGCCCCATGCTAGCATGTTTTGCGACATAATTATATGGAGAGTGTGGAGGCAAACTCCATAGAATACTACAAAGGCTGGCTTTAACATCTTAATAGTTCAGGGTTCTGATTTGGATAAATCAAGGCCACTGCTCAAATAACTAGGCTCTTGTTAGTTGAGCGGTATCCTTGATTTATCCAAACTGGAACCCTGAACTATTAAAAAAAGACACTGAAGCCAGTCCCTATAGTAATCTACGAAGTGTGCCCCCATGTTCTCCATATAATTACATCAAAAAAATGTGCTAGCATGGGGGTGGCACTCAGGACAGGGAAGTAGAAGGAATCTGTGGCTCGGCTCCTGGAGCCAAAACATGATCCCTTCCCTTTCCAAAAACATGGCACTAAAAAGTATAATTTATGTATGGATGAACTCTGGGAGAGATGAGGGTTGTTACTGTATTCTCAAAGGGCATTCAAGAAGTGCCGGGGAAGGTGCTCTTTAACGCTCACCTCTAAGACCGGCATGGTCTTACTGTCCACTGTCACCACTAGGCAGTTCCACAGGTTCTCCACCCTCTGGAGGAAGAAATGTCTCCTTACTTTTTCCATAAATTTACCACATTTGAGATTCAGGGCATGTCCCCTTAACCTGCTGAAGCACCACCAGATCAAACATCTCTGTCTGTGTGACCTTATGGACACCCTACAGTATGCAGAAGACTGAGATTAGATCAACCTTCAGCCTCCTTTTCTCCAGGGCAAACATGATAAAGGTCTCCAGTGTCTCCTCATGTCTTTTATTCTCAATACTTCTTATCATGATGGTGGCTCAGCACCGCACCCTCTCTGCTATCTCAATGTCTGTTTTGTATTGGGGAGACCAGAAGGGGTCTAATCACCATCTTGTAAAGTAGGAAGTTTATATCACATGCTCTGCTGGTCACCCACTTTTGATGCAACTTAGCATTCTTCCTGCCTTGTTGACAGCAGCACTGCTTGTCATGCTTCAGACCCTTGTCTATTATGACTCTGTATCCCTTTTCCCCTTTCATTGCAGCAGTTGAGCCCCACAGTGGGTATAGGTCCTGTTTCTCCTCCTACAGTGTTTTAATATAGTTGTGACTTTCTGTTTAACCAGGAAAGGCACTAAGCTATGATAGCTCATTTCCAGATGGGTCCTGGGGATGAAATGCACCTTTCATTTGGCTACAATGAATTTAAGATCCCAGGAGTTGGATCATCACCCAGGTTGTTCAGGTTCTCCTCAAGTTTGTCCCCATCCTAAAGGAAATCCATCCACCCTGGCAGCCTAAATGTCATCAGCAAACTTAAGTAGGCTGCTGGAGGTTCCAGCTTCCAGATGTTTGATGAAACTGTTACAAAGCAGTGACACTAGTGCTGATCCCCGAAAGACACTACTGAGCACCCCCATTCCATTCAATAGTAGTGCTCATCAACCATAACCACCTGCTTCCTGCCCCCAAGCCAGTTAGCAATGCACCTTGTTTATGCCTCATGAATACCACATTGATGTATCTAGCCCAGACACTTGCCATGCACCACAGTATCAAAGGACTCGCTTGAGTCCAAACAGAATATGTCTACAGCCCTGCCCCCTGTCCACCTCCCTGGTCACCCCTTCACTTTGTGATCAAGTTAATATGGTGAGATCCACCCTCATTAAGTCATGCAGAAAGAGGGTGAGAACCCTGGCGTCAATCAAGTGATCCATTATTCTGTCCTTGATAATGGATTCCAGGAACTTGTCCAGCACGGATGTCAGGCTGACTGGCCTATAGCTGCTCGTGTCTGACCCTGCCTACCTTTTGTGGATGGCGACCACACCACACTGGCTATTTTACAGTCCTCCAGTACCATACCTGTATAAACAGATGCATTAAAAACTGTCGCCAGTTGTTCCTTTAGCTTCATTATGATCCCTGGGTGCATCCCATCTACCCCTTGGGATTTGCCCGCTTGAGTTCTGCCAGGCAGTCTGTAACCAGGGACAGATGTGAACCTTGCAGGTTGCATCACTGTTACTACTGATGCCATGAGCCCCCCACCCTTTTTTTTTGTGGTGAATACCAAAATGAAGTATTCATTCAGCATCTCACCATCGGCCCAGCTCACATTAGGTTTCTCCCCTTTTGCTTGTTTTCAGGGGCCCAAACTCCTCCTTCAGTATCCTCTTTCCATTTATGTACTGGAAGATGACTTTGGTATCATATTTATCTCCTACTGAGCCTATGGGAAAGGGCACCATAGAAATAAAGGTTGCCTTGCCTTACTGCTATCCTGGTTTTTAGACTCTGACTTTTTTAATTCTATTCTTGCAGTTCCTTGGTGTTGCTCTGTACCTCTCTCTTGCCTGGAGGAAACCAGACTCTTTCCAGAAGCTAAATACCCTCTTTTTGAGTAGAATCAACTACCTTATGTCCCTATAGAGCCAAGGGAGCCACTTATCTGCCCCTTTTCCATCACTTACAGGGTTATAAACTTCCACAACTGCTTCAAGCAACTTTTTCAATAAGCCCAACATGTTCTCTGCATTCCCACCCTCATACAGATGTTCCAGACTCTTGACCACCAGATTCTTCATCTTCACAAAGTCTGCCCCTCTAAAGTTCTGTGTCCTGGTGGTGGCGGACTGACTAGTCCTCCCCTGTCACCAGGCAGGTCACCCAGTTGTGATCACTACCTCAAATGGGTTTCTTGTTGCTCACATTAGAGATGATCCCATCCTCACTGCAGAGAACAAAGTCAAGGAGCTTCAAACCTAGCCCAATTGTTGGACATGCTATTCTAGGAAGTAATCCTTGATGGTGGGCAGCAACTCAGTCTCAGCCCTGCTATTAGCCATCTAAAGATGCCAGTCTATGCCTGGCTGAATGAAGCTCCCCAGGACCCCCACTGCATCCGACCTGGATGCTCTCATTATTTCCCAACAGGTCAGGCATCATGCTCCACTGAACTGGTTTGGGGCCTTTAGCACACAGACAAGGTGACTCCTCTGCCTCCCTTCTCCTTAACTCAACCCAGATGAACTAAGTGACACTGCTTTCCACTCGGATGTCCTCTTTGTTCATCACAGTGATTCCCTCTCTTATGAAAAGAGCAACTCACCAATTTTCTATGACGATGATCCCTTCAGAATAGCCTATAGCCCTCTATCCTGGCATCTCATTTTCTTCTCATGACCAGGTCTCTGTAAGTGTCACTAAATCCTGGCCTTTGAAGTACATTAGACACTCAGGTTCACTCACTTTGCTGGATCTGCTCCTTATACTGGCCTGCAGGCAAATGAGAATATTTGCCCATTGATTCCCCACTCTCTTTGTAGGTTGTCTCACTTTTTCCTCCTCTGATCTGCTGTCCTTCTCTTTGTGATCCCACGTCTGTGTCTTGCCCTTGGTGAACTCTCCAGCCTGTTCTCCTGATTTTCGAGTTTAAATCCCCCCCCCCCAAACTACCCTGGCTTTTCTCCAGACTATCTCCCTCACTCCTTCCTAGCACCGGTGCAATCCACCATGGGCACAGAGGTATCCCCTAGCTCAGATGCCCCATTAGTTAGCCAGACAAATAAAACCCTACTTCCTTGCACCGAACCCATAACTAATTACTTGCCTGCCTTCTGGTCTGCTACTGCTCCTCACTAGTCTCCAGGATTGGGAGGATCTCAGAAAAGATCCCTTTGAATACCCTTTCCAAGACCTTTGTGTCAAAGGGTTTTTCAAGGTCAACAAAGATTACTGAAGTTACCAGGCCCTGGTTTATCCGCTTCCGGATGAAGTCAGTAAGCCTGAAAAAGAAGGAGACAATTAAGTGGGTGTCCTGGATGTAGTCTGGAAAGAGCTAAGGAAAGAAGTGGAGTCAAGGAAGGAGGAAAGTTGGGAGAGCTCATGGTGCAGGATTACAGCAGGAGTTTGGAATACAGACCACTAGGGCTGCTGCATTTTGTAGGGATAAGGGACAAAATAGCTGATTATCACGTATGGGAAGTGAGGTGAAAGAAAAAAGGGGGGAGAATTAGCTGAGGGGAGGTATAGGAGGGAAGAAAAAATTACTCACCTTAGTAATTGTGTTTCTTCTAATGGAGTCTTGCTGTATTCTGACTTACTGCAGTTAGCCCTAGCACCTGAACTGCTCCGGCGAGGACAGAGTTAAATTCTAAGCAGGGCACAGAACGTTGAGCTTGAGCTCGGTTCAAACCTCTGTCTGCTGCACTTTGAAGTGTAACTGTCAGATTCTTATGAGCTAATACTAACTAACTAAACACACTATGTGGAAACTGTAAACTTTTTACTAGCCTAAAAGACTCAAGTCGATAAATCCAAAATAAAAAAAAAGGTAGTGAACAACTTATGACTATTAAAATAATAAGATAACCCACTCCCCCTCTCTGAAAAAAGAGGGAGTGCCCAAATGCACCCCGGGATGCAACACTGCACCTGCCAGCCCACTTCCCAAAAAACAGGTTCTGAGAAGAGAGGCAGGGAGGGAGGTCAGAATACAGCAAGACTCCATTAGAAGAAACACAATTACTAAGGTGAGTAATTTCTTCTTCAACAACACAAAGTCTTGCTGTATTCTGACTTATTGCAGACTACCAAGCAGTACCTCCATGGAGGAGGGAATCAAACCTATTTTGGGAATAGGCTCTGCAGTACTACTATACCAAACCGAGCATCACTCCTAGCCTGGATATCCAGAGAGTAATGCTTGGTGAATGTATGGACTGTTTTCCAGGTGGGTGCTTTACATATCTTTAGTAAAGGAATATTCCTGGCAGCAGCCAGTGAAGCAGCTGTACCCCTAGTCGAATGAGCCCTCAGGCCTGAGGGTGGTATTTTGCCTAGGTTATCACAGCAGAATTGTATACAACAGACAATCCACCTGGCAGTAGTTCTTTTAGTAACAGGTTTTCCCTTTCCCACTTCCCCATAAGTGAGGAACAACTGGAAGGAGTCAAACCTGTGTGCCTTAGTATGCTCAATGTAGTAGCTAAGGGCCCTTTAAACATCCAAACTGTATAACCTTCTCTCTCCTAAAGAAGAATGATCAGTGAAGAACACAGGGACAGACATGGATTGGTTTAGATGAAAATCTGAAACCACTTTAGGTAAGAACCTCCTATTGGTTCTAAGGACCACCTTATCTCTGTGGAATGAGAAAAATCAGGCTCCACTGACAGAGCTTGTAATTCACTGATACGTCTGGCAGAGGTAATAGCTACCAGGAACACAGTTTTCCAAGTCAAGTACTTAAGCTCTGCTGAAGACAAAGGCTCAAAGGGGGTTGCATAAGCTGAGCAATGCAAACATTGAGGTCCCAAGCAGGAGTAGGATCCCTAAAAGGGGGATTGGTATGAAGCAATCCCTTGAAAAATGTATAGAAAACAGGATGAGATGCCAGTGAGGAGGGCTTTCCCACTGACAGAAAAGCAGAAACAGCTGACAAGTGTACTTTGAGGGTAGCTGGTCTGAGACATATGCCATTAGGATGAACCATGTAATCCAGAACTGTAGACGATTCAGCAGTGTCTGGGGATATATGCTTCTTGGCACACCAAATGCTGAATCTTTTCCATTTGGAGTTATAAGTTTTTCTGGTGGCAGGTTTTTGAGAGGCTTTGAGAATGTCTAGAACCCCTTGAGACAGATGCAAATTTGCATACTCTAACTCTTCAAGAGCCATGCCTTGAGATTGAGAGACCGAAGGTTGGGGTACCAGATCCTCCCCTGAGAGGAGGTTAACAAATTGTGATTCCTGGGAAGAGGCAGGGGAAGATGGACTGTTAGGGACAGCAACAGGGGATACCAAGGCTGCCTGGCCCAATCTGGGTCAATCAGGATCACTTTGCAAGATTGTGACCTTATCTTGACCAGGACCTTGAACAGCAGAGGAAAAGCAGGGAAGGCATATAGAAATTTCCCTTCCCAATCCAGAATCAGAACATCCAGAGGGACTGAGCCCAAGATTGGGGGTCTGCAACAAAAGAGGAAGTTGGTGACTGTCCAGGGCTGCAAAGAGATCTATCTCTGGAGTGCCCCACCTTGAAAAAATCACTTTTAACACTAGAGGATCCAGGGACCATTTGTGATGGCCCTGGGAAATCCTGCTCAATGCATCTGCTAGCACATTGTCCTTTCCTGGGAGATGGACTGCTACCAGAGAAGTCTGTAGAGAATAAGCCAGGGACCATAATGTCATGCCTTCCATGCACAAGGCTGTAGACAGAGTGCCTCCCTGCTTGTTGATATACCACATGGTGCTGGTGTCTGTCCTGACCTGAACCACCTTGTTCTGTACAGACTGTGAGAAAGCTTGCAGGGCCAGAAAAAATGCTCTGAGCTCTAGAAGGTTGATGTGGAGAAGAGACTCCTGAGTGGACCACACTCCCTGGGCTGTGAGAGTCCCCGGGTGGGCTCCCCACTGCAGGAGAGAAGCATCTGTGGTTAGAACCACAGAATGAGATCGAGTGATAAATGGGACTCGATTGTCCTGATCCTGCCACCATTGGAGAGCCTGGATCAGGGTCTGAGTTACTGGAACAAGTTTGGTTAGAGGATCTTTTTTCTGAGACCAAAAGGCCCTCAGATGAAACTGAATGTCCCTCATCTGAAATCTGGCCCCTTGGACCACTGCAGTTGAAGCTGCCATATGGCCCAGAAGCTGAAGGAAGTGCCTTGCTGGTCGAGAAACCAGCAGGTAGAAGGAGGAGGCCAACTCTATGATGGCCTTTACTCTTTCCAGGGGAAGGAAAGCTCTTGCTTTGACAGTATCCAACTCCACCCCTATGAATGTCAGAAGCTGTACTGGCTCGAGAACTGACTTGGAAAGACTGAGGAGGAATCCTAAAGAAGTGAACACTTGCTAGGTCACTTGCAGATCTGACTTGACTTGGTCTGAAGACTGATCCACTATGAGCCAGGTAAGGGAATATGGATATATTTTTTCTCCTTAAGCATGCCACTGCAACTGCTAGGCATTTTGTGAACACCCTTGGAGCTGATGTTAGTCCAAAGGGCATTGCTTTGAACTGGTAATGGCCTGAAGGTAGTTCGAACCTGAGGTACTTTCTGTGGGAGCACCTGATGGGAATATGAAAGTAGGCATCCTTTAGGTCCAGGGAGGCTAGCCAGTCCCCTGGCCTTAGAGAGGGAAGAATCATTCCAAGAGTCACCATTTTGAACTTTGGCTTTAAAAGATGTTTGTTCAGGTGTAAGTCTAGGATGGGCCACCACTCCCCTGTTTTTTTTCGGGGTAAGGAAGTACCTGGAGTACAGACCTTTTCCCCTGTGTATTGTAGGAACGCTCTCTCTGGTCCTTAAGGACAGTAGAGATGAAACCTCTGCCTCTAGGGCAATGGTTTCAGAGATGCTTGCAGGTGGAAAAGATCTGGCTCTCAGCTTTGGCAATTTTTTGAAGCCGAGAACCAGTCCCTGGCTTACTACCTCCAGGACCCACTTGTCTGAGGTAACAGACTTCCAGTCCTGGAAGTAGTAAGCCAGCCTGCCTCCTACAGGAATTGGGGAGTCGACCTGGGCTGACACATCAGATTGTTTGCTTGGCAGCAGCCTTAGGCTGAGGAGTGGATGCAGCCCTGCTCATCCCTCTTCTGCCTCTCCCTCTGAAGAACCCCCCCTGAGAAAAAGGAGAGGAGGCCTGTGCTTGGTAGAAAGGCCTATGAAAGGGCCTGACCCTGCTCCTAGCTTGCTGCCTTTGAGGAGTTGCCTGCCTTTCTTTGGCTTGTGCACTCCTGTAGGTTGTCCTATATTCATCCATCTTTTTATGTAATTCTGCCTGCTCCCTAAACAAAGAATTACCCACCACAGGGAAATCCATGGCCATAGCCTGGGTGTTCTGTGAAAGGCTAGTACATCTGAGCCAAGTCATTCTCCCGAAGAGCCACAGATGTAGCCATGACTCATGATGACATCACTGGAGTCCACAGCAGCATGTAATTGGATCTTTGATGCCTCAATTCCATCAGCAGCCACCTTCTCCAGCTCCCTGGCAAGCTGGGGGGAGGCCTGCTTAGCCAGTGCCAGTACAGTGTCCCACCTGGACTTCTGGTACCTGGCTGTATGGGTCATATAATTAGCCTGCCTGAGTCCCAAGGAGGATGCCATGTACTGTTTCTTTGCCATGGCATCCAGCTTCCTGGAGTCTTTATCTGGGGGTTGTTAAGCCAAGGGTATGTTAGCCTTATCACAGGCTGCAACCTGCACAACCTCAACATGGCTGCATTGCTGGTGCAAGTACTCCGTACCTGAGCCTGACAACATATACCTCTTGTCCATTCTTCTGTCAACAGGAGGTAAAGAATTTGGAGTTAACAACAGTTTTTGTGTCCATTTCCCAAAGGACTTATGACAGGGAATAGACAACCTCTTGGACTCTGGGATGTCCATCATTTCTACATAATCAGGCTCCTCTTGTTCCTCAATAGCTTCTTCCAAAGGGAGCTGGAGTGTTTCTGCCACTTTTCCATAAAACATAAAGTGGGAAGGGGGTTCAAAAAGCCTGGGAGGGGAAACACCAGAAGGCCTATCTGGGGAGATGTCCAGAACAACAACAACAACAACATCCTCCTCCTCTTCTGCTGCCGCCTTCTCCTCCTCCTCCACCACCACCACCACCACCACCACCACCACCACTGTAATCATCATCTCCCTTCAAATCCGGTTCATAAAAATCTTCAGGGGCATAATTCTGAACCAGAGGAACTGACCGAACAGAACGCCTGCCAGAAGGCGCCGGAATGGTCGGAACTGGACGAAGCGTTTCAACAATCCTAATCACTCGGGCAATCTCCTCGGCAGTTGGAACATGAGATTCTGGATCCGAACTGCCCAATTTCTCTTTTCCTTTCGATGGAACCGATCCCTCTGAATCGGCTCTCCTTTTGCCCAAAGAAGTATCACCCTGGTCAGAAGGCGCTCCTTCTGGTTCAGTCGAAACCAAACCAGGCTGGCCATCCGGGTCAGTGAACTTCTCGGTCTCTTTATCCCTAAACCTGCCCAATCTCTTATCTAGGGTGGATTTAGGGAAATTTTTACATATTTGGCAGTCTGAATCAAGGTGGTCAAACCCCAGACAATAAACACAGGTGGTGTGGGGATCAGCCTTAGCAAAAACTTCCCCACACACACTGCAGTGTTGAAACCCAGTGGGCCCGGTTTTTCTTTTGGGTTTCTCAGACGCAGCCATACTAGCAAACAAACTTAGCTTTTACTCTGCAAAAGTCAAGCAAGACCCCCTTATCAGTTTCTAACCATGTTACGGGTATTTGAAAAAAATAAAATGCAAGAAATACGTTTTTTTTAAAACCAATAAGGACCGGTAACCACACACTAAACCTGAAAGAAAGAAACAAAAAGAATAACACACAAGATAACTGGTTCAGCTGAACCGGTTAAAAAGTTCAAAATTACAATTTCCACAAGTTTTCCTATGGCTAGTCCACTACCCAAGTACTTACTGTACCACAGACAGAGATATGAACTGAAATAGAAATGAAGAAATCGGTAAAACCGATGACTTTAACTGACTGATGAACTGTGAGCAGAGGAGAAATCTCCAGAGCGACTGTTCGGTTAAGCAGAGTAAAGAATCTGACGGTTACACTTCAAAGTGCAGCAGGCAGAGGTTTGAACCGAGCTCAACCTCAATGTTCTACGACCTGCATAGAATTTAATTGTCCTCTCCGGAGCAGTTCAAGTGCTGGGGCTAACTGCAATAAGTCAGAATACAACAAGACTTCATGTTGTTTGAAGCGAAACAAGGAGTATAGAGAGAGAGAGAGAGAGAGCGTGTGTGCAGGTAGTGAAGAAATCACTGAAGGTAGATGTGACCTCAAAAGGGTGGGAGATGTTGGTGCTACCTTATTTGAAGATCAGAAGGGTTGACTGGGAGCGATCATTAACAGAAAGTAGATGACATTCCAGAACTTAAAAGGGCTAGTAAGGTTATTCTGAGGTGTGAAGCCTTTCCAAGGAGCATGTGGAGCCTTGTCCGAAAAACCAGAAATGTGGTCAAAGCCAACAAACCCTGTAGTCTCGGAAACTCTCTGTCTGTGCTTGCTTGAGCTCCTTGATAAGGTCCATGGCATACTTCAGCCTCTAAAAGAATCCAGTGCTGCTGTGATGAAAATATTCTCCGTTTGATTTATGCTGGACTAATTTTAGGCATGGTATATAGTTCACATCCACACACAGGCAAGTTCCACTGGAAATGCTGATTCTTCAGAACGTCTTCAAACTAAGCTCCTCCAATCACCTAGGCATTATATCCTTCGGCTCTGCCCCATGACATCAGATTTTGCACACTTCTGCCCCGTGACATCGGATCTTGCACGCTGAGAGCAGGAATCTGTGTGCCACTTGCAAGGGGAGGGCAGGTTAGTGGTGTGGATGTGAACTATGTACCACTCCTAGAAAGATCATTTATGCAAAGACTTTTGCCATAGCAGTAGATCTTCTAGGAATGTCTCTTGCAGTAAATCATTACCTCTGGGAGTTCCCGATAGGTGGCGCTCTAACACAGCAGTTTATTCTAGCAGTCTCCACACCAGAACCACCCAACATGACCTCACTTCCTGGGCTGGGCCTATAAAAGTGGGTAGTCCCTGGTAGTCTCTGTTCCCCGCCGGTTTCAGCTTGTGAAAGCGAGGGACTGAGGGGAATCGAGGTACCAAAGCCTCCCAACCCTACATCGTTTTCCCTGTTACAGAATGGCAGGGGGTCAGAGGGAGGGAAGCTACTTACTGCAAGAGACATTCCTAGAAGATCTACTATTACAGCAAAAGTCTTTGCGTAACTGATCGATCTTCCACAGAATGGTCTCTTGCAATAAGTCATTACTTCTGGGAGATTCTCAAGCAGTTATATAGCAGTGGGTGGCCGGATATGGCATTCTGCCTTACATATAGTGTGGTCTTGGGACCGACAGATGCTGAGAGCAGTATATCAGCATATAAAGAGAATTTTTGTATTCTATCCAAGTACTCCTTTATAGTATTCGTTATAGGGTTATGGCTGAAAGACAAGCAAGACTGGCTATTACTGAGCATCGTCAGAGGAGTTAAGCAGATGTAAACCTGAATCAGGGTATGGCATATCAGATACTGTAATAAATCAGAAGAAATTCAGCCGTATAATGGAGTAATTGGTAGGTCTCAGTGGCATACACTGGAAAGACAGTGTATGTCAAGTCTATTGGGTTCTGAATTTTTTTTTTTACCAGTAACCCAAATAAAACAATTTTATTATTTTGTAGTGCTACAATGTGTCGAGTTAGTAGTTTTTTTGTCATGTCTGTCAAGTCATTATCGAAATGTATCCATTTTGGCATAAATAGGCTACATGAGTAGCGAATAATGATGCTGTGAAATGAAACAATATCTATTCCATAATGGAATACAGTGTCTCTTAAGAGTCAGTAGTATTGTTGTAGTCAATATTGTACCCATTTTAGGGTAAAGACATGGAATGCAACAGAGAGATGTAGTCAGTTCCATCGTGTATTAGTAATCCCATTTGCAAGGGGGTCCCAAGTATGCCAGGGCCTGCAGCCTTGTTAGGTGTAAACCCTTTATTTATGCTGTCGGGTGAACAGACGTTTACATAGTGATCTGGATAATTGCAAATTATGAGCCATTGGATCTTATCTTTGAGATTCCAAACATGTTAATCTGAGAGAAGTCATAAGGTTTGTGACATGCCCACATTCTGTTGTCCAAGTAGCGTGGGTCAGAAAATTGATAAGTCTTGCAGAGTTTATAATGTGCTTACCATTGTTTCTGTGGCCTTTATCTATGGCCAGGTGAAGACCGCATGTAGCAGTAGAAGTTTGGTAAGAATATTATGATCCATAATATAATATTTTCAGAATATATCGATTGTTTCTCAGCATGTGAGTAGTAGCAGGTTCTGTTTGTGAGAGGGACACAAGGGTCTGACGGACAACAGGCCGAGAGGCATCCTGATCGAATGACCATAATGGCCTGTAACAGTGATACCTCAAAAAGTGGCTAGATGTATAAAGCCTCATGGAAAGGCCTCAGTAGAATTTCGAATCGAAGCCTCCAGAAAAAGGTCTCCGAGGCCTAGAAGAGGAGACCAGGGCATAGTCTGAAACTTTTTTTTTTTTTTTTTTTAATGAGAGGAAGAGACACCCAGCCATCCTAAGGGTCAGCCATGGGTCGGTTTAGATGTGTCCCTCGTCATTCGTTCTTTGCCTCTGAAATTTCGTCTTTGTTTAGAGTAATTTCCAGTTTTATATGAATAATTATACTGAGGACGTGGGTTGTGGTACATATATTGTACTGTTTTTAGTTGTCTGCCTGAGGCTTGCAGGTCGCCCAGTATCGTTTGTGCCCCTGGGCCAAAGAGATGGTCACCAGAAAAAGGGGCATTAGCCACTTTATGTTGAATATCAGGTGCTAGCCCTGAGAGTCTGAGCCATGCCTGACAGCGTACAAGAATACCAACTGCAGGGGCTCTAGCCTAAGCTGGTCCAAGTGGCATAGATGCTGAGACAACTGACGGCCCAGCTTCCACTTATGGCAGCACATCCACCAGTGGGAACAATGGACCATGCTGGTGCAGGATGCCACATACCCCAGCAGAAGCTGGAAGTCATGGGTAGGGTACGAGCACCTAACCTGAAATAATCGAGCAAAGGAGGTAAGATCCAGTAGATGGTTCACAGGAAGGTGGGCACTGGCCCGCAGGGAGTCTAGTTCTGCCCTGATAAACTGGATCACCTGCAACAGGATCAGTTCCAACTTGGCTGGATTGACCAGTAGGCCCAAGTCTCTGCAGATCTGGAGGGCCAGATCCCCTGGACCACCCCATGGCCTCCACAGATGACCCAGCTATCATTCAGACATCCAGGTAGGGATACACATGGATGTCCTTGCACCACTGAAAGGCCACCACCACTACCATGTACATGGTGAAGATCCTGGGCATGGACAAGAGGCCAATGGGCATGACCTGGAACTGATACAGAACCCCACCTGCAATGAAAGGACAATTACATTGGAACGTACCATAACAATGGATCTTCAAGAGACTCTCCTCCATAAGGCCACACACCTTAGGAACTGTAAGCTGTTAGTGTCAGGACATGGAAACTTGCTAGCTGGTGACTGCCCACAATTACGTGCAGCGCTGATGTGTATATAACATGGGTGACCCCATCACTCCTCATTTTCCTGCTAGACATTAACCTCGGAGGGCCTCTAACCATGAGGAACAAGGAGATCAGACCAGTACCAGGCAACAAGGAGAGGCAAGGGACTGGAAAACGTGATGCATGGAGTAAGGCTTTAGGCACAGCATCTGATATAATCCTCAGGATACCAAAAGGGGAAAGAGAGAGGGTACAGCATGGCCTAATGGAAGAGATTCACTCAAAGAGCCACTGTTATGGTACGTTCTTACTTAACTGCTTTTTCTTCACTGAGGATATCTGCTGCACTGGACACCTTTGGAACGACCCCCAAGCAGTACAAAGCAACAGGGAGGATGGCACAGTCCAATATATGATCAGGACAGGAGGTCTTGCAGCACAGCAAGACAAAAACAGCACATCTATGAGAGGCTATGTCCAGACTGTAACGTTTAGTGAAAGTGCGAACACTGCATCATGTGGCTGCAGCACGTCAGTAGCAGGGACATTTTTGAAATAAGCAACAGAAGTGGTCATACCCCTCATGTAGTGACCATGAACAGCATCAGGAATTTCATTACCATACTTCCTATAACAGCACGTAACACAATGTGCCGGTCATTTGGGAAAACACTGTTTAAAGACAGCAGTGCACTCTTTCCCAGGGTGAATGAAACAAAAAGCTGAGAGGACATTCTGCAGATCCTGGTGCGATCAATATAGTTATACATTCAACACTGAGGTCCTATAAGTATGGAGCAGCGCCTCACCCTGGCTGGCATGCTTGTGATAATAAACAAGGTGTATCATTTGGTTCAGCGTAACTTCTGATACCACATTTGGTAGAAACTTAGGATACTTAAGCAAAGAGATTGTCTCTGTGAAAAAAGAGCTCACACATTAGAGCCTGAAGATCGGAAATCCATCAAGCAGAAGTCGTAGCACCTAAAAATAATGTTTTCCATGACAGGAAACATAAGTCACAACTTGTGGCTGGCTCAAATGCAGCCAACCTCAACTTCTCAAGAATGAAATTCTAGTCCTAAGGCGGGACTGGATTACGTATCGGAGGACAACCACACAACCATCAATAGGAGCTTGAAAAGCTGATATTGTGGCCAAATGTACCATAACAGAAGAATACTGCTGGCCTGAGTTAGACATAGAAAGCAAGTATTCCAACACAGAATTCACAGGACATGTAAAAGGATCCATATTCCGGGTTGCAGACCACAAAGTGAAGTGCTTCCATTTCAGTGAATCAGTATCTAGGGCAGATGCAAGGAGGACAATAGCAACCTTAGGGGATACCTCAAAAGGTGCAGTGGCTATGTTTTCAGAAGCCATGCATTGCAGTGGAGGGACTTCAGGTCTGGGTGGACCATGGATCTTTTGTCATGTGATACCAGACTCTGACACAGAAGAAGGGACATGGTGCTCCACTGCCAAATGCTGAAGGAGTGGAAACCATACCTGGTGAGGCCAGAACACAGCAAAGAGGATGACAGTGGCACTCTCCACCTGCATCTTGAGCAAAATCCACTATATTAGAGGAATGGTGGGAAACATGTGTATGAATTTTCCTTTCCAAGAGAAGGATGCGTCTCGCCAAAAAAACTCCAGGCCCTGGAGCAAGCTAGCAGAAATGTGGCAGTTTTACACTGTGTGGGGATGCAAGAAAGTGCAGCTCTGGATGACCCCATCTTGTAAAGAAGTAATTTACCATTTGTGAACCGTTGACTGAGACATGCTTAAGCTGTCTGCCAAAATGTTTTGGAGACCTGGGAGAAACATGGCTGACAGCTGAAGGCTGTGAGACAAAGCCCAGTACCATACTCTTGCTGCTTCCCTCTTGTTCGATGATGTAATGCATCTCATTGACTGTCTGTCTGGATTAGCAGAGAACCATGGCAAAGGTTATTCAGACAAGCCTAGAGGCTGTACAGGACAGCCCACATTTCCGGGACATTTATAGGCAGCTCAGCCCCCATCTTGGTCCATGAGCCCTGTGACAGATAAAAACCGAGATGTGCATCTTAACCAAAGCCCAAAACATCCATGGTAAGGATCTGTACAGGAGCCGGTACAAACAATGGAACACCCTTCAGTAGGTTTGTCGCAGTCCATCCACCATAACACTCTGTGAAGAGAAGACATTATGAGAACCATTTGCTCCAGCTCATCTGTCAATTGTTCCCACTGTACCCACAGTGTCCACTGAAGTATCCTCATATAAAGATGAGTGGCACAGTCACTATGACCGTAGCCATGAGGCCAATGAGACGTAACACTGTTCATGCAGAAACACCGTGGCTCCTATGTGCCAAGTGTGCCTGAGTAATCAGAGTGTGTGCCCTGTCCTCTGGCAGGAAAGCACATCCCTTCTCAGTGTCCAGGCCATGCCTATGTACTGTAGTCTCTGGCACAGAGTCAATACAGATTTTGGCAGTGACTGTAACACCCAAATCACAACTGACATGCCTTGAGACAGGGTGTGAAGCAGAGTGTGGCAGAGTTAGGCTACACCCTCAGCTATGACTGATGGACCATTTTTCTATCTCCTTATTTCCTAGCTACCAAAACTTCTGTTGTGCAACAGTCAACACTTTTCTCTTTGCTTTTCTTTTTTCCCCTATCCTAGGTTGGCCACCAAGCATAGCTCTTTACTATCCCTACTAAACTTCCTACTAGTTCTCTCTTTTCATTCTTTTTCCATTTCCATCCATTCTGTACCTGGAATGATGCCAAACACCCGGAGAGGTGTTGTGTAAAGTGCATAAGTGTATTTTGTGTACAAAAAGCATGAAGGCTATTTTAAATAGGAATGAATACAGTTAGTAAAGCCTTTTTAAAGAAAAAGGATTCAGAAGTCATATAAAACAATAATAATATCATGATTAGTACAGTTATAAGAAATTCTTAACATATTTTCATAAATTCACAGACCTGTTACTGTATGAGGTTCTATGTATGAGAATGCGGTATACTTTATAAAAGTGCTTAGTCGCTGTGGATCAGAGATATACAGAGTCAATATCTGTGGAGATATACACTGTACCTTCAACTGAACCAGGAAATCCACTAAAACAACCACCCCCCTCTGGTTTTGAAACATGTTCAGACATGAAACAGTATGCCTAGACATGTAAATAGAAAAGGGCTCAGTTATGTGAGCCCTATCGAAAGATATAAAAACCTCTTCACTGAGTTCACTTCAGTTCAGTCCAGTAGGGCTCAGCCCTGAGAGAGAGAGAGAGAGAGAGAGGAGAAAGGTTCTACTGTTTGTGCAGACAAGCTGTTGAACGCAGATGAGAAGGGTCTTAGGAGCTCTAAGATCCAGGACTGTATTACGTGAGAAACTACTGATGTTAAGTAGTGATTTTCTTTGCAATTTTTTTGTTTTCATTTATTATTTTTCTAACTTTTGGAAAATAAATATCACACCATGGTGTGTTTTAAAACTGTAAATTTGCCTCGTCTGAAGTTTATTCCCACACGCTCTGACACAGAGCCTCTCTGGAGCTTGCCTTCAGGAGCCAATCTTCCAAACAGGGGAAAACATACAGACCTGCCCTGTGATTAACACGCATTCTGTAAAGACCCATAGCGCACAGCACAAGCCAAAGGGCAATACCTTGAACTGATAGTGTTTGCCCTCCAACGTACAGCGGGCATACTGTTTGTGGGACTTCCTTATCTTTTTATGAAGGCAAGCAGCCTTCATTTCCAGAGAACAGAGTCAGTTGCCCATTTATAGCAGTAGAAGCCAAGTCTGTATGGATACCATTCGAAAACTTTTTGGAATCAATGTATAGGTTGAAATCACCGAGATCTACCATGGGACACAGACCACCTGTCCATTTCAGGAGTATGAAGTGGAACAGAACTCTGTTTCTCTCCTGAGGAACCAGTTCTATGGCACGCTTTTGAAATAATGTCTGAATCTCTTCCTTTAGAAGGGCCAAAAAAAACAGAGGATAAAACAAAGAAGGAGGGGGATAATATGGAGGGATCTGTAGCAGATCTAGAGCATGTCCCCTTGCAATTATCTCTAGAACCCAGTCACCCATGGCAATCTGCCATTGTTTCAGATGCAGGGAGATCCAGCAACCCACACTCACCCCTACAGTTAACAACTGAGGGGGGGGAGGTGGAAGACAAGCAGAAATGGGGCAGCAGAGCCACCAGAATCAATTCCTTTGAGTGCTTCTGCATGGACACCTGGAGGGAAGGGCTCCGGGAGGGGACCACCACCCCAGCCATGGCCCTATTGATGGTAGGCACAATTGCCCTGGGCAGCAGTCTGGTGAAAGGAGCTCCTACCATGATCTTTAGCGGGAGTGAGGTATAGGACTTAACAGACAGAGTCATTTTAGAAGTCTGCAGACCATGCAGGGCTTCTTCAGCATCACAGTCAAACAGTTTGGACCCTTTAAAGATGCATTCAGAACTGTCTGTTGCACATCAGTGGAAAAGCCAGTGACACTAGAGTCAAGAATATCTTTTCATACAAATGCCTGAAGCTGCAGCCCTGGCAGAAGCATGAGAAATATCATAAGCTGAGCACAGCAAATGTTTGCCAACCTCAGCACCAGAAGACAATGTTTCAAGTCAGTCTTGGCAGAGCCATCAGGTAAAGCCTGAGCAGCAGTATGAGCAGCTTTCCACAAGCTAGTCTGATATCTGATCATATGTGCCTGACAGTTTGCAATCCGAAGGCCTAAAGAGGAAGAGGCATATGTACGCCTGCCCATAACATCTAGCCTTCTAGATTCCTTATCAAGAGGTCTAGGAGACCTAGACATATCACGATCAGCCATGATGACTACAGAATCAGTTTCAGGCTGATTAGTATAATGAGGCTTAGCAGATGGGGCAGAATACTAATTACCAGCCTGTTCAGGGACTGCAGGCAGTGAGTTAGGTCTATGCCATGCAGCAAAAGTAGCATACTGTAAGGCAGGATATACAGAAGAATAATAATGAAGGGAGTGCAAGGCACCTCTAAAAACTCCATTAGATTCCTGTTCTGCAACAAAGCTAATGGAAGATGGCATTTGCTGCATCATGGCTTGGAAACAGAGGTCCTCAGGGAGGCCTCGGGGAATATATCATGGAGTCCTCACTGCAGAAGAAGAGGGTAGAGCTTGAGAGCAAGTTTTTTTCAAACTGCTCCTCACCCTAATATTCCTCTTCTATATCCATGAAGCCAGGATTATATTCCATATCATTATCGGCATCATGAACAACAATGGGAGCCACTGAAGGAGCCAGCGATGGTAGCAGTGACTGAGAGGCAGGAATCTGCAGTGTGCTGACCAGCTGCCTGCAATGGCAACCCTGTCAGAATGTGTTGAATCATTTCAGAAAATGATGCCAGCACTGCCTGGGAGTCGATGGCACCCTGAAAAGGGTCTGGGACTACCTGCATGAAAGGGCTGGAGCGTGACAATGATCACATCATACCATCCATAGTAAGTACAGTAGTGTTCGAGCGAAGCCCCAACCCTGGTGTCTCAATTACAGTTTTGGGGGGCTTTCTTGGCACTGCTGGAGCAGGCGTTGATGAGGATATAACTGTTTGCAATGGCAACCAGGACCTCACCAGCGAAACAGACTTATCTTTGTCCTTGTGTTTATGCTTATAGCCGGATGAGGACGAGGCCTGCGATGACGGCCCTTCCTTGTCCTTCAATTTCAAAGACGGTTTGTCAGATGACAAGGGAGAACAGACTTTGAGCCCCTTTCTTTCCCCATGGCTTTCAATGCATTCAAGGCAAGGAAGTTTTCTAGAGCTTTCTTACAGTGTTGCTTGGTTGCCTTGTTGAAACTCTGAAAAAACTGAAAAATCTTACAAGCCCTTACACTGTGAGAAAGGCCAAAACAGCACACACAAATGAAGTGTCTTTTTTGTAAATTTTGCAAACACTCTTACAACAGCGAAATAGAGATTCTTCAGACTTCAGCAGCATACAGAGACGACGATCCTAGACTTTATAAAATAAAGTAACAAACAGCAACAGCTTGCTAGACATTGTTTCCTTCAGCAGGTCTGACGAGGTTCATCAATGGCAGAAGAAAAACTGAGGTGTTATTGTGGGCAGCCTCTCAGCTAACAAACATTTCCAGGTGGTCCTGACACTGACCGCTTACAGTTCCAAAGGTGTGACATCATGGAGGAGATATCCTCAATGAAGAAAGGCCATTCAGTGGGTACAGAGGTGGTCTGGATCTAGAGTAATTTGAGCTGTCGTAAGGATCATGCTGCTATGCCCATCCATTGTTGCCCAAAGGGCTTATCAATCCTGTGTGACCCCACAAGTAAAGTGCTCATACCTAGAATAGCTGGCCAGGTGCTCTGCCCAAAGGAGGTGCTAAGAGAGTCATGTACTATGTTACATCCTGCTAATAACCTGTGCCTGTGGGAGTTGCATGACAGAAATGAAAATTACATACTCACCATAATTCCTGATCTTCTTGGACCATCTTCACCATTGATTCACACTGATGGGTTCTGAGGCGAGGGCGATAGGATCCTGCGGGAACCAGAACTTTTCAGGAGGGCCAGTGCCAAGGTAGGCTGCACACATGTGCAGCACTGCGAGACTAGCTCACACTGCATGGCTTCCCTTGGCAACGGCCCTCAACCGCCTCAATACCTTTTTTGCCAAGGAGGTGCAGTGTAACCTAACTAAGTAGAACACCTATCCTAAAAGGGCATAAGATAGCCCTTTTGACCTGTATAAGAAGGGTCAACAACAAGAAAATAGTGTCTAAAAAGCCCAAACCAAAACAAGGGAGGTGAAGACCATCGAACAGAAAAAGAGAGCCTAGGGGATGGTGGGTGGGTGTGTGAATCAATGGCCAAGGTGGTCCAAGAAGATCAGAAATTATGCTGAGTATGTCATTTTCATATCTTCCTGGACCATGTGTTCACCATTGATTCACACTGATGGGTAGGAGTGCCAAGTTCAGTTAAAAGCTCCCCCCCTCTCCCCTTGGGAAGGGCAGTAGAAGACAGAGCTCACACAGGGCAACAGTCCATTGAGGATTACTCTGCCAAAAGAGGCATGCTGCCTGGCATGGACATCGAAGGCACAATGCTTGACAAAAGTGTGCACTGTGCTCCAGGTGGCAGCTCTGCAAATATCAACGATAGGAACCGAGCAAACATCTGCCAAGGACATAACAACCACTCTTGTGAAGTGGGGACAAACCTGACCTTCAAGATAGATTTGTGCCATTGAAAAACACTGGCAGAGACAAGCCAATGTCCATGCGGAAATTAATTTGATCGTAAACGACTGATCCAGTCAGTTGGGGATGAAGGAGACTAAGAGCTGCATGGATTGTCAGAAGTCCATGGTTCTATCGAGGTAGAATCTGAGGGCTCTTTTAACAACCAGAGAGTGGAAGGTGTGTTCCCCCTCATTCTGGAAGTTGGAAAAGTATGCTGTCAACACCAAAGGCTGGTTCAAACAGAACTCCAAGACCACCTTAAGTAAAAACTTGTTGGGGGGGGGATTGCTCACCGTAGTAATCTTTCTTTCAAGATGTCCTTTAGCATCAGTAACTATTGCAATGAGCTGACTAGATAGCACTGCCCTGGAGGTGGAATGTATGGTAATGAGTTTATGAATTAGACAATCAGATTGAACTTTGAAGCTTGAGGGTGTGCTGAGCAGGCAGAGTGAGGAAGGCTCCAGAATTTTTTCGAAGCTAGAATGGGCACAAGCCCCCACAGGTAAGACCCAACAGAATTCAAAAATATATAACAACAACAACAATCGGAACCATAACAAGAACTTTGCTCAAAAAGCAATTCAAAGTTTAGCATAAATATATTAAAAGAAGGCAAGAAGCAGAGCCCTCTTCTGAAGGTTATCTGGGGAGGAAAGGTGGGAGCTGACTGATGCTAAAGGACACCTTGGAAGAAAGAAGATTATTATGGTGAGTCATTTTTTTCTTCTTAGCCCAGGGGTCCTTTAGCATCATTAACTATTGCAGACTACAGAGCAGTACAGCTGAGAGGCGGGTAGAGAACTAACTTAGGAAAGAGGCTCTGCAGAACCACTTTGCCAAATCTGGCATCAGTTCTAGACTGTACATCTAAATAATAGTGTTTGGTGAAGGTGTGCAGAAGGTGTGCACAGTCTTCCAAGTAGCTGCTTTACAGACGTCCAGAAGGGGATGCCCCTAGCAGATGCCACTGATGCAGCTTTGACCCTAGTGGAATGGGCCCTGAGGCCCTCAGGGGGTTGTGTACTAGCCTTGTCATAGCAGAATCGAATACATGAGACTATCCAGTGAGAGATAGTTCTCTTAGTGGCTGGTTTTCCTCTATCTACCTACTGATAGGTGAGGAACAACTGTGTGGATGGACCCCTGAACTGTTTGGTGTGATCCAAATAGTAAAACAGGGCCCTTTTGACATCCAGACTGTGGAGCTTTTGCTCTCCTGGAGTCCCGACTGTGGGGTCTTTGCTCTCCTGGAGTGGATTTGTCAGTAAAGAACACAGGTAAGGTGATGGACTGGTTAAGGTGAAATTCTGAGACCACCATAGGCAAAAATGTTTTGTTCGTCTTGAGCTCAGTTTTATCCCTATGAGGGATAATGTAGTTGGGCTCAGTGCAGAGGGCCTGTAACTCTGAAATCCTTCTAACAGAAGTAATGGCCATTAGAAATAAGGTTTTCCAGGTGACATACTTGAGGTGGGCCAAAGCGATGGGTTCAAAGGGTGGCTCCATGAGCTTGGCAATACAGAGAGGTTCAGGCTCCAGGATGCGACAGATTCTCTGATTGGAGGCTGGACATGGAGGAAACTTCCGAAAAACTGTTTAAAAATTTGGCGTGAAAAAACAGATTTAGTCTTTCCAACAGAAAGATAAGCCAAAAGAGCAGCCAGGTAATGCTTCAGGGAAGAAGGCCTCAACCCTGAATCCTGCAAGTGCACTAGATAATCGAAAAGGTTAGGAATCTAAGTCTTAGGAGGATTAATATGCTTTATGTTGCACCAGAGAGAAAACCTTTTCCATTTGGCTGCATAGGCCTTTTTTGGACTAGACTTTTTTATCCATCCTCAGGATCTATAGAACCTGTTCAGAGAACTGAGTGGAAGGAAACTAACTCCTCAAGAGTCAAGCTTTGAGGCGAAGAGATTTCAGATCTGGGTAGGTCACCCCTGTCTGAGGGAAGAGTCAGGATGGAATGACAAGAGGGGGAGACAAATGGGTTTGCTGCAGAACAAGGTTAACAACAGGGGACACTAGGCTTGCCTCGGCCAATCTGGTGCCACCAGAATCACTGTTCAAGGCTGAGCCTTGAGCTTTAACAAAACGCTGAAAATTAGAGAAACAGGATGAAAGGCAGAAAGGAACTTTTCTGCCCAATCCAGGACTAAGGCATCTGATGGGAGAGTTCCCAGGGCTGGAGGCCTGCAGCAATACAGTGGAAGTTGATGGTTTAGGTGAGAGGCAAAAAGATCTACTTCTGGTGTGCTCCACCTTCTGAACACTGTGGCCCACTCCTGTTTGTTCAGACACCATTCGCTGTGTCCCTGATTGATGCAACAGAGCATCTGCCAGGGTATTGTCCTTGCCTGGGAGATGTATGGCCGATAGACTGACTCCCAGGGAGTAGGCAAGGCCCCAAATCCTCATGGATTCCAAGCGTAAGATGCTGAACCTTGTGGCACTCTGCTTGTTAACACTTTGTAGTGGTGTGGTCTGTTCTGATCTAAACTGTGACACCCTTCATCTGCAAGACAAATGCCCTGACAGCCAGATAAATGGCCCTGAGTTCCAGCAAGTCCATGTGAGCCTGTGACTCCTGTGGAGTCCAGGAGCCACTGCCAGAAGAACTGTCCATGTGAGCTCCCCATCCAAGCAGTGAAGCATCTGTAGTAATGATTCTTGAAGGGGAGGGTGCTTGGAAGGAAATTCCTGATGAGAGACTGGCAACTTCCTTCCACCAAACCAGAGACTGAAGGAGTTTCTTTGTGACTGGGACCAGTTTGGACAGTGAGTTTTTGCTTTGGGACCAGTGATACCTTAGGTGCTGGTGAATGTCCTTCATTCTGAATCTCACCCCCTGGGACCACAGCTGTCATTGATACTATGTGTTCCAGGAGTCTTAGGAAGTGCCTGGCTGGCCTGGGCTGGCCCAGGACTAAAGGATTTGCCAATGGCAAAAAGTTTTTAATTCTTTCCAAATGAAGGAAAGCTCTGCTCTGTAAGGTATCCAACTGTGCTCCTATGAATTACCAAAAGAGTGCGCACAAGAAGCGATGCTTAAAGAACAACTAAAAATATAAAATGCAAGTTCCAAGCACACGCAAAGCCCATAAAGAAGGATGGACGCTTCATCCAGACAAAGGGTTTTACTTAAAAAACTCAATTTTAATATATAAAAAGATACATACAAAACACAAAACCCCATCTGACATGTTTCGGCCAAAGCCCTTTATCAAAGACTGGGGAACAAATATCACATGTTATTTTAATAGACTCATCATTAGTGTCATATATGTACCACCACCCAGTGATAGAAAAATCCAATTAGGTAAACTGCTCCTTTCTCCTTTAGCTTTATCAGCACTTAACTGAGCATTTCATTAACTGAAAAAGACACAGTGTTAAAATCATGTAGAACTATTTGAATGAGACAAAACTCTGTTCCCTATATGAAACAGTATTAATAGATATCTGAACTTGATTATATCTATAAAGACATCTCATAGTGTAATAAATACCAAAATACCGAACTCTTATATCTAAAAAAATACTCTTAATATAGAAATAAAAACCAAAAATACAGAGAGAAAGGGAGGGAGAGGAAAAGCACTTAAAGAAATAGCATATAGAATGGAAAGAAAGGGGGGAGGGGGAAGAGGGAAAAGAAAGAACAGGTTACTCACCTGTAACAGTAGTTCTAGGAGTTGTATATGTTGTTCGTCCACACTGTTTGGCATTGTCCTCTTCCACTTTAAATCTGCTGGAAGTCTTCAAGCTGGCTCCTCCCATCCACCTGGGTGGTATATACCTCGGCTCCGCCCCATGACGCCAGATCTTAGCCCACTGGAAGCAAGGTTGTGTGCATCCACAGCCGGGGATGTCAGGTGGGTCCATGTGGATGAACAACATATACCACTCCTAGAACTAATGTTACAGGTGAGTAACCTGTTCTTCTTGGAGCGTGGATATGTTGTTTATCCACACTATTTGGCAGACTCCAAGTCATTCTCCGGGAGAAGGGAGGCAAGGCATACACCCCCTACTTAGGGAACAGAGATTGCAGAACTGAAGTCTCAAAACCAGTATCCCGGCGTGACTCAAGGTCGATGTAGTAGTGGGTGATAAAGGTGTTTGCGGACTTCCAGGTAGCAGCCTGGCAGATTTCCTGGATAGGGATGTCCCTGGAAGCAGCCACCGATGCAGCAGTATGGCAGGTAGGATGAGCTCTTATCCTTCTGGGAGGCTCCTTGCCCGCCAACCCAAAGCACAGACCTATGCATGATGTAATCCATCTTGCTATGGTCCGTTTGTCTGCAGGTCTGCCAGAAGCAGTTTCAGTGTAGGTGACAAATAGCTGGCAAACCCCTCCATGAATTTCTACTGTTCTCTTCTTATAATAGGAGACAGCACGTCCCAGGTCTAAAGAATGGAGCCTGTACTTAGTGTCCAAGGTGTAATTAGGGTAGTATATTGGCAGAGTCAACACCTGGTTAAGGTGAAACTCTGACACCACCTTCGGAAAGAATTTCGGGTTGGGGCACAGGACAACTTTGTCCCTGTGAAGACCAGATAAGGGGAATTCACCGAAAGCGCCTGGAGCTCCCTTGTCCTTCTGGCTGACGTGATGGCCACCAGGAAGGCCGTCTTCCACGATAAGTGTGAGAGCTCACATTTGTGCATGGGTTCGAATTGGCTTGTCCATGAGCTTTGCCAAAACCAGCAACAGATCCGGAGGGGATATGTGGTCCAGGCCTTTGAAAAAGCACCCGACCACTGTCTTCTGTGCCATTGTAGGCTGACCGGCCCGCACCCGGTAAGCAGAAATGGCTGCCAGGTGCACTCTAAGGGTCGATGACCGTAGAGACCCCCTTTGGATAGAGACCAAAGGTAGTCAAGAATGTTAGCCACAGAACGGGATAAGGGGTCCAGACTCTTACCCTGACTCCAAATGGAAAATCTTTTCCATTAGAAGGCATAACATTTCCTGGTCAATTCTTTTCTAGATGCCTCCACCACGGTGTAGACATCTTCAGAAAGACCCAAAGCCTAGCACTCTACCCACTCAGGTACCAGGCTGTGAGGTGCAGGAATTGAAAGTCCAAATGAAAGGCCTTCCCCTGGTTCAGAGATATCAGATCCGGGCATGTACAAAGCCGCTCTGGGGGCCTGCAGCTGAGGCTGAGGAGATCTGGATACCAGAACTGGCGCGGTCAGTCTGGGGCTACCAGAATCACCTTCACTTTGTCCCTCCTCACCTTCATCTTGTCCCTCCTCACCTTGAGTAACACCTTGTGGATCAAAGGAAATGGAGGGAAGGCACAGAGGCAGCATGGGGTCCATAGCCTCGAGAAGGCATCCCCCTGCAGCAAGCCCTGCTGAGGGGGGTGGGCATGATACAGCCTCAGCTTGGTGTTTTCCCTGGAGGCGAACAGGTCCACCATCGGTTCACCCCAATGGGAGAACAAGCTGTAAGCTACCTCTGGATGGAGAGACCACTCATAGGATGTCTGGCCTATGCGGCTGACAGCATCCACCAGCTGGTTCGAGACTCCTGCCACATGAATGGCTAGGAGATCCACCTCCGACCAGCTTACGAGGGTCCAGATGTGGAGTGCCTCCTTGCATAGGAGATGAGAATGCGTGTCGCCCTGTTTGTTGAGGTAGTACATGGTCGTGGTATTGTCCGTTTGGACTTGAACCATTTGACCCCGGAGCGGAGGACCGAAAGCTGACAGTGGCAGTCTGACTGCTCTGAGCTCCAACAGGTTGATGTGGCATCAGGACTCCTTGGGGGTTCAGAACCCATGGGTCCTGTTGTCCCCCATGTGGGCTTCCCAGCCCATTAGAGAGGCATCGGTCATAAGGACAACCGTCGGCTTGGGGTGGACAAAACTGGATCCCTTCCTGCAACCGGTCTGGGGTGGTCCACCACTGAAGCGCGTCCCATATCTTCTTGGTTAAAGTGATCAGCTGGTCAAAATGACCATATTGCCGAGTCCACTAGGTGGTCATCTCCCATTGAAGATGGCACATGTGCCACCGGGCCCAATGGACCACTGAGGTGCACGCTGCCATGTAACCCAAAAGGCGCAGAAAGTCCCAGGCAGGGTGCAAGTGCCCAACCAGAAATGATCGGGCAAAGGAGGAGAGAACCTCTGCCCTGTCTGCCGGGAGCTGAGCTCTGGTTTGACGAGAGTCGAGCTCTGCCCCGATGAAGCCCATCACCTGGGAAGGCACGGGTTTCTACTTGGCCTCATTGGTCAGGAAGCCGAGTTGGGAGCAGGTCTGGAAGGCCAGATTCCTGGACCTCTCCACCTCCTGTTGGGTGGGACCTGCCAGAAGACAATCATCAAGTTAAGGTTAGATTCTGACTCCTCGATGCCAAAGATAGTCTGCCACCACTGCAATGGACTTGGTGAAGACCCATGGGGCCAATGACAGGCCGAACGGTATGGCTCGGAACTCTTACAGTGTCCCCTTGACCCTGAAGCGGAGGAACCACTGACAGGATGGACGGACTGTGACATGAAATAACGTGTTCTGCAGATCCAATGAACAGAACCACATGTTTCACTCCAGGGATGGTATGATCTGGAACAGAGTGACCATCCGGAAGGTGCGAGACCTGAGAAACTGATTCAAGTCATGGAGATCTAGAATTGGGCACCAACCCCCCCACCAGCTTGGGCACCAGGAAGTACCTGGAGACAAAGCCTGGGTCTGCTGGAGGATCCGGCACAGGAGCTACTGCCTCCTTGTGGAGGAGCTGAGCTATGTTGTCTCGAAGAGCCAACTGGGTGCATGTGGAAATCTGTTCCTCCTGTGGGGCGCGGGCTCAGCTTGGAGGGTACTGCTCGAATTCTAGAGGCAGTCCCTGACTGACCACTTCGAGAACCCACCTGTCCGTAGTGATAGTGGACCAGGCGGAAAGGAAGTGGCAGAGACAACCCTCCACAGGAGGGTCAGGAGCTGGTGTAACAGAGATAGGGGTGGCAACCCCTATCCTGTCACTGGGCAGGCTTAGAGGAGGAAGAGGAGGCTCCAGGACCTGAGCCTCAGCCTCCTTTGTGGCCCTGTTGGGGACCTGGCTTGAGCCGAGGGCACCAAGCTTGAGCCTGCTGCTGATGTTGCTGTTGCTGTCCTCCTTGGTAGGAGGGCTGCAGCACTGCAGAAGAAGAGTGCCGAAAGGGCTTCTTCTTCTGCTGGGTCTTGCCCGAAGAACGTTTTGTAGAAGTGGCGTCCAAGGTGGCATTGGACTGCTCTATACGCTGTAGGTGACCGGTCCCATTCCTGGACCAAACAACTCGGTCCCCAGGAAAGGCACATCAGCCAGCTTATGCCAAGAATCCGCCGGGAAGGAGGAAAGCCTCAGCCAAGCCCTGTGGTGAGAGGCCACTGTACTCCAGGTGGGGCCTCACTAGTGTCTTGTATAGCGGAATTATGACCTCCCTTTGCCTGATGGTGATGCCCCTATCTATGCATCCCAGCATCCTATTTGCTTTACCTGCTGCCTTGTCACACTGTTTCCCTACCTTGAGGTCATCAGAGATGATAACCCCAAGATCCCTTTCCTGCTTGGTGCATGCTATATCCTCACCTCCCAACTGATATACTGTGCCAGGGTTTTTGTGCCCCATATGCATTATCTTGCACTTTTGCATTGAATTTCAACTGCCAAACCCCTGACCATTCTTCAAGTTTCTGCAGGTCCCTTCTCATTCTGTCTACACCCTCTGGTGAGTCTACTCTGTTACAGAGCTTTGTGTCATCAGCAAACAGTGAAATTCTGCCTTCTAGGTCCTGAGCAATGTCACTGATGAAGATGTTGAATAGGATCGGTCCCAGCACTGATCCCTGTGGTACCCAATGGTCACTCTTCCCTCTGTGGAGTGACAGCCATTTACCACCACCCTCTGTGTCCTGCAACCCAGCCAGTTACCTACCCACCACACTACTGTCCTACCCACACCCATATTCCCCAGTTTGTGTAATAGTCTTCTATGTGGCACAGTGTCAAAGGCCTTGCTGAAGTCCAGATAGGCCATGTCCACTGCCCTCCTCTGATCCACCTCCCTAGTCACCCAGTCAAAATTCAACGAGGTTGGTCTGACATGATCTCCCCTGGTGAAACCATGCTGCTTTGGGTCCTGTAGTCCATTGACAACCAGATGTTCCACCAATCTCCTTCAGTAGTGCTTCCATGATCTTCCCACTACCCAGGTGAGGCTGACTGGTCTGTAGTTCCCCGCTTCCTCTTTGTTCCCACTTTTGTATAAGGGGACTACATCTGCTGTCCTCCAGTCTTGGGTACCTCCCTATTTCCAGTGATCGGCTAAACAGGATAGCCAGAGGTTCAGCCACCATGTCTCTTAGTTCTTTAAGGACCCTGGGTGCACCCATCTGGCCCCATTGCTTTTATCAACTCTTATTACTTCCAGTTCCTTCAGCACCTTTTCTCGTAAAGGGACCTGTGTCCATTTCTGCACCATTCTCACCCCTTGTACTCCCTTCAGACCCATTACCTCCTCTTCCCTCAGTAAAGACTGAGCAGAAATACCTGTTCAATATGTCAGCTTTACTGTTGTCATCCTCCACGCGGCACCCATCCTCCCTCTTCAGTCTCACTATCCCTCCCTTTGCCTTTCTTTTTTCACTTATGTACCTGTAAAAGGTTTTGTCCCTCTACCCACTGATTTTGCAATGTGTTCTTCTGTCTGAGCTTTGGCTTCCCTTACTGACCTCCTGCCTCCCTCTGCTTCTCCTGGTACTTCTCTCTCATCTCTTCTGCCTGTGTCTTTTGTATTGCCTGAATGCAATCTTTTTGGCTTTCACTTTCTTTGCTACCTCTTTGGAAAACCATAATGGTCTCTCTTCCTTTTCCTCTTGCTAACCTGCTTAATGCATAATTCTGTTGCTCTTGTAATCCCCATTTAAATACTGCACACTGTTCCTCAACCCTGATTCCTGCCCCATTCCCTTTTGTGCCTCTTTCAAGTATCTCCCCATTTCCCCAAAGTCTGCCCCCCTAAAATCCACCGAAATCACCCTCAATCCGCCGAGGGCGTTCACAGGTGACGGTAACCGACAGACGGGGAAGCCCGGTGTCCAGTCAGTCCTCTTTTGAGGGAGCCCCTCCCACAGGCTGCTTAGATGGCGGTTCCACCCTAATGGGTGGAGAGACCAGAATAGGCTGAACCAGGGGACAGGCTGGCCCCATGGGTGAAGGAACCAGAGGTTTTGGTTCCGGAGGGCCGGCTTCGGCCTAGGAGGAGAGAGTCAAGTAATGGCCGGGGTAGGCAGTGGAGCTAGTTTCTGCCTATTCAAAATCAGCTGCTGCCACATAAGGTCTTCATAGCACCAGAGTTTCCGCTGGAGCCTCTCCTCGTCTGAGGAGGATGAGGATGACCTGTGGTGTCGCCTCTTCTTACAGCACTTATGGCTCTCCCTCGGTCATTCGGCCGAGGGGGTCCTAGACCTCAACCGAGATCAGAGAGGTTGACTTGGTTGATCAGGAGACACTGGAGGGATCGGAGAAACCAGAGGGTCCAGAACTGGGTCCTTGATGGGGACACCAGCGGGCTGGGTCTCCTCATCAGGAAACACCAGGATCGGAGTCCATTCTAATGAGTCATCGGCAACGGCCGGCAACAAAGGGTCAATCGGGTCAAGGATAATTTCCACCTCGTCGGCCACGTCCTCGGTTCCCTGGCCAGATGGAAGATCCATGAAGCTGGCGGCCAAGGATGTGATCTCGACCAAGGTCGAGACCGCATGTTCCTGGGAGTTGGACCTTTCTCGGTCCCAAGAACATCTTCGCCGAGGCAAAGACAATGGATCTTTATCTCTCTTTTGAGAGCGGGAGGAGTGCGAGCCCAAGGGCGCTTCACCCCGGGTAGGGAGAGACTTGTACAACTCCTTGAAAGATACCATAAAGGTGAAGCCTAGGTTCAGTGGGACAAAGAAGCTTTGACTGGTCGAAGCACAAGTGGCTTCTTCCTTGAATGCCTTCATCTGTTCCAGCTGTTCGGCAGAGCCCGAAGCCGCAGAAACTGCCCACCTAGCCTCCTTTGACTTCACCGGAGGGTTCCTTTTTTCCGGTCTCCCCAGCTTCAGGCGTGGCTTTCAGTCGTCCAGGATGTTGGGATGGAAGGCCAAGCAAAAGATACACGATGAGGTGTCATGGCCGACACCTAGGCAGTAGACGCACGTGAGGTGGGGATCGGTGCACAACATCTTCTGGCCGCAGGGACACCGATGAAGTCCTCCATGATTGATGCTGCAAAAGCGTGATCGCTAACTCGCACGAGTTTGAGCTTCAGTAAACCAACAATTTGAAATTCAGGGCCTACGAAATGCAAGAGCACGAGGGAGGTAACTCTTCCAGTGGAAAGGAAGACCTGGCATCATGGGGCGGATCAGAGGTATATACCACCCAGGTGCGTGGGTGGGAGGAGCCAGCTTGAAGACTTCTGGCAGATTTAAAGTGTAAAGGGACAATGTCAAACAGTGTGGATGAACAACATAGCCACGCTCCTAGAAAAAAAATTAAAAGGAAAAAAAAGGGGAAAAGCAAAAAATGCAACCAAACCAAACATCAGATGAAACATACCAACATACTAAAATGCTAGCAGAAAAGGCCTTATGGTCTTTCGTGTCTGCTCGTTTGATCAGCCCCCACCCTGGGAGCTGACCTTGCTGCCCTCCTCGCCCTCTCTGGCTTCTCCGCTTCCCAGTCCCAGATATTCTCGCTGCACAGGACTTTCCTTCCAGAAACAAATATGTAGAAATAAAGAAATATAAAATTTATGTACTGCAATTTACTGGAAAACTTCATATCAGAGGACAATTTTAAGCAAGGGATACAAATATTTATGTAAACAGCATCTATCTAATAAACCAGAAAATATTCCAACTAACGTGTATTGAAGAAAATATTACATTATTCAAAACTGAACCAAGTCTCAGGTCATCGCTATTTCTTATACTGTCTTTGTTTAAGATAAAGTTGGATATCAAATGGGTGTTAAGGCCAGGATACACAGTACTTTTAAGTTTTAAAATCCAAAAATGTTCCCTAATTAGTAATAGGTTTTCATAATCCCCCCCCCCCCAGATTCCTGTGAACTTTATCAATGGCTAAAAAATTAAAGAAATGTTGCAAATGGTCCAGGCTTTCATGTACATGTTGCGCTGTAGCATAAGTGAGGTCCATTTTATTGATAGCTCTCAGATGTTCCCCCACTCTTTCTTTAAATTTGCGTTTTGTTTTTCCCCACATAGAAAGTTTGGCAGGTACAAATTGCTAGATATATAACCCCCTCAGTATCGCAGGACAATTTCAAATTCCTGTGACGCATTATGTGAAGAGAAACTTTTCCCTTGTTTTATGTATTTACAATTTACACATCTTTTGCACTGAAAGCAACCCTTAGACTTATTTAACTATGTTTCAGATTGTTTACTTATGAAATGGCTGTGCACCAACATATCTTTTAAACTTGGCACTCTTCTATAACACATCTTAATTTTTTCTTTACTTATTTCTACAAGACCCGGTTCTATGGTAAGAACATACTGGTATTTCTGCAACACGTTTTCAAGATCACTTGCCTGTGCTGAGAAATTTGTAACAAAACAAACCACTCTCGTTTTCTCGTTTATTTTCTCACTCCTCTAACAAACTTAATCTATCCAGTACTCCTGCCTTATTTTTCGCTTGTTCCACTTTGGTTCTACTATATCCTCGTCCCACCAATCTTCTGGTCAGTTCCCCAGCCCCTCTCTGAAAATCCTGTTCAACAGAGCAATTGTGCCTGGTTCTCAAAAATTGCCCATACAGAATATTTTTAGCCACGAGACGGATGGCAACTATTAGCCATTAAAATTGTATTACCATCTGTGGGCTTCCTATATATGTCACTTTCCAAACCACCTTCTTCATTTCTTTTTATCAAAATGTCTAAATATGGTATCTCAGTTTTACTACTTTTTAAAGTAAATCTGAGATACCGATTGGTGCTGTGTATAAAAGCTACAAATTCCTGAAAGCCCTCTATGGTCCCCTGCCAGACAATTATGATATCATCTACATATCTTTTCCATAGACCCAAATTAGCCATATAAGAATTAAATTGTGGATTATGGATAACTTGTTGTTCCTAATATCCAACATACAAATTGGCAACTGAGGGGGTACATGTGGCCCCCATAGTTGTCCCTTGAATCTGAAAAAATGTTTCTCTGTTAAAAGTAAAGACATTTTGTTTTAGCACAAACTCTGATAATTTCAAAATGAAGTCCATAGTTGGTAACCCTGTTGCAGTCCTGTTATTTAGATAAAAGGCAGCCGAATCAAGTGCCCCCTCATGGGGGACACTGGTGTATAATTCTATGTCCATGGTAATCAATATAATGTCCGGCTGCAATTTAATACCTTTAATTAAATTCAGTACATCCTTCGTGTCTTTAATATAGGATGGTAGTTCTGCTACAATTGGTTTCAGGAAAGTGTCACAAAAAATTGAGAGGGGTTCTGTGAGTGAGCCAATTCCACTGACTATCGGACGACCTGGTGGATTAAGTAAGGTCTTATAAATCTTAGGCAGGATATAAAAATAGCCTTGACTGGGTAAGGGGTAGTAAGAAATTTTCATTTTCATATCAATAACTCCCCTCTGGTATGCACTTTCTAAATATTCATCCACACCATACTTAAAATGTAGTAGAGGATCTTCACCAAGTTTCTTATAGAATATTGAATTTCCCAGTTGTCTATTTGCTTCAGTTAAGTACGTGTCTATATCAAGTAAAACCACTGCTCCTCCTTTATGTGCTGGTTTTATTATTAGGTTTTTCTCCCCTTGTAGTGTTTTAATTGCTTCTCTCTCATTCTTGCTATTAGTGTAGTGTTCAAAGTGGGGGGTCAAAAAATATTTTTCTAAATCATTAATGATCAGCTCTTTGTAAGTTTTAACTGCAGTACAAGTGGGTGCACAAAACATGGAGGCTTTCCTAAAAATAGAAGATGTGGTCCTAGTATCACTAGCATTCCCTCTGTATCTTGTCTATAGAAAAATGCTTGTAGATTTAATTTGCGGCAATTCAGTTCGACATCCACTAGAGTTTCAACTCTGTTCATGGTCACCGTTGGTGACAAACTTAAACCCTTTTTCAAAAGATTTATCTCCGGTTCTGTTAAAGTGTGTCGCAAGAGGTTTAGAACTTGTTTGATGTTTACCTCCTCTGTCGACCTTGTTCTTGTCCCCTCATTCTCCTCTGGTTGCATCTGGCTCTGTTGTATGGGTGATATGGATGCATTAGTTTGTAGTGTTCTTCCTCATCGCTGCTTTCACCGTTGTATAGTTCTTTTCTTCTTCCTTGTTGATAATCTCCCATTCATTCCTGGAGGCGCGTACTTCTCCGTGGTTAAGGTTAAGTGCTGGAAGGTACGTTCCTGCACAGGATGCTGGTATCCTTGATGTTGTGGGTCTAGTTGTTATCCCTCTCTTTGAAAAGGGCACCCTCTACCAGTCTTCCTCTTCAGACACACTCGTTTCTGTTTCATATTCAAAGGAAACACTCTTTTTATTTTTCAGGATGCCTTTTCTAATATTTGGTTTAGTTCAGTTAAAAATTTCTCCCCTCTCCCAGTTACGCTTGTCGCTAATTAATTTAGTGATTTTTAATAGTTTCAAATCTATGTCTAATTTAAAAATAGAGTTGAGTAGTTTGTTGTTAATTCTTTCAAAGTCAATATGTTTTGCAAACTTCAAGACCCCCTGTTCTTGTAATTTTAAATCTTTTTAGTTTTGCCTCCTTCTCTTTTCCATACTTGATAATCAGTTCCATTAATTTCAGACTTGCGTCTATTAAAATTGTTTCCCATTCTTTTAAAAAAATTGGCATTCTCTGTACCACATGCTAGATTCTTTGTGAAACGGAGACCTCTTGGGACTCTCTTAACCTCCACATATGCTGCCAAATTAGTATTGTTCCAGTATAAACGTCTCAACTGGTGGGTCAATTTTTCTAAAGTTTTAAATGCTGTAGTCAAAGATGTTACCTCTGGTGTTGTATCATGAGCCATTCAATTTTCTATATCCTCCTCCAGAAATGGGTTCACCGCAACTGCTGTTGCAAGAATCTGTTCCATATAGGCAAGTGGGTTCTCATTTGTTTGTTTCAGGTTCTGTAAAAAGTAAATTTGGAGTCCCTTCCAGGGTTCTACTCCTGGTTGCCATCTCTGTCTGTTGCAGGGTTACGTTTTATGAGGAATGTGTAAAAAGATGTTTATTTTGTTTTAGCATATACCTTCAGGCTTTTACGTGGCAAAATAGGCTAGATATAATTCCTTAGTACTGATGTTCCGATTATTACAACTGCTGATTTTATTTTAACACAACCTGTGCATGTCACTACAATTAAAGTAAATTACCAAAAGAGTGCACACAAGGAGAAGCAGTGCTTAAAGAATTAAACATATAAAATGCAAGTTTCAAGCACACGCAAAGCCCATATAGAAGGACGCTTCATCTAGAGAAAAGGGTTTTACTTAAAAAAATCCATTTTAATATATAAAAAGATACATACAAAACACCAAACCCCATCTGACATGTTTAGGGCAAAAGCCCTTTATCAAAGACTGGGGAACAAACATCACAACATATTTTAATACACTCATCATTAGTGTCATATGTATACCACCACCCAATGATGGAAAAATCCAATTAGGCAAACTGCCCCTTTCTCCTTTAGCTTTATCAACACTTAATTGGGCATTTCATTAACTGAAAAAGACACAGTGTTAAAATCATGTAGAACTATTTGAATGAGATAAAACTGTTCCCTATATAAAACAGCATTAATAGATATCTGAACTTGATTATATCGATAAAGACATCTCATAGTGTAATAAATACAAAAACCCTGGCACAATATATCAGTTGGGGGGGTGAGGATATAGCACGCACCAAGCAGGAAAGGGATCTTGGGGTTGTCGTCTCTGATGACCTCAAGGTAGGGAAACAGTGTGACAAGGCAGCAGGTAAAGCAAATAGGATGCTGGGATGTATAGGCAGGGGCATCACCAGCAGGAAAAGGGAGGTCATAATCCGGCTATATAAGACACTAGTGAGGCCCCACCTGGAGTACAGTGTACAGTTCTGGGAGACCATACCCACGTAAGGACATAGACAGGGTAGAGAAGGTTCAGAGGAGGGCAACAAAGATGGTGCATGGATTGCATCACAAGTCCTATGAAGACAGGTTGAAGGAACTGAACATGTACTCCCTGGAGGAGGAGGAGGAGAGGGGATATGATAGAGACATACAAGTATCTTACAGGGAGGAACAGGGTGCAGGAAAACACTATTTTTAAGTGAAAAAGATGTTCCAGGACTAGAGGGCATGGGATGAAGTTGGAGGGAGGACGATTCAGAGGAAACATGAGAAAGAATTTCTTCACAGAACGGGTGGTGGACAGGTGGAACACCCTGCCAGAGGAAGTGGTGGGGGCTGAAACAATCACGGGATTTAAGAATGCATGGGATAGACATAAAGGAATTCTGGAGGTCAGGGGTAAGGGGCAACAGACTTCTAGGAAAACAAACTGAACTTACAAGCTCAAATGGGCAGACTGGGTGGGCCATAGGCCCTTATCTGCCGACACTGTCTATGTATCTATGTGTCTATGTAAATACCAAAATATTGAAATCTTATAGCTAAAAATACTTTTAATATAGAAATAAAGATGGAAAAAGAAGAAAAACACAAAAAAATACCGAGGGGGTGGGAAGGAAAAGCGCTTAAAGAAATGGCATATAGAATGGAAAGAGTTGGGAGAGGGGGGCAGAGGGAACAGAAAAAGAAATTAAAAGGAAAAAAGGGGAAAAGCAAAAAACTCAACCAAACATTAGATAAAACAAATATGTAGAAATATAGAAACTGTCTAGAATATAAAATATTTATGTACTACAATTTACTGGAAAACTTCATAACACAGAGGACAATTTTAAGCAAGGGATACAAATAGTTATGTAAATAACATCTATCTAAGAAACCAGAAAATATTCTAACTAATGTGTATTGAAGAAAATATATTATTCAAAACTGAACCAAGTCTCAGTTCATTGCTATTTCTTATACTGTCTGTTTAAGATGAGGTGGGATATCCAAATGGGTGTTAAGGCCGGGATACATAGTACTTTTAAGTTTTAAAATCCAAAAATGTTCCCTAATTAGTAATAGGTTTCATAATCCATAGAATAGGGTCTCGTAGAAATAAGTAAAGAAAAAATTAAGATGTGTTATTGAAGAGTGCCAACTTTAAAAGATATGTTGGTGCGCAGCCATTTCATACGTAAACAATCTGAAACATGGTTAAATAAGTAAGGGTTGCTTTCAGTGCAAAAGATGTGTAAATTGTAAATACATAAAACAAGGGAAAAGTTTTTCACATGACGCTCCACAGGAATTTGAAATAGTTGAAATAAGACAACTTATATCCTGTGATACTGAGGGGGTTATATATCTAGCAATTTGTACCTGCCAAGCTTTCTATGTGGGAAAAACAAAATGCAAATTTAAAGAAAGAGTGGGGGAACATCTGAGAGCTATCAATAAATTGGACCTCACTTATGCTACGGCGCACCATGTACATGAAAGCCCAGACCATTTGCAACATTTCTTTAACTTTTTTAGCCATTGATAAAGTTCATAGGAACTGGGGATTATGAAAACCTATTACTAATTTGGGAACATTTTTGGATTTTAAAACTTAAAAAGTACTGTGTATCCTGACCTTAACACCCATTTGGATATCTGACCTTATCTTAAACAAAGACAGTATAAGAAATAGCGGTGAACTGAGACTTGGTTCAATTTTGAATAATATAATAATATTTTCTTCAATACACATTAGTTGGAATATTTTCTTGTTTCTTAGATAGATGTTTACATAAATATTTGTATCCCTTGCTTAAAATTGTCCTCTGTGATATGAAGTTTTCCAGTAAATTGTAGTACTTAAATATTTTATATTCTAGACAGTTTCTATATTTTTACATATTTGTTTTATCTAATGTTTGGTTGGGTTTTTTGCTTGTTCCCTTTTTTCCTTTTAATTTATATTTTCTGTTCCCTCTGCCCTCCCCTCTGTTTCTTTCCATTCTATATGTTATTTCTTTAAGCGTCCCCCCCCCGTATTTTGTTGTGTTTTTGTCCTTATTTTCTTTTCCCGTCTTTATTTCTATATTAAGAGTATTTTTTAGCTATAAGATTTCAATATTTTGGTATTTATTACTCTATGAGATGTGTCTTTATAGATATAATCAAGTTCAGCTATCTATTAATACTGTTTCATATAGGGAACAGAGTTTTTTTTCTCATTGAAATAGTTCTACATGATTTTAACACTGTGTCTTTTTCAGTTAATGAAACGCCCAGTTAAGTGCTGACAAAGCTAACGGAGAAAGGGGCAGTTTACCTAATTTGATTTTCTATCATTGGGTGGTGGTACACATGACACTAATGATGAGTGTATTAAAATATGATGTGATGTTTGTTCCCCAGTCTTTGATAAAGGGCTTTTGCCCGAAACATGTCAGACGGGGTTTGGTGTTTTGCATGTATCTTTTTATATATTAAAATTGAGTTTTTTAAGTAAAACCCTTTTCTCTGGATGAAGCGTCCTTCTTTATGGGCTTTGCATGTGCTTGGAAATTGCTTTGTATGTGCTCCTATGAACTTGAGGAGCTGTGTTGGCTCCAGATGGGATTTCGTTTGGTTTATAAGAAACCCCAAGGAGTGCAGTGTGTCCCTTGTTAGGGAAAATGCCTCCTCCACTTGTAGAGGAGTTTTCCCCACTATGAGCCAGTCCCAGTAAGGATAAACTGAAATCCCCTTTTTTCTTAAATGCACTGCCACTACAGCCAGGCATTTTGTGAACAGCCTTGGTGCAGATGTCAGGCCACAGGGTATGGCTGCAAACTGGTAGTGTCCTGAAGGAAGTTTGAACCTCAGAAACTTTCTGCGAGACTGCCTTTATTGGGATGTGGAAGTAGGCGTCTTTGAGGTCTAGGGAGGCTAGCCAGTCTCCCTGCTGCAGAGACTGAATCACCAATTTTAGGGTTACCATTTTGAATTTGGACTTCAGTAGATGCTTGTTCAAGTATCTGAGTTCTAAAATAGGTTGCCACGCCCCATTTTTCTTTTGTGTCAGGAAGTATCTGGAGTAGAGACCTTTGTCCCTTTGATGGAAAGGTACTCTCTACCACCCTTGCTTCCAAAAGGTGTTTTACCTCCAATTCCAATAACATTCTTTCTGTTGGGGTTGGGGATTTGGAATGTTGGGTGACCTCGAGGGCTGGCATCCTTTTGAACTGAAGGGACAAGCCCTTTTCCACTACCTCCGTGACCCACATGACTGTTGTAATAAAGGTTCAGAACTGGATGTAGTGGGAAAGCCTGCCCTGTACAGAGGAGTTGAGGCTTTTGCTGGGTAGCAGGAGCAGGGGTAGAAGTAGCTCTTCTCTGACCTCTCCTGCCTCTTCCTCTGAAATAACCTCTGAACTGGGAGAGGTCAAACTGAGGAAGAAGGGGATAATAGGGCCTAGGGTACTACCCCTCGAGGGAGTCTTTTGAGGAACAGAAGACTTCGCTTTCGAAGTATTACTCTGATAGGTTGATTTGTGTTCAACCTTTTTCATATATTCCTCAGCTCTGGAATCAAACAGTACATTCCTCTTGCAGGGAAAGTCCATGGCTTTGGACGGAGTGTCCTGCGTCAGATTTGTTGTTCTTAGCCAAGGCAAACGGTCTTAAGGAGATAGCCTGTGCCATAACCCTAGAGGCTGCATCATTACTGTCATCTGCCATATGGAACGGGTATTCTCTAGCTTCTAAGGCAATTTTAGCAGTTTCCACCAAATCCTTTGCCACAGAGTGAGATCCCTGTTTATCTATGGCTAGGACTGAATTCCAAAGGGTTTTCTGATACTTGGCTGTGTAAGCCATGTATGAAGCCAGGCGGAGGAGGGGGGAAGCAGAGGTACAAGTTTTTCTGGCCATAACGTCGAGCCTTTTGGAATCCTTTTCAGGAGGCTGGGAAAAAAGAGGAACCCTTGATTTGTCACATACTGCCTGTTGCACCACTCCCTCATCATTTGGATGTACAAACAGAAACTCTAGCTGTTTTAGACAATTGGTATTTCTTATCCAATCTCTTCTTGACACCTGACACAGATGTGGGGTTCTGGAGAAGCTTTGTAGACTTCTTTCTGAAAGGTTTATAGATAGGAAGAACTAACTTTTTAGGAGGGAGAACACATTTCATATCTCTATAGTCCTGGTCTTTTTCCTCTTCCTGGTTGGACTCTTGAGAAGGAAGGAAGGTCAAGAGTGTCCACCATGTGCTGTAAAAAAGTAAACATAGAGGAGGTATCCTTCTGTTCTGAAGGGGATGCTCCAAAATTAGGGTCAGGTGACACATCAGGTTCTGGGGCCTTATCCTCTGAAATGTCATCTGGGGCATCATAAAAATACATCATTATCAGCCCCTGTATCAGAGGGAGCTGCCAAGGGAAACTGCTTGGGAAAGGTAGAGACACCAAAAAAAAGACACCATGACTTGAATAGTTTGGTAAAGATGCCAGACTTTTGCCATATTCTCCATGGAAGGTAAATCCCCCTGTGTTTATTTATTTTGGATTTTGGGAAAACAACCTTTGAGCAATAGCTCTTTTACAAAGGTTCCGTGTCAAATAAGTAGATACAGATGATTCAGACAACAATATTAATGAAATCAGTAACAGTTACAACAGAAATCTGTGCAAAAAACAATATACAACATCAGCTGGGGCACTGCACAGCCAGACATAATATAAACATAGTTAATATATACAAAAATAACTGTACTATGTTACTCCATAGTCAGAGGGGGGGCAGCAAGAGCTATCTTCCAGTGGGATAGTTAAGTAGGAGAGGCAGAGTAGGTACTAAGGCAGTAGCTATCAGAGGAGGCCTTGTCAAGAAGAAAGAGTGGTGGGGGGAGGGTTGGGATGGGGAGGAGAATGGGGGGCAAGAGTTGCAGGGGTGGGCGTTGGAGGATGAGGGGGGATGCAGGGAAGGAGGAAACTCAAGACCATTAGCACGCTGGACAGTGCAGGGGTAGGCAGGCAGGAGCGGGGGAGGAGGGAGCAAGGGGGCAGTGGGGAGGAGGGAGACTTATGTGTATCTTGTGGTATGCCTTCCTGGGGTTCAAGGTTTTTAGATTTGTCTTTATGTTTTTACCAACTGCAGCCTCACCCTTAGCACCGCTTGGAGGTGCAGTGGTATTTTTTTCTTTACATATCTTTTTATCAGCCACTTCATCTGTGACTTGTTGAGGCTTCCTCTTTGAACTAGGCACTTCATCAGCACAGTTTGAATTTTTTTTTTTATTTAGGAAGTTCATCAGCCCCTTTTGAAGCCTTATTTTTAATAGGCACGTCATCAGCATCTGATTTAGTCCCTGTTCACAGTACGCCTCTGTAACATTACAGAGGGCCCAAACCGTTACTGCAATGGTTTGCGTTTACACCTGTAACGTTACAGAAGGTGTTTTTGTAACCGTTGTTGAAATCACATATGAGGTGGTTTCAACAACAGTTATGAAACCGGTTACACCTCAATAACATTACCGGCCGTAGTGTGGACGCCAGTAGCGGTCCCTAGTGCAGCGCGAGCTGCGATGACAGAGATTAGGTGCGCTATGTGAGGTCACCCACTCCCGCAGTGTGGACCGGCAGTATCAGCCCCATAACCGACACCACCACAGTGTGGACACACTGCACCGCTCCCCGGCCGTAACGGTTTGCATCCGTTACTGGGCCTGAGTGGTGTAGTATGGATGGGGCCTTAGTATTCTTTGCTTTCAAAGGCACTTCATCAGCACCTGTAACAGGCTTAGATTTAAAAGATGCCTTATCAGCACATTGATTATTTTTAGTCTTTGAAGGCCCCTCATTGGTAGCATTGGGTCTATGTTTGGGACCAGATGAATACCCTTCTTCTGCCATGTCTCTAAGTCTTTTTGCTCTGTTTCTTAAAGTTTCTGGACAAAATTTTGAGCAAAGAATGCTGCGATGATCAGGACCTAAACACTTTAAACACAGGTCGTGAGCATCAGCTTTAGTAAGCATTCTCTGGCAATTTAAGCAATTTTTAAAACCTGTGGGTCCAGTTCTTTTCTTAGGAGTTTCTGACATGCCAATTTACAGAAACCCCTACACTTAGAATGTTCAGTAGTTCAAATGTAAAGATAACTGGTCAGTTCCCTCGCGATAAAGAACCGCAACTTTTCTGAGGTAGAAAATCATCGGTTCCCGCGAAAAAAGGGAACCGCTATATAAATAAAATAAAAGGAACTGTGGAAACACTAAACACGATTACTAAAACTTATAGAAAAAGGAAACCAAGGAACCGATGAAAAAAATGTGGTTCCCTGGAACCGAGGGGAACCGCGGAAAACTATAAGAAAATACTCAGTACACTATAAAAAAATATAAGAATTAAGGTTTCTAGCTACCAAGTTTGAGAAAAACAACTTTTTCTTGGCCAAGACAGAGAGCACCTCAGAGGCAGTGCTGGTCAGTCAGGTGCAGAAAAGATTCTGGAGCCTTCCTCACTCTGCCTGCTCAGCACACCCTCAAGCTTCAATCTGATTGGCTAATTCATAAACTCATTACCATACATGCCACCTCCGTGGCAGTGCTATCTAGTCAGCTCACTGCAATAGTTACTGATGCTAAAGGACACCTGGGGTAAGAACCACCTTGTCTCTATGGAAGATAGTAAACGGAGAGTCTGTGACCAAAGCATGCATCTCAGAGAACCTCCGGGCAGAGGTTATGGCCACCAAAAACATGGCTTTCCAAGCTAGGAATTTGAGGTCACAAGTATCCAAAGGTTCAAAGGGCTTACGGGTGAGCATATCCAACACCAGGTTGAGGTCCCAGGCCGCGACACGTTTCCTGACTAGGGGCCTTGTGTGCAAAACACCTTTCCAAGAACCTCTTAAAAAGGTGCAGCTAAGCTAGGGCAAGGTTCTCAACTGACAGTGGTAAGCTGAGACAGTGCACAAATTGACCTTAACTGAGGAGTATTGTAAGCCTGCATCAGAGAGACCCAGCAAATATTCCAAAACCTTATCTGCACACCTCTCAACCTTTTGCCACTGAAATGAGTGACATGGACATTCTTGGACATTCAAAATGAGGGACAATCAGGGACACAGACCCTCAGAATGAGGGACACATCTTCAAACATGGAGATACAAGCTGAGAACACTGTGAAAACCATAATGTTTACTTGTATAAAGTTTATTTTGGATTTAGCATTTTAGAATATTAAGAGTTTCTGCTTTAAAGTCTGAATTTACAGTATATTCTCTGTGTGGGCAGCACCTTTTCCATGTAGGATGGATGAGGGACAGAGTAATTTTAAGGGGCAAAATGAGGGATGTCCCTCATAATGAGGGACACTTGAGAGGTATGCTTATCTGGTGGGCATTGCAACAGATCAATATGGGATTTGCAGCACCACTCAGAAAGTATCTCCATTTGGCTGTGTAAGTCTTTCTGGCAGATGGCTTGCGAGCGGCCTGGAGAATCTCAGAGACTCTCTGAGAGACCTTGTACTTTTCCACTTCTATCTCCTCAAGAACCAGGCATAGAGATGAAGAGAGCGCAGGTTGGGATGAACCAGGGAACCTTGCGTCAGAAGGTCTGTCTGCAGGGGAAGAGGCCTTGGAAGGGCAACTGACAAGTTGTCTAGTAGAGGAAACCACATCTGCTGATGCCAGAATGGTGCAGTGAGAATCATCTCTCTCCCGTGAGCATCAAGCTTGAGCATTACCCTCTGAACTAGAGGAACATGAAAAAATACGTACAGAAAGTGATTTGCCCACAGCAGCCTGAATGCATCCTAACAGGAGAATGGCATGTTCTGGATTTCTGGGGCAGAATCGAGGCGGTCTGGCGCTGAGTGGGGACGCAAAAAGGTCCAGTTCTGGGGTTCCCCACTTGAAAAGACACTTCACAATGTCTGGTACGAATGACCACTCGTAAGGCTCTGCTTCTGTGTGACTGTTCTGAGCCCACAGCAAATAAATCACCTGGATCAAAGCATTCTGCTCCAGACACTGCTCCCACACTCTCTTGCTTGTTAAAGAGTGTGCCTCCCCCCCACACTTGTTGATGTAGTACATGACTGACTTATTGTCTGTCTGCAGGAGGATTATCTTGCGACACTAAAAATTTCCACCAGGGCCCGAAGGGTGTACAGGATTGGTCTCATCTCCAAGACATTGATGTGGAGATGGGACTCTGCAGGGATCCAGACTCCCTGAATATGGTGGCCCTGGCAATGAGCTCCCCACTCAGACAACAGATATGTCTGTTGTGAGGGTTATCTGAGGCTCTGGAGGTGAGAAGGGGAGACTTTGGAAGAGTCTGTCCTCCTGCGCCCACCATGCAAGTGACTTGAAGCAGAGGCTTCGGCACCTTGATAGGGCAAGACTGAGGATGCATTGCTGGACACCATTGTGTGCTGAGCATCCACTGAATTGTCCTCATGTGCAGACGCGCTAGAGGCACTGTAAAAATAGAGGATGCTATGAGGCCTAGTATGCATTGTATGGAGTGAGCCTGGACTGACTGCTCACCATGATGACGTCTGCCATCTGAAGGACGACTTTCCTTCTGTCTTCAGGGAGGAAGGCCCTTGCTTTGGTAGTGTTTAACAGGGCTCTGATAAAGAGGAGTTATTGTGAGGGTTCAAATGGCAACTTCTCCAGAGTTCGCAGAACCCTCATGGAAGTCAGGAATTGAGCTGCTGTGGTTACTGCTTTTTCCGCATCCTGCCTGGGGGAGCTGGCTAATAGCCAGTCATCCAGACAGGGAAAAATATGAAGTCCCAAGTTTTCAATGGTGTGCCGTGAGAACTGCAAAGTACTTTGTAAAGACTCAAGGCACCCAGGATAGCCCAAATGACAGGACTTGAAGTTGGTAATGTTGGCCCAAAGTCACGAAATGAAGAAATTTGTGGTGGTTGGGATGGACTGGAATATGCTGGTAGGCATACTGCATGTCCAGGGGGCCAACCAGTCCTGGGATTTGAGAAGAGGCATCAGGGTCCCTAGGGAGACCATCTTGAACTTCTCCTAGTGCAGGAACTTGTTTAGTTTTCTGAGGTCGAGAAAGGGGCACATGCCCCCAGACATTTTTGGAACAAGGAAGTAGTGGGAGTAGAGGCCTGTATTGCGTTCCACCTCTGGCATTACTTCCACCGTCCTGCTGTTTAAATGGCCAGCTATCTCTGTGGTGAGAAGGTCCAATGTGGCAGCTGATGGGGTGCTACTTCTTGGGTTGATAGTCCAGAGGGATTTTCAAGAAATTCAGCAGATATTCCTCCTGGATGATCCTTAAAACTCACTTGTCTGTGGTTGATTTCCACTAACGGTAAAACTGAGTCAGACACTCCCACGAAGAGAAAAGGTCTGCCTCAGGCAGCTGAAGCAGAGCCAGGGCCGGAGCCTCAGACTGTGGCAGTAGGCGCTTTTGGGGCCTGTGCCTTCTGCTGTGCAGTCTTCTACAACTGAGGAGGCTGGGACTTGACCTGGGTTCCTCTACCTTTGCCACAACATGACTGCTTTTTGTGGTAGAAGACTTGGCCCTTCCCTGAGCAGGGGTAGGCCAAGCAGTCTTGATGGCTGTTCTAGTCTTTTGAGAGGCCTCAAGGGACTGCCCCACTTCTTGTCCGAGTGGTCAAGAGCCATCAAAGAGGACATTCATGACTTACTGTTGAGCATTACTGAAAAAAACTCGACATCTGAAGCCAGTAGCGTCTCTTAATGCAGATTACTGTGGGAAGCAGTGTCATATGTGTCCATAGCCGACTTTAATGGATTACCTTTCGACTCTATACCATGGGTAACAGTATGAAAAAGTTTCTGCTTAGTGTCCGATTCGGACAATGCCTCAGCCAGAGAGTTGAGAGACGCCAAAAGGGCATACTCGTACTGGAGGAAATGCCCCTGGTAGCTAGCTATTCACATACTCAAGATAGCTGCAGCAAAAGCTGTTTTCCCCATTGTTTCAGACTCTTTGATAGGATGTGCCATAACCTCTTGAGGGAGAATGGGTTTGTCATTCTCAGCCAGAATGACAATCTTATCAGCAATAGGCTGGGAAGACAGAATAGGCCTGTCACACGGCCTCCAAGTGTGTCTCTAAAGCAGGTGAGATAGGTGGTGTAAGGTTGAAAGGAATACTGAGAACATAGAGCCACTCCGGATGTAGCCACTTACCTGGGTCTAGGGCACAAGTCTTGAGGGCGAGGGCTGCATGCATATTGCAAAGCAGAGCCTGGAAAGAAAGGTCCCCCTGTGGAATAAGAGGGCCACCCAGAGTAGGGTTATCCAGGCTGTAAAAGGAGCCATCGATACGGCCCTCAGAAATAATGAGGTTGGGGTCAGACTCTTCCCCCTCCAACTCCTCTCTGGGAAGACATGCAGGGAGAGGAGTGGACCTAGAGATACCCAGCTTTGGAAAGACAGGTGGCACCAGCAAAGGAGATGGCACTAGACTTGGCACTGGCCCAGCAGGAGCTGGCACTGGACCTGGAGCCAAGAGCCTGGTGCCGAGAAATCCCTCGACATTGCAGGCGTCAGATGCAGCACCTAGTGTAGGCTTGGGACAGGCCCTTGGAGGCCTAAACCCATGGCCGCCCACAATGAAGGTCTAGCCAGCACCAAAATGACCAGAGAAGGTACCTGGGCTGGTCCTAGTACAGTGACACTGTGAGTGGGTATGGCTAGCGGAACTAGCATCGGTGGCACGGTCACCGACAAGGGATTAGGATCCACTGATGGAGCCAATTGCTCTACTTGGCTAGAATGTTCCAACTGCATCACACGAGTCCCCAGCCCCGAGGGGCCCAGAACCAGTTCTGCAGGAAGGGGCAAACAAGCCAGACGCTGTACCCACTGCTCCATAAGAGTTGCCCAGTGGTGAAACTACTGACTGGAATCCCCACAAGAGGACAGTAAGGGGCTCCAGGTCTGAGACCTTTAACGACCGTGGGCAGGAGTTGCCGGGGATGCCGGTGGCACCAGGGAAGGCCTCCTGCTCCCAAACCTTTAAGATCTTGCAGCAGACCTACCAGAGGGTGACCTCAAGTGGTACCATTTCTTCCCCTTCTGACAGGAAGAGGAAGAACTTAACGCCGAGCAGCACCAGCTTCCTTAATGGGATTGAGAACGGGCATGCTTCTTCTTGTGTTTACGAGAGATGGCTGACCTCTCATCCAAACATAGGACTGCCCATTTTCAGAGCCCTCCCTCGGCGAGGGAAGTGGACCAGACACGGCCTTGCTGCCGAGGCAGCGTGCCTAAGGGGCTCCCTACCGTCACCATTCATGGTCTTCAGCCGTTGTTCAGAAAGGCTGAGAAAAACTGACAGGAAAGTTTTTTTTTTGTTAAGCATCACATGACCATGTGTAAATCCTATAACAGACAACCGGTAAGATCCTTCGGATCAAATGTTTATTTTCTTTGAATCCACTTCATTTTTTTTTTTTTAATGACTGATTCATTTTGTAATCGCAATAATGCACTTCAGGATGCTTGTAGTAGTGAGATTTACACACTTCTTGTGTGGTTAAAGTCACTCGGCTTCACCTCGTGACACACCACACAAGGCGTGTGTAAATCTCACAACACATGCCTTGTTGTGCATTATTGCTTAAATATAACTGCTGAAAATTATCGTCCAATCTCAATTCTCTGTCCCTTAGCCAAAATCCAAGAGTGAATACTTTACGACCATCTACAGGACTACCTAGAACTCCACCATCTCCTCTCAAATTCCCAGCATGGATTCAGGAAAAACTATAGCACACTCACAGCCCTCATAAAAGTCACATCAGACATATTCCAAGGAATGGACCATGGTAAATCCACTGAAGCAATCGTATGGACCTAAGGCCTTTGACCTGCTCAATTACAGTCTTCTGTTACAGCAACTGCGTCTCATTGGCCTCGATGCGGGTGCTCTTACTTGGACTCAGTCCTACCTTCAAGGCCGCACCCAAAGAGTAAAGTGGGTTGGATCACTATCTGACCCTCGAACCATTACCCACGGCATCCCCCAGGGATCTATTCTGGGACTGTTACTTTTTTCACTCTTTATCAATGATCTCCTGAATAACTGTGGAGGAGCCACTGTTCATCTGTATGCAGATGATGCTATCCTTTACCGTTCCTCGGCTGACATAGGGTGTATCAACTCAATGCCAACCTCTGACTTCCACAAGCTCAAAGACTGGTTTCTGCAAAAACAGCTCATACTTAATACTAAAAAACAAATTGTATGGCTTTTTCCAAGCCTACCTCGAGCCCTCCACCCCCCCAGTTGTTCCCTCTCGAACTGGGGCTGTTCTCGAAACGGTTAAGTCCTTTAAATATTTGGGTGTCACCCTAGATTCCTCTCTTTCTTTTGACACGCATGTTTCAATCCTCACCAAAACCCTAAATCATAAGCTTGGCGTATTATACAGAATTTCTTCCCTTCCTCACTCTGTCCGCCTGTCGCAAAATGGTGTCCGCCACCCTGCTTCCTCTCCTAACTTATGCATCCCCCTTACTTCTCTCTACTTCCTCCACCATCATGTCCCGCCTCACTCAGGTGTACCACAGAGTAGGTAGGTTTGCTTTGGGGGTCAATGCTCAACATCACCACTGTGATGTATTATCTTCCCTAGGATAGCTATTTTATGACTCAAAACTACCGTATTCTACCCTAAGCTTCACTCATAAGTTGGTACACCGCTATACCCCGGCCCATCTTGCTGACTTAGTGCAACGCAAGCACCAAGGCGCCCTCTCAGATCTGGCTCGCTGCCCCTCCTCTTCTTGCCTAACACTCGGCAAGCTGTGGCCGAGAGGTATTTTGCCTTCTCAGCTGTATCCTATTGGAACTCGCTTCCCCCAACCATTCTGGCTATCACCTCTCGGATTTATTTAAGAGTTTTTACCAGGAAAGCATACTGAGCGGGTTACCGCTCAATTCTAGATGCGTCCTGGGGGAGACATACTGTGGAACATACTAGTGGACCATACAATCAATTAGAGTGAAGAAGAGAGTCCTAGCATGCATTACAATTACATACAATTGGGCAGAATTCCTCTTTTTCAGGTGTTTCTGCTACCGCTCCTTGCTGCCACACAATGCAACTGTTTTCACTGATTCCCGGAGTCTGTCATCTCCGTACTGCCATCCTGAATTTCCTTGATAAATTTTGCTGTACCTTATCTAGTGCTTGACTTCCTATCCTGCCAGTTATATTTGTTAACTGTGTTTAGTGTATGATATTTAGTGAAAACCTGACTTTACCCAAGAGTCGTGCACAAGGTAGCTGTGTTCTCTAACTACTGCCTGTTTCTGAATTTGCTATTACTGTATTTGCTCTAAATAACTGTATTATTTGTTCCATATGTATCCTGCATCTGTATTGTTTGTTTGTTAGCTTGTGCTGTATTACCAAGGTGTTAATGTATTATTCTCGACGCAAGGCACTGTCAATGTACTGCATTTCCTGGGTTGACCCTGAAAAAGGGACCATCTTATCTCAGTGGGCCTACCTGGTTACCAAAATTCAATAAATAAATAAATAACAAACACTAGCTTTTAACTACTAAAACAAGAACAAACTGAACACTATTGTCATACAGACATGAAGATCTGACTTCCGACAGGTGAGCAACGTCATCATTGAAATGCACTCGATGACAGGAAATGAGGAGGTTGAGGGCCGTTGCCAAGGTAAGCCATGCAGTGCAAGCTAGTCTCACAGTGCATGCGGCCTACTTCAGTGCTGGCCCTCCAGAAAAGTTCTGGCTCCCACAGGGTCCTAGCGCCTCCAGCTCAGAACCCATCAGTGTGAATCAATGGTGAAGATATGGTCTGGGAAGATCTGAACATTTAAGGTTTGACTTGTCAGATCCAGAAGCATACAATGAATCTGAAGGTGAGGAAAGAAACATTAAGATGCCTTTTTTCATGCGGAAAGTGGCAAATAAATGAAACAGATTGAAACGTGGTGGGTGCAACCACTGTGAAGTCTAAAAATGACTTGAAAGGTTTCTTGTAGAGATAGGATTATTTCGCTTAGCAACCAGGTATATAACAAGTCTACACTGCAGCATCCCAAGGAGGAACAGGCAGGTTTGTCGACTGAATTCCTGGAGGTTTGCACTGCTAGTGTGTTTTCTTCTCCTTATGCACAGCCATAGGTAAACACTAAGCATATTCCAGTTTAACTTGAGTATCGTCACCACTAGGTGGTTGGAGGGACAGGCCAGGTGACATAAGCTCCATCTTTATCTTGCTATGTTACTATTAGTGAGCTTCTGGAATTGCCAGAACTGGAGCATCCTTTCTTGGGAGTGGCACCAAAATCAAAGTCAAATTCTTGAGCCAAGTAGTGCTCATTTTTCTTTCTCCTTATTGGTTCTACAGAGCAGGACTGAGAAGCTAGATCGGGGCAGGATAACACTGCCCATTGAGGTAAGTATGGTTGCGGACATGATGACCTGCCAGGTAGTCAAAATGCAGTGAAGGAAAGGCCATTGTGTGGTGGGTGTGCCTTGTTTCAGTCCACATCTGGTCAGCCTGTACAGCCTCCACTATGGGCTACACCCCAGTAGAAGGTGGGACTGGAGATCCACAAGGAAAACCATGTGAAGTACAAGCAGATGGCACCACTCTGCTCCCCACTCAGTTGTGGCATGTGGACCACTGGGTCCCACAGCTGTGAACTTTAATGGTTCCAGCCACCAGCTGCCCCAGCCTGGCCCCACCCAGAGGGGAGAGTCTGGGTTATATGGGGGTTGGCAGGTACCTGTGGCCAGCAGTATCTACTCCAAAGGCAGGGAGGGTCTTGTGGAATGAGCAAACCGAAAGCCTGGCTCCACAAAGATGGATCTTTACAATGTCGATAACAAAAAGAAAAAATTACTCACCTTAGTAATTGTGTTTCTTCTAATGGAGTCTTGCTGTATTCTGACATTATGCAGTTAGCCCCAGCACTTGAACTGCTCTGGAGAGGAAAGAGTTAACTCTATGCCAGAGCATAGAACATTGAGCTCGAGGTCGGTTCAAACCTCTGTCTGCTGCACTTTGAAGTGTAACTGTCAGATTCTTACGAGCAAATACTAACTAACTACACCTGCTAAGTGGAAATTGTAAAACTACCAGCCAAAAGGCAACCAAATATTTTGGATCCCAAAAGACTCAAGTCAAGAACTTCAAAACAAAAACTAGGTAGTGAACAAACATAACTATAAAAAAATATATAACATAACCCACTTCCCCTCCATATATAGGGGAGAGTACCAAGTGTACCCCTGAGGTGCAACACTGTGCCTGCCAGCCCAGTTCCCAAAAAAGAGGTTCAGAGAGGGGAGGCAGGGAGGGAGGCCAGAATATAGCAAGACTCCATTAGAAGAAACACAATTACTAAGGTGAGTAATTTTTTCTTCAAACAACATGAAGTCTTGTTGTATTCTGACATTATGCAGACTACCAAGCAGTACCTCCATGGAGGAGGGTACCAAACTTATTTTGGGAATAGGCTCTGCAGTACTGCTGTACCAAACCTAGCATCACTCCTAGCCTGGATATCCAGAGAGTAATGCTTGGTGAATGTATGGACTGTTTTCCAGGTGGCTGCTTTGCATATCTCTAGTAAGGGTATAGCTCTGGCAGCAGCCAGAGAAGCAGCTGTACCTCTAGTCGAATGAGCCCTCAGGAGTGAGGGGGGTACTTTGCCTAGCTTTTCATATCAGAATTGTATACAAGAGACAATCCACCTGGCAATAGTTATCTTAGTAGCAGGTTTACCCTTTCCCACTTCAATATAAGTGAGAAACAACTGGAGAGAGTCAAACCTACGTGCCTTAGTGCACTCATTGTAGTAGCTAAATGCCCTCTTAACATTCAAACTGTGTAATCTTCTCTCTCCTGAAGAAGAATGATCAGTGAGGAACACAGGAAAAGACATGGACTGGTTCAGATGAAAATCTGAAACCACTTTGGGTAAGAACCTCCTTTGGTTCTAAGGACCACCTTATCTCTATGGAATGAGTTAGAATCAGGCTTCACTGACAGGGCTTGTAATTCACTGATATGCCTGGCAGAAGTGATAGTTACCAGGAACACAGCTTTCCAAGTCAAGTACTTAAGTTCTACTGAGGCCAAAGGCTCAAAAGGTGGTTGCATAAGCTGAGCAATGCAAACATTAAGATCCCAAGCAGGAGTAGGATCTTTAAAAGGAGGATTGGTATGGAGCAATCATTTAAAGAATTTACAGAAAACAGGATGAGATGCCAGTGAGGAAGCCTTCCCCACTGACAGAAATGCAGAAACAGCTAACAAGTGTACTTTCAGGGTAGCTGGTCTGAGGTCTAAGACATTAAGATGAACCATATAATGCAGAACTGTAGACAAGTCAGCAGTATCTGGGGATATGTGCTTATTGGAACACCAAATGCAGAATCTTTTCCATTTGGAGTTATATGTTTTTCTGGTGGCAGGTTTTCGAGAGGCATTGAGAATAACCAGAACACCCTGTGATAGATGCAGGCTTGCAAATTCTAGCTCTTCAAGAGCCATGCCTTGAGGTTGAGAGACCAAAGGTTGGGATGCCAAATTCTCCCCCGAGAGGAGGTTAACAGACTGTAATTCTTGGGAAGAGATAGGGGAAGATGGACTGCTAAGGACAGCAATAGAGGATACCAAGGCTGCCTGGCCCAGTCTGGAGCAATCAGGATCACTTTGCAAGATTGTGACCTTATTCTGACCAGAACTTTGAACAACAGAGAAAAGCGGGGAAAGGCATATAGAAATTTCCCCTCCCAATCCAGAAGTAGAGCATCCAGGGGGTCTGCAACAGAAGAGAGGAAGTTGGTGATTGTCTGGGGCTGCAAAGAGATCTCTCTCTGGAGTGCCCCACCTTGAAAAAAAATCACTTTAGCACCAGGGGATCCAGGGACCATTCGTGGTGGCCCGGAGAAATCCTGCTCAGGGCATCAGCTAGCACATTGTCCTTCCCTGGAAGGTGGACTGCCACCAGAGATGTCTGTAGTGAATAAGAAATGGACCATAATTTCATGGCTTTCATGCACAAGGCTGTAGACAGAGTGCCTCTCTGCTTGTTGATGTACCACATGGTGGTTGTGGTGTCTGCCCTGACCTGAACCACCTTGTTCTGTACAGAGTCCGAGAAAACTTGTAGAGCCAGGTACACTGATATGAATTATAGAGACTCCTGAGGGGACCATACTCCCTGTGCTGTGAGGTCTCCCAAGTGAGCTCCCCACCCCAGGAGAGAAGCATCTGTGGTTAGTACCACAGAATGAGACTGGTTGATGAATGGGACTCCTTGTCTGAGGTTGTTCTGATCCAACCACCATTGGAGAGCCTGGATCAGAGTCTGAGTCACTGGAATTAGTTTGGTGCCATGTGGCCCAGATGTTGAAGATAATGCCTTGCTGGTCGAGACACCAGAAGGAGAAAAGAGGAAGCCAGGTCTATAAGAGTCTTTGCCCTTGCCAGAGGAAGAAAGGCTCTTGCTCTGACAGAGTCCAACTCCACCCCATGAAGGTCAAGAGTTGCACTGGTTCGAGAACTGACTTTGGAAGATTGAGGAGGAATCCTAGAGAAGTGAGCAATTGCTGGGTCACTTGCAGGTTTGACTTGACTTTGCCTGGAGACTGACCCACAATGAGCCAGTCGTCCAGCTATGGGAATATGGAAATGTTTTGTCTCCTTAAAAAGACCACTACTACTGCCAGGCATTTTGTGAACACTCTTGGTGCTGATGTTAGGCTGAAGGGCATTGCTCTGAACTGATAATGGTCTGAAGGTAGTTCGAACCTGAGGTACTTTCTGGGGGAGCACCTGATGGGAATGTGAAAATAGGCATCCTTGAGTTCCAGGGAGACTAGTCAATCCCCTGGCCTTAGAGAGGGAAGAATTATTCCCAGAATCACCATTTTGGATTTTGGCTTGAGTAGGTGCTTAAGTATCTTAGATCTAGGATGGGTCACCACTCCCCTGTCATTTTTGGGGTAAGGAAGTATCTGGAATACAGACCTTTGCCTCTGTGTGTAGTAGGAACTCTCTCTATAGCTTTGAAAGCCTGCAGAGAGGAAACCTCTGCCTCTAGGACAATGGTTTCGGAGATGTTTGCAGGTGGAAAAGACCTGACCCTCAGTTTTTTGAAGCTGAGGGCTAGTCCCTGACTTACTACCTCCAGGACCCACTTGTCTGAGGTAACAGACTTCCAGACCTGGAAGTAGTAAGTCAGCCTGCCTCCTACTGGAAAGGGGGAGTCGACCCGGGCTGACACATCAGAGTGTCTGCTTGGCAGTAGCCTTGGACTGAGAGGAGGATGCAGCCCTGCTCATCCCTCTTCTGCCTCTCCCTCTGAAGAACCCCCTCTGAGGAAAAGGAGAGGAGGCCTGTGCCTGGTAGAAAGGCCTGTGAAAATGCCCGCCCCTGCCCCTAGATTGCTGCTTTTGAGGAGCTGCCTGCCTTTCCTTGGCCTGTGCACTCCTGTACTCATCCATTTTCTTCATATACTATATATATATATATACTGAACATGTACTCCCTGGAGGAGAGGAAGGAGAGAGGGGATATGATAGAGACATACAAGTATCTTACAGGGAGGAACAGGGTGCAGGAAAACACTATTTTTAAGCGAAAAAAGATGTTCCAGGACTAGAGGGCATGGGATGAAGTTGGAGGGAGGACTATTCAGAGGAAACATGAGAAAGAATTTCTTCACAGAACGGGTGGTGGACAGGTGGAACACCCTGCCAGAGGAAGTGGTGGGGGCTGAAACAATCACGGGATTTAAGAATGCATGGGATAGACATAAAGGAATTCTGAAGGTCAGGGGTAAGGTGCAACAGACTTCTAGGAAAACAAACTGAACTTACAAGCTCAAATGGGCAGACTGGGTGGGCCGTAGGCCCTTATCTGCTGACACTGTCTATGTATCTATATAATTCTCTGTCTGCTCCCCAAACAGAGAGTTATCCACCACAGGGAAATCCATGGCCTTAGGCTGGGTGTCCTGTGAGAGGCTAGTACATCTGAGCCAAGCCAATCTCCGCGAAGAGACACAGATGTAGCCATGACTCGTAATGATACATCATTAGAGTCTACAGCAGCATGAAATTGAATCTTAAATGCCTCTATCCCATCAGCAGCTACCTCCTCCAGCTCCTTGGCCAGCTGGGGGGAAGCCTATTTGGCCAGTTCCAGAACAGTATCCCATCTGGACTTCTGGTATCTGGCTGCGTAGGCCATGTAGTTAGCCTGCCTGAGTCCCAAGGAGGATGCGTGTACTGTTTTATTGCCATGGCATCCAGCTTCCTAGAGTCTTTATCTTGGGGGGGGGGGGTGAAGCCAAGGGTATGTCAGCCTTATCACAGGCTGTAGCCTGCACAACCCCAACATGGCTACATTGCTGGTACAAGAACTCCATACCTGAGCCTGACAACATGTACCTTTTGTCCATTTGTCTGTCCACAGGAGGTAAATAATTTGGTGTTTTAAGCAGTTTGTGTCAGTTTCCCCAGGGATTTATGGAGGGAAATAGACAATCGTTTTTACTCTGGGATGTCCATCATCTCCACAAAGTCAGGCTCCTCTTGTTCCTCAGCAGCTTCGACCAGAGGGAGCTGGAAGGATTCTGCCACTTTTTTGTAAAACAAAAAGTGGGAAGGGGACTCAAAAAGCCTAGGAGGGGGAAACACTAGAAGGCCAGTCTGGGGAGATGCCCAGTTCTATGGGCTTATCCAGACCTTCTAAACCATCATCGTCATCGTAGTCTTCAACCCCCTCCAGATCTGGTTCATAATACTCTTCTGGGGAATAATCCAGAACCGAAGGAACCAACCGAACCAAGCGTCTACCGAGAGGTGCCAGATCAGTCAGAACCGGACGGAGCGATTCAACAACAGTAATCGCCCTGGCAATTTCTTCGGCAGTTGGACGATGCGGTTCTGGATCCAAACCGGCCGATTACTCCCTTCTCTTTTTCTTAGCCGGAACTGATCCCTCAGGATCAGTTCTCCTTTTTCCCAAGGGAGTCTTGCCCAGGTCAGTGGGCACTCCCTCAGGTTTGGTTGGAACCGAACCGGGCTGGCCATCCAGGTCAGAGAACTTCTCGGTCTCCTCTTCCCTAAGTCTGCCCAGTCTTTTATCTAAGGTGGCCTTAGGAAAATTTTTACAAATCTGGCAGTCTGAATCAAGATGGTCAAAACCCAGACAGCAAACACAGGTGATGTGAAGATCAGCCTTAGTAAAGGCCTCCCCACACTCACTGCAGTGTTGAAATCCAGTGGGCCCAGTTTTTCTTTTGGGTTTCATAGACGTAGCCATCCTAACACTTAGCCTTTATTCGGCAAAAGCCAGGCAAGACCCCCTTATCGGTTGTTAACCGTGTTATGGGTGTTGGAGAAAAACATCAGAAATAATTTTTTTTTTTTTGCTCCGATAAGGACCGGTACCTCACACTAAAATAAAATTAGATAGAAGTAAACCAGACAATCGGTTCAGCCGAACCGATTGAAAACTCTTGTTATAATTTCCACACACAAATCACACTCAGTCCACTACCTAAGCACTTACTGTACCACAGACAGGGATCTGAACCGAAGTAAAATAAGAGAAATAGCGGTTTAAAACCGATGTTTTACTGTACTGAACCGAAAGCGATGAAGAGATCTCCGGAGTGACTGTTCAGTTAGGTGGAGTAAAGAGTCTGATGGTTACACTTCAAACTGCAGCACACAGAGGTTTGAACCGAGCTCAAGCTCAACATTCTATGCTCTGGCATAGAGTTAACTCTTTCCTCTCCGGAGCAGTTCAAGTGCTGGGGCTAACTGCATAATGTCAGAATACAGCAAGACTTCATGTTGTTTGAATCAACAATCATAATTACCAAAAAGGAGATGAAGAACCATGGAATGTTTATGGAGTTGCCAGAAAAACAAAAGCAGGACTAAATCATGGTCAAACCAGACAGGAACATGGGAACCTAGGTGCCCAATCACTTCTGTGGAAAAGACATGACAGCTAGAGGGAGCCAGATACAAGCCCAAGGGGTGCTGCACAGAATGTAGTTCAAACCTACTGTCCATTTCCAGGCATCAGTTCATGTTGAGAATCTGCCTGTGTGCAGCTGTGGATAAATGCATGTTGTTACAAGCATACCTTCAAAAGGACTCAAGTAGCATCTTCCTGTACTTGACACTTTCCCAATAACTACAAACCATTTCAGTTTAGTCACTAATACCATATGAGCATCAGAAGTCAATAGAACTATAGCAAATATGTGGAACATATTTTCCTAGATGTACTACTATTTTATTATACATAATGAAAACACTGTTGTCTATTTGACATATACCAAAGTATATAAAGTCTGAATTACTCGTGTTAAATGTCATTAATGTGTGAAGTTCTAAGCCCAGACCATTACACAGGAAACCAGGGTCATTATTATGCATTATACCAGTACTTGTGTCAGTACCACTGCATTTACAGGCAATAAAATCTAAAAAGAATCTCTGCACTGCCCATCAGGCCGATAGCCAAAACTGCTTCAGGGTGTAACGTGTCGGACATCAAACTCACATGTAAACAGAAAAAAAATAGCTCTCAAATGGCTTAACACAAAGCTAGCTATATGTGCACGATACCAAAATGGGGGACAAACACTCTGCAAGGCAGCAGTGAAAGCTTAGTAGGCACCGTGAATTAAATATGAATATGCTTACTATTTTGAAAAACCACACCGGTTTTGTTTAAAACTGATCATGCAGTCAGAACAGGAACCACACAGGTGGCTAGTGATATAGCAGACAGTATTAACTGTCATGCTGGACTATCAGTTCAGTTATTCCACAGCTCCTGGATTTGCCTGAAAGGTTAGAGGGAAAATCTCAATGGTGCAACGGGTGGAGTTCACTTGGATTTGGAAAAAACACCTTATGCTGCTACTGTACTACATTCCCTTTCCAATCACTATGAAGGCACCCAGGAAGGCGCACATGCCATTTTGACTTTTTACTAAGCATTCACTACTGCTAGCAGTATGTGTACTTTAGGCATCAAGCACATCCTTCAGACAACACTGAGTGGGCTCAGAGAAGCAGATATCATCCGTTCGCGGTGGCCTGATGCTTCACACACTGGGGTGGGGATACATCTGCAGGTGGCAGAAGAGGTTCGCAGTCTGGGAGTGGTTTTTGATGGACAGCTGAATTTGGTTTTGCAGGTTGTTTTCTGTAATCAGGAACTGCTTTTATCATCTGTTACCAGGCTAGGGCCACTGCTTGATCCTAGTGATCTAGCTACTCTAGTTAACGCCCTCGTTTTCTCCCATCTCAGCTACTACTGTGTGCTCTACAAAGTCTTACAAAGGGGTCTACTGCACCATCTACAGCTAATATAGAATGCTGCAACGAGGCTTCTGACCTCTAGTCAGAGATCAGAGAATATTACACCCTCGCTGCAGATTCTGGGCAGGCTGCCTGTTAGTTGGCCATCAATTTCCGGGTATTGTTAGTGATGTTTAAAGACCTGAATAGACTGGGCCCCCAATACTTCAGTGATCTCTTGATTCCCCTGTTCCATCAAGGATTTAAGATCCCATGGACGGAAGTCGGCCCACCGGCACAGCAGTTGGAGTTTCGCTTGCAACACTGGCGACCTGGGTTCGGGAACGGACCGGAGGGCCGGCCAGGGGGAGAGGGATTGAGCACCTGCTCTCCTTCTCCGGGGGGGGGAAGGTTGTGTGTATGTCCAGTGCATGAGGGACCCTGGCGGAGGCCAGAGGGAATTACAAGCACTGACGCCTAACACAAGAGAGACGGGGCCGACGCAGGTAGTCACTGCACGTCCCCACCCCTGGGGTAAAAAACAGAAAAAAAAAACCTTGTTGGACACTGCAGATGACGTGCGGTCCTGGCACCACGTCCTTCATTGCTCTGCCTCCTCCGCTGACCAATCACGGCTTTGATGCGCCATCCTACCCGGAACCCCGCCCTGGGAGGGAAGCCAGGGAGGCCATGCCGGTCGTTACCGGCACCTTTCCCGAAGAAGACAGGCTGGATCTGGGCATCAGCCCCACTCTGACGGGGTAAGTCAGGGGTATCGGCTGGGGGTGGAGAGCAAGGAAATGGTGTGCGGGAAGGTGCCATGGGGCTGGTGGCCAACGGGGGGGGGGATCTCATGGATGGGGTTTGCTGGCTGTTCCTTTTTCCCTGGCTAAAGTCTGCTGGTGTCCGTGCTTTTTCGGTTGCAGCCCCTACCTTGTGGACTTCGCTCCCCATAGAAATACGCATTGCCAGTTCTGTAACATTAACATTGCTTAAGAAGAAACAGAAAAAATACCTACTCAAAGTTTTTATTAACCTGAGCTATTTATTGTAATTGTTGATTCGTCCATTTCATGTTTTTAGTATTACGAGATGATGAACGTTTTATGAGTGAATGCAGTTTTGTAATCTGGCACTGTCATTCATGTGGGATCCATTTATTATTCTAGTTGTACAGGCACTCTGAGCCCTGGAGGGGTGCTTTGAATAAATATAATAAGCAATCAAAAAGAAAACTATCCACAAGACAGAAAAGGAGTATAAGCCATTCCACTACAGTTATAGTTTGCTTCTGTAGCATTCTGCAGTGGGAAATCTGGATCAGTAATGCAGCAGCCCTCTCCCACTCACAAACACCCTGTTACCAGGAGTGCTCGCTGTGACTGCCGGTGCTGACTTGCTAAATGCGAAGTAGGGCAGGTCTATGAACTTTTTTCTGGGGACTCATCCAGATACACTGACCGAGTAATGAACAGACTGCATCTCTCCCAACACTCACTGATCCACCTGCCTGCCAATATAACAGCTGTCAAAAATAACTCTCATTCTAAAAAAAACAAGATAATCCAAGCAAAACAATAAAAATTAAAAATAATGTCTCTGCACTCTGCTGTTAACAGGGATTGAATAAATACCTCTAGTTAGTGGTGTGATGATCTATGGTTGAGTCCCACACTGGTATGTCACGATTGAAAAGTGGCACAAGCCAAATGTAGGCAGATTTTGTATGGGGTCAGAAAACTTTAGCTTTACTGACTTGTATCGGAGGTTACATTACAATAATTACCTCAATGTGACGAAGCTGTAATATCGGTGGGGCCAGTGTATTTTCCAAGCCACCAGCCCTGCTGCCCAGAAGCTAAAACACTCTACTGTTACCCTTGCATATGGACAACTTCAGTTATTCAGGGACCGATCAGACTCATCACACAAATAAAAGTCAGCCAATCAGCTTATCAATTACAAATGTTGAGCTCTGCAGCAGAATCAGTGAAACAATTTTTTCAATACGGTAGGGTATCTACAGCCTTGATATCCTGGTGGCAGGGTCACCTATGCTAGGACTGTGTGTGAAACTCTTACCTCAAGCATCATTGGTCCAAGCTCGTCCTTGTCAATGACACTTTGACCTGTAGATGACACATCAGCCTTCTGCACTTCATCTTCATCTTCATTGGCTGTAGTTGCTTCTTCTATAATTAACAGGAAAATAACTCAATGATAATGAAACAAAACATTATACTTTAGAGACTGTTCAAATAAAAACACACAACGAGAAAGAGAGAACGTGAGTATACTCTTAAACCAATGTGTGTGGATGGTGGTAAATTTAAAAAACAAAGTTAAAACACACCTCTCATCTCTGCTCTTGTATTAGCCCCCCCTTTCCCTATTTGAGCCTTTCACTCCTATTACCCCTATCATATGTCTGCACCCGGTTTTTCACTCCCTGCTGTTACTGCCTCCTCGTCCATCCTAGTCCTGCCTAAGTTGCTTGGTTTAGCGGCCTATACCTACTACAATGCACGCACAATATTACTCTGCACAAGACAAACTAGCCCCTTATCTGCTGTCCTCATGATGCTGTTTATATTTTGCTTTGTTTTTGCAGTTTTCGTTCTGTTTTTCAGAATTCCATCCTGCATCTCATGTTTCACTTTTAGCCACTGTCTGTACTTTTAAGCCAGTATTAGATAAAAGATAACATCTTTCATTTTTATTCAGGTAAACATGCAGTTACGGAAAAAAATTCCCTGTTTACAAGACAGCCCTGTGTATGAGCAATTCAGTTTCTTTTAAAATACAAAATACATTACAAGACACATTACAAAGTACACATCTCAGTATACAATTTGCTTAACAATACAGAGAAACAGCATCTACTACACTTAAAAATTACACATGTTGGAGAAGTACCTTTCCAATGCAGTAACAAAAAGGATGGAAAATGAAGCAGTACATACAGAAAACTGCTATTTGTTCCAATATAAAGCGTTCTAAAATTGCAACTTTTTTTTCTCCAAATATGGTATTACACCTGACTGGGCTGATTGTACTTATGTGCACAGACCTACCCAACTCAGGAACTAGGAGCTCCTTTTTTACAAAATATTGTACAAGTAATGTAATAGTTAGGGTTATTTAACAGACTTTTATGTGAAAGTTTCAACCAGGACATTGCGCATCTTGTAGCCAATGACTGCCAGTTCAGCCTAGTTAACAATACACAGTGATGAGAATTAAAACTGCAGCCCAGAACATACTGGGCCAGTTTAAAATATAATTTGTCTAGTTTATCCAACAGCCTCTTATTAGCAGTTCGGTATACCAAATTACCATATTCAAGGGAGGGGTGTCAGGTGAGATAACAGCGAGGGAATATTGGCAAATGCACGTCAGCGACGTTCATAGCAGTGACTGGGGCATGACAACGACAATGTATTTCAGCACTGCCTGTGTGAGATGCCTATTCCTCCGCTTCACCATGTCTACAAGCCACTATGTCTGGCCGAGAACTGCATCACTGTGACCACTGATTCTACTGGTGTGGTGGTTTGTGCGACGACAAAGATGTTTATATAGAGGTAGGGGGTGCGGTGCATGAAGCCCACCATATAAATCAGTGAAGTGACCAGGTTGCTCTTGTGAAATTGTTTGGCTTCCCGTGGGATTTCTGCTGCGTACAAATAGTTGTCGACGTCATGGCTGGAAGACGCTGCTCTGGCTTGTGACATTAGTTCAGTTTGTTGAGCTGTCTGTGGCATTTTCTGCTATGGTGTACAGGTGTGCTTAGTTTGCTGCTGTTTGGACTACACGTGTTTGTTTCTGTTGGGAGGGATTTTAGTGTGCGTGTCCTATTAGGCACTTTCATACACCGTTGCAGTGCGTGTCCGTCGTTCTGTTTCAGTGAACGGCAAAATATCCACGGAGTTCATTAAGAATCAGAAGGGGAGAACACTGCTGTTGATCAGGTATCTCTACCATTCAGATAATGCACTTGGGGAGAAAGTATATTGGCACAGCCTGGAATATCCTAAAACTCATTGTTTGGCATGGGTGCACATGCTGTCAAACCATGTTGTTCACAGAGTGCACTGCCATAACCATGTGCCTGGTGCTGGAGATGTGGCAGCTACCGACGTGTAGACTGTGATATGAAGGAGTATGTTCAGGCTACAGTGGAGCCCATTGCACAAGTGATCTTGGGCTGTACTGCTCGTCTGCCAGATGATGTGGCAGAACGTCATTTCGCTGGTTGTAATACCTGAACAGCACTGTGAACCGGACTCGCAAGGCAGTGAGTAAGCCCCTTCTGCGTCCCTCGTCTCTTGCAGAGTTGAATCTATCAGATGAGTACTGTAGAACACGGAGTGGCAACCGGTTTTGGCTGCATGATAGTGGTGCAGGGGGGTAATGGTTCCTGATGTTTGCCACAAATAGAAATGTGCATTTTCTTTTTTTTTTTTTTTTCCTAATTACACTTTTTGCCTCCTGCATTCCTGTGCTGAGACCATCAGCCTGGTCACGGACTTCGGCTGCGGCTGCTCACATTCTAGACATCCTCCCTTGAACCCCCTGGCTTTCCCCCCAGGGCAGGATCATGGCACCTTGACCAAGGGTGTCGTGAACTTGGGAGAAGCGGGAGTTGGACTGAGTGCCTAGTACAGCTGGAGTGGGCTTCACTGTGCCAGCGGGTGCACGAGTGTTTTTTCTCCCCCTTGCTTTGTTGCGCAGGAGGCGGGGATGTGCAATGACAACCTGCATCTGCCCCACCTCCAAAGTACTGCTGAGAGCCAGTCGCTGCGGTACCCCGGCCTCCGCCAGGGGTCCATCGAGCGCCGGACAATGTCCCCACCCTCCCCCCGGAAAAGGAGAGCAGTCTCTGAGACACTTCATCCTTCTCTCCTGGCCGGCCCTCCAGCAACCCGAGTCCATTCCAGAACCCAGGTCGCCGGCGCCACAAGCGGAAATCCAACTGCTGCATCGGTGGGCTGGCAAAATGTGCATTTTCTTGAGAGATGTACTGACTGGTTCCTCCTGGACGGTACAGTCAAGTGTTCACCGCCACTGTTTTGCCAGTTGTATACAGTTCATTCAATGAGATGTCGCACCATTATTCCTGCTGTGTTTGTGTTATTGAGCTCTCATACTGTGAACAGCTATGTGGCAGTGTTTACCCAGCTGAAAAGGCAGAGTACTCATTTGTCTCCCCATACAGCATTGCTAGATTTTGAGCTGGCATCCAGGAAAGGTTTCTGTACTGTATTCTCCAAGTGCCAGGCGCGTGGCTGCTTCTTTCACTTCTGCCAGTGTATCTGGAGAAAGGTGCAGCAGAGCACTGCCATACATAACAGGTACATCTCAGGTGAGCAGTTTACTTTGCATATTGGAATACTTCTGCCATTGTCGTTTGTCCCAGTTCCTAATGTCGTCCCTGTGTTTGAGGAGCAACGGGAGTGGGATTTTTTTTGTGCAATATGAGTAGATTCTACAGCATCTTCTGGACTGCTTCAAGGATACCTAGCTTGGTCGCCTTTTAAGTCATTCTGGTAGACGGTGACCTTTATTTCCATTGTCCTTCTGGAACTGTTAAGATGCCAAGAGGAGTGGTTCGTCCACTAATAATGCTGTGGCAGGATGGCATCAGAACTTCAACAGCCGTCTTGGCACCTGTCATCCCAGTATCTGGAAATTTATTGACTGCTTGAGAAGGGAGCAGTGGTTGACCGAGATTAAGATAGAACAAGGTGTTTCTGGTCAGGAGTCAGCTGTCTCTAAGAAAAAATGTTAGAATCTAGGGAAGAGAATTTCTGCTGTCATGGCCGACTATGAGAACAGGTCTCATTATAATTATTTATGTGGTATTGCGTACAATTTCCAGTTGCAGGCATATTGGTATGTGTATTTGTTTGAGCAGCTGCCGCTGTGTTTTGGGTTTCTGTACTATGAATGTCTGTGTAGTGACATGTTTTGTGCTGTATTTGCCTGCTTAAGCTATGTCCGTTTCTCTGCTCATTTGCAGCTTCTCTTCCTGAATTGTTTGTCAGTTTCTGTTTTTTTCTTATGCTTTATATTCCCCCTTTACACCACAGCTGCCCCTTTCTTCGGTGTCCCAATGCACCCTAGCGATGGGAAGGTTGGAGCTGCAAGCCCAGATAAATGCCCCGCTCTCTATTTTTAATTAAGCCCGCCGGTTTACCCCCCCCCGGCTAAGGTGGAGTCCCCCTTCCCCTCCTTACCTTCAGTGAGGGCATGCACTTGTGCTGCTTCCCTGGCTCCTCCTCAGTCTCCTGACACTGAAGCCTGTCTATAGGCACAACTATGGGGTGTCTTCCTTGTTCAGTTCTGCCCCCATCTGGCAACAGCAGTCTAGGGAGGGCCAATGAGATGGGGGCAAGCCGAGACATGCTTCTGCTCTGGTCCCCAGCCGCTGCCAGCCCCTCCCCTACTGCTGGATTTCCTTACCGCACTGCCACCACCCGTGGTCACGCAGGTGGCGGCAGTATAGTGGCAGGGAATACAACCCACCCCTCCCTGGAAAGGGGGAGCGGCCAATCGGGCACTCAATCTATCTCCCCCTGGACGGCTATCCAGTAGCCCGGGCTCACTACCGAACCCGGGTCGCTGGCGCCGCAAACAGTAGCACTACTGCTGCACCGGCAGGCTGGTTGTTTGCCAGTTTCTTAATAAAGTGCATGTTGCTGCTAGAGTAGCTGGTATTTTGTGTCTTCATTGCTGTGTTTTTGGCTCCAGAGTTTGCATTCTGTTTCTGCCTTTTTTAACTTGTTGTTGTTCTGCTCCGCTGATGACATGGTAGGCGTTATTGTGCTTTCGCTATTATTGTGGTCGCTATTTTATTTTCTCTGTTATCACCTAGTACCAAGGAAGGGTAAGATTAGTTGTTTAGCTATAGTTTTCCTGGCTGTTTTTTTGAGGCACTTAGTGGTTCATCTTAAAACCACTGATTTCTTGTTTACATTGCGAGTGAAGTTATATGTCCCATAAATGATAATTCAAAATCAAAAATCACACCCAGGTAATGATATTCACTAACCTGTTCAATTAATTCATCTGTGTCAGTGTATATGTACATCTGGGTTTTTTTTCTTAGATTTCAAGTGGATCAAACTTAAGTTTTCTTAACATACATCATGAGCCTTGACTTGGTGAACCACAGAAATCTGCCTGTAATTTATCCCTACGTTCCGATACATCCCCTCCTGTGGTAATTAAAGCTGTATCATCTGCATACAGTTCTGAAGAAGAAAACTGTACTACCTGAGGAAGGTTATTATTAAAAAGCAAGAACAACAGCGTGCAGAAGTCTACTGTCACAGGGTGGAGCGGAGTAGGATGATATACTACCCAGATGGTGGGAGTAGCTTAGCTGAAAGACATCCCACAACTCAGCGCTACCAACTGAACCACTGTATCTTGATTTGTAATCTTAAACTAAAACTAATCCTAATTTTTACTAATGATAACTGTACTAAAAGATTTAAAGCATTTAGTGTGTTCCCCCATTCCATTAATTCCATAGTCCAATTCATTTCAGATAAGCCATTGTAAAGACAAGGCAAGCCCTTATACTGTCAGTGTGTAGGCTGATTTTTAAGGACATTAACTTGACAGTAAACCTAACCCACATAAATAATGATGAACAGTAATGTACTTTCAAACTGCATTGCTTTTCACATATTATGTATGTACCAACATGTGTATAGATAATCATCCATACTGGAAAGTTTAGCATCTGAAGAAAAGACAATGATGTTTGAAATAAGTTGCATTTAAAAGAACGCTGTCAACCTTCTTGGGCCTCAAAGTGTCTCTGGTTTACATGTTATGATTGGTCAGATTCTGTAGAGATTGCTGATGTAGCTGGTAGTTTGAGCCTGAGTTTTTCTTTTTTTTACCTCTTTTTACAATTGGAAAAAAAAGACTGACCACCATACTGGTGTTACCAAACAGAAATGTGTTTGTTTACAGTCCTTGATCAACTCCCACTACTTCCTTCCTGCATTTGGGAACGCCCCAACACAGTCTAGCCATTCATGATGGCGTGGAAGGAGAGGAGACTACTGCATCATGAGTGACTGGTTAGGGGTGTTCCCAATATTCAGGAAGTATGCAGTAGGAGTAGATCAAGGATATGAAACAAAACAAGGCTGGATATTGTATAACTACACCATTAGCATGTATTTCAGTTCTATTAAGAATGAAAGCAAATATAGAGGATAATGTATGGGCATGCAACGCTAACAGGTTTGTTAACCAGTGAGAGGTTGCCATGGCGACCATGTAAACCTCAAAAGCGAAGTTTGAGAGGTTTATGTCACCACGGCAACCTCGAGCCAGTTATTCAAACTGGTTGCCGATGTATGACCATACATTATATTTTATAGTGTATGGTCATGCATTTCTAGTGAAAAAAATAATCAGGATCCTTACTGTTGACATTTTAGTCACCGCCGCAGCCATTCCGAGTCATTCTTCCACCGCCGCGGCAGTTTCTGGAAGGCTGTCGGGTCATGTAGCGCACATGTGCAAAGTGATACCCCGTTGTTAACCTAGCGACGTGACGTAGCATCGATGGTTTAACAACAGTTCTATGTCACAATGATGGTATAACAACCTTAGGAAATGATGACTTCCTAAGGTTAACAACGTTCTAACATACACTATAAAACAATCAGCAGCATCAATGAATTTTAGAGAAGATAAACAATCAGAAACTATAGGTTACTCACCTGTAACTGTAGTTCTAAGGGTGGTATACAGTTCACATCCACCCATCCCATCGTGGGACATCTTTCAGCTAAGCTCCTCCCACCACCAGAGCAGTATTATCATCCTGCTCCACCCCATGACAGCAGACCTTTGCACACTGGTAACAGGGATCTGTGTGCCACACAGCCAGGGGAGGCCAGGTGAGTTGTGTGGATGTGAACTGTTAGGTGAGCATTCTTCTTGAAATCAGAGTCAGTCTTCATGCCCCTCTATAGATCTTACATAAGGACACATTTAGACTATGGTTCTCAGTTCTGGAGCCCTTATCTTAAGAAGGATATAGACATGTTGGAGAAAATTCAGTGTAGTTTCACTAAATTAATACCAAGATGTAGAGACAAAACCGTATGAAGAGAGGCTTTTAGATTTGGGATTATGGTCTCTGAGTAATAGACACCTCAGAGGAGACTTGCTATACATGTGTAAACTACTGGAGGATAACAGTTTAATGAGTGACCTAGGTCTTAAGAGGGCCTAAACACGAACCTGTAGACTTCATCCCCAGGACAGAAATAAGGAAACGTGTTTTTGCCTAGATCTATAAGACTGTGGAACCAATTGCCTAGTGATTTGGCACATGCACCAACCTTTGCCAATTTCAAATTAAGGCTAGACACATTTATATTGGAAGGTACCTAACAAGTTACTACCATTGAGTAGTGGGGACAGCAATCATGGGCATTACCTACTACTGTCCTAAAGCCAAAGTATTAAACCACCTCTAGAACTACCTACCTGTAGTTACAGGTGAGTAACCTATATTTCTAAGGGCATGGATACAGTTCACTATCCACACTCTAGCAGACTCCTAGCAGCTGTCCGGGAGGAGAGGGCAAGGTGCGCACACCTACTTCGTGAACAGAGAACTGAGGTCCCAAAAGCAGCATCCTGATATGACTCAAGGTAGATGCTGTAGTGGTAAATGAAGGTGTGTGCTTTGGACCACCCCTAAATGAAAATTTGTGCTTTCCTTTAGGTAACAGCCCAAAGATTTTCTGAATTGTGATGTCTCTGGAGGCAGCCACCGAGGCAACACTATATCTGGTGGAATGAATCATAAGCCCTCTGGGACGCTCCCTAGCAGCCAACCTACAGTAGAGGTCAATGCAGGATGTTATCCACCCACCAAATGTTTGCTTTGCTGCCAGTCTGCCAGGCGCTACTTCAACTTAAGTTTCGAACAGCTTGTGAGCTTCACCCCAAAATCCAGTCTTGCGCTCCTTGTAACAAGAGAGTACCCTCCACAGGTCCAGGGTACAGAGCCTGCAATCTGCCTCCAAGGTCAGTTGGTAAAATATTACAGTAAATGAATCCCCTGGTTAAGGTGAAACTCTGATATGACCTTCAGCAGGAACTTCGGGTCAGGGCACAGGACGACCATGTCCTTAGGAAGACCAAATAAGCAGACTGCACACAGAGCACGTGGAGCTCACTAATTCTTCTGGCTGAACAAAATGCCCACCAGAAAGGCCATCTCCCATGACAGGTGTGCTATCTCACACCTTTGCATAGGCTCAAATGGCTTGCCCATAAGCACTGCCAGTACCAGCAGTAGGCCCCATGGTGGTGGTTCATGCACCAGAGGGGACAGGTGGTCAATGCCCTTGAAAAAGCACCCAACCCTGGCATTTAGTGAATGTGCTCGCCTGCTACACCTGTTCTATTAGTCATTGACGAGTACCTCATTTTGCTACATGAATCATTTTTCCTGCTTTATATTTTCGGGGACTGCCTATAGTTTTCATATCATTAGGTATATAAAGTATTGGTTCTAGGGTGGGAAGGGAGGAAGAGTACTTAACGTGTTTGGGACTGTTTACTGTTTGGAAGGGGGTTGTATCAGCTTAGATGCTGAGGTTCTACCATGTTTGGAATGTTTTATCTTGTTATTGCCCCATCAAATCTTGCAGGGTGTGGCTATTTCTATAGAAACATAGAAACATAGAATTTGACAGCAGATAAGGACCACTTGGCCCACCCAGTCTGCCCATTTCCCTGCCTACTGGATAAGCTGCAGATCCTAGTTAACCAGCAGCCTACTTCTTCCTACCCCCATCCCCTAGAATTGCCTTATGACTGTCCCATGCATGCTTGAATTCCACCACTGCTTTTGACTCCACAACCTCCTCTGGAAGGCCGTTCCATACATCCACAACCCTCTCTGTGAAAAAATACTTCCTTAAATTACCTCTGAGCCGCTCCCCTTCTATCTTCAAATTGTGCCCCCTTGTTCTTGCACACCTCTTTTTTTGAAAGATGCTACAATCTTGGACTTTGTTGATTCCCTTGAGGTACTTGAAAGTTTCTATCATGTCTCCCTCTCCCTCCTTTCCTCGAGGCTATACATATTAAGCTCCTTAAGTCTCTCTTCATATGTCTTCTGGTGCAGACCCTGCACCATTTTAGTTGCCCTCCTCTGGACAGCTTCCATCCTGTCTATGTCTTTATGAAGACTGGGTCTCCAGAACTGCACGAGTACTCCAGATGGGGTCTCACCAGCTGTCTGTACAGAGGGATAATAACTTCCTGTTTTCTACTGGTGATGCCTCCCCTATGCATCCCAATATCCCCCAGCCCTCATTGCTGCCCTCTCACATTGCTTGCCACCTTTAGGTCATCTGATATGACTATCCCTGGGTCCCTTTCCATTTTTGTTGTTGTTAGTATCTCACCCCCATTGTGTACTCTTCCCTGGGTTTTTGTTTCCCAGGTGCATTACCTTGCACTTCTTAGCACTGAATCTAAGCTGCCACATTTGACCATTCCTCTAACCTTGCCAAGTCCCTTTTCATCCTTTCCACCCCACCTTGTGCATCAACTCTGTTGCAGATCTTTGTGTCATCTGCAAAGAGAGACATTTCCTTCCAGTCCCTCTGCAATGTCAGCTTATAAAGACATTGAAGAGGATCGGTCCTAATACTGAACCTCCTGACGGCACTCACTAGTAACCCCTTTCATCAGAGTGGACTCCATTTACTGTTACTCTCTGTGTCCTATTTTCCAGCCAATTTTTACCCAGGCTGTCATCTTGGGACCTACTCCCAGGCCCAGCTAACTTGTATATTAATCTTTTGTGTGGGACTGTGTCAAATGTCTTGCTAAAGTCTAGGTAGGCCATGTCCACAGCCCCTCCCTGATCTACTACTTTGGTCACCCAGTCAAAGAAATCTATCAGATTTGTCTGGCATGATCTTCCTGCTGTGAATCCATGCTGCCTTGGGTCCTGTGCCCCTCTGGCCTCTAGATACTCGACAATTCTTTCCTTCAGAAGTGATTCCATCATTTTCCCTACCACTGAGGTTAAACTAACAGGTCTGTAGTTTCCTGCTTCTGCCTTGCTCCCACTTTTGTGAAGGGGAATCACATCTGCCCTCCTCCAGTCCTCGGGTACCACCCCATCCTCCCATGATTTGTTAAACAGGGTAGTCAGTGGTGTCACTAATTCTACCCTTAGTTCTTTTAGGATTCTGGGATGAATCCCATCAGGCCCCATTGTTTTGTCCACCTTCAGTTTTAAGAGTTCTTTCAGAACCCTTTCTTCTGTAAATGGGCTGGTATCAACTTCTGTATCCAGTGTGTTTCTACTGTTTGTTCTAGGTACCCCCCCTCCTTCCTTTGTAAATACTGAGCAAAAATATTTGTTTAGTATCTCTGCCTTTTCACAGTCTCCCTCTGCCCACCCTCCCCCTTTATTAAGCCTCACTATCCTCCCTTTGTCTTCCTTCGCCTCCCTGATGTACCTATAAAAGGTTTTATCCCCCTTCTTAACTGAATTGGCTATCTTTTCCTCGGTTTGGGCCTTTGCTGTTCTGACTGCCTTCCCAGCTTTTCTTTTGCTTTAACTGATACAGTTCTCTGTCCTGCTCCTTCTGTGATTCCTTGTACTTCCTGAAAGCTTTCTTTTCTCTTGAACCTTCACTGCCACTTCCTTTGAGAACCATAGTGGTTTCTTACATCGTTTAGTTTTGTTTATTTGCTTCACACAAAAGCATGTTGCCTCTGTGATGGCAGTTTTATTATTCCCATTGTTCTTCCACCCCTCCTTCCTGCCCATTTGCTAGTGCATTCCTTAGGCACTTACCCATTTTACAAAGTCAGCCCTCCTAAAGTCCAGTACCTTTGCCTTTGTATGGCTTGACTCTATTGCTGTTTATTGTGAACCATACTGTTCGATGGTCGCTAGTTCCCAGATGGCTACCCACGTCTCACATCTGCGATCCTCTCTTCATCTCCATTTGAGAGAACCAGGTCTAAGATTGCTCCCTCTCGAGTGGGCTCCAATACTAGTTGTCTCAAGGCATGCCCCTGTAGGGCATCTAGAATAACCCCACTCTTTGAAGTGGCTGCGGCAACTGCACTCCAGTTAACATCTGGCATATTCAGATCACCCATCAGCAATATCTCCCCTTTTTTTGCCATACTAAGTATACTTTCTATCATTTCCTTGTCCATTTCCTCCCCCTGAGAAGGGGGTCTGTATACAACCCCTGTGCGGATTGTGGTGCCATTGCCAGTCTCCAAATTTACCCACAGTGCTTCTTCTCCTCCCTGTTTTCTCTTTTGTTCTGTTACTTTGATTCCTTCCCTTATGTAAAGAGCTACTCCTCCTCCTCTTTTACCCTCTCTGTCTCTCCTGTAGATAGTGTATCCTGGTATGTTTACGTCCCAGTCATGGTTTTGTGCGAACCATGTTTCTGTGACTACCACGATATCCAGATGTTCCTCCTCCATCAAGGCCACTAATTCAGAAAGCTTGTTACTCAGACTACGTGCATTGGTACTCATTGCTTTCCATTTTTTGATGGCTTTACTTTCTGTTGCAGCATCCCCCACTGACCTTTCTACCTCGGTCTTTTTCCCATTTAGTACCCTGTTTTGTAGGGAGAGGCTTGGATTTTTCTGCTGCTTATCAGTGCCTCCCCCCTTGACTAGTTTAAAAGCTTGCCAATGAAGCATTTAAACCGATTGCTCAAAAGACTTGTTTCCTTCCGGGACAGATGCAGACCATCCTGCCAGTATAGGCTGGTGTCCCTCCAGGTGGAACCCCAGTCCCCAATGAAGCCAAACCCCTGTGCTCCACACCATTTTTTCAACCACTCATTAAACTGCATGGTGCAAAGTACCCTTGCCTCACTCATGCCATTTACAGGCAGCACCTCTGAGAAGGATACTGTGTGTGCTACTTGCCTTAGGCCCCTCCCCAGTTCTACAAAATCCTTCTGCACTGCTCTAATCTCATGTTGAGCCAAGTCATTTGTCCCTAGGTGGACAATGACATCCAGCTCAGACTCCCGTGCAGCTGTTCTCGTGATCCTGAGGATGCACTTCCTGTCCCTACAAGCCATGGCACCAGGCAGGCACTTTACTTCAGTTTTCCCTGCTCCCCCCAGTTCTATCCCCCTAATAATTGAGTCCCCCACCAGGAGCTGCTTCCTTTCCTTGTGGCATCCTCTGCCTCCTTCCTGTGGGCCTCCCTTGTGACAGGTGTCCTCAGCCTCCTTAATCTCCTCCGTGGGTACATCCATAGGGGAGCTGTGCTCCCCCCAGAATGGTGTATGGATTGTGGAGTGGACCAACTGACTGGGTGTGCCTCTGTTCCACCCTCCTCACCCTCCCGGAGCCCACTGTGGTCCAACTGCTGTGCTTTCTTTGCAACCTCTGAGGTAGTGGTGGTGGTTCTGGTGCTCCCTGGATGGGGGGGTTCCTTCCTACCATCCAGTCTGGCCTGGGGGAAGGTTCTCTTACTGCTGTCCAGTGTGGCCTGAAGACGGGCAACTTCCTCCCTCAGGGCAGAGAGTTGTCTGCAAATAGGGCAGCATCTCAGCCTCCAGAAAGACTCCCGGAAGACTGCTGCCCCACAGCCATTACATTGCACTACTCCCCACATGACTATGTACTTTTTTTTGTGTGTGTGTGTGTGTGTGTGTGCTTGTGTGTGTGTGATTGGTTTGTTATATTTTTTTGTGTTTTATCCTGCTTCTTTTTATAAGAAGATTGACTGTATCTTTCTGCCTCCATATCTCTATACAAGATTGTTTAGACTGTTTTCTTTTCCATTGGATGGATCCTTGTACTTTGTGATGTCTGGCATGAGATATGCTTTGTTTATTGTTTTTTCTTGCCTGAAAAAAGGCAATAAAAATAAAGTATTAAAAAAAAAAAGGGGGCACCCAACCACCTTCTCTTGGGCCACCATCAGCATACCAGCAGAGATGGCTGCCAGGTGTACCTTGAGGGTCGTTATTCACAGCCCCAACTGAGGGAGGGACCCAAAGTACTCCAAGATGCTCACCACAGGGCAGGCAAGGGGATCAAGATCCTTGCCCTGGCACCAAATGGAAAACTTCTTCTATTTGAAGGCATAGCACTGGCAAGTCAACTCTTCCTGGATCCCCTTGTGTTGAAATGTCTGCCTGATTCCTGTGAGTGACTCCGCTGATGTGCAAGACCTCACTCTCTTTTCCTTTTTATGGTGGCATAATTAAACATCCTCTAGTGTGGTCTGCAAAGTGTCCTCTCCAGCTGCCTAAGCAGTTTGAGCCTCCATAGGAGGATCACACTGTAAGCACAGAGACTCATTCATTGACGTATCGCACTGTTGACACAAAGACCCAGTGAACACAGTCTGAGCCTCCACTGATGCTTCACACTACAGGCACACTGATCGTGGCCAGCAGGGAGGACTTGCAAAGTACAGTTACGTAAGAACTTACCGTAACAGTAGATCTTCAAGAGAGGCTCTTGCAGCAGGTATTTACACATATGGACTGACCATGAGCATCAAGGACCCCACAGACAAATTTCTAACTAGCAGTCTCTGGCGGAGAACGCCCCACATCAGGTGACCGACATCATCACGCGTCAGTATAAGGGGCAGTCCCACACCCGTCTTCCAGTTCTTTCCAGAGGCCCAAAAGAGGCAAGACGAGAGAGAAGCGGATATTTCTCTCATGGAAAAGGAGCTAAAAAGCTTAGGGGATGGAGGGCGGAAATATTACTTGCAAGAGCCTCTCTAAGATCTACTGTTATGGTAAGTTCTTACATAACTGTATTATCTTACCTCAAGAGGGCTCTTGCAGTAGGTATTTACATATAGGACTGAGTCCCAAGCAGTCTGGAACAAGGAAAAACACTCGGGAGGAGGAAAACTATCCATGATATGAAACCTCCGGCTGAACGGGTCTTATGAAAGAAGACCTTGAAGCACAGCCAACCTGAAGCCTGCTCCATGGCGAGAGGCAATGTCCAAACTGTAGTGCTTCGTATAGATATGGACAGAAGTCCAAGTTGCGGCTGCACAGATGTCTGCCGCTGACACATTCTTGAAACAAACCACACAGGCAGCTACTCTTCTGGTGGAGTGGCCTCTGACTTGACCCGGCAGGGTCTTGTTGTACTTGTCATAACAGAAAGTGATACAGTGAGCCAACCATTTAGATAGGCATTGCTTGGAAATGGTATTACCTTCTCTTTTGTGAGTAAGAGAGAAAAAAGCTGATCAGATTTTCTGAGATCCTTGGTCCAAGAGGTGTAGTATCTCAGTATTCTGTGAACATCCAAAGTGTGCAAGAGGTACTCCCCTTGATTGGAGTGTTGTGTAAAGAAAGCAGGTAGCTCAATTAATTGATTCAGTGTAGATTCAGCCACCACCTTAGTGAGAAACTTAGGACTGGTACGCAGAGCCACACGTTCCTTGTGAAAAACCAAATATGGGAATTTGCACATCAAGGCCTGAAGCTCGGAAATTCATCAAGCTGAGGTAATGGCCATTAGGAAGAGAGTCTTCCAAGAGAGGAACTTTAAATCTGCTGAGGCTGCCGGCTCGAAGGGAAGCAGAATAAGCTTCTCAAGAATAAAATTGAAGTTCCAAGGATGAGCAGGAATACGGATGGGGGGGGGTCTCAAATGGCGAACCCCTCTGAGGAATGTCTTAGAGACTTACAGTTGCACAAAAGTCCCGTCTCTGAAGGGGACTTGGTAAGCAGAAATCGCTGCTATATGAACCTTTAAAGAGGAATGGCTGAGACCCAGATCGAAGAGATGATGCATGTAGTCCAGGACTCTGTTGGCTGGGCAAGAGAAAGGGTCGAAGTCCTTTGATGTGGCCCAACTAGAGAATCGTTTCCACTTCATAGCATAGGTGGACCTGGTGGAAGGCTTTCTGGCTTCTACCAAGATGTCTGCTATGAGCGATGAAACCCCAAAGCGAGCTTTAGCTACGTCTGCAGGAGCCACGCATGCAAATGAAGGGATTCGAGACCTGGATAAACAAGCATCCCCTGATCCTGGGTCAAAAAGTGTTGCGACAGAGGAAGAGGAAGCGGAGGTTCCTCTGACAACTGTTGTAGAAGAGAGAACCAAACTTGCCTGGGCCAGAATGCAGCGATCAGAATCATTCGTGCCCACTCTGATTTGAGCTTGTTCAGCACCCTCGGAATTAAGGGAATAGGAGGGAAGGCATAGACGAATCTGTCCTTCCAATCGAGAGACAGAGCGTCCCGCCAAAAAATGCTGCACCCTGGAGCGAGCGAGCGAGCAGAAGTCAGGAAGTTTTGCGTTTTGAGGAGACACAAACTTGTCGACCTGCGGGGTTCCCCACTGCAGAAAAATGTCGTCTACGACCTCTTGATCCAGTTCCCATTCGTGGGCCCTGGCCAAGGACCGACTGAGGTGGTCTACCAGTGTGTTTTCCATTCCCAGAACGTGAATGGCCGTCAGGTGAAGATTGTGCTGGGTAGCCAAGACCCACACTCTCATTGCTTCTCTGCATAGCGGGTAGGAACGAGTTCCTCCCTGCTTGTTGAGATACCAGACTACACACGTTTGTCTGTCTGAATGAGGAGATGACCAGGAAGTATGGAGGAGTGCAGGGCCTGCAGGGCATAAAGGACTGCTCTGAGTTCGAGCACATTTATGTGCAAATTTTGTTCGACCAGGACCAGCTGCCCTGAGTCCTGTGAGACCCGAGATGGGCCCCTTAGCCCTCTCCTGAGGCATCTGTTGTCAATGTCTGGGAGGGGGGTTCGATACTGAAGTGAACTCCCCGCCAAAGGTTCTCTTGTACCATCCACCATTGCAAGTCCCTGATCATGGGATCGGAAACTAGTACCTCCTGGTCTAGGTCGTCCAGTGTTTGGTCCCATTGAGACCGAAGCATCCATTAAGAAATCTTCATATGGAGCAGAGCGCGTGGGACTGTGAGATGCAGCCGCCATTAGCCTGAGGAGGTGAAGGACTGACCTGGTTCCGACCCTTCTGTGACTGGACAGGAGACGGGCCTGAGTCTGAAGGGTGTCTACCCTGTGTGGAGGCAAAAAGGCTTTGCAGACGGTCGTGTCCAGGATAGCCCCTATAAATTGGAGGTGTTGGCAAGAGACCAAATGGGACTTGGCCTGGTTGATGGTGATACCCAGGCTGGTGAAAACCTGCAGGGTAAGAGAAAGGGAGTGCAGGAGTTCCTCCCTGGATGGGGCCACCAGGAGCCAATAATCCAGGTACGGGAATACCTACACTCCCTGGGTACGCAGGTGGGCCGCCACCACAGACAGGCATTTGGTAAATACTTGGGGGGCCGAGGAAAGACCAAATGGGAGGGCCTTGAATTGGTAGTGGACCCCCTGAAAACAAAATCGAAGGAATTTGTGGTGGGAAGGGCATATGGGGATATGTAAGTAAGCATTCTGCATGTCCAAAGAGCACAGCCACAGTCTCTGCCAAAGAAGAGACAGAAGGCCCTGCAGGGAGAGCAATCTGAAGCATTTGTACTCTACGAACATGTTCAGTGAACTGAGGTCTAAAATAGGCCTCACATCTCCCGTCTTCTTTGGAACTAGAAAGAAATGGGAATAGTAACCCGTCCCCCGAAGGTGGTTGGGAACCTATCTCCGCCTTCGAGAGAAGAGAAGTAATTTCTTCTAGGACCAGAGGAAGATGTTCTGGGGAGTAAGGCGACTTGGGCGGTGGTCTTCGGGGTGGTTTCTGTGGAAACTATTGAGTGTCCGGCTGCAATCAACTGGAGCACCCAAGCATCTGACGTTAATCTATCCCAACCCAGTAAATGGAAGGAGAATCTACCTCCTACCGGTTCCTCTGGGACCTCCAGAGGCAGTGGGAGAGGCAAGGAGTTAGGAGGTCTGGGGCAGCGCAGCAGCCGAGGCTCCCGTGGCTTTTTTGGTAGGGGGAGTCTTGGTTGTTGGAGGGGCCCGACGCTTGTTGGCCTGTTTGCCTGTGGTTTAGGTTTTTGTCGGTTACGTCTGTGAAAAGGGCACTGCTGCCCCTGAGGGGGTCTGTACAAAGAGTCCATGTACTTAAGCGTAGTGCCCTTCTCTTGCAGGTCGGTAATGATGTCTTTGACATCACCGCGAAACAGCACTGAACCCCTGAAGGGTGCATCCTGAATAGTGGATTGCACTTCAGGGACCAGTCCTGACATGCGGAGCCAGGCATGACACCGAACTTTTATGGCGAAAGCCAAGCTTCATCCCGCTGCGTCCACTGCATCGTAAGTGGCACGAAGCATGTGAAGACTGGCCGAACAAGCAGAACGGACAAGATCCGCCACTTTATGTTTTGTCTGAGACTCAGGAAGGGAGTCTAACTTTGATTCCATCTGACTAAGGATGGTCTTCTGGTAATCCCCCATATGTGCTACATAATTCAGGGCCCTAGAAACATAGAAACATAGAAACAAAGAATTTGACGGCAGATAAGGACCGCTTGGCCCACCCAGTCTGCCCATTTCCCTACCTGATGGATAAGTTGCAGATCCTAGTTAACCAGCAGCCTACTTCTTCCTATCCCCACCCCCCTAGAATTGCCTTATGACTGTCCCATGCATGCTTGAATTCCACCACTGTTTTTGACTCCACAACCTCCTCTGGAAGGCCGTTCTATTCATCCACAACCCTCTCTGTGAAAAAATACTTCCTTAAATTACCTCTGAGCCGCTCCCTTCTATCTTCAAATTGTGCCCCCTTGTTCTTGCACACCTCTTTTTTTGAAAGATGCTACCCTCTTGGACTTTGTTGATTCCCTTGAGGTACTGAAAGTTTCTATCATGTCTCCCTCTCCCTCCTTTCCTCGAGGCTATACATATTAAGCTCCTTAAGTCTCTCTTCATATGTCTTCCGTGCAGACCCTGCACCATTTTAGTGCCCTCCTCTGGACAGCTTCCATCCTGTCTATGTCTTTGCGGAGATTGGGTCTCCAGAACTGCACGAGTACTCCAGATGGGGTCTCACCAGCTGTCTGTACAGAGGATAATAACTTCTTGTTTTACTGGTGATGCCTCCCTATGCATCCCAGTATTCCCCAGCCCTCCTTGCTGCCCTCTCACATTGCTTGCCCACCTTAGATAATCTGATATGACTACCCCAGGTCCCTTTCCATTTTTGTTGTTGTTAGTATCTCACTCCCCATTGTGTACTCTTCCCTGGGTTTTGTTTCCCAGGTGCATTCCTGCACTTCTTAGCATTGAATCTAAGCTGCCATACATTTGACCATTCCTCTAACCTTGCCAAGTCCTTCTCTCCTTTCCACCCCACCCTGTGCATCAACTCTGTTGCAGATCTTAGTGTCATCTGCAAAGAGACATACTTTTCTTCCAGTCCTCTGCAATGTCACTTATAAAGACATTGAAGAGGACCGTCCTAATACTGAACCCTGTGGTACCCCCACTAACCCCCTTTTTCAGAGTAGACTCCATTTACTATTACTCTCTGTGTCCTATTCTCCAGCCAATTCTTTACCCAGGCTGTCATCTTGGGACCCACTCCAGGCTGGCTAACTTGTATATTAATCTTGTGTGGGACTGTGTCAAATGCCTTATTAAAGTCTAGGTAGGCCATGTCCACAGCCCCTCCTGATCAACTACTTTGGTCACCCAGTCAAAGAAATCTATCAGATTTGTCTGGCATGACCTTCCCGCTGTGAATCCATGCTGCCTTGGGTCCTGTGCCCTCTGACCTCTAAATACTAACAGTTCTTTCCTTCAGAAGTGATTCCATCATTTTCCCCACCACTGAGGTTAAACTAACAGGTCTGTAGTTTCCTGCTTCTGCCTTGCTCCCACTTTTGTGAAGGGGAATCACATCTGCCCTCCTCCTCCAGTCCTCAGGTACCACCCCATCCTCCCATGATTTGTTAAAGAGGGAAGTCAGTGGTGTCACTAGTTCTACCCTTAGTTCTTTTAGAATTCTGGGATGAATCCCATCAGGCCCCATTGCCTTGTCCACCTTCAGTTTTAAGAGCTCTTTCAGAACCCTTTCTTCTGTAAATGGGCTGGTATCAACTTCTGTATCCAGAGTGTTTCTACTGTTTGTTTTAGGTACCTCCCCCTCTTCCTTTGTAAATACTGAGCAAAAATATTTGTTTAGTATCTCTGCCTTTTCACAGTCACCCTCTGCCCACCCTCCCTCCCCTTTATTAAGCCTCACTATCCCTCCCTTGGTCTTCCTTCGCTCCCTGATGTACCTATAAAAGGTTTTATCCCCCTTCTTAACTGATTTGGCCATCTTTTCCTCGGTTTGGGCCTTTGCTGTTCTGACTGCCTTTCCAGCTTCCTTTTGCTTTAACTGATGCAGTTCTCTGTCCTAATCCTTCTGTGATTCCTTGTACTTCCTGAATGCTTTCTTTTTCTCTTGAACCTTCACTGCCACTTCCTTTGAGAACCATAGTGGTTTCTTACCTCGTTTCATTTTGTTTATTTGCTTTACACAAAGGCTTGTTATCTCTGTGATGGCAGTTTTTATTATTCCCCATTGTTCTTCCACCCCTCCTTCCTGCCCACATGTAGACCTTCTTCCCATATTGGTCCAGAAGCCGAGACTCCTTGTCAGGCTGAGACGAGCTGAGATGTTCAGGATTAGCAGAGCGGCTGTGAGCGGTGCCAATCACGACCGAGTCCACTTTGGGGTGTAGATTCAAGAAATCTACTCCCTCAGGAGCTTGGTATAGCCGATCTGCCTTTCTCAGAAGGGGGGCTAATGCTGAAGGTTGTTGGCGGACGCAGCTTAGCCGAGCTCCACATGGCACTCTCCTCAACAGGCGAATTGTGAGACCCCATCACTCAGTCTGGTGTTCCGTTTAGTGAGGCGAGCATGGGTAGCTCATGACGACTGGTAAAAAGAATGAAAAACAGGCTAAATTACAGTTTGGGTCAGCAGAACCGCACGGCCATTCTAAATCTGGGCCTGAGAAAATGCGAAGGAGGCAAGAGCCTGATGATAGCTCTGGAGCAATGTCCGACCTGCAGAGATCCCTTGCGGCAGTACCGGCTACACTGATCCAGATCCAGCATGATATGCAGGCTGGATTCGCCAATATTGCTGCCCAGATAACGCATATGCAGTCAGTGGTCACAAGCTTGTTAGAGACCACAGCCGCTCACACCGAACAGATTGCCCAGCTAGAACAACGCATTGGGGTACTAGAGGATGCCTCAGCAGAAGCGACAAGGGACAAGGCCTCAATACAGAGTACAGTTAAGGAGCTGATGGCCCAAGTGGATGATCAGGAAAATCGTTCCTGGAGATCGAACCTGAGGATTGTGGGGCTCCCGGAGGGCCTTGAGGGGACTGATCCAGAATCCAGACTATATAATTGACTCGTGGAACACCTTGAGCTACCCCAAGACCTGGCGCAATGTGAAATCGAGCGGGTGCACAGAGTAGGGCCTCCTGCCAAACGTGGTGATCGTCCTCACCACTGCTTGATAAAATATTTGAGATATACAGAAAAAGAAACTATCCTCAGGCAGGCCAAGGTGAAAGGGCCGATAAAGGTACAAAATAGCACGGTCATGATTTTTCAGGACTATAGCCGGGAGCTTCAGACCAAACGTCAACAGTTTAACAAGATCAAAACAAAGCTGTTTAAAATGGGATGGAGATTTACCTTCCTGTATCCAGCCAAGCTTTGCATTAACTGCCCAGGGAGTGCACCTAGATTGTTTTCATGTCCTAGAGAGGCCTCGTGCTGGGTCGATGAGGAGGTGAAAAGGCGCAGGAGAGATGGCACAGACGAGAATCTAGATCCAGATAAGTGATAATTTTACTCCCTGTCTTTGGTTCAGCTTTGTTGCATCGTGTGGGCTGCAGTGACATGGGTCCTTTTCATTCTATGTCTCTTGCCTTATCTAGAGGTGCAACTAGGCTGCGGGAATTACATTTACACCTCATCAACCCTTACTTATACTCAGATGTATAATAATCCTGTGAGGGTTTTATGTTTAGAGACAGTGGCTGTAGAGATATGCACCGAAGACTTGGGACTTATGGAGACCTGGCCTAAAGAGCCCTGACCTCATCTAGGGACCAGGGTAACAGTGGGGCTATGGATATACTTTCTCTGGATTACATCATGTACATCTTGCCCTGGACCTGGTCTCAGACTTATTTATTCTTTCTTTTGGTACTTTTTCTCTCCTAAGCAGGAGGAGCCCACTATGCCTATAAATGTTTAATGCCCCCCTATAAGGCCTCTTACAGACCTCTGTTACATTTTTGTTTAAGTGTTTAATTGCTTGGGTTTGGGAGCTGTGCTTGATGGCTGAGGGTTGTGAGGAGGGTTCATGTTTTCTAGTTTGATATTTCCCTCATTGTTCTGCCATAATTTTCTGGTTTGGGGGAAATCAATTGGTGGTAAACGGTACCTGTGGGTATTCTTGTGAACTCACCCAGAGCTACATGGGGGCCTCGCTAAGAAACACTTTATAAATTAGAGTGCCAAATATTCTGAATTGTTCGATCAATGTTTGCAGGTTTCAAAGTTTGCTGTTTGTTTGCAAGGGAACTAAACTGATTACTCTGGATCCGTGTTGGGGGGAGTTGGTGGGCCTACTGTTTCTACTGTTGGGGACAGTCATGGGGGTTAGGCAGGGTCATTTCAGGCTCCACTTTTGAGCTGCGTAGGAGCCAGGGATGACCTCGGGTTACAATTCTCATGGGGAAGAAGAGGGGTGATAAATAAAAACAGGTTGGATGGAACAGACGGATGGAGGATTGCTCTCCATCTGCACAACATGTGCTTAAAATGCCTTTGTCAGCAATGGGACTATGGTTGACTCTATAAAAATTACTTCCCTGAATATCAATGGTCTGAAATCGGTCATCAAGAGGAAGAAGTTACAAACAGAGGTTAGGAGGTATAAGTGGCAAATCATTATGCTCCACGAGACATATGTCTACGGGTGAAGCTGTAAAAACAGCGTCAGCTATGGGAGGGTCCTGGGTGTCCTCAACATTTTTAACCAAGCCAAGAGGGACAACAATCTGGTTTCCCAAGGGGCCTAGGGTTAAAATTTTGGAGCGGAATATAGACCAGTATGGGAGAGTCGCTCTGGCCAGACTGTCTTTGCCCTGGGTGGGTGCTGTCTCCCTGGGGTCGGTTTATACCCCCAATGTGGAGCAGCCTGAGTTTTTTCAGTAGTTGGCTTTGGAGATAGCGAGGTGGCCAGGACCATGGATTATAGGAAGGGACTATAACTGTGTACTAGATGGTGTGTTGGACCATTCAAACACCACCACCATCACTAAGTCTAAAAATGCTCTTGCCCTGAGTGTAATGGAGAAGGACCTGGGTCTGGTCAACATTTGGCAACACATGTACCCCACTGGGAGGGATTATAGTTTTTATTCACGCGCCCAAGGTTCTTACGTTAGGTTGGACAGAATTTTGGTGTCCCACTCCCTAATCCCGTCCTCCAAGAATGCAGTCTATTCTCCCATGCTGTTATGCAATCATGCCCCTCTGACCTTGGAGCTCTGTGTGGGAGACACTCCCCCTGTGGTTAGACAGTGGAAATTAGACCCTCTACTGCTTAAGGATGGGGAGTACTGCAACGGGGTTTACGCAATGATAAAAGTGTTTTTGGTATTTAATAAAACTGGGGATACATCTCATATGTCTCGATGGGAAGCCCTGTAGGCCTCCATAAGGGGATACTCAATTTTGTATGCAGTACATAAATCCAAGGGATCCTCTCAAGACTTGCAAAGCTGAGGTCCAAAATCAAGGCCTGTGAGCAGGCACACAAAAATAGACCATCGGCCACTGTATATGGGGTTCTGCAAAAACTTAAATGACAGTATAACACCTTAAGCAGTGCCAAATTGGAGACAGCCATCCTGTTGACTCAGGCTGGTGCCTACTTTGATGTGGACGGGGGGGCAAATATCTTGCCTGGCAGCTTCATAAGAAGGAGGGGCATAGGAATGTGGAGAGTTTTAAGGACGAAGGGGGCGTACTCAGAGGGGACACTTCCAGCATTGGGCAAGCATTTGGGTCATTTTATAAGCAGCTTTACACCTCGCAGGGTCCACCACACCAACAAGCACTGGATAGGTTTTTCTCTCTGGCTCCCCTGACAGTGCTATCTGTGGAGCAGGTTAAGGATTTGGAGGGGGCCCCTTACACGTTCTGAGTTAAGTCACGCTGTCAGGGAATTTAAGGGAGGTAAGGCTCCAGGCCTGGATGGGCTTACCATAGACTTTTTTAAGTCTTTCCATGATCTGCTTCTCGACCCAATGTATAACATAGATAGAGGGTCTGGAGAAGGGCGAGCTGCCCCCCTCCACGCGGTCTGCTATCATCACTGTGTTTACAAAACCTGGCAAGGACCCCACCTGCTGTACATCTTATAGGCCGATCTCTTTGTTAACCACGGACTATAAGATCTTAGCCAAAGCTTTGGCAACAAGAATGGAGGGACTCCTCCCCCATTTAATACACCCAGATCAATCGGGTTTTATAAAAGGTCAGCAAGGGAAACATAACATTAGAGGTACCCTTAACATCATACACAGGTGGTGGTCTGGAGCCAACACACATGGTGCGGCAGTGCTCACTATAGACGCTGAAAAGGCGTTCGACCGCGTGGAGTTGGGGTATCTCTTTGACACGCTCAGCAGGTTTGGGTTTGGTCCCGAATTTAGATCCTGGATACAAATACTGTATTGTTGGCCGTGTGCACAGATAGTTGTTAATGGTGCTCTTTCTCCACGCTTTGAGTTGGGACGGGGTATGAAGCACGGGTGCCCCCTCTTTCCACTCCTGTATGTATTATCACTGGAGTCCTTGGCATCTAGGATCAGGGTGAACACTGGAATTAGGGATTTTCGGGGGGGGGGTGAGCACAAAATGGCTTTATATGCCGATGACCTTCTATTGTTCTTGCAACCCCCTTCTAGTGACCTGCCGGAAGTGCTCTACGTTATGGGAGAATATGGAAGTCTGTCAGGCCACAAAGTTAACTGGATTAAGAGCGAACTTCTCCCGGTCGGGCGACTGAACAGAGCTGACTTGATTGCTAACCTGTGTGGACTTCAAATGGTGGAACGGTTGAAATATTTTGGTGTCAAAATTTCTGTGCATTCCCATAAACTCTATGTTCTAAACTATAAACCACTCCTGCAAAAAATCTCAGGGGACTGTGATAGATGGATCGGTTTGCTATTTTCACTAATTGGGCAGGTAGGAGTGGTGAAAATGATGATTCTCCCAAGGTGCCTATACTTATATCAGGTCCTGCCCATCTCCCTCCTCAAATCACACTTTAAACAGGTCAATACGATCTTACACAAGTTCCTGTGGAGGGGCAAGCCTGCCCGTATTAAGAGAACCACTTTGCCAATGCCGCTTACCAAGGGAGGGTTGGGTCTCCGAAATTTCTACTGGTACTATCTGGTGACTCAGCTTGCTTTTGTAAAGGTTGCAAGGGGATCTGAGACTCCATCATGGATGGGCCTGGAGAAGGAGCAGCTTCGCACCCCTCTGGTGGAGAGACTGCTTGTTGGTGCATTGTGGCCATCTAGAGAGCTCACTGTCAGTAACCCATTTACAGAGTCAACACTTAGGGTTTGGGTGAAAGCGCACGAATTGGGTGGATTTGGGGCTGCACCCTTTCCTAATACAGACTTGGTAGAGGCACTGAAACTCAGAGGCCCATGCACAACATCTTTAATTCAGAGGTTGCTGGCATGGAGGAAATTGGGGCTGAGGGTGGTAAGTCAGCTCTATGAGGGTGGTGCATTTTTAACTTTTCCCTTTGTGTGTAGGAGATGGGGTATCCCACCAGCTGACTTTTTCATATACCTAAGAATCAGGAACAGATTGGGTACCACATTAGATGCTGATCATGGATGGGGGTTGCTTCCCCTTTTGAGAAGGAACTTTTTCACCCCCAGCCGCTCTCTAAGCCCTTAACTATATTTTATAAACTCATATCGGATGGTGGAGAGGAGCGACTGGATAAGATCTGGAAGGCCTGGCAATCCGATCTAAATCTAGATTGCAGTGGAGATGTGTGGATACGTGCGATCTGCCACTTCAATATGTGCTCAAGAAGCAATGAATTGAGGCAGGTCCAATATAACTTTATGCACCATTCATACTATACCCCAATGCGCTTGCATGCTATGGACCCGTCCAAGTCGGATGTTTGCCCTAAGTGTCTAGCCAATACAGGGGACTTCCTCCACCTGGCGTTAACCTGCCCTAAAGTTGCTCCCTTTTGGCTAGAAATGCATCGATTAATGTAGGGAGTGACGGGCTGTTCATTTCCACGTAGCCCACTAGAACTGTCGTTGGGCGTAGACCGACAGCGGCCAAAAGATAGTGTCACTGAAGCATTATGGTCTCAGGCATTAATCAATGCTAGGAAAACCATTGCTCAGACCTTGATGGCTTCCTCTCCTCCTACAGTCCAACATTAGATTAATAATTTATGTTTAAGCATGAAGTTGGAGAGGGTGCAGTGGAATGTCATGGGTAAGGGGGAGAGATTCAAACTAACCTGGAGTCCGTTGCAGTGTGCTACTGAAAATGAGATTCCCTCTTTTAGGCCGCACCGGGAGGAAATTCAACAAGGGTCACCTGTCAGCTGATGGGATTCTCACCCTTAATAAGATAGGTGGCATTCTGTTGGGGTTAAGGCTCACCTTGACATGTATGATTTTTCTGATGACGCACATGCTCTTTGATGGTCTGTCTTTGATTACATAAAGGTACGGTTTATAAAACGTTGATATGAGAAAGTACTGTATGGGACCGTACTGTATGAATTGTGCACTTTGTAACTATCTGTGACATCCAACCATTTCAATAAAATATTTTGGAAAAAAACAAAAAAAAACACTGTTGCTTTCACCTTTCAACCCCCTTCCCCAAAGAACCCTCATCAAATGAGTTCGTGATTAACAAGTTTGCAATACAAAAACGGTCTCTAACAACCTTATTAAGATTTATAAATGTCTCAGTTACAACATCCCACATACAGAGTTTGACAGTAATAATAAGAGAGTCCCAACTGTGAGAATAGGGAACAAACGAGCACAATAACCACACAGTTAACTAGTTGATTCCACAATAATAGAAAAATTGCAAGCATTAAGCTAGAGGAAAAAAAGGTTTGATTAGCAACAGTGTACAGATAATCTGATGTGGCTACTTAGGACCACACACTGCACATGACTAAGGCAGCCAGGAGGAGAGGGGGTACCCTCCAACTCACCATGTGGTCAGTGCCGTGTTAGTACCGACCTGTACTCAGCAGAACCTCACTGCCACTAGCGCAAACTAATAAGAGAAGTGAGCACTTTCTATATGGTACTTTTAACATGACAAAAATACTGGACTAGAATTTTAATTGTTTAAGGGATCCCCCTCGCACAAATATATAACTCATTTAACAAAGCGCTACCAAGCAAGTCGTTATCACATTCACCCCCCCTCCTTGCCCAGAATACTCACAGTTGGCAATGTTTATAAAATATTCAGCTGGAGTCCACATTCTGATCAGTCTGGGCCCCAAAGTCCAATTTAATTTTGTCTACCACTTTCCTGGTGTCCTTAGGGTCACTGAATACCTAGTGTTATGTTTTCTTAAACAGATTATTTTAAATCTCACTGGGAACTGGAGAGCGTGTTAAACTCCTAAGGACTACAACATGACCCTAAATCCATCAGACCCTTTTCTGCCATCCTAGGTTACGTAACTTAAATGGGAAAAGACAGAAAGTTTACCACCATCTTCCTGTTCAATGGGTCCCTGCTATCTGGCCACCTCTAAGATCAGATCCTGCTCATGGTCACCAGCCAAAGTTAACAGCAAGGTCCGATTGTCTTCAAAGTTCTCTCAGCAATGCTGGAGAGTGATCCCGTAGGCTTTAAACACTGTGGGAGCCAAGTCCAGTTTGAAGGTCTCTTATAACTGCCAGCCAGCAAAAGCTGTCAAGATGATCACTCTCCTGAAAGTCCCAGGACTCTGAGATAGCTGAACACGTACAGTTTTCAAAGGTTTCTAGATGAAACTGAAGATTTTTTTTTTCTTGCAGGCCAATGGCCGTGGTTCATAGGCAACGGAGCCAGGGGGTCAGGAGACCTCTCACTTTTGTAGCTGAAGGGTCAGACATTGAACAGTGCTGAGATGTTCTATGCAATTCTGACCCCCCCACTTTCTGGTACACTCCTCTGCCACTACCGTGGTCGCTGTCCTGAGAATTGCGCCTGATGCCTCTTTTACCTTCGACATAGCCATGGTGGGCTGGGTTTCGCAAACTCAGTCGTAAGTGGAATTCTTGTATTTTCTCATCTAAGGTGAGCACCCTCAAATCTAAGGCCTTGACTGCCTTCATTACGTTGTCAATGGGTACATTCAGAAGTCTGGGGATCACTTTCTGCTGCTGATTTCACTAGTCACACTTGGCCCCGCAGTTTGCTGGCTTCGTCTTCTGTCACCTGCATCTGTAACTTTCTTGGAATCACTCATTATTCTAAATCCCCAATTTTAGAAGTAGAACAACAAAAGTTTTTTGCTGTCTCACACTAAACTTTGAAAACTAAAAGAAAACCCTAACTCATTATTTTATAAATGTTTGGGTTCCACAAGAGAGTCAGTTGAGAGAGTGACTTTCCTCCGTGGCTGTTGGTTCCATTCTTTCAGTGGTGAAATGCTGCTGGTTACAGATCTGTCTAGGTTGTCATTGTTTTTGACTTTTACATTTAAAATAAAAAATCCTTTTTACAGGAATATGATACTTTGGCTGAGTGGATCTTCTTTTCCAGCTCTGTGATAACTGTTCTTAACTCTAGCTGGAAATCGAATCCTTACTGTGTTTTTGTTTCAGGTCACAGGGCCAGGAGGAGAGAGGAGAGTATTTGTCCTCCTGATAATGAGTGCAACCATGGTGACCCCAGCTATTGGTGGTGGTGGGAGCTGGTGGGAGGGATGAAAGATGTAAGATCTGTTTTTTCGTTACACAAGTACTCTGACTTGCTGGCAGAACAGCACATTCCCAATTAATGTTGCTACAGGCTCTGTACACAAAGTATTACAATGCTTTATCATCAGATGTCAAGATACACTTACCTACTATACTGATTTACAGTAGGCTACACAGCTATTAAGACTGTATATAAATACGACATCCAGTCACTGCCCAGTATTCCGTGATAGACTGAACCCATTACACCCCTGTGTTTGAATGGTTGTTACTATGGAGTAGTGAGCTGATAAAATACCCCATTTTCCTAACTTCTGTATTCTATGACTTTTCAGACTGTACAACCCAACTTTAGATCTGAGACCATTTCAAAAACACAAGAATCCTTGGTTCTTTTTTGAATGTTTTGGGGGGGGGGGGGGACAAAAGTATTATAAAAAGACAAATGATACTCTTTGTGGTACATCTACTATTAAACATTTCCCAAATCCAAAATGAAAGAACCAGCACCTCTAAAGTGACCTTTAAAGTAGACACCAGTGAGTACTCATTTACCAGCAAACGTTCAAAGCCACAGGCCGGAATGAATGCTACGAAGCCAATGGGCTTTGTGGCCCATTATCTTATGCCAGATCTAGGCGCCTGGTCAGCAAATTATTAATTTACTCCATGTCCTGTGCTGGAAGGAAAGGGTCATAAGTGCAGCTGAACCCACGGCCAACCGAGCCCTTCCACTTCCCAGTCCACCTGCCTCACCCCCACGCTCAGATGTTTTGTGACGTATAAGCAGGGAGACAGCAGGAGCACACCCCACAGAAGTCTATGGGGAAGAATTTCAGTACTTTTTTTTTATTTGCATTTTTTTACACCTTCACGGAGCCAACAGGTGGCTTCGTCCTCCCTTGAGGGACTCATCCTCTGATGCCGACTGTCTCCTGCTCAGCCGTGCCCCTCTGTCCGGGATTACCCCCTCGGGGCCAGGGTGTGAAGCACCAGCCAACTCCCACCCCCAAGCACAATCCAGACATCGGGGAGCAGCATGTTGTGGGGGAGCACATCAGGGTTTCGTGGACCCTGTCAGCTCCCAGTATTTTCTGCCTGTTTTCTCCCTGGGCCCACGAATGTGTAATGGGTGGAACAGCTGGGCTCCAACTCCCTGGAGGCAGCCTTACGCCCTGGACGTGGGTCCCTCCCCACTCTGGTGTCATGATTGTGCCGACACCCTGCCACTGCTGGGTGTCAAGCAACTGTGTGCCACGGTGGTCCCCCCTTCCAGAGGAAGGAGAGTGGTCTGCAGAAACTCAATCCTTCCTCACCCCTGCCAACCCCTGAGCAACCAAAGTCTCTATTCCTAAACCCAGGTTGCTGGCATGGAACGAGGTGTGGCATCCAGCTCCTCATCCCTCAGTGCTACTAGGCCGGCCCTCAGTACTTTTTTCTATATGTGTATGCAACGATTGAAAGTCACCGCTCAACTAATAGGGGCCCTATTAGTTGAGTGGTAGCTTTTTTTTTTTTTTTGTCTTTTTATTTAATTAAATTGATAAATGCAAGTTGAGTGGTAGCTTTCATTCTTCTCCAAGGTTGCATACATATATAGAAAGAGGACTGAAATTCTGCCCCACAGACCTCTATAGGGCATGCCCCTGCAGTCTCTCTGATGAAACATCACAAAACTTCTGAGCACAGAGGCAGAGCTGGCAAACCAATTGGCTGGCTGTGGTTCATCTGTCCTTTCCTCCAGCACAGGACATGAAATTATAATTTTACCACCTGTAGTGTAGTGCTGACATAAGGTAATGGGTGATAAAGCTCAAAAAACAACAACAAAAAAAAAACCTTGGAAATTAACTATCACCAAGACAATCCCAAAGTCCCCTGTAGCTGCTGAGTGGGTGTAATTTTTTCAATCCAAGCTGGCTAATACAGGCTACTGTGTTGTTCTATGACAAACCCTGTCTTACATAATTCAGTTTCAGAGGATCAAAACAACTTGCATCACCTCTCCCTCCCTCCATCCCCCCCCCCTCTGTTGTGTCCATGTTCCGTAATAAACCATTTATAAACTCTTGCATATAATATTACGCATACCACACAGCCTTTAATCATAGTTTAAAGGTAACTTTGAAGGAAAAAAGGAGTCTTCAAAGTGAAGGCCAAACAACTAGATTTGGAAACAAGTTCCAAGAATCAACAAAATAATTAAAAGTAATAGCTGGCAAAGTTAAAAGTGATCTTACCTTGTTCTTTTATTTGGCGAATCTGTTTTACAATTTCTTTCAAGTCTGCACACTTATCAGGCTCGACATTGAAATTATCAACATCGATACGTGCAAAGATCAGCTCAGCAAGTTCTTCAATGTATTTATTTTCCTGCTCTCGATTTCGTTTTTCAGTGCTTCGTTTGGGGCTGAAACGGCAGACAGAGATTTATGCACACACTGTAGTGAATGTTTTTACTACTCTTTCTTGTGTGTTGATAATCCACTTACTGAGTTTACTGCTATGTCTTGCTGCAAGGTAAAACAACACTACTTACACTTCAGCAGACTGCAGTTCTATAAATCATTCAGAACCCCTTCTAGTTTTCAGAAGCAGGCCTGTATTCTAGTTTGAAGTGTTCAACAGAGAATTTATATAGTGCAAAAGGGCTCCTAAATAAGAAACTACCTGCAACACAGTTACAGGTGTCATTTCAGACATGCTGCTAATTTTGAAGAAATGTTGTTTACTGTCTGTAATATATAGTCAGCGCTGGTACAACATGCAATATATTTATAAAATCGGTGAGAAAAAAAAATAATCAGTAAAAATTATGTCTCCTGATTGGAGGAAACACACCGCATTATCCCACAACGACCGAAGGCCTGCACTTTTGTTTTTCATCCCCCCCCCAAAAAAAACAGTTCTGCACATTTTATAGAACAGATAATCTACCATTACAGAGCATGCGGTTGTGCTCTGATACAAGCATGCCTTGAGTAATTAAATGCACTTGGCCTGTCGCCTCATGCCTTACTACACACATCAAGGAGTGCATATATCAGAGCACGACTGCATGCCCTGTAATAGATTATCTGTTTGATACACACAACACACATTTTAATCACGCTTTTTCTCACCCCGGATCTGTCCGACAGCACCTTCCAGTCCCATCCTGACCTTCTCACAAACTTACCAGTTATCCACCACTTGCCCAGAACCACTGAGTGGTGGGTGGAAAGCTGTGTCATTTCTGCGAGAACCTGGGGTGGGGGTACCAGCATGAGACAATCCGGTTATTTCTTCCAGGCTCCAGTTTTCTCCCCAAGGGTGCCCGTGTGCAATGACACAAACACACATGTGTGCTAGGCTTCTGGCAGTGACTTCTCCTCTTCTCGTGCTCCCAGCTGTGTTACTGCCTGGCCTCCACCAGACGGCAGTCACACAGTAGGGATGGAGTACCCCCACCCCCACCCCACCACCCGAGAAAGGAAAGCAGTCCTTGGGAGGCTCAAGCCTGCCTCACCCGGTCAGCTCATGTCCATCTGTGCTTGTTCCCGAATGCAGACTGCCAGCGTAGCAAGTGGTATTGGGCCTGCACAGAATGCTATATTACCCTGCTGCTGCACCATGGAGCTAGACTAAAAAACAGCTCACAACAGAAAGCTACCCTGCCTATTGATAAAGTCTAAACCTAATTCTATCAAGGGAACTATTACAGAGGAGTCATGGCAACTATTACTAAAAGATTGAAATAAAGGGATACATAACACTTAGGTTAGCAGAAGCCCCTTTATAAGGGGTTTTACAGAACATCATTTATTGAAAGTAACTGACAAATACTGTCTAGGAAGACACTCGGAGCAGAGACTCGTTGCCACATACGACTTGGGGTTGGGAGGAGATTAAAGAGGTCCTAAAAGAGCCCGGGACATATCATATACACTCTAAACAACTTACACACACACAGTATATTCTGTACTTAGTTTTCCTGTTGTCTTTACAATTTTGCAAATTAACATTTAAACAGGATCACTATCCCTTAGGCTTTCCCGATGTTAGTGCCTTCTGTGGTGTCTGATTTTGAGGACCTAGGTGTCATTTCTGGGCATTCTGGCTGCTTCGGTGGCTTTTTTCTTCTTTTGTTAAACATTAATTTTTCTAGTGATGTATGCCTAATACAAAATAGTACATCAGATTTTACTGAGCATCCTCTGATTTTTTCCATGTGTCATATCTTTTGGAGATGCTGATCTTTTGTGGCAGCCTGTGAATGTTGTGTTGCTGTGATCTTGTCTATTGTTTAATGAATTTTCTGGGCTGCTAATTTTTACTTATTTTTTTGAATTTCTAATTGTTTTTTTGTTTGTGTTCATTTTTTGTAAGACAACATCATAAGTGCATCTTTGCCAGCTGTTGACTGTTGCAAAGAAAGTAGAGTTATGCAAGAACCTACCGTAACAGTAGATCTTGGACAGAGGCTCTTGCAGTAGGCAACACCATAAATGCTGAGCTGTCAGGCACTAGGACTACACAGAAAAATTAGCTAGCAGTGCCTGATGGGGGACCGCCACTCAGCGTCACGTGGTTGTCGGACCGATGCTATATAATGGGCGGTCAACCACGCCTGCCTCCAGTTCTCCCACCGGAGACCTGTGAAAAGGTACAACAGAAGGAGTGGGCTCCTGGAGTCCCAAGAAAGGCAGAATAGAAAGCAGCAGCAGCAGTAGGGGAAAGGAGGGAGGGAAACCTCTGCCTACTGCAACAGCCTCTCTCGAAGATCTACTGTTACAGTAAGTTCTTATGTAACTCTACTACCTTACTTTGAGAGGGCTCTTGCAGTAGGCAACACCATAAGGACAGAGTCCCAAGCAGTGTAAGTCAAATAAAGACTAAACATGGCAGGCAGGAAAATGTCTGCAGTAGACAGGGAGCTGAGAGAGAAGGTCCTGAAGGACAGCCAGTCCAAAGCCCACCCTGCATCTAAAGACAATGTCCAGACTGCAGTATTTAGTGAAGGTGTGAACAGAGCTCCAAGTGGCTGCTGCACAGATCTCTGTGGCAGACACATTTCTGAAACAAGCAGTAGATGCAGCCATGCCTCTGCTTGAATACCCTTTAACTTCCCCCCAGAAGGGGTTTGTTGTACTTCTGATAACAGTACAGAATACAGTTTGCTAGCAATTTGGATAAACACCGTTTTGAAACTGTGGCGCCCTCTTTTTTGGGCACAAAACAAATGAAAAGCTGATCTGTTTTGCAGACTGACTTCATCCAATTAGTGTAACAACGTTAAATTCTGTGCACACCCAGAGTGTGCAGAACTGCCTCCCCTTGATTAGAGTGCTCAGGATAATACACTGACAAGTGGATAGTTTGATTTAAAGTAAACTCAGAAACAACCTTCGCTAAAAATGTAGGATTTGTACACAGAGCCACCCGGTCTCTCTGGAAAATAAGGGCCTGAAGCTCCGAAATACTTCAATCAGAAGTAATAGCAACTAAAAACAGCGCATTCCAAAACAGAAAGCACAGGTCGCAACTCGGGGCTGGTTCAAAGGGAGGCAGAGTGAGTTTCTCAAGGATAAAGTTCAGATACCACAGGGGAACAGGGTTCCTAACCGGGGGTTTCATGTGGAAAATTCCCTTCAGAAAGGTACAGGAGACCTCCAACTGAGCCAATGTTTTGCCTTCCACTGGAGTGTGGTAGGCAGATATGGCAGACAAGTGGACCTTCAGCAAGTAACAACTAAGTCCCACGTCGGAGAGGTGCAAGAGGTATTCCAAGACCTGAGGAACAAGGCATGAAAAGGGAGCCCAACCCTTAGAGGCTGCCCAGATGGAGAATCTCTTCCATTTCATTGCATAGGTGGTTCTTGTAGATGGCTTTCTGGCCTCTACAAGGACTTCAGCTACTCTGGAGGAGACCCCAAAGCAAGAGTCACCTATGTCTGAAGGCGTCATGCCTGCAGGTGAAGGGACTTGAGGCATGGATGGACCAGCCTGACCTGATCCTGAGTCAGTAGGTCCTGGCAGAGGGGAAGAGGAAACGGAGGCTCCACTACTAACTGCTGGAGCATAGTGAACCATATTTGGCGAGGCCAATATGCAGTGATGAGAATCCTCTGAGCTCCCTCCACTTGCTGTTTGAGGAGTACCCTCTGCAAGAGCGGAAAGTAAGGGAAAGCATACAGGAACCTCCCTGTCCAGAAAAGAGACAGGGCATCTCACCAAAAGACACCAGGTCCGGGAATGAGCAAGCAGAAACTGGGTAGTCTGGCATTGTATGGGGAGGTGAACAGATCGAGATCTGGACAATCCCAGAGGTTAAAGATGTCCTTGACCACTGACTGACGCAGTTCCCACTCATGAACCCTTGCCTGGGTGCGGCTGAGACTGTCCGCCAGGACGTGTATTGCTGTTAGCTGGAGCTGATACTGAACTGCCCAGTATCACACTTGCATCGATTCCCTGCACAAGGGGTATGACCGAGTGCCTCCCTGTTTGTTTAGATACCAGACCACACACATGTTGTCCGTCTGGATCAGGAGTGATCCCAGGAGAAGGGACTGGAATGCCTGGCGGGCATACAGCATAGCACGCATCTCGAGCATGCTGATGTGCAGCGACAGCTCCTGCTGAGACCAGGATCCCTGGGTTCTATGATCTCCCAGATGTGCTCCCCAGCCCTGACCTGATGCATCCATCATCAGGGTTTGAGCAGGTGAGGAAGGCTGGAAGGAGACCCCCCCCGGCAGAGATTTTCCAGATCCTGCCACCAAAGAAGATCCCTTTGCATAGGGTTGGACGCCAGAACCCTGTGATCCAGGTTGTCCGACTTTTGATCCCACTGTACCGAGTGTCCACTGTGTGACATCGCATGTGGAGCCAGGCCAGGGGTACCATGGGGATAGCAGCTGCCATGAGACCCAGGAGGTGGAGGACCATTCTGGCCCTTATCCAACAGCTGGAGGCCACAAGTCGAGGTTGCCTCTGCAGTGTTTCAGTGTTTCCGCCCTGTCCAAGGGGAGGAAGGCCCGACCTTGGGGAGCATCCAGTACTTTCCCAATAAACTGGAGGTGCTGGAAAGGTGTAAGGTGAGACTTGGGGTAATTCACTGTGACCCCCACCCTGTGGAACAGGTCCAGGGTGGCTGCCGGAGAAGCTTCTAGGCCATCCTTCGACGGGGCTGACAGAAGCCAGTCATCGAGATACGGAAACATATAGTGACCCTGATGCTGTAAAGCCGCTGCCACCACCACTAGACACTTGGTGAATGCCCTGGGTGCCAACAAAAGGCCAAAGGAGAGGGCTTTGAATTGGAAATGCTCCCCCTGGAATGTAAATCTGAGGAAGTGGTGGTGGGCTGGGAAGATAGAGAAATGTAGGTATGCATCCTGCATATCCAGGGCACAGAGCCAGTGTCCCTGTTGGAGTAGTGGCAACAGTCCCGGGAGGGTCAGTATGCAAAACCTCTTGTATTCAATGAAGAGGTTAAGCATGCTGAGGTCCAGTATCAGTCGGAGGTCTCCCATCTTTTTGGGGACCAGGAAGAAGTGGGAGTAATACCCTCTTCCTACTTGGCCCTGAGGAATGGGTTCTATGACGGACTTTAGCAACAGAGCCCGAATCTCCTCTCTGATGAGTGGAATGTGACCTTGCGGGTAATGAGAGTGACCTGGAGGATTTTCTGGAGGTCTCTCTATGAACTCTATCATGCGACCTTAAACTACTAGCTGAAGAATCCAAGAGTCTGTTGTGATTGCCTCTCACATGGACAGGTGACTGACCAATCTGCCCCCAACTGGCTCCTCCAGAGCTATGGATGGAAAGGTAGGGGGCCCACCATGAGTCAAGAGGCAGATGAAGGGTTGGGGAGTGCCATCCCGGAAGGCCTGTGTAACTTGGAGGGGGGGAGGTAGAGGAGTTAGCCTGATGCTTGTACTGACGTTTGGTAGCCTGCTGCCTTGTCTGGCGCCTTCACTGATGGCAAAATGGCTGCTGAGACTTGGGATTGGTGTGATAGAGGGATTGCACTGAACGAAGTGCCTTCCCTCGCTCCTGCAGGTCAGTCATGATGTCCTGAATGTCCCCTCCAAAGAGCATCAAGTCCCTGAAGGGGGCATCCAGGATGGACGCTTGAACATCCGGGCCAAACCAGATACCCACAGCCAGAAGTGTCTGCGTAGACAGACCGTTGTTGCAGTGCTTCTGGCGGAGGTGTCGCAAGTTGCTAGTAGGGTGTGGCAGCAGGTAATTTCTGCCATCTTAGCCATCTGTTCAATTTTGATCTTGGCTTCAGAGTCAGGCAAGGCCGCAAAGTCAGCTTTCAGCTGACCCAGAATGGCCTTCTGGTAGCACACCATGTGGGCTACATAATTCAGAGCCTGCAGGGCCAGAGTAGAGGATGAATAAACCCTGCGACCAAACTGGTTAAGTTGCCTTGACTCCTCGTCAGGAGGGGAGGTACTCATATGCTTAGGCTTACTTGAGCAGTCGTGCACCACATTGATAACCACCAAATCAGCTTTAGGGTGGTTGACCAAATGGTCTTTCCCCTCAGGGCATGACACAATCTGTCCACCTTCTTGGAGATGGCCATGACAGACAATGGTTGCCGCCATATCGTGGTGGCCAAATCATCATGGGGCACTGTCCAAGGGGGGCTAAGAAGGGTGGGTCAGCTCCAGGAGGTCAAGGTGCTCTGCCAACCTCCGACACTGAGGATCCTGTTCCTCTGTCTTCTAGCCATTGGCCTACATTTTTTGGAGGATATCCATGAAGGAAGGGTCCTCCGGGAGAGACTTAGGGGTCTCCTTAGGCTTTGGATCCTCCGGTGGAGGGGACTCAAAGCTCAAGGAAGAAGAGGCAGAGTCTGAATCAGAATCTCGCAAAGGGCTCCTGTCCAGGGACAGGGACCTTCGCCGGGGGTCCTCCTTCTGAGGATCAGCCTGCCCACGATTCTGGTGCTCTCCCAAGAGGCACCCAACATGTGACCAGAAGTGGAGGGACATGTTTCGACAGACGGAGAGGGAACGTGGAGTAGGGGCTGCCCGGACCGGTGTGGGAGGCACAGCTGGCTGACATCGGTCCAGCTCTGACATGATCTGGTGCTTGGCTCTGTTCCGCCATGAAGCAAAGAGAGCATCATAATCCACTGGTAGCTGTGGAGGAGGAGGCAGTGGAAGATGCATAAAAGACAGGCGTCAGATGACCCAACAGTGGATAGTCTGGCATTGGGTACCCTGGCGTCTGGTACCCCAGCATCAGGTACCTGGGTGTTGGATACCCTGGTGTCTGAAACTCTGGCGTAGGATGGCCTGGAGTAGGGTAGCTTAGCATAGAGTAGCCTGAAGAAGGACCCAATAGCATGGCTAAGGGACCTGGCTGAGGTCCTGAAGGGTGCCAGAAGGCCCAGGCTGAGTATCCAGCTATGGTTCAGTGGGGGGAGTAGACGTTGGACCCACAGGGGGAACCGGCAGAGCTGGCATCAGCCCAGGTGGGGTGACGGGTGTCTCTGGAGTCTGGGGTGGGGGAAGGGGCTGAAACTGAAGGCTCACAGGTGGAGTTGCTGGAAGGCCCCAGGGAGGGTCCAGCATAGAGCAGCCCAGTGCTAGCTGGGTGATCAGGCTAGCAGGCAACAGTTCCTCTGGCTCCGAGTGGGGGACAGTCTACAGGCCCCACTGGAGGAGACGAAGTATTGTCCCAAGGGGGAGGGATTCCCCTCGGCGCAGCTGCAGCCAGAGCAGCAGCAGCGGGCGCTGGTCCAGAGGATGGACAGACCTCAATCAGGGTCCAACGTGAGCGATGTGCCTGTGCAGGCATCAGCGGAGCCAGTGTCAGACTTACCAGCGACACCCGACTTAGATCTAGCTGAGATTTGAAGGACCTGGGGTGGAGTAGCCTCAGATCTAACATCTAATGGAACCGTTATCAGCTCGGGCAGGGTGGGGTGCAAAGGCTGCTCCAAAGCAGGAGGAGCAGGTTTGGCCAGAGTGGTGCCTCCCTTACTGGTAGAGGGCCTCTCATCGTCCGCGGCCTCCGAAGAGGTCTGCGGCTTAGAGGGAGATCAATCCTGGTCCCAGGACTTGCCTTTGTCATAGAATCATAGAAACATAGAATTTGATGGCAGATAAGGACCGCTTGGCCCACCCAGTCTGCCCATTTCCCTACCTGATGGATAAGCTGCAGATCCTAGTTAACCAGCAGCCTACTTCTTCCTACCCCCAACCCCTAGAATTGCCTTATCACTGTCCCATGCATGCTTGAATTCCACCACTGTTTTTGACTCCACAACCTCCTCTGGAAGGCTGTTCCATACATCCACAACCCTCTCTGTGAAAAATACTCCTTAAATTACCTCTGAGCTGCCCCTTCTATCTTCAAATTGTAGCCCCTTGTTCTTGCACACTCTTTTTGAAAGATGCTACCTTCTTGGACTTTGTTGATTCCCTTGAGGTACTTGAAAGTTTCTATCATGTCCCTCTCTCCCTCCTTTCCTCGAGGCTATACATATTAAGCTCCTTAAGTCTCTCTTTATGTCTTCCGTGCAGACCCTGCACCATTTTAGTTGCCCTCCTCTGACAGCTTCCATCCTGTCTATGTTTTTGCAGAGATTGGGTTTCCAGAACTGCACGCAGTACTCCAGATGGGGTCTCACCAGCTGTCTGTACAGAGGGATAATAACTTCTTGTTTTCTACTGGTGATGCCTCTCCCTATGCATCCCAGTATCCCCCCATTGTCCCACTTGTGTTTCTTCTGCTTGGAGAAGTGGGAGCCACAGGAGCCCCCAAGAGATGAAGAAGCACTCCACACCTGCTGCAGCTTCTTTTCCACTGAACCAGTTTCTGTTTCAAAAGATGGGCTTCCAGGACTTTCTGACAGCATTTTTATGTGGCCTGGTTGAAGCTCTGGCAGGCCTCACAGTCCTTGGTGTTGTGGTCAGGCCCCAGGCCAAGGAGACACTAGGAATGGCTGTCTTTCTCTGGGATCTGCTTGCTGCGGGCGCACTTGTTCTTGCGGGATGCAATCCGATGTCAAAAATATTGGTCTACTGTAGCAGTGTTCCATAAGGTCCGACGTGTGCAGGTCGACGGCGAGAAAGAACTGGAGGCAGGCGTGGGGGACCACCCATTATATAGCATCGGGCCTACGTCAGCCACATGAGGCCGGGTGGGTGGTCCCCCACCAGACACTGCTAGCTAATTTTTCTGTGTAGTCCTAGCGCCTGATGGTTCAGTCCTTATGGTATTGCCTACGGCAGGAGCCCGCTCGCAGTAAGATCAACTGTTCTGGCATTGTGTTCTGGTTCTGCGATGGGATAAGAAGTAGCAATACGCTGAGTTATTTCACTCAGTCCAATGAGTTCCAGAATACCAGGAATCAAATTTTAGAACAGTAAGTGTTTTGTATGTTAATATCGCTGCGGAGACCATGCTTATGATGGTCTCACACGCATTCTTAGGGTATGAGAACCGTGAACCGAAGGTGAGCTGTTCTGATACCCAAAGAATGTAAATAAGACCACTCTTACAAGCATAAGAGTGGGCTCCACAGTGAAATTAATTACCTTTAGGAGCAAGATTATACATATCTATGTGGCAAAAATAAGAAACAATGAATATTTTTGCTTGTTCATTTTTGCACTACTCCACTGTTTATCATGCCCGACTGCACCATTCTGGTTATTTACTCTGACCATTCTCATTATTTATTTTTCAATATACCTGGCTTGGGAAATTATACCTCTTGTAAGAATTGATATTTGAATCAGGCTTTTTACATTCAACTATTTAATACTGACATGATGGGCATAGTGACACCATGCCGATTTTAAAAGTATGATTTGATGTGTCGTTATTTTATTGGCTGGGGGGACACTTTTTTGCATATCTTTAATTATATAAGGAGCTCTAGTGGGGGGTGCTCATTAACTCTGAAGAAGTTCAGGTCCTCTGAGTGAAACGTCAGTTTCCTGCGGCCACCTGCCACGATGTCACAGCTGTGACCCAGACGGTTTTTTTTTGCCATCTCTAGTGTGGTTCTGGTTGATTTTTGCACTTCACTTAATAATCTTATGTGAGTATTTTCTGCTACGGGTGCTTCACTTTTTCTCTCTGACTTATGCACTGTACGTTTTAGCACCGTAGCATTTTTCCTGGTGCTGGCATTCTGTTTCTGTTTGTAGCAGAATACAATACAATGGGCTAACCATTTGGACAAATATTGTTTGGAAACCTGAATGCCCTCTTTTCCTGGGGCGAAAGAAACAAAAAGCTGCTTTATCTTTCTGTAGTCCTTAGTTTGGAGCAGATATTTCAAAATTCTGCGCACATCTAAAGTATGGAGCAGTGCTTCCCCTGGATTAGCACTCTCTGGAAAATACACAGGAAAGTGGATAGAGTGGTTCAGGGTAATCTCAGACACCGCTTTAGGAAGATACTTAGGATTTATGTGCAAAGACACCCTGTCTTTGTGAAAAAAATCAAATAAGGTTCCTCACACCAGAAAGCCTCAAGCTCTGAAATCCTTCGAACAGAAGTGACAGCAATCAAAAATAATACTTTCCAAGAAAGAAAGTGTAGCTCGCAAGTCACAGCTGGCTCAAACAGAGACAGGGTCAATTTCTCCAAAACAAAATTTAAATCCCAAGCATGGACAGGTGTAAGGATTGGAGGTTTCAGGTGCAGGATGCCCCTAAGAAAATTATGGGACACATCTAGCTGGGCCACTGTACGACCGTTCATAGGCTCGTGAAAGGCAGACATTGCTGAAAGGTGCACCTTGAGGGAAGAGTACTGGAGGCCTGAGTCCGACAGTGATATCAGGTAGTCCAGAATCTGTCTCACCGGACAGGTGAAAGGGTCCAGATGGTGCTTGGCAGCCCAGAGGGCAAACCTCTTCCACTTCACAGCATATGTAGCTCTAGTGGATGGCTTCCAAGCTACCATGAAGATGCCTGTTACCTTCTGAGATGCTCCAAACCGGGCAATGGCCGTGTCCTCAGGAGTCAGGCATGCAGACAAAGGGACCTGAGGTTTGGATGGACCAGGATCCCCCAACACTGCATCAGCAGATCCCTGCAGAGGGGCAGAGGCACCAGAGGTTCCTCTGCTAACTGCTGCAGTAATGGAAACCATATTTGCCATGGCCAGTAAGGTGCGACCAGGATCATGCTGGCCCTCTCCATCTGCAGCTTCATTAACCCCCTCTGAATCAGGGGGAATGGAAGGAACTTCCCGCTCCAAGACAGGGACAATGCATCTCACCAGAAAACCCCAGACCCGATCAAGCAAGCAGAAACTGGGCAGATTTGTGTTGAGTGGGGACACAAAAAGGTCCGACTCTGAATTACCCCATCTGTCCAACAGATCTTCTGCTACAGATGAGAAAAGTTCTCATTCATGCATGCTGGACTGAGTCCGGCTGAGGCTGTCTACCAGGCTGTTCAGTAAACCGGGGACATGGACTGCCGAGAGTTCCAGGCCATGGTCCAGTGCCAAGTACCAGACCCTCATTGCTTCCCTTCAAAGGAGATACAAATGCGCCCCCCCCAGCTTGTTGATATAGTAGGCTACAATGAAACTGTCTGACTGAATCAATAACTAGTCCAGAGAGAGATGGCTCTGGAAGGCCTGCATGACATACAGAACCGCCCTCATCTCTAGGATGTTTAACTGGAGGGAAGTCTCAATCTGGCACCAGGTACCCTGGGTCTGAAAGCGATCAGGTGTGCCCCCCAGCCCAAGCCGGAAGCACCCATAGTGAGAATCTGCTGGGGAGAAGAGATCAGGAATGGGACCCATCTTAAAAGGTTTTGGGGATCCATCCACCACTGCAGCACTTAGCGGACTGGAGAGGAGACCAGCATGGGCTGTTCAACTCATCTGTGCGCTGGTCCCACTGCACCCGGACGGCCCACTGGATCACCCACATATGCAGTCTGGACAGGGGGACGGTGGCAATGGCCACAGCCATGAGGCCTAAGAACATCAAGTAGACCCACACGGAAACATAATGGTTCTGTGCAATTACCCGAGAGATGAGGCACTTAACTCTGTCTGAAGGCAGGAAGGCCTTGTCCTGTGCCGAGTCCAGAACCAGCCCTATATACTGCAGCCACTGAGATGGGATCACATGGACTTGGGTAGGTTGACAGTGATGCCCAGGGAGTAGAACAACTGGAGGGTCCTCTCCAGGGTTCAAAGAAGATGATCCCTCAATGGGGCTTTGAGAAGCCAGTCGTCCAGAGAGGGAAAGCCATATATGCCCCCTCACCATAGAGCAGCAGCTATAGTTGCTAAGCATTTTGTAAAAACCCACAGAACAGAGGATAAGCCAAGGGGCAAGACTCTGAATTGGTAATCTTCACCCTAAAAAAGAAACTGGAGAAACCGCCTGTGTGGTGGGCACACTGAGATGTGCAGGTAGGTGTCCTGCATATCGAGAGAGCACAAACAGTTAACCCTGGTTGAGCAGGGGCAGCAGCCCTGGGAGAGTGATCATGCAAAACTTTCTGTACTGGATGTAAAAACTGAGGTTTTTGAGGTCTAAAATAGGCCTCAGGTCTCCGGTTCTTTTGGGGACCAGGAAAAACCTGGAATAGAACCCTTTGTTCTTCTGCTGCCTGGGCACAGGCTCTATCACCCTTTTCTGCAGTAGGAAGTGTGCCTCCTCGAAAAGGACCGCTGTGTGGTCTGGAGGATAGGAGGAGGAGGAGGACGCTGGGGGAGTTTCTGGGGGTTGTTCCAAAAGCTCCAGAGTGTGACTACTTTCTATCTGAAGAATCCAGGCATTTGAAGTTATGGTTCTCCATTGACTGAGATGGAGAGAGAGAGAACTGACCTCTGACTATCACCTCTTGGTCGGGGACCAGAAGAGGGGGGTCTGGCAAGGTGTCAGGCAGAGGCAGATCCAGCCACTGGGGCTGATCTGTCACCTCTGGGTCACTTCACGGCAGAGCCCAATGAGGATCGGGGGTAGGCAAGGCAGACAGTACAGTTACGTAAGAACTTACCTTAACAGGAGACTTTCAAGAGGAGCTCTTGCAGTTGGCATCACTGTTGGGACTAGCCAGGTAGCCAGGACCACTAGGAAAAGTCTAGTTAGCAGTACTAAATGGGGACCGCCTGATGTCGCATGTTGATGTCTGTTCAGGTATAAAGGGGGCAGTCCCCCACACCCACCTCAGTTTCCCCCCCGGCGGAGACCCTGGAGTAAGGTCCTACAGGAAAAGAAGGAGGACTCCCAAGGCCTAAATTGGCCGAGATAGAGAGAGAGAGAGAGAGAGAGAGAGAGAGAGACAGCACGCGTGCAGGGGGATAGAGGGAGGGAAAAAAGTGCCTACTGCAAGAGCTCCTTTCAAAGATCTACTGTTACGGTAAGTTCTTGCGCAACTGTACTCTCTTACTCTGAGGGGGCTCTTGGAGTAGGCAACACCGTAAGGACAGAGTCCCAAGCAGTACCAGAAGTAAAATATCCAGGAGGAGGAGAGGTAGGAAGACAACCTCAACCAGAGAGCTGACCTCTGACAGGAGGCTGACGTTAGAAGGACACATGCTAAGTGTCTGAAGAGGCAAGTAAAGAATGGGACCCTGTCCCACTGGGGAAACCAGAAGGGGGTGGAATTCCCAAGTGAGGGAAATCTCACGGCTGGAATGGCCCTATAGGTTGCCACAGGAGATCCTTCGAATACTGAGGTCTGTCCCAACATCTGAGAACAGGGGATGTCCGCCAGGACATCCGAAGTACCCAGTGACTGCAAAGGGCCGCCCAGCGATAGTGTAAAGTAGGACTGAAACCACCAAAGGCGGTGACAGGATAGCCAACTGTCTTACAAGTGGCGAGCCCCATCAGGGTAGTGCGATCCCAATAAAGGGGCCACTTCGGTGAAGGGACGGTTCAGACCAGAAGGAAGCACCGAAACAGCCAGACAATCTTCCAATATTTCCAGGTTATCTGACCACTGTTGGATAAGGGGAAGTGATCCCAGAACTTGTCGGAAGTTGGGAGATGTATACAGCCCGAGAACGTCTAGACCCCATCAACAGCCCGAAGCTGCAGGGGTCATGGACCAGCAAGTAACTAATATTGTCAATACTGCCATGGACCAACAAATGCCTGTAAACCCTGGCAGGACACCAGAAAGAACTGAAGCTGGATCTTTAAAAAAAAAAAAGGGGGGGGGAGTCTTTTCTCCCCTTAAAAAGGGAAAACTCGGGGGCCGGCCTGGTGGCGCTGAGGGTTGAGGCACTGGACGCCACACCTCATGCCATGCCAGCGACCCAGGTTCGGGAGTGAGCTCGGGATGCTGGGGGTTGGCCGGGGAGGGTTGAGGCTGAGTGCCTTGTGGTGCTCTCCTCCCAGGGTAGTATTGGGTGGGTTATCCCGGCCTGCTGCTGACCCCCGGAGAAGGCCAGAGGCAGCCAAGACAAGCACGTATCTAATGTGGATGACGCTAGCAGGGTTGCCATGCGCCAGCGTCGACGTGCACCATGCAGGGAGGGAGTGGGAGGGCTCACAGAACAAGGAAAAAACCAACGGTGCCATGAGCAGGCAATGGCACCTGTCCCCCATGCCCCTCGCCAGCCCAACCCCAACTAGCCTTCCAGGTCCTTCATTCCCAGGACCTTCCCCGAGCCAGAGTCTGACTAGTAAGCATGCCCAAGAGGAGAGGGCGACCCACCCCGGGTGGGTCAAACCGGGGGTACTGGCTATGGGAGAGGGGGAGGAGAGAGGAGGTTCAATTCGGGGAGGCTTCAGGCTGGGCAGGAAACAGGACTTGGTTGCCTGAGAGAGACTTCATGGTGCCGCAACCAGAGGGAAAGAGAAATTGAAAAAAAAAGGGGGGGGGACTACAAATGCTGCCCAGGGACCAGAGAAGTGGCGTTTGGGTCTTCCGTGTCGAACTCAAGGGGTAACAAGACATTGGTCCTGGTTTGCTATAAGGAGGAGATAATTTCTCCATCCCACAAGCCTGGGGATAAAGGATCTCTGTTCCCCGACCTGCCAACTCAATGATGGTGGTCAGGGGTTAGAGACTCTGATAGTCTGCCCCTTAAATAAAGAAACAAGGCACCAGGCTCAAAAGAGAGGGCCGAAGACAATTGACAAGTTGGGAGGCCCTAGGAGACAGCTCAGAGGTCTGCCAAGAAGGTAGAACCGGAGGAAGTCTGTCTGGTCCTGGCACCCACCCACGGGAGCTCCTGAAAGGGAGGAACCCCGTAGAAAAATTCTGAAGAAAAGGGCAGAAAAGTCTGAAAGTGTATGTGTGTGTGTCTGTGTGTGTGTGTGGGGGGATCCCTCACTCTGTCAAAGGACACCCTCCTCTCACAGAATCTTCTCAGAAGACCAGAGGTGGAGAGGAAGGAAAAAGCCACTGAGATTAGGGCAATGGGTCTGGCGTTGGCACTGAGGCACCTGCTGCTCTGTGGGTCTTAGCGGCTGATGCATCCTCTGAGGCTGCAGCCGACGACGGGGTCTTATGCTTGCCCCTCAGATCCGGATGTCGGGTGTGATGTCCAGGAAGACTGTTGGTCTGTACGTGTGAGCTGCATCGAAGCTCCTTAGATATGGGTCGAAGAGGGGCTCCCTAGTCCTGGAGGGGAGCCATGAGAGCCTGAACAACTTCCCCGAACAATATAAAGACTCGAAAAGGAGCATCCAAAATGGAGGCCTGGGTTGCAGCATTAATGTTAGTCAGACGAAAGCACTCCAGACCACCATGTCCACTGTATCATATGAGGCCCGTAAGGCATAGAACCCCACATTAGATGCCAAGGTAAGGAGATGTTCCAATTTAGACCAGGTATGAGAATCCCCAGCGGAACGTAGCAAATCTTCAATTGGATACAAAATGGACTGCTCGTGTACCAGCATGTGGGCCAAATAATTCTGAGCCTTCAAGGCTAGGGTCAAGGAGGCTTAGGCCTTACGACTTAAGGAGTCCAGAACCTTGGACTCCTGGTCTGATAGGTAGTCACAAAAACTTGGGCCTTCTCCCATGGATGGAAGTCCCTCAGGTACAGAAGTCTCCATGTTGGGCTGGGATGCGAAGTGTTCCTTATAATCTGGGGCGTGATAAAGGCAGATCAGCCTTGCATGAGGTGGCCAGAACCGATGCTGGCTGTAACCACACCGAGGAGGATACACCATCATGGGGGGATTACCAGAGGTGGGATCACGATTGCAGCTACTTCAGGAAGGCACAGATGCTGCGCAAGGTGCCGCCGCTGGGGGTCTTGATCCTCTGTGCACCACCCCTGAAGGGCTTGTATCACTCTCATCATCTCAAGAAAGGAATGATCTTCCAGGGGTGATTTGCGCGTATCCTGAATCTAAACTTCCTCGGGGACGAAAGCAGAGTAGGAGAGCCCGGGAAATCGGGAGACCACGTGGAGGGATTGCTCCCAATCAACTGCCAAACCCGGCGAAGGGAAGACCCCGGGGGTTACTTCCTTATCTGCTGCCCGATGTAAACCCCAATTCAGGGGCGAGTCATCTAGATCTGAAGGCTGGGCATCTCTTCTGGGGGAGAAGACGACACCATGCATTGAGAGGCCAAAGTAGGCCTTGGAGTCTATTCCCACCAGGTATTCGATAAGGCCCACAGTCCATCGACGTTCGGCAGAGGAGTGCCAGCTGAAAGGCACAAGTTAATGCCGGACAGTGCACCAGGAAGTCCAATGTCTGGCCTGACTATGTATAGGCTGTACTCGGATCCCATCCAGAAGACAACGTGCGAAAGGCCGAGTCTGTGATGTCACCAGAATTCATGTCAGAGGTTGAAGCTGGCTGTTCAGCCTCTAGAAGAGGGTCTGATGGGCCAAGCCCAGAGGTTGAAACCTCAGGAAGCTCTGCAGGCCACGAAGAAGACTGAGTTAAGCCTGACCAGCCCAGGGACAGCAAACATTGTGGCTTGGATCCATCAGGCGTCAGGTCCCTAATGGGAGGCTCAGGAGACAAGGGCCTCGTCGGGGACTAAAGGGGGGAAGCCTGGGAGGCCGCCCCCCCCCCCAGTGAGGGTCCAGAATCGTGGAGACCCAAGGGTGGCTGCTCCACAGAGGAAGTTGTGGCCCAGATGGCGACAGTGCAGTCAGTCTACTAGGCCGTCATCAGACCCTGCCCCAGGGTCCGGCAAAGATGCCGAGGCCGGAAGAGTGGAATCAGCCACAGCCTCACCCTTAGCATCGTTCCTTGCACAAGGATTGGCCTGAGTAGCAGAGGCGGAGGGGCAGAGGAAGGAACCTCCACACCCTTAGAAGCACCATCCATCACAGTGAGAACTGTGGGAGGCAGGTCCACTGGTAGCGCTTAAGGAAGGAGGGCTGGCACAGATGAAGAAGTCAGCTCCCCACTAGAGGAAGACTGTAACTGTAGCAGTCCCAAGAAAAGACTGACTCCAGGGTGGACCGATCCTAGTCCCAATGTTTCTTGTGCTTCTTTTTCAATGATGACGGAGGATCCCCTGAAGTCCCGGCCATGGAATAGGACGGCAGCTCTCTCTCTAGGGCGGCCAGCTTCTGCTGGAGGTGCAATTCCAAGACTTTCTGCCACCTTTTCCACATGACCGAATTGAACTTTTGGCAGGCCTGGCAGGATTCGGTGTCATGGTCCTGGCCTAAGCAGATGACACACGTGGAGTGGCCATCCTTTTCAGGGAGTTGCTTCCCGCAGGCACAACTGGACTTACGGGTATCAGCAGAAGAGTGTGGTGATGACATAAGATCAAAAAGATAACTGGTAATACAAATAAAACCTCAAAGGGGAAAGAAAAAATGGCAGTTGACTGTAGCAGTGTTGCTCGGAGAGTCCACTGAGCGCAGGTCGATGGCGGGAAAAGAACTGTGGTGGGTGTGGGGGACTGCCCAGGCATCAACTTGCCGATGTCGGGGCGTCCCGCTTTGGTACTGCTAGCTAAAATGCTCTGGGTCCTGGCGCCTGGTCCTAACCAGTATTACCTACTGCAAGAGCCCCCTCAAAGTAAGATCTGGCCTTCCATTTACCCCGGAGATAGGAGCCTGCACCAGACTAGCAGGACACCTTTCAAAAGGATGGTTGCTGTCTTCTCCTGGGCTGAGTATGGTACAGTAAGTGGGCAGACTTAACAGCCTTGCCAGAGGCCTGTAACCCATTAGTGATGTCCTGGACATCAGGCCCAAAAAGCTTTGAACCACTGAAGGGGGCATTAAGCACCTTCTGCTGGACAACTGTCGGAAAACCTGACAGCCTGAGACAGGCGTGCCAATAAAGGCAAATACCTGTGGTAGCAGCCCTGGCAACAGTGTCAGACATGTTGTACAAATCCCAGAGGAGGTGTTTACTAATATCCTCGGCAGCCTGGAGGGACTTAAGAACCTCCTGTTTCTGGGAACATTCTAGGAGAGCCTGAGCAGCCGCCCTGCCCTTCTTCCATATGGTATTTTAGTATTTATTTATTTAGTTTTTGTAGACCAGGTAAGTGCACTAGACAAATCCTACCTATTTTCAGGCACGACCCGGGGAAGGGGGATACAGATAAATGCCAACTGACCTTGAACCAGATTAAGCTGTTGCTGTTGTATGCTGATTAAGCGTAGGAGATAAATTATTAGCAATCCAAAGACCCAAAGTGGAGGATGCATAGGCCCTCTTACCACCACAACTGACGATCCTTCTGGATTCCAGGTCAGGAGGAAGGGAGATAAAGTTCTTGGGCTCCTTGGACCTGTCAGGCACCGCTTTGATGACCACAGAGTTAGTCTCAGGCTGGGCAGCATAATAGGGCAGGCTCTGGATGGTATGACAGAGCTTATCTACCCCTCCAGGGCATGGCAGGAACCATGTCAGGGCGGTGCCATGCTGCAGTGGTGGTATTCCTCAGAGCCAGCAAAATGGGAGGAATGACCTTAGTGGGACATTCTGGGATCTCCAAAAAGTTCACCAGCTCTCTTCTGGTGGCATCCTCTTCCTCAGTGTGGAAGCCCATGGCTGCAGACAGCTGCTTCATTACACTGAAGAAGGTAGGGGCTTCAGGAGGGGGCCTGGGGGTATGCATAACAGATCCCTTGCTCACAGAAGAAGTAGTAGACCTGACTGAGGAAAGAGGCGCTTCCTCCTCCTCCTTCAAGGAGAATAAGGTCAGGGTGGTATTCCAATTTGACGTTGACACTCTCCAACGCAGGGTCCAATGAATGAGGGAGCGATAGATGGCGCTGGGGACACAGGTCTGTATGCACCTAACTGGTGCACCAAAGCCATAGTCAACTGGGTCAGAATGTTAAGGTTGATGGCAGGTAAGGGCTGCACCAACAGCAGAGGGGTCGTTATGACAGGGAGTGACTAACCATCCGTCGGGTCTTGAGTGCCTGAAGGCTCCGGCATCCGAGGGCCTGGAGAAGCATCAGGCCTTGGGGAGGCTGAAATTGATGACCCAAGGGTCCACGACTGAGGGGCTGATGACCCGAGGGTCGGCAGACAGCCTCCCTGAGCAGCAGGAGGAGGCGCTGTCAGTCAGGGCCAGGCAGGAGCAGAGGCCTGGATAGCTGAAGGCATCGGGGCAGCAGCCGCCAGAGTACCCCTGGATGAGGATGAAGAAGCTGTCGGGGAACAGGAGTGCCACCAGGGGGAGCGGTCCTGATCGCAGCATTTTATTTTATTTTTTTACACTCCCTCCCCGGACTTGCCTTTGGCCTTAGAGGCCTGGGAACTTGACGAACCCACTGGCGACTGGGGAGGAGGGACCCTGGAGGACCCCTGCCCAGAACTGGCTACCTGTTGTTCCATGAGAAATTTCTTCAGAGACTTTTTGCATTGCCTAAGGGTTGTAAGATTAAATGTTTGACAGCTCACCGTCTGAGACAACATGGTCAGGCCTAAGACAGCAGACACAGAGGTTGCGTTCATCTTAAGAGGCAGTCTTCTTTCCACAGCGGCAGTGATGGACGAGAGATGTGGAAGGATTAGCTCTACAAAGTACAGTTATGTAAGAACTTACTGTAACAGTAGATCTTCAAGAGATGCTCCTGCAGTAGGTAATAACCATTAGGACTAGAGCGGTCATGCACTAGGACCACATGGAAAACTTTAGCTAGCAGTGTCTAGTGGGAAACTGCCCACGGATGTCAGCATGATACTATATAGTGGGCGGTCCCCACGCCCACCCTCCAGTTCTCCTGCAGAGACCGAAGAATGTGCGAAAGCAGTGGGCTCCTGGAGCCGATAGAAAGGCTAGAAAGAAGCAGCTGCAGAAGCATTGGGGAAGGTTGGAGTGAAAAAGGTACCTACTGCAAGAGCCTCTCTCGAAGATCTACTGTTACGGTAAGTACTTATGTAACTGTATTATCTTACTTCGAGAGGGCTCTTGCTGTAGGTAATAACCATTAGGACAGAGTCCCAATCAGTGAAATTCAGACAAAGGCTGAAGCATGGGAGGCAGGAAAGGTCTGCAGTAGGTACCAGTTTAAGACAGGAGGCCCTGAAGTGCAGTCAGTCCGAAGCCTGCCCTGGGCCTAGAGGCAATGTCCAGACTGTAATGTTTGGTAAAGGTATGGACAGAGCTTCATGTGGCTGCTGCACAAATGCCTGCAGCAGAAACATTCCTGAAACAAGCAGTAGATGCAGCCATGCCTCTGGTTGAATGCTGCTTGAAGGGGCTTGTTATATTTCTGATAAAACAAAATGCAGTTTGCTAACCATTTGGATAAGCATTGTTTGGAAACTGCCAATCCCTCTCTTTTGAGCACAGAAGAAACGAAAAGCTAATCCGTTTTACGGACTGACCGTTCAGTTCATGTAATAACGCATGGTTCTGTGCACATTGAGTGTGTGCAGAATGGCCTCTTCTTGATTGGAATGCTCAAGGTAATACACTGGCAAGTTTATGGTCAGATTCAAAGTAAATTTAGACACCACCTTAGGCAAAAACTTAGGATTTGTACGCAGAGCCACCCGGTCTCTGTGGAAAATCAAATAAGGCTCCTTATACATCAGGGCCTGAAGCTCGGAAATCCTTCAAGCTGAAGCCAGTAGAAAGGACGAGGAGGGACATGGAGTGGGGAGAAATGGGGGAAAGGGGGTGGTTAGAGTACTTCTCTTGGGTGATTCCATGATCAGGGGTATCAAATGGGGTAGGGAGGGGGAAGCCTGCCCAGTTAGAACAAAATGCTTTCCTGGACTAACGGTGCACGGGGCCAAGCATGAGGTATATCAACTGGCAAAGGATTGTGGAGGTTCCCCAGACATATTGGTCCATGTGGGTACCAATGATGTGGAGGGAAATAGTGAGCTGGAGATACAGGCAAGGTTCAAGGAGCTAGCCAGAGTTTGTCATGACATAGGTTGCGAAATTTCCTTCTCAGAAATCCAGCCAGTGCCGAGGTATATCAACTGGCAAAGGATTGTGGAAGTTCCCCAGACATACTGGTCCACGTGGGTACCAATGACATGGAGGGAAATAGTGAGCTGGAGATACAGGCAAGGTTCAGGAAGCTAGCCAGGGTTTGTCATGACATAGGATGCGCAATTTCCTTCTCAGAAATCCAGTGCCGAGGGCTAGTGGGGAAAACAAATTGATGATTAGGGACATAAATCAGTGGCTCAGGGAGTGGTGTGGTGCCAGCGGGTATGGGTTGATGGGGGATTGGGGGGAGACCTGGGAGGATGAGGAACTGTATGCTAGGGATAGGCTCCATCTCAATTTGGAGGGGAGGGAAATCCTTAATCTGAAAATAGAGAGGTTCATTGGTGAAAGGTGGGGTTTAAACTTGTGAAATGGGGAGGGATGGGAGAAGAGGCTGTCGAAGGGGGTCCGATAAAGGAGGGACTCTGTCTCCACCCCAACAAGGAGCTGGAGAAACGCGGGAAAAGGCCGACTGGTAGGGTGCAGACTGGGGGGAGATGGAGGTCCCATGGGAATGAGAGCAGGGGACATGGGAGTATTGGGAAGGGGTGGATGATAATCCTTCTAAATGCCAGGAGTTTGGGCAATAAAATGCCTGTGCTCCAGGCAATGCTAGTTGAGGGAGAGGTGGATGTGGCAGCTGTCACTGAGACCTAGGCCACCGCAGAGCACGACTGAGACCTGAACCTGGAGGGTTACACTATGTTCAGGAAGGACAGGGGGAAGAAAGGGGAGTGGGGGTAGCACTGATAGTCAATAACTGCATTGGCATAGGAGGAGTGGAGGAGGCGGAGGGGACCATGGAGGCGATTTAGGTAACCTTGATAACGGGGGGACAGAGTAAAAATAGGAGTGGTGTACAGACCCCCTGCACTGGCGGAGGAACTGGAGGAGAGTCTGGTGGCAGATGTTGGGAGACATTGTAGATTGGGCAGGGGAAGGGTGGTGGTGTTGGGTGACTTAAACATGCAATGGATGGACTGTGGGACTAAGACATCCTCGTGGTCGGGGAACAGAGGTTGTTGGATGTCTTTCAGGACACGTTCCTAACCCAGCAGGTGGGGAAGCCGACCAGGGAGGTGCGGATACTGGACGTGGTCCTGGCAGACAGTGACCAGATTGGGGGCCTGGAGGTAAGAGACCCGTTGGCTGGGAGGTGACCATGCCATGGTCTGATTCTGCCTGGACCTAGGAGGGGAGGAAGACTGCACAAAGACAGAGGTAACTGTCTTCAGGGAGGTGGATTTCAAGGAAATGGGAAGGATCCTTAAGGAGCATTTGGATGGGATAGGGCCGGACATGGACGCTGACAGTAGGTGGGAAATCATCAGGATGGGGGTGCAGGATGCTACCAGCACCTATGCAAAAGTGAGATGCAAATACGGTAGGGCCCGGAAACCCTACTGGTAGACCCGGGAGGTTCAGGAGGTTGTGAGGGAAAAGAAGGTGACCTCTGGACATTTTCAAGTGCTCAAGAAGTGAAAGGGATCAAGGGGAGTACGAGCTGATGGCCAGAAGGGTCACTAGTGTGGTGAGGGCGGCTAAAGCAAGGAAGGAGCAGAACCTGGCCTGGGAAATTAGGAGAGGGAACAAGGGGTTCTTTAGATACACTGGGGAAAAAAGAAAGGTGAAGGGTCAGATTAGCAGGATTAAAACAGGGGAGGGATGGGCACAAGACCTGGGGGAGCAGGCTGAGGTACTAAATGAGTACTTTGCCTCAGTTTTTACCAAGGAAAGTGGTGGGGCTGCATCATACATGGGAGGAGACGGTGAAACTGAGGAGGAGGGGGGAGACCCCTATTGATCGGCGGGTCTGGCGAGAGGGAGGAGCCATCACTGGCAGGGGGGAAGACAAAACAGGGGGCCGAGGAAGCGGAGGTGGAAATCACAGTAGAGAGAGAGTGAAGGACGCCCTCAGGTTCCTTAAGACGTAGAAAGCACTGGGGCTGGCTAAACTACATCCCAGAGTACTGAGGGAACTTGTGGATGCCCTGGTGAAACCCCTGGCAGAGCTTTTCAGTATCCCTCTGAGGATGGGGTGGGTGCCGCAGGACTGGAAGGTGGCGCATATAGTGCCTATCCACAAGGGTGGATCAAGGGAGGTGGCAGGGAACTACAGGCCCATCAGCCTGACATTGGTGGTGGGCAAGGTGATGGAGGGTATTGTCAAGGAGGGTCGGGGGGGGGACTGGAAATGTCAGGGTGCCTGGACGATGGACAGCATGGCTTTGTCCCAGAAAATTGTGTCAGACAAACCTTGTGGAGTTCTATGATTGGGTGACGAGTGCCTTGGACCTGGATGGCCGATGGACGTCCTCTTTCTTGACTTCAGCAAGGCGTTTGACTCGGTTCCTCATGGGGGTCTGTTGGATAAGCTGGGGGAAATGGGGCGGGGAACCAGATGATCAGATGGATAGGGAACTGGCTCCAAGACCGGACCCAGAGGACCATGGTTGGGGGAATAGTCTCATCTCCAAGGGGGGGTCATTAGTGGGGTCCCTCAGGGATCGGTGCTTAGGCCCTTCCTATTCAACGCATATGTCTCTGACATAAGGAAGGGTATCAGGAGTGAGATGAGTCTCTTTACAAATGACTCAAAGCTGTGGGCAGTGGTGGATGGGGAGGAGGGGAAGGTGACCTGAAGGCTCTGGAAAGGTGGTCTAGGTGTCAGTGTCAGTGGCTCAGTAGGTAGCACACTCGCCTCTGAGGCCGGGAGATCAGAGGGCTGTGGGTTCAGTTCCCACATATGGCACTTGGGTTAATATCCCAGTACTGACACTGTAGTGCAGCATGAGAGGGGTGCTGCACTTCTGAGGTGCCGCCTTTGGATGAGAGCGTTAAATCGAGGTCCCATCTGCCTGGATCGGTGGTAGTTCAGGTGGATGTTAAAGATCCCATGGCACTTATCGAAAAGAGTAGGGGAATTTCCCCAGTGTCTTGGCCAAATTTCCCTCATTCACTAAAAATACCACTAACAGCTTAATCTGGTTCAAGGTCAGTTGACATTCATCTGTATCCCCCTCCCCCGGGTCGTGCCTGAAAATAGGCAGGATTTGTCTAGTGCACTTACCCGGTCAACAAAAGCTAAATAAATAAATAAGAAAGTGGAAACTGAGGATAATGCAGGGAAATGCAAGGTACTGCACCTGGGAATCAGAAACCTGGGCCAAGTGTACACCTGGGGGAGGGGGAATGCTACAAGTCTCGATGGCTGAGAGGGACTGAGGGGTGGTGGTGGATGTCAAGATGAACAACTCGAAGACTTGTAGAAGGGCAACGGGCAAGGCCAACAGATGCTGGGAAGCATCGCTAGGGAGATCACCTCTAGAAGGAGGAAGTAATACTCCCTCTGTACAACTGCTTGGTGAGGCCGCACCTTGAGTACTGCGTGCAATTTTGGAGGCCACACAAAGAGGAACATTGAACTCTTGGAGAGGGTCCAGAGGAGGGCAACCAAAATGATCTGGGGCTTGGGGGAAAGGACCTGTGGGGAGAGGCTCAAAGAGCTAAATATGTACACATTGGAAGACAGAAAGGACAGGGGGGACATGATAGAGGTCTTCAAGTACATGAAGGGGGTAAATAGGGGAGGCACAGTGAGGGTGCTGCAAATGAAGGGGGGGCAACTAGAGGGTATAGATGGAAGCTGGGGAGGGAGACTCAGGGAGAAAGGAGGAGGTGCTACTTCACCGAGAGGGGGTAGAATCATGGAATGCACTGCCTGGGGGGGCTGGTGGAGGCAGAGACTCTGAAGGGGTTCAAGATGGGGTGGGACAGGTACAGGAGAAGGGTTGTGGAAGCAAAGTCCAATGCAGCGGGAATACCCTGGACTGGGAAGGGAGAAGCCCGAAAGGGTGGGGGTAGCAAGTTCAGCTCCCAGGGTGGGGGCTGACCAAATGAGCAGACATGCAAGACCACTAGGCCTATTCTGCTGGCATTTTAGTATGATAGTATGAAGTAATGGCAACTAAAAAGAGCGCTTTCCAGGAAAGGTAGTGCAGGTCACAACACGCGGCTGGTTCAGGGGGAGGCAGAGTGAGTTTCTCATATGAAATTCAAATCCCACGGAGGAACAGGGTTCCTGACCAGGGGTTTCAGATGGAAAATTCCTTTCAGAAAGGTTCTAAAACCTCCAACTGAGCCAAATTTTTGCCATCCATTGGAGTGTGGTAGGCAGAAATGGCAGACAAGTGGACCATCAGTGAAGAATAGCGAAGACCAAGGTCAGAGATATACAGCAGGTACTCCATGACCTGTGGGACAAGGCAAAAGAAAGGGTCTCAACCCTTGTTGGATGTCTAAATGGAGAACTTCTTCCATTTCACAGCATATGTGGTTCTTGTGGATAGCTTTTGGGCTTCCACAAGGACTTGAGCCACTTTGGAAGAGACCCCAAAGCATGCAATTGCTACATCAGCAGGTGCCACGTGTAAAGGTGAAGGGACTTGAGACCCAGGTGGACCAGCTTGCTCTGGTCCTGAGTCAGCAGGTTCTGGCAGAGGGGTCGAGGAACTGGTGGCTCCACTCTCAACTGCTGAAGCAGAGGAAACCACACTTGGCAAGGCCAGTAAGGGGCTATTAGAATCATGCAGGCCCCTTCTTGCTGTAGTTTCAGATGTACCCTCTGCAACTGTGGAAAGAGAGGGAAGGCATACAAGAACCTGCCTGTCTAGCAGAAAGACAGCACGTCTTGCCAGAAAACACCATGCTCGGGAATGAGTGAGCAGAATCTGGGTAATTTTGTGTTGGATGGGGAGGTGAACAGATCGAGATCTGAGTGACCCCACCGATCGAAGATGTCTTCGACTACTGACTGCCTCAGGTCCCACTCATGTGCCCTTGCCTAAGTGTGGCTGAGGGTGTCCACCAGGACATTTTGAACACCTGGGACATGCACTGCCATGAGCTGCAGGCTGTGCTGTACCGCCCAATGCCACACACTCATCGCTTCCCTGCACAGAGGATACGACCACGTGTATCCCTGTTTGTTCAGGTACCAGACCATGCACATGTTGTCAGTCTGTACCAGGAGGGGCCCAAGGAGGAGTGAGGGCTGAAAGGCCTGAAGGGAGTATAGTACAGCCCGCATCTCTTGCGCACTGATGTGCAGAGAACGCTCCTGCTGAGTCCATGATCCCTGTGTCCTGCGTTTGCCCAGATGGGCACCCCAGCCTTGACTGGAAGCATCCACTGTCAGGGTTTGGGTCAGCAAAAGCATCTGAAAAGGAACATCTCTGGTGAGACTGGAGAGATCCTGCCATCAGAGAAGGTACCCATGCATGGGGCTGGACACCAGAATCCTGTGATCCATTTCGTCTGATTTCTGGTCCCACTGGACCCGAAGGTTCCACTGTGTAATCTGCATGTGGAGTCTGGCTAGGGGAACAGTGGGATTAGCAGCGCCATGAGCCCCAGGAGGCATAGGACTGAACGGGTCATGGTCCATTGGCTGGTGGACACTTTAATGGCCTGCTAATGCAGGGTTTCCGCCCAGTCCAAAGGGAGGAAAGCCTGACCTTGAACAGCATACAACACTGCCCCAATAAATTGGAGGCATTGGGAAGGAACAAGGTGGGATTGGGGTAATTCACTGTGATCTCCATTTGCCTGAATAGATTCAGGGTAGCAGTCACGAAGGCCACCAGGCTGTCCCTCGATGGCACTGACAGGAGCCAGTCGAGGTACAGGAACACATATATTCCCTGACAGCGTAAAGCCACTGCCACCACTGCTGGGCACTTGGTAAATACCCTGGGTACCGAGGAGAGACCAAATGGGAGCGCTCTTCACTGGAAGCGGTCCACGGTGGTAGACTTGGGGGGGGGGTCGGTGAACTTGTCCTACCTATCTGGACTTCCAGAAAGCATCTGATTCGGTGCCTCACAGGAGGATATTGCACAAAATGAGTTGTCTGGATTTGGGGAAGTGGTAATACAGCGGGTGCATACTGACTGGAGGGTAGATCACAAAGGGTACTGGTTAAGGGGGTGCTCTCCAGGGAGACCGGGGTCATTGGTGGGGTTCCCCAAGGGTCAGTATTGGGACCACTGCTATTTAATATCATGGTAGGAGACATAGTGGAAGGCCAGCAAGGGAAGGTGTGTATCTGTGGATGACACTAATGTATGCAATAAGGTGGACATGTAGGAAGGGGTGGAGACGATCCGTAGAGATCTAGGGAGGTTGGAGAAATGGTCTAGGGAGTGACAGCTTTCATTTAATAAGGCAAAGTGTAGGATTATGCACTTAGGCAGAAAAAATGGCAAAGCAAAATACAGAATGGGGGTAGGCCCTTGGGGGTAACTGAGGAGGAAAGGGATCTTGGCATCATCATTTCTCAGGATTTCAAGGTGGCAAAGCAGTGTGGATGGACAGTGGCAAGAGCCAATAGGATGTTGGGTTGCATGGGGGGAGGGTCACCAGCAGGAGGGAGATCATAATTCCCTTATACACCCAGCTGGTCAGGCCACACCTGGAGTACGGGGTACAGTTCTGGAGGCCGTTCCTGAAGAAAGATGTGGAGAGGGTGGAAAGAGTTCAGAGGAGGGTGACCAGGATGGTGAGGGGGTTGGACCACTTACCATACGAGGTGAGACTGCGGGATCTGAACATGTACTCTCTGGAGCAGTGGAGGGAGAGGGGCGACATGATGGAGACATTTAAATACTTAAAGGGTATCAATAAAATACAGGTGGGGAGCCTTTTCCATGTAAAGGAGTGACCTAGGATAAGGGGTCATGAATTCCAAATTAAGGGGTTGGGGAAGTCATGGGGTAACGTTAGGAAGTACTTCTTCACCGAGAGGGTGGTGGACAACTGGAATGGGCTGCTGAAGGAGGTGGTGGGGGAAAGGATGGTGGGAGGGTTCAAGAGGGCTTGTGAAAGGCACAGAGGGCTGTGGGCAAAGAGGGCAGGGAGAATAGAGCAGACCTAGAAGACATCTAGGCAAACTGGGCAGACAGGGTCTGCACCAGAAGACATACGAGGAGAGACTAAAGCAGCTTAATATGTATACCCTTGAGGGAGAGGGGGGACATGATAGAAACTTTTAAGTATCTCAAGGGAATTAATAAAGTACAAGAGGGTAGCATCTTTCAGAAGAAGAGATGTACAAGAACAAGGGGGCACAATTTGAAGATAGAGGGGGGATGGCTCAGAGGTAATGTTAGAAAGTATTTTTTCACAGAGAGGGTTGTGGATGCATGGAACAGCCTTCCTGAGGAGGATATGGAGTCAGGAACAGCGGGAGAATTCAAGAATGCATGGGACAGGCATAAGGCAATTCTAGTGGTGGGTAGGAGGAAGTAAGCTGTTGTTTAGCTAGAATCTGCAGCTTATCCATCAGGTAGGGAAATGGGTAGACTAGGTGGGCCAAGCGGTCCTTAAATGTCATCAAATTCTATGTTTACTTGGTGGGCCTGGCAGTCCTTTTCTGCCATCACACTTCTATGTTCTCATGTTCCCCCTGGAAAGTAAAGTGTAGGGAGCGTCGGTGGGAGGGAAAAATTGGAATATGCAGGTATGCATCCGGCATATCCAGAGCACACAGCCAATGAATGACCCTGGTGCAAAAGAGGCAACAGACTCAGTAGGGTCAGCATACGAAGTCTCTTGTACTCTACAAACAGATTTAGCCTGCCAAGGTTCAGGATCAGACGGAGGTCCCCTGTCTTTTTGGGGACCAGGAAGAAGAGGGAGTAAAATCCCTTCCTTCCAGGCCCTGAGAACGGGCTCTATAGCCGATTTTGCCAGAAGAGCCTGGATCTCTTTCCTTATGAGAGGAATGTGGCCTACTGAGTAGTGGAGAGACCTGGAGGATTTCTTGGAAGTCTCTCTGTGAATTCGATGGCGTGGCCTTGAGCAATGAGCTGAAGGACCCACATGTCTGAAGTGATCGCCTCCCACCCCACCAGGTGGTTGGTGAATCTACCCCCTGCTGGTTCCTCCAGAGCTGGTGGTGGAGGCTGGGTGCCCTGCCACAAGTCAGGATCACAAGTCAGGAGGTGAAGGGGGTGTGGGGGAGCCCTATGGGACTTGTCTGGAGGGGTGGCTCCCGCCGACGGGGCCCGACATTTGTTCTGACATCGGGCTGGCTGTTATCTATTCTGGTGTTGTTGCTGGTGATGAACTGGCTGTTCTGGCTTGGTACTACAGCGGTATATAGACTACACAGAGCGCAGTGCCTTCCCTCTGTCCTGGAGCTCAGTGATTATGTCCTTAACATCACCTCCAAAAAGGACTGGTCCTCTGAAAGAGGCGTCCTGGATGGCTGACTGGACATCTTGGACCAATTCAGATACCTGCAGCCAGGAGTACTGGTGCATGCTAATAGCCATGGCAGTACTCTGGGAAGATGAGTTCACCGCATCATATGTCGCTCTGAGGGAATAACGGCAGGAGATTTCCGCAGTCCTAACAGTCTGGGAAATTTTGGTTTTAGCCTCGGAATTGGGCAAAGCCTCAAATTTCCAACTTCAACTGTCCTAGGATAGATTTCTGGTACACAATCATATGTGCCAGGTAGTTCAAAGCTCTGAGGACCAGAGTGGAAGAGGAGTAAACCTTGCGTCCAAACTGGTCTATTTGCCGTGACTCCTTGTCTGGAGGAGATGTGATCATGTATTTAGGTTTAGCCATACGGTGATGGGCCACATTAATAAGCACTGAGTCCACTTTAGGGTGAGAACTAAGGGGGTCTTTACCCCTTGGGGGCTTGATATAGTCTATCAGCCTTCTTGGCGACTGCGGCCACTGACTAAGGCTGCTGCTAGACCATGGAGGCCAGGTCCTCATGTAGTCCAATCCATGGAGGAATGAGCAGAGGGAACAGCTCGGGCATATACAGGTGTTCCGCCAACCTCTTGCATTGGGGATCCTGATCCCCCATCTTTCACCAGTTTGCCTCCTGAATCTTCCGAAAGATCTCAGTAAAGGAGGGGTCCTCCAGAAGTGACTTGGAAAAACCCAAGGTGGAGGAGTCTGTGGCATCTGAGTCAGAGTCCAACAACAGGCTTCCGTCTGGAGACAGAGCCCGTGGGAGCGGGATCTCCTGCAGGGAGACTGCAAGGCCCCTGCTGATAGCGGCTACCACTGTAAGCCACAAGGTCTGGCCCGAGGTAGAGGAGCGAGAGTCCACTGGAGAAGGGGATCTTGGCATAGGGTCTGTGCGGGCCAGCATGGAAGCCGCAGCCAGTTGCCATCAGTCCAGTTGTGAGACCAACTGCATGCTGGTTTTGGAGCACCAAGATTGCAATGCCTCCCTAAAATCTGATAGACGGGCAAGTAACCTGGGAAGGTAAATCCTGGAATCGTATAACCTGGCATCGGGTAACGGTAGCCTGGCACTCCATATGGTGAAAAGCCCAGCGTCAGATACCCTGGCATGGGGTATTCTGGTATATGATACCCTGGTGTAGGATACCCTAGTGGCAGGCACCCTGGTGAAGGGTAGTGAGGTGCAGGGTAGCCTGATGTCAGAAGGCCTGGTGAAGAGCCCAGCGGTGTAGCCGAGGGACCTGCCAGAGGTCCTGATGGCAGGTAACCTGGTGAAGGACCCAACAGTGGAGCCAATGGTCCTGACTGAGGTCCTGACAGTGGGTAGACAGGCGTAGGCCCCGAAGGAGGGGCCATGGGACCTGACAGGGGCCCTGACGGAGGGTACGAAGGGCAGGGTAACGTTAGGTCTGGTGCCGATCCCCCAGAGAAGGTTCCAGCGTCAGCCCCAAGGGGGCTGAGGGTCCCACCTGAGGCTAGGGTGGGGGAGCTGGCTTAGACAGGGGAGCCCGTGGTGCAGGAGACACCGGCTCCCAAGAGAGGTCCGGCATTGGGCCTTGTGGCCCCAGCACCATGGCTGTGTTGGGCAGACGCTCCTCCAACTGAATGTGCAGGACAGCCAGGAGTCACCACCAGGGGGGTGGTGACGGAGGCTCCCAAGAGAGAGAACTCTCTGGGGAGGGCTGCGGCAAGAGTGGCGGTGTGTGCTGATCCAGAGGATTGGCATCAGGCCTGTTATCAGGGCCCGACGGAAGCACAGTAGCTGGGCAGATGCCAGAGAAGCTGGAGTGTGACTTATCAGCCAGGGCCGGGCATTTATCAGAGGGGCTGACGATCGACTTCTCGGCCACGCCACCAGGCTTAAACCCCGAGGTTTTGAAGGGCCTAAGGGTGGTGCAGCCTGCCTGAACTGTAACTAGCTCAGGCAGGGCGACCAAGGGCTGTTCCCCAGAGAGAAGAGCAGGCTTGTTCAGAGGAATGATACCCGCACCAGCGGGAGTCCGCTTGTCGCCCGTGGCCTCTGAAGGAGGTCGTGGGCAAGAAGAGACCGATCGCGGTCCTGGTGCTTCTCCTGTCCTTCTTGTGGAAGTCTGAAGAACCCCTCAGGGAAGACGACAATCCCCAGAGCTTCAGCAGCTCCTTCCCATGAAAGCCATCCTGAGTTTAAGAACGTGGGCTTCCAGGACCTGTTGGCGGAGTTTCCGTGTGGCCTAACTGAAACTCTGGCAGGACTCACAGTCCTCAGTCTTGTGCTCTGGTCCCAGGCAGAAGAGGCAGAGGGAATGGCCATCCTTGTGAGGGAGCTGGGTTCCACAGGAATCGTACTTGTTCTTATGTGACTTGGAAGGCGTTGGAGAAGACATGCACAAAAAAGGTAATATTTTTCAAAGATATACAGAAAGAAAAATAAAGCGATGAAATTAAAATGGCTGACTGAAGCAGCGTTCTCCGCGAGGTCTGACATGCACAGGTCGACGACGGGAAAGAACTGGAGGACTACTAGCTAAAGTTTTCTGTGTGGTCCTAATGCCTGATGGCTCTAGTCCTAATGGTTATTACCTACTGCAAGAGCCCTCTCAAAGCAAGAGCAAAGTAAGATCAAATCTTTTTTCATTTGGTTGTTCTAATCAATTTCACTGGACACTATCTAAAATTAGGACAGACTAAGATGCCATCAAAAAGGTTCTAACTGATTATGTAATACACCAACTCGTGTATGTACTCTGCTGATGAAATTTTTCAATAAAGACAAAGTTAAAAATAAATAAATAAATAAATAAATAAATAAATAAATAAAAGGTTCTAACTGTGGCCCACCCAATGGCTCAGCAGTAGCGTTACACACTTTCGCCCCAGTGACCCGGGTTTGGGAGCGAGTCAGGGTCTGCACAGGTCAGGCAGCCAGGCTGGAGACTGCTCCCAATCGAAGCGCGAGCCAGCCGGGGTGGGAGATGGCCTAGACCCGGTGCATCAGTGGCTCCTCGAGGCAAGCCAAGGGGCTTGCTTCCTCATGAGGGGTGGCACATACCCAGTGTGCGCTACTGTGTCAAAGGCTGACAGAGGCAATGCTGGACATCGGGGGGTGGAGGATGGGACTTAGGGGGAGAAAAAAAAAAAACCTGCACGTGGCCGCAGCAAATGACGGCCACTGCAGTCCTCTGGTCCTGTATCATGCAGAGCCCCACCTACCCGACTACGGGAGGACCAGCAACCGGAGACCAGGGGGGAGGGGCAGTGGCAGGCACAGGAGCACTGGGACCAAAAAGCTATATGGGGGGAAAGGTTCTAACATTTTTGCTGAATTTACTACTGCAGGCTGGCAGTTTAGCCTATAGGTTAGAGTTACAAGCTGTGAATGAGCTTGGAACATCCAGCACACCTGGGTTTGAGCCCCACAACACCCACTTGCACACTGTGCGTCTCTGACCAAGTCACTTAACTGCCCAGTGCTCCCAGGTAACCCCTGAGAACAGGCACTTTTGCGCAGTGGGCCTTCGCTTTCAAAGTTATATGTACCACTCTGTAGTGTATGCTGCGTTTTATAGAAAATTAATAAAAAAAAAAAAGAGTAAAGACCCCAACTTGACAAATCAGCAGGCAGGTTTTTTTGTGTCCATCTTATAATTGGCCTTAGAGCACAGTAATTTACACATCAATTTTAAAGTAGCAGTGTATTCTGACAAACTTAGGAAGTAACCTCTAATATTAGAAAGACATACCTCACACATTTATTTTCCCCCCTCCAGTCCTATGGCTTTCCCTCGAGCTGTGAGCAGCATCTAACCAGCCCCATCAACCACTAACTCTCTGCTGCCCCCGGACCAAGATCTGGTAGCAGGCAATGAACTGGCTGGTGCGGAGCCAGAGTGTGCTGGCAGACGTCATTTAGCCAGAAACTGGGATTTTCATCCATTTTCTCCCACAATTTGTCATCCTCTTGCTTACGTGGGACAGCATCTGTCTGCCTTGTGCATGCCCCAGCAACGCTGGCAAGGCACAGCTGCTGTTGGCCATGTGTGGGCACAGCACGCCACAGTGACGCCGGAGTAACACAGCGTCAGTCAGCCTCATGCAAGCACAGCATGTCTCAGTAACACCGGAATGCACCGCCACCCTGGGTTTGCATTTTTTAAGGGTTTTTTTTTGTAGCTGTTGATAAACTGCACCAACGTGAGCCTCTAAGAGAGGACGTTTACTTTGAAACAGCCCAAAGTAATTTGATCATAACTGGGCCTTTAATCTGTCAAGTTGAAGCCCACGTGGGGAATAATTAGACTTACGTGGTATGTCTTCTAATATTAGAGATACTCTCCCAAGTATGAAAGAATATACTGCCACTTTAAAGAGCTAATAGAACCAAAACAGGCAAACTGGAAAATTACACAAATTTTAAGAAGTAGTCAGCTGTAACATTTTATTTAAATATTTTTGTTTTTCCTTTTGCTCATTAGAATATTTTCTATGTGCTAATACTGTGCTGGATGTGTGGAATAGCTCTCAGCCTAGCAGCTGACATCTCTGTTCCCGACACTGCATTATCAACATTGTGCGCTGACAGTGACATCACAGGGGATTGACCTGGCAGCAACTGAGTGATTATTCTAAGGAGCAGTGATGTCACAGTCAGTGAGGTCACAGTGCTGATGATGTAATGGGAGTGACAGAGATAAACATGTCAGCTGCCAGGCAGAGTGCTGTTCCATCACCCCAACTAATATCAGGCAAACAATCTTCTAACTAACCAAAGGGAAAAGGAAAAGTACCTCATATATAAAAGGTAACAGCTGACTGCTTTTAAAAACTAATATAGTTTTAGGCAGTACACTAGATCTTTAAAACTGCTGTATAAATTAGTAGTCCCTAAGGCAGACTCCATCCCTTGAAGCAATGTGGGTTTGTGAAACTTTGAGGTGTTTTTTTCCTCGAACCAGGCTTTTTTGTATGTGGTTTCTTTCATTCTTATAAAAGAAGAAAGATTTATTGCAAATGCGATCAGCTATCGGGTTGTTTATTTGGACTAACAGTGTTTTCCTTTTTTCATGTTTCTACTGAATGATCACAGATTTATAAATGTTCACATCTTGTAAGTGTTTACTGCTGACATAAGCACTAAATGAGTCTAAGAATGATAATTCCTGCATTTTATACTGCTATTACAGTTTATCATGTACTACATAACAATAATACATACCCAATTGTGTGTTACAAGGCTACAATTCCATCAAGTAGTAATGGTGCCAACACAAATTATAAAAAAGTAATGCCTGAGAGGTTTATACGCTTTTTTGATAAAACTTTCCTCTCTAGGACAGCCCTAATGAGATGCTACAGTATCTTGTTTTTATTGCGATCCTGGGGAAGGGCAGACACGACATTTCACATTACACTGGGCATAAGTAATTTGCTACGACTACGACAAATCATAGAGCAGATAAATTAAACCACATTAAGGTCTTATAAAACAGGAACACAGTCTATTCTGGCCACAGTACTGACATTTGTTTTAGGTTTTTTTGGAAAAGCATTTTAACTGGAAGGTGTGCTGTAAGAAAAGGTCTTGTCTGAATATTTTTCCCCACTGCAAGTGCCAACAGATTTAAATTATCAACAGATCTAAGTACATGCAAACTTTGCACCTGAGAAAATACAGGTTACTCACCTGTAACAGGAGTTCTAGGAATGGTATATGTTGTTCATCCACACTGTCTGGCAGGTTCCTTGCCGCTTTAAATCTTGCCGGAAGGTCTTCAAGCTGGCTCCTCCCACCCACCCGGGTGGTAAAACTCTCGGCTCCGACCCATGACGCCAGATCTGGCCAGCTGGAAGCTCAGGTTGTGCGACAAAGCTGGGGAGGTCGGGTGGGTCGTGTGGATGAACAACATATACCATTCCTAGAACTCCTGTTACAGGTGAGTAACCTATATTTCTAGGGACATGGATATGTTGTTCATCCACACTGTCTGGCAGACTCCTAGCAGTTCTCTGGGAGGAGGGAGGCAAGGCGCACACCCCCTACTTAGGGAATAAAGACTGGAGAACCGAGGCCCAAAAACCAGCATCCCAGTGACTCAAGGTCGATGTGGTAATGGGTAATGAAGGTGTGTGCTGACTTCAGGTAGCAGCCCTGCAGATTTCCTGATAGGGACGTCCCTGGAAGCAGCCACCGATACAGCAGTATGGCGGGTAGAATGAGCTCTTATCCCTCTGGGAGGCTCCATGCCCGCCAACTTGTAGCAGAGATCTATGCAGGAGGTGACCCACCTGCTTATCGTCCACTTGGCTGCAGGTCTGCCAGGTGCGGCTTCAGCGTAGGTGACAAACAGCTGGTGAACCTCTCCCTGAATTTCAGCCGTGTGCTCCTTATAATAAGCGAGCACCCTTCTAGGGTCCAAAGTATGGAGCCTGTATTCGGCCTCCGAGGTGTGATTGGGGTAGAACACCGGCAGAGTCAACACCTGGTTAAGGTGAAACTCCAACACCACCTTCGGAAGGAATTTCGGGTTGGGATGCAGGACAACCTTGTCCCTGTGGAAGACCAGGTAAGGAGACTCTATGCAGAGCGCCTGGAGTTCTCCCATCCTTCTGGCTGACATGATAGCCACCAAGAAGGCGGTCTTCCACGACAAGTGAGAGAGTTCACACCTGTGCATTGGTTTGAATGGCTTGCCCATGAGCTTTGCCAGTACCAGCAGTAAATCCCACGGAGGTGGAGGTTCTCGCACCGGAGGGGAAATGTGATCAAGGCCTTTGAAAAAGCGCCAGACCACCTTCTCCTGCGCCACCAACTGCTCCCCGGCCCGCGCCCGGTAAGCAGAGATGGCTGCCAGGTGCACCCTTAGGGTCATCGACCTAAGCCCTTGATGAGAAAGGGACCATAAATAGTCCAAGATGCTTGCCAAAGGACAGGAGGAAGGGTCCAAGCCCTTGCCCTGACACCAAATGGAAAATCTCTTCCATTTGAAGGCATAGCATTTCCTGGTCAACTCCTTACGGGATGCCTCAACAACATTGAGGACCTCGTCGGAAAGACCCAAGGCCTGGAACTCTAGCCACTCAGGAACCAGGCCGTCAGGTGCAGGGATTGAAGGTCCCGGATGGAACACCTTCCCCTGATTGACTGAGAGCAGGTCCGGGCGAGCTGGAAGCTGCCTCGGGAGCCTGGAGCTGAGGCTGAGGAGATCTGGGTACCAGAACTGGCGGGGCCAGTCTGGGGCTATCAGAATCACCTGTGCCTCGTCCCTCCTTGCTTTGAGAAGCACCTTGTGAATCAAGGGAAATGGGGAAGGCGTAGAAGAGGCCCAGGGTCCACGGCCTCGAGAAGGCATCCCCCTGCAGCGAGCTCTGCTGAGGTGGGCGGGCATGGAACAGCCTCAGCTTTGCATTCTCCCTGGAGGCAAACAGGTCCACCTGAGGTGTGCCCCAATGGAAGAACAGATCTTGTACTACCTCCGGCAGGAGAGACCACTCGTGAGATGCAGCCCCTATCCAGCTCAGGGCATCGGCCAGGGTGTTGGAGGCTCCTGCCACATGAATGGCTAGGAGATCCGCCTCCAAGTTGCGCATGAGTGACCAGATGCGGAGAGCTTCCTTGCATAGAAGCATGGACCGCATCCCGCCCTGGCGGTTTAGGTAGTACATGGTCGTGGTATTGTCCATCTGGACTCGGACCACTTGACCCCGGAGAAACGGAGCAAAGGCGGTGAGAGCGAGGCAGACCGCTCGGAGCTCCAGCAGGTTGATGTGGCATTGGGACTCCTGCGGGGACCAGAGGCCGTGCGCCCGTGTTCCCCAGATGGGCACCCAACCCATCAGAGAGGCATCGGTCGATAGAGAGACCGTCGGCTCGGGTGGACAAACGGGATGCCTCCTGCAGATGAGATGGAATGGTCCACCACCGGAGAGCATTCCACATCTCCTGGGTCACCGTCACTAGCTGGTCCAATGGATCGCAGCGTTGTGACCACTGGCTGGCCAGTCCCCACTGAAGGGGGTGCATGTGCCAGCGTGCCCAACGGACCACGCTGGTACAGGCCGCCATGAGACCCAGGAGGCGCAGGAAGTCCCGGGCAGGGCGCGATTGCCCAACCAGAAATGATTGGGCAAAGGAGGTAAGAACCTCGGCCCTGTCCGCCGGGAGCCGTGCTCTGGCTCGAAGAGAGTCGAGCTCTGCCCCAATAAACAGAATCACCTGCTTCGGCTCGAGTTCCGACTTGGCCTCGTTGATGAGAAGGCCGACTTGAGAGCAAACCTGGAGGGCCAGATCTCTGGACCGCTCCACCTCCTGTCTGGAGGGGGCTGCTATCAGCCAATCGTCCAGGTAAGGGTACACCCGGACCCCTCGGCACCGCAGGAAAGCTGTCACCACTGCTATGCATTTGGTGAAGACCCTGGGAGCTGGAGACAGGCCAAAGGGCATGGCTCAGAACTCGAAAAGGGATCCCTCCGCTCGAAAGCGTAGGAATCTCCGATGTGACGGACGGATAGGGACGTGAAAGAACGCGTCCTGCAGGTCCAGAGAGCAGAACCACATGCCGTGTTCCAGGGATGGTATTATCTGAGCCAGAGTGACCATCCTGAAGGTTCGAGACCTTAGGAACTTGCTCAGGTCGTGTAGGTCTAGAATGGGGCGCCAGCCCCCCATCCGTTTCGGAACCAGGAAGTACCTGGACACAAACCCCGGGTCTGAGGGAGGGTCCGCCACCTCCCTGATCACCTCCTTTTGGAGGAGGAGAGCGATGTCGGCCCGATGAGCCGACAGTGAGGCTGCGGACCCCGAGGCCCCCCGAGGTGCGACGGCTCTGAAGGGCGGGGCCTGCTCGAATTCTAGAGGCAGGCCTTTTCCCACCACCTCCAGCACCCACCTGTCCGTGGTAATAACGGACCAGGTGGAAAGGAAGTGCCGGAGCTGTCCCCCCACGGGGGGAACCTGGGGTGAGGTGACGGGGTTGGGGGCGACACCCCTCAGCCCGTCACTGGGCAGGCTTGGAGGAGGGACCGGCCGAGGGACCTCCTGGGCCTTTACCTCCCTGCTTCCTGTTGGAGGAAGCCCCGGCTTGGGTTTGGGATGCCAAGCCCGAGCCTGCTGGCCCTGACGTTGCTGGGCCGGATGCGCCACGGGCGCAGAAGGACGAAAGGGCTTAGGCTGTGGTTTGCGGCCTTTGTCCTTCTGAGCGGAAGAGACCGAGTCCAAGGTAGCATTGGACTTCTCGATCCTCTGCAGGTGACCTTCCACCCCAGGGCCGAAGAGGTCTCAAAAGGAACATCCGCCAACTTGTGCTGGGTATCCGGCAAAGATGGATATCCTCAGCCAAGCCCGACGACGCATGGCCACTGCGTGTCACCACAGACCTGGCACATGAGTCCCCAATGTCTAAAGCAGTCTGGAGCTGCTGTTTGGCCACTGCCCTGCCCTGGTCCCGCACCTGCCTGACCGTGGTCTGCAGATCCGCGGGAAGATGAGGGACAACCTCATCCAGGGAGCCCAACAGGGCATGAGAGAAATGTGCCATAAGGACGGCCAAACTGGCCTGGTGAAGGCCTAGGGAGGACGCAGCATAGACTTTTCACCCGGCATAGTCCAATTTCTTGGACTCCTTGTCGGAAGGTTTGTCCACATTCCTAGTGTTCCCAGCACGACGGAAAATGCTGTCGGTAACTAACCCCTCGGCTGAGGGGTGTTCCAAAAAACCGGACAGGGAACCGGTAGGGACCACATACTTCCTGGCCATCCTGGCCGAATGCGCAGGGCAGGAAGCAGGGCGCTGCCAGAGCTCCAAGGCCGAGCCCACTATGGCCTCGGCCACCGGAAAGGCCTCCGTAGGGGAATCCCCTCTGTCCAGAATCTCCGTGAGGGGATACCTGGCCCACTTAGAAATGGGTTCGAGCTTCATCCCGGTGGACTCCGAGATGAGCCAAAGCAATCTCAGAAAGGACGAAGGGCTATCGTCCACCGACTGTCCTCCTGAGGACTCCAAGTCCATTCGCTTGGAGAAAAGGGAGGAATCGTCTTCCGACTCGGAAGAGTCCTCAAAGAGCTGCCTTGGGCCTGAGCCACCCTCCACCTGCCGAGGTCGATCGGGAGTGAGGGTGACAGACAGCCTATGGGGCAGTCCCTAAGCCGACCGAGAATTTTTGGTCGGAGCCCCAACTAACGGCTGTGGAGGCGGAGGTTCCACCGGAATCGGTGGGGCAGCTGGTTTTGGCCGAACAATCGGCCTGGGAACAGGCTCCTCGGATAAAACGAGGGGTTGTTTCGGCCGCTCCGGTGACAGCCACTTAATGGCCAGGGAAGACGACGGCATCGGCTAATTCCCAGTCAGAAGAAGCTGTTGCCACATGAGTTCCTCATATCTTTGACGCAACTTGCGCCGAAGCCTCCCCTCGTCTGAGGAGGAGGAAGAGGATGAGCGGTGGCGCCGCTTGCCACGGTGCCGAGACTGAGACCGCCTATGACGGCGGGATCGGCTGGACCACGAAGAAGTCCGAGACTGAGACTGAGAACCTCGGCTTTGCCGAGGACGGTGCAGGGAGGTGTCACGGGGAACCGGCATTCCCCTCGGTTCGGAAGATTCAACTGAAGGCTCCGGAACCGGAGGCACAGATGAGCCGACGGGATCCTCAACTCCCACCGGGGGAACCGGGGAGAGGGGAATCTCAGCTTCTCCAGCCGACAACCCGTCCAACGGGTCGAGAAAATCTCGACCGCTGCCGACGGAGTCTCGTCAACTGGCCTGACGGGGACACCGTGAGACCAGTGGCCGTCGCGAGAAGTTCGATCGAAGTCGATGGCCGACAACTCGGGGAGAGGGATCTTTCCCGCTCCCAAGAGCGTCGACGGTGAGACTTACCCTTGTCTCTCTTTTTGGACCGAGAAAACGGTCCAGAAGAAGTTGGTCCCTCACCTTTAGTAGAGAGGGTCAGACAAAGCTCCTTAAAAGAAGCTGAATAAGAGGCACCGAGAGAGAGCGGGACAAATGTCGCAGCCAAGGTAGAAGCGGCCCGCGCTGCCTCCTCTTTGAGGGCGATCATCTGCTCGAGCTGATCCGCCGAGCCCGCCACCACGGACACCGCCGACTGGGCCTCTTTTGACTTTACCGGAAGAAATCGCTTCTCCGGATGCCCCAGTTGTAAACGGGCAGCACGGTCTTCGAGGATGTAGGCCAAAAAGGAAGAGCACAGGTCGCAGGCCTGCGGGTCGTGCTCAAGGCCCAAGCAGTAGACGCACGTGGAGTGCGGATCCATCCGAGACATCTTCTGCCCTCAAGGGCATCTCCGGAAACCGGGAGTCGATTTGTCCATTGCAGCCGCGAGGGAGAGAAGACCGAAGTCTTTTTAGCAAAAAACTTTTAATTTCGAAAATTCGAAGAATTAGGAACCAGTCTTATACGCAGAGCGTTAAGGAGGGAACCTGAGCTTCCAAGCGGTAAGGAAGATCTGGCATTATGGGGCGGAGCCGAGAGTTTTACCACCCGGGTGGGTGGGAGGAGCAAGCTTGAAGACCTTCTGGCAAGATTTAAAGCGGCAAGGAACCTGCCAGACAGTGTGGATGAACAACATATCCATGTCCCTAGAAAATTACTTTAATACCGCAGTCCTCAACCAAGGGCACTTCTGCATAAATAGTGCCATAACTCACAGAAAAGACAGGGTTTCACTACGTGTATTCTGTTTTATACAATACACAGAGAATATTAAAGTGCTGTGGAAATACTGTTCATGAACCGAAAATGTTCTGAATGACAGCACCACAGAATATTTTTTTCCTTCTTACGCTGCAGTTGTGATGTCAGTGATACAGCATCATTCCCACAGATACTGCAGCAGTGATGTCAGTGACACAGCATCATTCCCACAGATACTGCAGCAGTGATGTCAGTGACACAACATCATTTCCACAGATACTGCAGCAGTGATGTCAGTGACACAGCATCATTCCCACAGATACTGCAGCAGTGATGTCCTGACTGCTGGGCCATTTAGTCATCAGGCAGCAGTAGTAGCATCAGCACTGCAGGACCATTGCCATATACTTCGACAATTGTGATGTCAGAATTGCAGGATCATTCCCTTATAACCCTGCAGTCCTGATGTTAGAACTGAAGAATCATTTCCTTATCATCTCATAGTTGTACTGCCAGGATTACACCATGTTGTTCTTAGAAATATGCAGTAGTTACTGATGTCAGAACTCATCACCCATTCGAGACGAAAGTGAACCCACACCCCCCAGTGTACTAACCTGGGTCCTAGCTGGTCTGGGCATTCTTTGCGCTTTCTTGGCTCTGCCCTGGTTGGGTCAGAGGAATTGTCTCCAATCCCACTCATCTTGAATACATATCAGCAACTGAAAGACAAAAAAAAGGAAACTGGTTAGATAACTCAATTTGGAACATGGCAGGGGAAAGACATCTGAGAGATGAGCAGGCTCAAGTGCTCACACAGTACTTGTTCAGTGATTTAACGGTCACGTAACAGGACTTACAAAAAGCTGACCTTTATGATGGCATGTTTTTGCGCAATACCAAGTGCAGTTCTTCATTCTGCATGGATTTATGTTCAGCTCAGTACCCTCTACAAATGCATAATTACCGAATATATAACCTTTTGGGAACTACCTGCATTTTGAGCACTTGTTTTGCAGCTCCTTCGTCATTTTGAATAAATGTCAGCAGTTTTCTCACCAGTGTCAGTAAAGTAGTTATTGCTGCATAAAAATGTACATTGAACTTCACAATTTAGCAAATCATGTTTCTCTTGTGAACTTATGGTCTTTTTTTTTTTAATGAGAAAAGGTTACACTTTAAAACATTTGTTCTCAAATCTGGAATCAGTCTGCCCCAGAACAATAAGTACAGTATCACTTTAGCCAGAGCTCTGTAAAGCACAGAGCTACTAAATGTGCTAATCTAATACTATGTAAGGGTTAATACACAACAGTGTGTACAGTTGTTCGAGACTATAAGCATTGTGTGGTTGTTTGCAAAGAGGCATAATCAAGTGCCTTAACGACCTACGAAGTGTGTACATATATATTGACAACTGCACATCCTAGTTTGTGTAACCCTGATTATAAAATGGGTAGTTTTAAAAAGAAAAGGTAAAATTAAGAGCAAAAAATAAATTGTTTTAGGCCAGCCTGGTGGCGTGGAGAGCTAAGGCGTTGAACATCTTACTTCCTGCCACAACAGTAACCTGTGTTCGAGAACGAGCATGGGTTGCTGGGGGGGGGGGTTCAGTGAGTGGGACAGGATTGAGTGTCCCAGGGATTGCTCTACTCTGCAGGGAGGTGTGGCCAGCTGACTCTGCCTTTGACTGCCACTGACTAAAGGCCTGGTGGTAGTGCAGGCAAATGAGCGACTCAAGGGACAGTCCGCAGTTCCGCAGGTGATGTGCTGCCGCAGCATGGATGCATGGAAGAAAAATAGAAAAATGGACCTGAAGGTGGACCACTGTTCTGCGCACCTCCCCAAACGCGTGCCACTACCTGGGTGCCTGGAGCAACTCTGGATCATAGACCTGAATGGAGAAGACAGCCCTCCCCCTCCAACCCTACCAGAGGGAGGAAGCTGTGGGGGACTTGCTCCAGGTAGGTCTGCGGTATGTGGGTCCGGGCAGGGGGAGGTGGGGACAGGTGCAGGGTTCTCCAGAGCGATAAAAATCCATATTTAAAAATTTTTTTTTTCTTTTGTAAAGAAAAAGATGGTTTGGAAAGAAATTAGCTCCTGGTTGTAGTGGCTGTCTCTGTGTATATAGTTTAGGTTAGGTGTGCAGTTAGATGGAAATATTTACACCCTCATGTGACCTTTGTAAACAAATGAGGTTACTGGATTTTTCCTACTCATTTTATAAGTCAGTATTAGACTGTACTTTTATCATTTAAAAGGAAAAAGTGCACCATAGGAAGGAATAAAACACGACAGGGTAAGGAATAAATCAAGTTTTCACACCCCTGTTGAGTTTATCCTCCTTAGGGAAGGGTATTAATGTAGCTTAAGCCACAAACTCATACAATCAAAGGGATCCATCCATGTAATGCTAATTATTGTAGTAACAAATCCCGTTGCTACCTTGCATGTTATCAGTCAAAACTGAATAAGCAACTTCTATTTGCTGCCGACTGAGATCTGGGGTGGTCTGATGGTTTTTTTTTATTTATTTTTTTTACAATTGATTCTGATTACAAGCACCTTTGAGCAGAGAGCTCTTTTACAAAGGTTCCACGTTAGAGGGTAATGAAGACAAATCCAGACAAAAAGTTAAAACTAGGACAGGGCAGAAATTACAGTAGGAGGGAATTACATGAGGCAGTATAGCACAGTAGTTTAAGGCTCTGAGCTGCAAATCTGGTGACATCCAGCAGACCAGACCTGGGTTTGAATCCCACAGCTTCCACTTGCATACTGTGTGACTCTGATCAAGTCACTTAATTTCCCTGTGCTCCCAGGTCGCTCCTGTAAAAAAGCTTTCAGCTTAGTGTGCTTCTCCTGGTTAAAAAAATTAAACATTTTTAATTACAATAGGAAGGAGCTATATCATTTAGACTACATGTTGTACAAGACATAGTATAAATATTGAGGCAAAATCACGGAGAGCAATACACAGTCCACTAGGCATCCAAAAGACAAGTAAGTTTCAAGGTGTACAAGATACGTGGCATGAAGTCTGTGGGTAGGGCAGGTCAGCCAAAGGAGGCATCGGTAAGTAAGGGTGGATAAGAAGGGTAGTAGGGACAGAAGAAAAAATTACTCACCTTAGTAATTGTGTTTCTTCTAATGGAGTCTTGCTGTATTCTGACAATCTGCAGTTAGCTCCAGCCTTTAAACTGCCCCGGAGAACATAGGATTAATTTTCTATGCAATGCATAGAACGTTGAGCTCGAGCTCGGTTGAGGTCTCTGTCTGCAGCCCTTTGAAAACCAACAGTCAGATTCTTATGAGCAAAAACTCACTAACTACACTATGTGGAAATTGTAACATTTTTACTAGCCAACTGGCAACAAAGAGTTTTGGATTCCCAAGGAAGATGCAAGTCAGGAAACCCAAAACCAAAAACCAATCCAAATAAGGATAAATACAACAACGCACCCAAACAAAAAGGGAGGGTGTGTAAGGAGCACCTCTGGGGTGAAACACTGCACCTGCCCACCCACTTCCCAAAAAACAGGTTCTGAGAAGGGAGGCAGGGAGGGAGGTCAGTATACAGCAAGACTCCATTAGAAGAAACACAGTTACTAAGGTGAGTAATTTTTTTCTTCAAACAACATTAAGTCTTGCTGTATTCTGACAATCTGCAGACTACCAAGCAGTACCTCCATGGAGGAGGGAGAGAACCTACTTTGGGAATAGGCTCTGAAGTACTGCTGTGCCAAACTGAGTATCACTCCTAGCCTGGATATCCAGAGAGTAATGCTTGGTAAAGGTATGAACTGTTTTCCAGGTGGCTGCTTGACAGATTTCTAACAGAGGGATATCCCTGGCAGCAGCCAGGGAAGCAGCTGTACCTCATGTAGAGTGAGCCCTCAGGCCTGAGGGTGGAATCTTTCCCAGTTTCTCATAGCAGAATTGTATACAAGACACAATCCACCTGGCAATAGTTCTCTTGGTGGCAGGTTTTCCCTTTCCCACTTCCCCATAAGTGAGGAACAACTGGAGGGAGTCAAAGCTGTGACCCTTGGTACACTCTATGTAGTAGCGAAGGGCTCTTTTAACATCTAAACTGTGTAGCCTCCTCTCTCCTGAGGAAGAATGATCAGTGAAGAAGACAGGAAGAGACATAGACTGATTCAAGTGGAAGTCTGAAACCACTTTGGGCAAGAACCTCCTATTGGTTCTAAGGACCACTTTATCTCTATGAAAGGAGATAAAATCAGGTTCCACTGACAGGGCTTCCAACTCACTGATACGTCTGGCAGAGGTAATGGCTACCAAAAACACAGTTTTCCAAGTCAAGTACTTAAGCTCTGCTGAGGACATAGGCTCAAAAGGAGGTTGCATAAGCTGAGCAATGCAAACATTTAAATCCCAGGCAGGGACAGAATCCCTAAAGGGAGGATTGGTATGAAGCAATCCCTTGAAAAGTTTACAGAACACAGGATGAGATGATAGCGGGGAAGACTTCCCCACTGACAGAAAAGCAGAGATAGCTGACAAGTGTACCTTAAGAGTAGCTGGTCTGAGGCCTAGGCCATTAAGATGGACCATATAATCCAGAACTGTAGGCAATTCAGCAGTGTTTGGGGAATTACGCTTCTCAGAACACCAATTGCTGAATCTTTTCCATTTGGAGTTATAAGTCCTTCTGGTGGAGGACTTTCGAGAAGCTTTGAGAATGTCCAGAACCCCCGAGACAGATGCAAATCTGCATACTCTAACTCTTCAAGAGCCATGCCTTGAGATTGAGAGACCAAATATTGGGGTACCAAATCCTCCAATGAGAGGAGGTTAACAGGTTGTAGTTCCTGGGAAGAGACAGGGGAAGATGGACTGCTAGAGAAAGCAACAGGGAGTACCAAGGCTGTCTGGCCCAGTCTGGAGCAATCAGAATCGCTTTGCAAGGTTGTGACCTTACCTTGACTAGAACCTTGAACAATAGAAGAAAGGGAGGGAAGGCATACAGAAATTTCCCTTTCCAGTTCAAAAGCAGAGCATCCAGAGGGACTGAACCCAAGACTGGGGGTCTGCAACAAAACAGAGGAAGCTGGTGATTGCCTGGGGCTGCAAAGAGATCTATCTCTGGAGTGCCCCACCTTGAAAAAATCACTTTCAACACCAGGGGATCCAGGGACCATTCGTGATGGCCCTGGGAGATCCTGCTCAGTGCATCTGCTAGCACATTGTCCTTCCCTGGAAGGTGGACTGCTATCAGAGAGGTCTGCAGGGAATAAGCCAGGGACCACAATTTCATAGCTTCCGTGCACAAGGCCGTGGACCGAGTGCCTCCCTGCTTGTTGATGTACCACACAGTGGCGGTGGTGTCTGTTCTGACCTGAACCACCTTGTTCTGCACTGACTGAGAGTAAGTTTGCAGGGCCAGAAAAACTGCCCTGAGTTCCAGGAGATTGATATGAAGAAGGGATTCCTGAGGGGAACACAGTCCCTGGGCAGTGAGAGCCCCCAGATGGGCTCCCCAGCCCAGAAGGGAAGCATCTGTGGTAAGGACCACCGAATGAGACTGAGCGACAAATGCGACCCCTTGCCTTAAATTGCCCTGATCCTGCCACCACTGAAGAGCCTGGATCAGAGTCTGAGTCACTGGAATCAGTTTGGTAAGCGGATCCTTCCTTTGGGACCAAAAGGCCCTCAGATGGAACTGAATGTCCTTCATTTGAAACTTTGCCCCTTGGACATGTGCCATGTGGCCCAAGAGCTGAAGGAAATGCCTTGCTGGTCGGGATACCTGAAGGCTGAAGGAAGAAGCTAGTTCTATAAGAACTCTTGCCCTTTCCAGGGGAAGACAGGCTCTTGCTTTAACAGTATCCAGCTCTGCCCCATAAAGGTAAGAAGCTGCACTGGTTTGAGAACTGACTTGGGAAGGTTGAGAAGAAATCCTAGAGAAGTTAGCACTTGCTGGGTCACTTGCAGGTCTGACTTGACTTGGTCTGGAGACTGACCCACTATGAGCCAGTCGTCCAGATATGGAAAAATGGAAATATTTTGCCTTCTGAACAAGGCAACAACTACTGCCAGGCACTTTGTGAAAACCCTTGGAGCTGATGTTAGACCAAAGGGCATTGCTTTGAACTGATAATGGCCTGAGGGCAACTTGAACCTGAGGTATTTTCTGTGGAAGCACTTGATGGGAATGTGAAAATAGGCATCCTTGAGGTCCAGGGAGGCTAACCAGTCCCCTGGCCTTAGAGAGGGAAGAATTATTCCCAGAGTCACCATCTTAAACTTTGATTTTAAAAGATGTTTGTTCAGGTATCTTAGATCTAGGATGAGTCACCATTCCCCTGTCTTTTTTGGGGTAAGGAAGTACCTGGAGTACAGACCTTTGCCCCAGTGTAGGGTAGGAACTCTCTCTATGGCTCTTAAGGCCAGAATAGAAGAAACCTCTGCCGCTAGAGCAAGGGTTTCAGAGAGACCTGCAGGTGGAAAAGATCTGACTCTCATCTCTGGAAATCTTTTGAAGCTGAGAACCAGTCCCTGGCTTACTACTTCCAGGACCCACTTGTCTGAGGTAACAGACATCCAGTCCTGGACAAAGTAAGCCAGCCTGCCCCCTAAAGGAATAGGAGAGTCGACTCGGGCAGACCCATCAGCGTGTCTGCTTGGCAGGGGCCTTAGGCTGAGGAGTGGATGCAGCCCTACTCATCCCCCTTCTGCCTCTCCGTCTGAAGAACACCCTCTGGGAAAAGGGAGAAGAGGCCTGTGCTTGGTAAAAAGACCCATGAAAAGGCCTGCCCCTGCCCCTAGATTGCTGCCTTTGAGGAGTTGCCTGCCTCTCCTTGGCCTGAGCACTCCTATAGGTGGTCCTGTACTCATCCATTTTCTTCATGTAATTCTCTGTCTGCTCCCCAAACAGAGAATTACCCACCACAGAAAAATCCATGGCCTTAGCCTGGGTGTCCTGGGAAAGGCTAGTACATCTGAGCCAAGCCATCCTCCGAAGAGCCACAGATGTAGCCATGACTCTTGATGACACATCACTGGAGTCCACAGCAGCATGAAATTGTACCTTTGATGCCTCAGTCCCATCAGCAGCCACCTCCTCCAGCTCCTTGGCCAGCTGGGAGGAGGCCTGTTTAGCCAGTGCCAGTACAGTGTCCCACCTGGACTTCTGGTACCTGGCTGTATAGGCCATATAGTTCGCCTGCCTGAGTCCCAAGGAAGATGCCACATACTGCTTCTTTGCCATGGCATTCATCTTCCTAGAGTCTTTGTCTGGGGGGTGTGAAGCCAAGGGAATATTTGCCTTGTCAGAGGCAGCAGGCTGCACTACCCCAAGATGGCTGAATTGTTGGTATAAAAACTCTGTATCTGAGCCTGATAGTGTATACCTCTTGTCCATCCTTCTGTCAACAGGAGGTACAGAATTGGGAGACTTTAGGATTTTCTGTGTCTGCTTCCCAAAGGATTTGTGCACTCTGGGATGTCCATCATTTCCACATAATCAGGGTCCCCTTGATCCTCCATTGCCTCCTCCATAGGAAGCTGGAGGGTTTCAGCCACTTTTCTGTAAAGCAGATAGTGGTGAGGGGACTCAGAAAGCCTAAGAGGGGAAACACCAGAAGGCCTGTCTGTGGAGATGTCCGGTTCCACAGGCACATCTAGATGTTCACCATCATCTTCAAACTCCCCCTCCTCCTCAAATTCCGGTTCATAAAAGTCTTCAGGGGCATAATCTTGAACCGGGGGAACCAACCAAACCGAACCCCTGCCAAAAGGTGCCGGATCAGTCGGAACAGGGCAAAGCAATTCCACAATCCGAATCGCTGTGGCTATTTCCTCGGCGGTCGGAACATGAACCTCTGGATCTGAACCGGTCAATTTCTCTTTGCGTTCCTTTTTTGTAGGAACTGACCCCTCAGGATCAGTTCCTCTCTTGCCTGAAGAAGAATCGTCCTGGTCAGAGGGCACTCCTTCTGGTTCAGTCGGAACCAAACCAGGCTGGCCATCCGGGTCAGTGGACTTCTCAACCTCCTTTTCCCTAAGTCTACCTAATTTCTTATCAAGGGAAGACTTAGGAAAATTTTTACAAATTTGGCAGTCTGTATCGAGGTGTTCAAACCCCAGACAATAAACACAGGTGGTGTGGGGATCAGCCTTGGCAAAGGCCTCCCCACACACCCTGCAGTGCTGAAACCCAGTGGGCCTGGTTATTCTTTTGGGTTTCTCAGACATGGCCATCCTAAAGACAAATTTACCCTTTTTATGGCAAACAACCAGGCAAGACTCCCTTATTGTTTCCTAACCGTGTCATGGGTATTTTAAAAAAACGTTCAAAACACGTTTTTTTTTTAGAACCGATAAGGACCGGTAACCACACTCTAAAGTAAAATACAAGAATTCACTGTAAGTGATCGGTTTACCCGAACTGATCAAACAACTTCGCAATTTCCACACAGAATTCAGACAAAAACCTATCTAGTACTCACGGTATCGCAGACAGAGACTGAACCGACTATGCAGAATAAATTCTGCTTAAAACTGACAACTTTAACCAACACTTTAACCAACATTCAAACCGAGCTGAAGGAGAAATTTCCGGAGTGACTATTCAGTGTGGTGGAGTAAAGAATCTGACGGTTGGTTTTCAAAGGGCTGCAGACAGAGACCTCAACCGAGCTCGAGCTCAACGTTCTATGTACTGCATAGAAAATTAACCCTATGTTCTCCGGGGCAGTTTAAAGGCTGGAGCTAAATTGCAGATTGTCAGAATACAGCAAGACTTCATGTTGTTTGAAAGGGACAAGCGTGGTGGAAAGCAGAGGACAGAGGAAGGCAGGTTCTGGGTGGTAGAGATAGACAGGGTGATAATGGCAAGGATTCAAGTGCGAAGATCAAGTCTAAGTAGTGAACAGTCCAATCTTTTATTTATTTATTAATTTATTTTTTATTCAATCTTGGATTACAATACCTTTGAGTGCAAGGTGCTTATTTACAAAGGTTCCACGTCAGTGGAGAGGGGTGGACAAATGTACAGAGGCAGTAATACAAAGACTAGGTTTCAAAAACAGTAAAGTACATACTTTAATTATCTAGAATTAATAACTTTAGTAGTGGAGAAGAAAGGAAAGTGTGTGTGTGTGTGTGTAATAAGAGAGAAGAAGAGGGGTAAGCAGCCAGAAGGCCTTGTCAGTAGGAGTAGAAAGAGTGGCGGGTGCGGGTAGTAGATAGGTGGGAGGGGAGGTGGTGGGAGAGTCGGGGGAGGGTAGGAGGATATAGCAAGGGTTGGAAAGGTAAAGCTTTGGGGTGGAAAAGAGGGAACTGGAATGTGCACAGGTGGTAGCATCAATTAGGTGAAGCAGTCACAGGAACTATTTGTCGTAAGATGCTGACGGAACCTGTGCTTGAAAGGACCTAATCTTGGTATGGATAAGATTTCATTGGGAAGTGCACTGAACCTGAGTGGGGCTCTGTAAGTGAATGACCGCTGCCCTTCAGATGTCCTGCACCTAGGAATCTTCAGAAATTGATGGGCTGAGCTTCGAGTGTGCTGGGAGCTGGAATGAGGGCTAAGGAGGTTCGCAGTTCCAGGGGACAAAAGACCAAGAAGTGTGTTTTTAGCTAACAGGTATGTTTGGTACTGTATCCTTCCGCTTAGTTGAAGCCACCCAGATTGGGCGTATAGGTCACATGTGTGGGTAAGCCGTGCAGCACCAGTGAAGAGTCTGCACACCTTATCTGAATGCCTTGAACAGGTACATCATTTTTATGTTTGCTTGCACGCATGTGCAAGAAACATAGTGCCATGAACGGAGATTTCGGAGGTGTGTCACCTCCTGCTCCAATTCAGGCACTGGGCTGGCAGGCGCGGCCCCTGTAAGCCAATGCATTTTGGAGCTGTCTATGACACGCTCCAAAATGCAGTGGCATACAGTTGAAAGGGGGAGCTACGCTTGAGTGAGCAGCAATAGAAGCTGCTCACGTGCAGCTCCCAGCCGCAGACATCTCGCCCCATACGCAGGCGTATAGCCCGACGGGGTGCCCAATCCCGCCGGGCTAAGCTGCATCGCCTCCCCCCCTTCCCCTCAGAAGTCGGGTGCCACGCTGGGAGCCCACCCAGTGTGGCAATCAGTAATGTTGCCGACGGGGTGCCTAATCCTTGGCCGGGCTGAACGCCCCCGCCTAAATCTCTTGTGCCACGCTGGGAGCCCATCCCAGCATGGCAAATGTCCCACGAGGTGTTTTTTTAATATTTTTGCCGACGGGAGTGCCTAATCCCGTCGGCTGAACGCCCAAAGTCCTTGTCCAGCACGCTGGGAGCTCACCCCAGCGTGGCAAGCGGTCCAACGACGCTTTTTTTTTTTAACCTGTAAAAAACGGTCCCGCTAGAGCATCTCCCAAAGCCCCTCCCACAACCCGCACCCACCCACTGCACCCAGCCTCCCACACCCCCCCATACCTCCGACTCCAGCGCAACGATCTTCGTGGACCGGAACACGCTCACACTCTTCAAAGCCGACCGCGAACTGAGGAAATGCCGGTAAACTGTATAATGGGCTAGATAGGAGGGGTTCAACTTTATTGAATATCTCAGGTATTTTGGGATTTTCATCACCAACATGGGTTTAGGGACTCTTTTCTCATGAATGATGTCATTGTCATGGCGTTATTCGGCCCGGCGGTGATTTCGCCGCAGTGACCGCGCAGTGACTGTGAAATCACCCTTCGGAACCGAATACCACCATGACAGTGACATCATTCATGAGAAGGGGGCCCAAAACCCCCATGTTGAAAATTTGGTGCCAAAATTCCAAAAAATAACTGTTTAACGAGCTCTGCATGCAGTGCAGTTCCTACGCAGGCTCGTAAGTTTGCGAAATTTCCAATATTCATTTCAGATTTTTCAACATTGCCATTTCACCACACCGTCTTATGAGTAGTACAGCTGTCATTTTTCACATCTCACCCAAAATGTGTTTCCGCCCTTGTAGCGCAGAATGGCGCAGTCGGTGTGCGAAATCAATGTATGGGACAAATTAAGAAAATCACAGTGACACTGTTCATGAGCAGATGTCTTGAAATGGCTATGTTGAAAATTTGGTGAAAAAATTCCTAAAAATGACTGTTTTACGAGTGTGCGTTGCACAGTTCCCACGCACGCTCGTAGGTTTGCGAATTTTCAATATTTCCACTCCAGATTTCCAACATTGCCATTTTTCCACACCTCCTTATGAGCAGTACAGCTGTCATTTTTCATATCCTGCCCAAAACGTGTTTCCGCCCATGTAGCGCACAATGGCGCAGTCGGTGTGCAAGCTCAATGTATGGGACACATTAACAAAACCACAGTGACACTGTTCGTGATCAGAGGTCTTAAAATGGCTATGTTGAAAACTGGGTGAAAAAATGCCTAAAAATGACTTTTACGAGCGTGTGTTGCACAGTTCCTATGCATGCTCGTAAGTTTGAAAATTTAATATTTTCACTCTAGATTTTCAACATGTCCATTTTATTAAACTTCCTTATGAACAGTACAGCTGCAATTTTTCATATGTCACCCAAAATGTGTTATTGCACATGTAGCGCACAATGGTGCTGTTGGTGTGCGAAAACAATGTTTAGGACAGATTAAGAAAATCACAGTTACACTGTTCATGAGCAGAGGTCTTAAAATGGCTATGTTGAAAATTTGGTGACAAAAGTCCATAAAATGACTGTGTTACGAGTGAGCATTGTGCAGTTTCCATGCATCCTCATTAGTTCATGATTTTGTAATATTTTCAGTCCAGATTTTCACTAGTGGCATTTTTCAACACTTCCTTATGAACAGTACAGCTGCCATTTTTCACAACATGGCCGAAGTGTGTTTTCACACTTTCAGTGCAGAGATGTGTGGTCGCTGTGGAAATCATTGTTCAGCACAGATAAAGAAAATCACAGTGACACTGTTCATGATTGGAGGCACCAAAATGCCTGAGTTCACAATCTGCTATAAAATATCCCCAACCTACTTATATAACGGTGTGCGTGTACAGTTTCTATGTACGCCAGTGACTTCACCATTTTTTAAATATTTTACTACACATTTGCAACATAGCCATTTTACACCTCCCATGAGAGTACAGCTGTCATTTTTACAACCTGTTCGAATATTTTGCACCTGTGGTGCTAAATCCAGTAGTCACTGTGCATAAGCAGCTTGGCTACAAACTGATATTCCCTGTTCATGAGGTGGGGTCACAAAACAAACATGTTGAAAATTTGGAGTTAAAATACCAATGAATGCCTGAGGTATTAGGCTTTTCAACTAAATCGCCCAACCCTATAGAGAATGACAGGAATCAGGGGTGTGCCTTGGGATTCTTGCCTGTGATGCTCATACCATTCCACACCCTGCAGTCACTGGAAGGCATCGAGGTATGCCTTGGACTCTTCGGCCCCAAACTTCACCCCATTCTCCTATATCGCACCCATCTCACCGTATTTCCTAATGAAATGGGGTGCACATAAGGGCCAAAGACCCCAAGGAACACGTGACACTTGTTAGTCTCTGCAGAGTGGGGTGTGGTGAAATGGCATGGCCGTTATGCCTGACGACCCAAATGCACACCCCAATGCCTGTCACTCTCTGCAGGGTGGTGGTGGGGTTGGCTTCAGTTCAATACTTCACTGCCATTCCTATTACGCAGCTCTGTAACTTCTACACTACCACTGCCAATGCCAGTAAGCAAACATTCGGCATTGACAAATGCTTGTTTAAGATCACTGCTATCAGTCTGGCACCCCATGTAGTTTCATTATATCAAAAACACATTGTTCTCCACCACCCCAAAAAAAAAAACCTTTAGCTTTCATTTGCTCATCCTCTTATTTGCTAACTCTTACCCTTATGGAATATACCAGACTGTTGAAACAGTGTTTGACTGACAGAAGGCATCCTTAGAATGGCAGAAAGAAAAAATTACTCACCTCAGTAATCTTATTTCTTCCAGTGTATTCTTCTATATTCGTAACTATATGCAGTCTGCCTCCTAAGTAGAACTGCCCGGAGAGAAATGGAACTATATGCAAATGATAGAACCTATTATTGCTCGAGACACACATTTAAACTGCTGCCCTCATCTACTGCAACATTCCATCAATGTCTCAGATTTCGAAAAATAGTCTACAAGGCAGAAATAATGTGTACCTATCTAAAACTATCTATAAATGCCTAAAATGGATTAATTCCCATAACGAAATATATATACTCTAGTGACTATTTCACTTAAACTAAAACATAAGTTTTATCCTGGAAACTCAGTTTACCAAAGGAGAAAGAGGAATCTTGCCCAGGTAAAAAGTACCCCAATGGGGTGTACATGCTCGTAGAAAATCCAAGATAACATCAGTAGGCATGCTGAGGCTCTGGTTCTGGTAAGGGAGGCAGGGAAGGGAGAGTTATGAATATAGAAGAATACACTGGAAGAAATAAGATTACTAAGGTGAGTAATTTTTTCTTCTAACCCCATGTATTCTTCTATATTCATAATTGTATGCAGACTTCAAGGCAGTACCTTTGGAGGTGGGCAGAGAACCTACTTAGGAAAGAGGCTCTGCAGGACTGCTGTTCCAAATCTGGCATCACCTCTGGACAGCATGTCCAGGCTGTAATGCTTAGTGAAAGTATGTACTGTCCTCCATGTGGCAGCTTTGCATAAGTCCAGTAGGAGGACATCCCTTGAAGCTGCTATAGAAGCAGCTGTTCCCCTGGTTGAAAGGGCCCTAAGTCCTGATGGGGCCTGCTTTCCTGCTTTTTGATAGCAGAATTGTATACAGCTGACTATCCAACGAGAGATTGATCTCTTGGTAGCTGGTGTACCTTTTTTCACATCCCCATAGGTAAGGAATAATTGTTGTTTATCCTGCCTGTGATCCTTAGTATGAGATATGTAATAACTAAGAGCCCTCTTCACATCCAGACTGTGAAGTCTACGCTCACCTGAAGTAGAGTGTTCAGTGAAAAACACTGGTAATGTAATGGATTGATTCAAATGACAATCTGACACCACCTTATGGAGAAATGTTCTATTGGTTCTGAGTACCACTTTGTCATTATGGAAAGACAAATAGTCTTTTTCCACAGATAGGGCCTGAAGCTCACTTATCCTTCTAGCAGAAGTAATAGCCACTAGGAATACAGTTTTCCAAGTGACATACTGTAGGTGGGCCGAGGACATAGGTTCAAAAGGTGGCCTCATAAGCTGAGCAATACAAATATTCAGATCCCACCCAGGGACAGGTTCCCTAATGGGTGGATACGTAAGACACAGACCCTTGAAAAACTTTTTTTAAAAATAGGGTCAGATGCAATGGAAGTGGGGCATCCCACTGAAATATAAGCAGAGATGGCTGCTAAGTAGAACTTTAGTAAAGTATGCTTAAGGCCCTGATCATGGAGGAAAGTAAGGTACTCAAGTAGGATTAGAATTCCTGCTGAGACAGGTTTGAAACTGTGCAGGGTGCACCAAGAGAGAAACCTTTTCCATTTGGCTGAATAGGTTTTCTTAGTGGAGGGTTTTCTATATCCCTTAAGTATGTGCAAAACTGCTTGGGAGAGGTTTAGGTTTGCAAATTCTATGTCTTCAAGAGCCAAGCCTTGAGACAGAGAGAGCCGAGAGTGGGATATGCTATTTTCCCTTGTTGGGAGGTTAACAGGTTGTGCCTCCTGGGAAGATGTATTGGTCTGGATACCAGCATGGATAGTAGAAGAGAATGCCAATGTTGTCTGGGCCAGTCTGGGGGAATGAGGATTACTGAGGCCAACTGGGACCTGAGCTTGATCAGAACTCTGAGGATGAGAGGGAAGGGAGGGAAAGCGTATAGGCTTCTCCCAGACCAGTCCAGTACCATGGCATCCACTGGGGCTGTGCCCCTGAGTGGGAGTCTGCAACAAAACAGTGGTAGCTTGTGGTTCTCTGGAGAGGCAAAGAGATCCACCTCCAGGGTACCCCATCTTCTGAATACCAAATTGGCCACCTGTGTGTTCAATGACCACTCGTGACGGCCCTGACTGATTCTGCTGAGGGCATCTGCTAAAATGTTGTCCTTCCCTGTGACATGGACTGCTTGCAGAGTTACTTTTATAGAGTATGCAAGATCCCACAGTTTCATGGTCTCTGAGCATAGAGGGTTGGACCTTGTGCCCCCTTGCTTGTTTATATAGTACATTGTTGTGGTATTGTCTGTTCTCACCTGTACTACACTGCCTGGTACCAAATGGGCGAAAGCTTTTAGAGCTAGGAATACAGCTCGGAGCTCCAAGAGATTAATGTGCAGAAGGGATTCTGCCTCAGACCAAGTCCCATGGATGGTGTGTTCCCCCATGTGGGCGCCCTCCCCCATGTGGGCGCCCCATCCTAGCAGAGAAGCATCTGTTGTGAGAACAAAAGAAGGGTTTGAAAAGGGACACCTTGCCTTAAGTTGTCTGAATTTTTCCACCACTGTAAGGCTTGAATAACAGCCTCTGTTACTGGGATGAGTTTTGACATCTTGTCCCTTCTTTGTGACCAATGGGACCTGAGATGAGATTGCAAGTCTCTCATTCTGTATCTTGCCTCTGACACTGTACCTGTTGCTGCAGCTATATGGCCCAGAATCTGCACATAGTGTCATGCTGGGCATGGCTGGTTTAGTTTGAAAGAGGCAGACAGGTCGAAAATACTCTGTGCCCTGTCCTGAGGGAGGAAAGCCCTTCCCTGAGTAGTATCCAGCTCTGCTCCTATAAACTGAAGCAGCTGAACAGGGGTAAGAACAGACTATTCCTGATTTATCAGGAATCCCAAGGACTGTAGAAGATAATCTGCTGTTTGCAGGTGCTCTGAGACCTGTTGTGGGGATTTTCCCACGAACAGCCAGTCTTCAAATAAGGGAAGACTAGGGTGCCAGACCTCTTTAAGTGTGACACCACTACAACTAGGCACTTTGTGAAAACCCTGGGTGCCGAGGTCAGACTGAAGGGAAGGGAAGTGAACTGGTAGTGTCCTGAAAGGAGTCTGAACCCGAGATACTTTCTGTGAGATTGCCTTATTGGGATGTGAAAATAGGCATCTTTTAAATCTAGAGATGCTAGTCAATCTCCCTGCTGGATAACTGGGAGTGTGGACCGCAAAGTGACCATCTTGAATTTTGGTTTTACCAGGAATTTGTTTAGAGATCTGAGATCCAGAATGGGTCACCAGTCCCCATTTTTCCTTTTGGTCAGGAAGTAGCGGGAGAAGAAACCCCTTCCCTTGAGGTGTGCTGGTACATGCTCCATTGCTTTCATGTGGATCAGTTTCTGTACCGCCTTTTGCAAGAGTTTGCCCTTCAAGAGGGAAGCTGGTTTGAAAACTCTTGATTTCAGAGGGGGAAGGGATTTGAAACATAGGGACAAAACCTGACTTACCACCTCCTGAACCCACCTGTCTGTGGTGATGGAGAACCAGTTCTGGAGGAAGTCAGCCTGCCCCCTACTGGCACTGGGGAGGCAACCAGGACCAACTGGTCAGGGGTTTTGTTTCGGGGTGCCTGAGCCTGGGCAGATTGGGTGCCCTTTCTGGAACTCCTCCAGCCCCTAGATCTAAAATACCCAGTCTGCTGTGGGTAGGGTTGTTGCTGAAAAGCAGCTTGGCCCTGGTAAAAAGGCCTCCCATAAGGGGACCTTCCCCTGCCCCCCCTTTCCATAAGGCCTATAAGAAGGGGTAGGCCTGTCCCTGGAGGAATTACTCTTGTAGGTGGCTTTGTATTCATCCACCTTTTTCATGTATTCCTCAGTGTGCTTGCCAAACAGGGAATTGTTTTCCACAGGAAAATCCATGGCCTTTGTCTGGGTATCCTGGGTGAGATTATTGGCCCTAAGCCATGCCAGTCTTCGTAGGGCCACCGACAGAGCCATGCACCTGGCAGCATTATCATTAGCATCAGCTGCTATCTGGAACTGATATTTAGCAGCTTCCAGGCCAAATCTAGCTGTCTCTGCCAGGTCGTCAGAGAGGGGCGAGGGAGCCTTCTCTGACATAGCCAGTACTGACTGCCACAGTATTTTTTTGTACTGTGCTGCATATGTTTGGTAAGTATCCTGTCTCACACCTAAGGAGGTAGCTAGGTACCCTTTGTTAGACATACCATGTAATTTCCTGGATTCTTTCTCAGGAGGATGGGAAGAGAGAGGAACCCTCGCCTTTTCACAGGCTGCCTGCTGCACTATGCCTTGGTGATCAGGGCGAAAGTATAAAAATTCTGCTCCCTCCCTGTCCAGGAGATATTTCCTGTCAGACTTCCTATCTATAGGAGGGACAGAGTTAGGAGTCTGTAAAATTTTAAACAAGTCTCTTTTAAAGAACTTGTTGATTGGTAAGTATACCTTTTTTGTGGGGGTTAGCCCCATCATTTCAAGGTATTCGGCCTCCTCTTCATCGTCTATCACTTCAGTGGTAGCTAAATCCAGAGCATCCACTATTTTTCTCATAAAAGAGAAGTGTGAAGAAAAATCCTCAGGCCGAGGAGGAGAGCCAAACTCCTGCTCAGGTGAGATCTCGGGCTCTATAGGTTCATCCTGTTCAGGATCCATCTCACCATAATCATCACATTCCAGTTCCTGTGATTCAGGGGCAGGAACTGTGGCAGGAGCCCTAGGAGGAGCAGATGAGCAGGGTGAGCAGGCAGAAACCCTTCTAAAACCTGCAGAACCCTCATAGCCTGAGCTATCTCTTCTGCAGAAGGCAGGCTGTGAGACACAGTAGAGACCCCTTGAGGAACAGAAGCCTGGGGTTCTAAGTGTTTGGTTTTCTTGGATTTCTTGGAGGGGGTCTGAGAGTCAGCCGGACCACTCCCCCTTTTTAAAGTGCCACAAATACCCTTTTCAGGGGTGGTAACAACAGATAAAGTGGTTTCACCCGCAGTTTTTGGTGGCTGGTTAGAGCCTGAGGGACCACCGTCCACTTTTTTCTTCAGTCTTTCCATCTTTTTCTCAATTGTTTTAGGAGGAAAGGATTTACAGGTGGCACAGTCTGCTGAAAAATGATCAGGTCCCAAGTAGACTAAGCAGAGGTCATGTTTGTCAGCTTTAGCAAAACACTTCCCCACATTTTGTACAATTTTTAAAACCTGGGGGACCAGTCTTTTTCTCTGGTTTTTCTTGTGTTTCCATTTCCAGGAGAAAAACCAATAACCGCTTACTAGTATTCAAACTAATGTGTTTATTTTTTGTTTTTTTTTGTCGGTTCAGGAACCAGTTAAAGATCCAAAAAGAACAGATAACTTGAGATATCGAACCGGGTCAGTGGTTCACAGGAACCGGGGTACTGGTTCAGAAGAACCGATCGCTCGGTTACAAAGACAGAGTTTAAAACACAGAAATTAACTAAAATATACAGAAATTATGACTTAAACTTAAGGCGAAAATGCCAAATAAACTAGAAAAGCCACGATTCCTCAGCGGTTATTCCGAACCCTGAGGAACCGAGAAATAATACTATTTTACTGCTAAACTAAAGAAACACATTTTTTAAATAATAGAATTAAATTAAACAACAAACAAAGGTAGCAGTTTAAATATTATGCTAAATAATACTTATTACACTGGAATCAGCTCAAACTGATGAGAAGGAGATCTCCAGGCATCTGACTTGTCAGGCGGAGTGAGAAATCTGAGACGTTGATGGAATGTTGCAGTAGATGAGGGCAGCAGTTTCAATGTGTGCTTCAGGCAATGATAGGTTCCATTATTTGCATATAGTTCCATTTCTGTCCGGGCAGTTCTACTTAGGAGGCAGACTGCATACAGTTATGAATATAGAAGAATACATGGGGTTAGAAAAGGGAAGTTATTGTTGATGGAGGACCTGAATATGCCAGACGTTAGCTGGAGCACCCTGGCTGCAGCCACATCAAAAAGCAGGTTTATTCTTGATGCCCTGCAAGGGGGCATGCCTCAGACAGTTAGTGGTGGAACCCACTAAGGAGGGAGCAATCTTAGACCTGGTACTGTCAAATGGGGATGGAGAAAGGATCTCAGATTTAGAAGTGGTAGCCATCTGGGAACAAGTGACCACAAAACAGTGTGGTTTAGGATCAACACAGCCACAGAGTTGCGCCATACAAAAGCAAGAGTGTTGGACTTTAGGAGGGCTGACTTTGGGAAAATGGGAGAGTGCCTCAGAAAAGCATTAGCAAACTGGCAAGAAGGAGGGGTGGAGGAACAATGGGGAAAAATCAAAACCGCCATCACAAAGGCAACAAGCCTTTGTGTGAAGCAAATCAACAAAGCAAAATGAAGGAAAAAAACACTATGGTTCTCAAAAGAGCTGGCGGAGAAGGTTAAGGAGAAAACTGTAGCATTCAGGAAGTATAAGGAAACACAGAAGGAGCAGGGCAGAGAACTGTACCAGTTAAAGCAGAAGGAAGTGGGGAAGGCAGTCAGAATAGCAAAAGCCCAAACTGAGGAAAAGATGGCCAACTCAGTTAAGAAGGGGGACAAAACCTTTTATAGGTACATTAGGGAGCGAAGAAAGATAAAAGAAGGGATAGTGAGGCTTACTAAAGGGAAGGGAGGGTGGGCAAAGGATGACAGTGAAAAAGTAGGGATACTGAATGAATACTTCTGCTCAGTATTCACAAAAGTGGAGGCGGGGGAGGTACCTAAATCAAAGAATAGAAGCACTCTGGATAGGGAGGTCGATACCAGTCCATTCACAGAAGAAAGGATCCTGAAAGAACTCTTAAAACTGAAGGTGAACAAAGCAATGGGGCCTGACGGGATTCACCCAAGAATTCTAACAGAACTAAGGGTAGAATTAGTGATACCACTGACTACCCTTTTTAACAAATCATGGGAGGATGGTGTAGTACCGGAGGACTGGAGGAGGGCAGACGTGATTCCCCTTCAACAAAAGTGGGAGCAAGGCAGAGGCGGGAAACTACAGACCTGGTAGTCTGACCTCAGTGGTAGGGAAAATGATGGAATCACTTCTAAAGGAAAGAACTGTTGAGTTCCTAGAGGCTAGTGGGGCACAGGACCCAAGGCAGCATGGATTCACAGCAGGAAGGTCATGTCAGACAAATCTAATTCATTTCATTGATTGGGTGACCAATGTGGTAGATCAGGGACAGGCAGTGGACATGGCCTACCTAGACTTTAGCAAGGCATTTGACACAGTCCCACACAAAAGATTAATATACAAGTTAGCCAGCCTTGGAGTGGGTCCCAAGGTGGTAGCCTGGGTTAAAAATTGGCTGGACAACAGGATACAGATGGTAATAGTAAACAGAGTTTACTCTGAAGAAAGGGGGGTTACTAGTGGGGTACCACAGGGTTCAATACTGGGACCGGTCCTCTTTAGTGTCTTTATAAGTGACACTGCAGATGGTCTGTAAGGAAAAGTATGCCTCTTTGCAGATGACACAAAGATATGCAACAGGGTTGATACAGAAGGTGGGGTGGAGAGGTTGCAAAGGAACTTGACAAGGTTAGAGGAATGGCCAAATATATGGCAGCTTAGATTCAATGCAAAGAAGTGCAAAGTAATGCACCTGGGAAACAAAAATCCAGGGGAAGTGTACACAAATTGGGGGTGAGATGATAACAACAGAAATGAAAAGGGACCTGGGGGTAGTCATATCAGATGACCTTAAGGTAGGCAAGCAATGTGAGAAGGCAGTAAGGAGGGCTGGTGAGATACTGGGATGCATAGGGAGAGGCATCACCAGTAGAAAACAGGAAGTTGTTATCCCTCTGTACAGACAGTTGGTGAGACCCCATCTGGAGTTCTGCGTCCAGTTCTGGAGACTTCATCTTCGCAAGGACACAGACAGGATGGAGGCTGTCCAGAAGAGGGCAACTAAAATGGTGCAGGGTCTACACCAGAAGACATACGAAGAGAGATTAAAGAAGCTTAACATGTATACACTCGAGGAGAGAAGGGAGAGGGGGACATGATAGAAGCTTTCAAGTACATCAAGGGAATCAACAGAGTCCAAGAGGGTAGCATATTTCAGAAAAAGAGATGTGCAAGAACAAGGGGGCACAATCTGAAGATAGAAGGGGGATGGATCAAAGGTAATGTGAGGAAGTATTTTTTCACAGACAGGGTTGTGGATACGTGGAACAGCCTTCCTGAGGAGGTAGTGGACTCAAAAACAGTGGGGGAATTCAAGAATGTATGGGACACACATAAGGCAATTCTAGTGGGGGGTAGGAGGAAGTAGGCTGTTGGTTAACTAGGATCTGCAGCCTATGCATTAGGTAGGGAAATGGGCATACTGGGTGGGTCAAGCGGACCTTATCTGCCGTCAAATTCTATGTTTCTATGTTAAACCATGGCTAATCATTTTTCAGAACCCATTCGTTCCCTTGGCTGAAACAAATTTGTGATTGTCTATATTCATTCAAACTATGGAACATGTGACTATCACAGGGAAACATTCCCAGAGACCTGTTATTGTCCAATAATCTATCGAGGATTTTAGACATGGCCAAAAAAAAAAATAAATCCAGTAGCTGTTAGATCTTTTAAAACTGCTTCTTTTCAGTTTCCTGAAAACTTCACAACTATGGGAACGCCATCTTACAACTCTGACAGTAGCTATCCTAAACTAAGAATGTGTCACAGAATTCAGAATGGGAATTCTGCCTACTACAGTGTGCTTGGGCCATTTTAAGAAGGCAGTTTTTGAGGTGATAGTTTGCACCTGTTATTCCAAAGGAACAGAAGCTGTTAAAACATTTCTTCCTAGACTGCCCTTTCTGTTCAAAAATTAGAGACCAATTATTATCTCCAGGCCTCTCATCTCTTATTATTAGATATGATCGCCAAATATTTTTCTGCTGCCCTCAGAAAATGTTGATACACTGAAAGGAGTAGTCACATTTTCTGTGACAACAACAGCTATTAGAGCGAAGAAATACTAACCATACAAATATGGTTTTAAGAGCCAATCTGTCTGAACTTAATATTCATTTTAAAGGTAGTCAGCTGTTACTGTTCTTATCTGATGTAACCCCCCTCTTTTTTTTTAGTTAGATTTTCTAACTGACAGTATCATGTGGATGTGTGGAGCATTACTCTACCTGGTGGCGGACATACCTATTTCTGTCCCAGCTCATACCTCACCAGCACTGTGACCACGACTGACCAACAAGAGACACTCAGCTGCTGCTAGACTGATCAGTTCTGAGGTTGCTGTAAGTGAGGTAACAATGTTGATGAGGTATGCAGGGCAACAGTACCAAATAGGTTAGCCTCCAGGTAGAGTTCTGCTCTTCAAAGCACATCTAACACTCTCGGGTAGAAAAGCTTCTTATGAGAAAAGAGAAAAGCAAATTATACTTGAAACTCAAAAGTAACACTTGGCAACTTAGAAACGTTATTTCCATCGGCATCGGCCCAATTGTGCCAAAACTCTGCAGCCCTATTTTCAAAGGGTGATGAGTTTTTGGTGAGCATTTCCACAGCTGATAGTACCTTACATCAAACAAATAATACAGGCTTCGTATTTTTGATGCAAGCTCTAAATCTGGCATCCAAACAGGCAGACCATCTAACAGTGGTCTGACAGTGCAGACAGAAGTCTGCTTTGAAAATGGGGAGGGCAGAACCAGTTTGAAATTCCTGCCTGTGGTGTGCTTATAACCAATTAATTCTTTTGTAATCCTGCATTCATGCCTCTGTGTCAATCTCAAAATGTTGTGATCAGTTTAAAACACTGAATTGCTATACTTGTCTTGGTGAAGAATGTGTGTGTGTGTGTGGTAACTGGATAGGTATGCAGGCAGACAAGATTCCTAGGCTCTGATTGGTCACTGCTGACCTTCAACAGTGATGTTATCCCACCACAACTTCTCGCATATTCAAAAAGCAACTGTCATGCATTATTGCTTAATTATCCTACTCCCATGTAAGCAGGTTTTGACCACTCAGGAAGCGGGTCATTTCATCCCCATTTTATAAACAGTTCTTCTAGTAGAACAATATTTGTTCCTACATCCCATTCAAAGCTTAACTGTTCATTGTTCTAATATTATGCAATTAGTCTTCATTGGTGGGTGGTCTCCTTACTGTACATGGCAAAAATAAAACTACCTGTACTATAAGTTAACAGGGCCTCAGAGGGGTGACTGTTATGGTATAAGAGATACTGAATATAAGGTTTGAGTGACAGGACTGCGAAGCAAAGCTAAGCAGTTTTGTCTGCCCAAACCTCACGAGAGGTGTCTTTTATACTGTAAATCTTAACTCCCCAATATAGTTTATCCTCCGCAGAGCTAGCAGGCGATCCGGCCCTCCCTTAGAGGGACTCGCCTTTGGCAAGGCTTTCCTGCATCCACCCCACCTGGCCATCCCCCATGGGTTATTCCCTCATGACAGGGCTGGCGGTGAGCAGTGCTGGCCTCCCCCCACTCCCGAAAGCCAACATCTAGATTGTCGGGGGGGAAGCGTGGGCGCAGCCTGACGTCATGCAGCCTGCCGGCTCTGATTCCTTTTTCCACTTTCTCCCCGGACCCACACACAATGGGCAGGGTGACTGTCTCCACCTTCGCAGAGGCAGTCTTATGCCCTGTGCGTGGGTCCATCCCTCTCCAGCATTGCACCTGTGCTGACCCCCAGCCTCCACTGGGTGTCTGCCTACAGTGCGATGTGATCACACCACCCGAGGAGGAGGCTGTCAGCAGATGCTCAATCCTTCCTTGCCCCAGCCAACCCCCAAGCGACCAGAGTCTGTTCCCGATCCAGAGTCACCAGTGTGGCATGAGGTAAGGCATCCAGCGTCTCAGCCCTCTGCACCATGGGGTTGGCCTGTTATTTTAAATCACTTGGGTTTAGCCACAGTGATTTATAACAGATTTAGAGAATATTTTTTAAATGTACTTATTTAGTTGTCCCCCCCCCGCACTGAAGTGAAGTGCTCTACCCTAACGCTCTTGCACTAGAGCACAGTGTACACAGAATAAAATGTACAGTGGGTCTGCACACGGATTGGCTGAAATCAAGATAGTGATTTATAATTACAAACACACAAAAGAAAGAAAAAAAAGACTGCTGTACTGTAAACAAGGATTTTCACTTTTGGCATCAGCACTGTTCGTATACCAGACTGAATGGATGTGCATTTATTTACTGTTTGTTTGTTGGCCGAGAACAGAGGGCTAGAAAACACTGTCTATTTTCAGCCTTGTCCCGGGTGGGGGAGATACAGATACAAACCAACTAAAACAGAACCAGATTAAGCTGTTGGTGGTACTTTACCGAATGGGGAAATTTCTCCAAGATAATAGGGAAATTGCCCTGCTCTTTTCTGTATGACCGTATGTCAGATTTTCTTTTCAATAAAATGTGCCTGCTCTTTTTGAGAAGTGCCACTGGATCTTTAACATCCACTGGAAACCACAAACCACCAGGAAAGGCAAACGGGACCTCAGGCTGATGTCTAATCCAGGATGGCCGCTGCCCCCCCCCCACCATACAGCATCTCCTTCATACTGCACTTAGGTGCCAATGTTTAAGGTATGAGCCCAATTCCACAGCCTTCCGGCCCAGAAGTGGATGTGTTACCAACACTGACAATACTCACAACATTTTTACGGTTTAACTATATAATCTGATCTCTGACTCAGTGGATCAAGGGCTCAAGTTTGAAACCTGGGACTTGGGGCTTACACCAAATGTTAACGCCTCAATGTTGATGTATGGTCAATGTGCCATATTTATTTTGTCTGTACATCTATTTATTCTCCAGATGTATGGTTTTTAACCCACATTGCTCATTACTATTAATATCACTATGATTTGACCATCTAGGCCTGGGCCATACCTGAAAAAGGTCCCTTGGATAAGTGCACTTACTCAGTCAACAAGCAAACCAACACATACAAAATAACTAAATAAAATAAACGCAGTACCGAGGACAGAGGAACATGAAAAGGGAGGCATGAAGGGGCTGCTACATATTCTCAAGTTAGAGGAAGTGAAGGAATCTTGTCTTAAAGAGTAGCTTCTTACCTGCAGAGTTGCTGCTCCCCCAAACATATACTAGAGCTCACCTGTCCCAGAGTTGATTTCCATACAGATTCCTTTATTTTTTGCCATTTGAAAGAGTTATATCCCTCGTAATTTTCAAATTGGACATCTAAGCAAAAAATGGAGCCACTTCCTCATGCTGCCGACACACCCCCACACAGGCACATGCAACCCCATTTTGTGATGCCATAAAACGAACACCATGTGTGAGCGCTCCATTGACTTGAACGGGGACAATTTTTCTATACATTTTATTAATATTTAGAGTTGCGATTTTAATTAATCGAAGCAACTGCTAGACTAACAGGGACCCTGTTAGTCGAGCAGTCACTTTGATGTCAAATTTGAAAATTATGAGGGATATAACTCTTTCGAATGACAGAAAATAAAGGAATCTGAGTGGAAATCAACTCTGGGCCAGGTGAGCTCTGGTATACATTTAGGGGGACCAGTAATTAGGAAGCTGCGCTTTAAGAAGGATAGCACTAGCATGCATGAAAAGAACAGAAGTGGTATCCTGACCAGAAATCCCTGCCCCCCCCCTTGCCAATGGGTCTAGAGTGATGCACCTGTTCTATAACAATATCTGAAGAAACAGTGAAGTACAAAACAGTACTTTTTTCTGACAATTTTTTGCTACTGTGCCATAGAAATTTCCAGTTTCCAGTTAGGTTCTTGTTTTGACCCATAGTATCTTAAACCAGCGGTTCCAATGTGACCCATGTTTTAATACCCTGGCACTGTCACATACAGTGTCTTTAATGCACACTGCATCCCAAAGCACTTTACAAACCATGAACAGCTGTTTGTTGTAGCAGCCATCAAAAGTGCACAGGGTAGTTAAGGAAACGGATGGATGTCAGGAAAGTTCCGAGAGGATTTAACAAAGAGAGCAGATTAAATATAGAGAGGCTGAGGAACTTGCTCATGGTCAATGCAGTAAAGGGGGAGATTCAAACCTAGACCTCAAGGAGAGACAAAATTCAGAATGTAGCTCTTGTCCAGGACAAGTGGCAAAAATAAAACTACTTGTCTTACCAAGAAACCTGGTGGGTTTGCTAGTCAGTTCCTAATAGGAGGCTCAACAGTATAATCTGGTTCAAGGTCAGTTGGCATTCATCTGTATCCCCCTACCCCAGGTTTTGCCTGGAAATAGGCAGGATTTGTCTAGTGCACTTACCCGGTCAACAAAAAAAGGAAAAACTAAACTAAATACAGTTGCCAAGCTGCCTGTTGGGCTACTTTGAAAGATATAAATAGTACTCCAATTTATAATAAAAATGACTGTCTACTGAATTCTTCAATCCCTATAGGGTCACCACGCTCAAAGTTCTGTGCTCTAACTATTAAAAGGGAAGACGCGGCAGTAATGCTGGTCCAAATTTGCACTGTGTGTGTAAAAAACATTTACTTTTTGTTAATGACCAGGGACAGTGAGCTCATTGACTTTATGAAGAGGGATAACCTAGCTTTCTTGGAAGCACAAGGGACTGTACCCATGCAGAGCGAGAGGTTAAGGGGATCAGAGATAGAAGAGTCTATAGCAAGGGCAGAAAGATAAAGGAATTTAGGGTCAAGCCCAACAGGGCTACTGCCTTTGGATTGTTGAGCAGTAGTACAGCAGAGAGAGTAGCAGCAGGAATGGTAGGGGTGGAGGCCAGCATGGCCGGCCTGGTAGTCTTGGTGCAGGCACAGCAGAGATGTCAATACCTGGTTGCATGTAGGTGCCAAGTGATGGTCTCTAGCTTTGAGGCAAGTGATGAGCTCAGTAAAGATCCAAGGAAGGTGACAGCCCTTGATATGGGACCAGACAGGAGTGCGCCTGTCACAAATGGATGAAAATCAACTAGAGACATATGAAACAGCATCCTCTACATCAGCGGAGGTAGAGATAAGGGACCAATCAATGAGTAGAGATCTGACAGGAGGGCAGTCAGGTCAAGTGACCTGAAGGATGGTAGTTAAAATACTTTGGTGGGGGTAACGTTTGGACAGTGAAGTCTTCTGTCGCACCATAGACCATGCAATGATCACTTCGGCATCAGGGAGGGTACCTGCACCCACTATGTTGACGGTCCCTGCACTACCTTTACTGAACTGTTCCTGTGTATCTGCAGTTTCTGTACAGCCATACTGAAGTTAATCATCCCATTTCCAAATCTTAGTAGATTAGTGCACTGGGTCACACAGTAAGTATTTCACTCTGGCAGGCTCGAACATGTGACATCCTGGCCTGGCGGTATTGCCACCACGTGCAACACTTAACCGAATTCAAGAACGAGCTTAGTTCCTCAGAAGGCTAGCTGGGGGAGGAGGACTGAGCATCCGAGGGTGAGCTCTCCCTAATGGGGGAAGGGGTGAAGAGATGCAGCTACCAGCGCTATGCTGATCCCCAACACTGGCCTGGAGTGACCTTGACTGGAAGCTCTGACTTGGGCAAGGATCAGCTAAAGTCAGCACGCTGTGTGAAGAAGTGCGCACAGCTGAACACTGTGCATCATAGCACTTCTGCTTCTCAGTGGACTGGAGGGAACAGCTGGCTTGCCTGGCAGATGATAGCCTTGTGTGGCTGTGGGATGCTGGGAGGATATCTCCCGAGCACCCTAGGGATGCTCTGGAAGGACATCCACCGGGGAACTGGATATCCCCCCCCCCAATTCTTTTCATGACTCTGCTTTGGTTCCGGAGAACTCTCTCAGGCATCCACTTACCCTCAGCTCTACCTCTGGACCTGAAACTCCTCTTCCTCCTGGCAGTCCGGCTATCCCCTCAGCTCTGAGCCTCCTGAGGTGGGGCAGCCCTATCCGCCCAGGACACTCTATCTGGAATTCTGGCTGGGCTTGGCCCAGGAGTTGAGTGAGTCCGGCCAGTTGAGTGTTGCTGAGAGGGTGGTGTCGTCGCCTATCCCCAGCGGCGGGGATTTTCTTAGTTATGTCCTTTCCCTCCCCCCCCGGCAGAGCTTGGGCATGCAATGACGCTTGGGACATCCGTCAAGTTTGTGTCCCTCTTAAGCCGTGCCTCTCTACATTGCAGTGCCTCCGTAGCCACCTGGGGGCGCTGTAGTACTGGGCAGTCACCTGGACCCCCCCACGAGAGAGAGAAGAGCAATCCTCTGAACACTCGATCCTCTCTCTCCCTTCTGCCGACCCCGGTAGCCCAGGCTCATTCCCGAACCCGGGTCGCCGGCGTGGCATGAGGTGTTGCGTCCAGTGCCTCAACCCTCAGAGCCACTGGGCTGGCTGAGAGGAACTGGATATTAATGGCTGCACCCTCATGGAGTAGTAGATGGACCCAAAGTGGGTGGGGGGGAGTGAGAAGGAACACCCCAGTGTGATGCGGGCTGACTGATCTGCCAGGATCACTGGTTTGGGGGGCTCTGTGGATTGGGAAGCAGGCACTGACAGTAACTGAAGGAGGTTTGGGCAAGTCTGGGAAATACTGGGGGGGGGCCTGTGACAGTAAAGTTACGTAAGAACTTGCCGTAACAGATAGATCTTCGAGAAAGGCTCTTGCAGTAGGTAATTACTTGTAGGACTGTGCCCCCTGGCGTTAGGACCACAAGGAAACTTTTGCTAGCAATGTCTGATGGGGGACCACCCACCCGTCACGTGACTGATGTCAGTATGACACTATATAGTAGGTGGTCCCCACGTCCGCCCTCCAGTTCTCCCGCCGGAGACCTCCAAGAGGCGCGACAGGAGAATGGGAAAGAGGTGAGGCTCCTGGAGCCAAGAAAAGGCTCAAGGAAAGGAGCTACAGATTACAAAGGGGAAAGGTGGGAGGGGAAAAAGGTTACCTACTGCAAGAGCCTTGCTCGAAGATCTACTGTTACGGTAAGTTCTTACATACCTATACTATCTTACTTTGACAGGGTTCTTGCAGTAGGTAATTACTTGTAGGATTGAGTTCCGAGCAATAAAAGTCCGAGGGACAGAAAAACATGGGAGGCTGGAACTGAAAGGATAATAAGCAGCCAGAAACTTAGCACAGGAGTCCCTGGAGGACTGCCAGTCTGAAACCAGCCCTGCGCCTAGAGGCAATGTCCAAACTATAGTGTTTAGTGAAAGTGTGAACGGAACTCCAAATGGTGGCTACGCAAATCTCTGCGGCTGACACATTTCTGAAATAGGCTGTAGAAGCAGCCATACCCCTGGTAGAATGTCCTTTAACCAGCCCCAGAAGGACTTTACCATACCTCTGGTAACAAAAAAAAAACAAAGCAGTTAGCCAACTACTTGGAAAGACATTGTTTGGAAACTGGTGCACCTTCTGTCTTTGGTGCGAGAGAAACATAAAGTTGGTTTGTTTTTCGGATATTTTTTGTCCTATTAGTGTAATAACGTAAAATTCTGTGAACATCTAATGTGTGCAGAATTGTCTCCCCCTGATTTGTATGCTCAGGGTAATATTCTGGCAGCTGAAGAGACTGATTCAAGGTAGTCTCTGAGACAATTTTTTGAAGAAACTTAGGATTAGTGTGCAGAGCCACCCAGTCACTGAAAAATGAAATAAGGCTCGTTACACATCAAGACCTGAAACTAAAAAGAGCACTTTCCAGGACAAAAAGCGGATGTCACATGCACTTGCCAGTTCAAAAGGAGGCAAGGTCAATTTCTCCAAAATAAAGTTAAGGTCCCACGGTGGAGCGGGGTTATGCACCAGGGGTTTCAGATGCAGAATTCCTTTTAGGAAGGTTTTCCAAACCTCCAACTGAGCCAGAGTTTTTCTCCCCAATAAAACATGGTAGGCAGAAATGGCCAACAGATGGACCTTCAGTGATGAATAGCTCAAACCCAGGTCAGAAAGGTGAAGAAGATACTCATAACGGGACATAAAAAAGGATCCCAACCCTTCGAGGTGGCCCAGATGGAGAAGCGCTTCCATTTCATGGCATATGTAGTTCTGGTAGAAGGCATTCTGGCCTCTACCAAAATCTGAGTTACCCTAGGGGAAACTCCAAATCTGGAAGCAACTATGTCTTGAGGAGCCACGTGTGAAGATGAAGGGACTTCAGCCCTGGATGAACTAACGTGCCCCCTTCCTGAGTCAGAAGATCGTGACAAAGTGGTAGAGGAACCAGAGACTCCATTACCAGCTGTTGAAGCAGCGGAAACCTTATTTGCGAGGAGAAAAAGGGAGCCATCAGAATCATTTGAGCTCCTTCTGTTTGCACCTTGATCAGCACTCTCTGTAAAACTGGAAAGAGAGGGAAGGTGTACAGAAACCAACAAAGCGACAGAGCGTCTTGCCAGAAAGCATCATGCATGGGCTCTAGCAAGCAAAACTTGGGAAGTTTTGCATTTGATGGGGCTGCAAACAGATCCACATCTAAAACAACCCCAGAGGTCGAAGATGTGATCTACTACCTCCTGCTCTAGCTCCTACTTGTGCGTTCTTACCATGGTGCAGCTGAGACTGTCTGCAAGAACGTTCTGCATGTCTGGAACGTGAACTGCCAGGAGGTGAACTCTGTGCAGGACAGCCCAATTCCAGAACCACATCACTTTTCTGCATACAGGATATGAGCGGGTGCCCCCCTGCTTGTTGACGTACCACACTACGCACATGCCTGATTGGACCAACAGTGTAACCTGTAGAAGCACGTGCTGAAAAGCGTAGAGTGCATACAGAACTGCTCTCATTTCAAGCACATTTATGTGCAAGTGTAGTTCTGCAGGTGACCACAGGCCCTGGGTCCTGTGATTCCTGAGATGGGCACCCTATCCCATCCCCAACGCGTCCATGGTCAGGATTTTGGAGTAAGAAGGGGCCTGGAAAGGAACTCCTCAGGTAAGATTGTCAGAGTTCTGCCACTACTGCAGATGTATCTGCATTGGGCCAGAAACTAGGACACAGCTGTCCAAGTCATCTGCCCTCTGGTCCCATTGAGACCAGAGAGTCCACTGCAAAATACACATGGGAAGCCTGGCCAAGGGAAGCACGGGGATGGCCATTGCCATAAGGCCAAGAAGGCAGAGGACCACCCTGGCTGAAGTGTGTCTGTTGGAAGCTACCAGATGGGCCAGGCTCTGCAGAGTCTCTGCTCTGTCCAGGGGGAGGAAGACCATACCCTGGGCCATGTCCAGAACCACCCCAATAAATTGCAGGCACTGGGAAGGAGCGAGCTGTGATTTAGGGTAACTGACAGTAATACCCAGTTGCTCGAAAAGGTGCAGTGTAGCTGACAGATGCCTCCAACCCCTCCCTCGAAGGGGCTGCAAGAAGCCAATCATCAAGATAGGGGAAGACGTAGTGCCCCTGTCTCCTCAGAGCCCCTGCCACAACCACAAGACACTTGGTAAAAACTTGCGGTGCTGAAGACAGGCCAAAGGGGAGGGCTTTGAACTGGTAATGCTCCCCTTGGAAAGAGAACCTGATGAATCTGCGGTGAGGTCAAAACACTGGGATGTGCAGGTACACATCCTGCATGTCCAGGGCACAAAGCCACTGTCCCTTGGACAGGGGAGGCAGCAGGCTTTGGAGCATCAGCATCCGAAACCGCTTGTATTCTACAAATAGGTTTAGGGTGTTGAATTCTAGTATCGGGTGCAGATCCCCCTTCTTTTTTGGAACCAGAAAGAAGTGGGAATAGAATATGACCCTCAACCTCTTTGAGGATGCTCCAGAACTTGGCAGTATTGTTTTTGTTGTCTTCCAGGACTGCTTGGAAATATCTAGCTTTTTCAGACCTAATTAGTTTGGTGCAGCTGTTTCTAGAGACACGAAAGGCAAGCCAATCGGCATCAGAGTGAGATTTCCTAGCTCTTTTCCACCAAAAGTCTCTATCCTTGAGGGCTGTCTTTAAGATGGGAGAGAACCAGCTAGGAGGTCTTTTCTTGGACTTGATCAGCTTAGGGGGCAATGTTTGTCTATTAGACCCGCTAAAAGGCTGTGAAAGATATTAAATGCCTCATTGAGGGAAAAAGTTAGGTAGAAGTCCTGCCATCTGATGTTGCCCAGGTCATTTAGGAAGGCATTCTGGCAGAACCTTTTTAAGCACTTTTTCAGCTTAAATTTAGAGGCTGGCTATTTGGGGAGAATGTCTGATGCAGGCAATGGCACAATGATAACTTAGGTGGTTGAAAAACACCCTGGTATGCGAAATGTTGAGGTTTGTTAACTAACATGAGGTCCAGAAGGGTGCTTTGGTCGGGGTTTTTTCTGTTGGGTCTGGTGGCTGCAGGGCTTATTTGTGCCAACCCACATGCATCACAGAAGTCCTTGAGCTTCTTGGAGTTCTCATCATTCCAATTTAGGTTGAGGTCCCCCATTAGAATGCACTCGGTGTTAGCCATGTCGCTTAGACTTTGAAGATGAGGTAGGAGGGCCGTGCCACCAGAAGGCAGTCGACAGCATGCAGCAATAAGGAGTGCCTTTTCATTGGAAAGCATCATTTTTAGTGCCAGGAATTCAAATTCTTTAGTCTTAGAGGTGCAATCAATGACTATGACAGAGAATTTGTTCTTAACATAGATTCACGCACCCCTCGGGATGGTCTATCACACCAGAAGTAGGTACTGTACCCGGTATATTGATTAAGCTTTGTCACAATTCAAGTAACCAAGTTCCGATATCATAAGGAAGTCAGATAATGCATGTAATATTCATGTCTGAATCAGGTCAAGCTTCTTAAGTATACTACAGACATTCATATGATGGAAGCTGATGCCCTTGTATTGGGGGAGGTCCGCAGGGGTGTTTAGAGAAGCAGGTGGGCCTGAATTTGTTCGACATTTCCAGAGCAAAGTAAAAGAAACAGTAGTAATTTCCTGAGGCAATTTATTATCCTACTGAGTAACCACTTATTACGCCGCTTGGCATGGAGAGGTTTTGAGGTGTCTGAGTTATGGCCACTAGGATGTTTTGTTAAGAACAGAGCATATATGAGACTTCCGGTTCTGCCTCCTCTGGTGATGGCTGCATAGCGCACTCGCTCTCATGTAACCCAAGCAAAGAATACCTCCATCAGGTCTGATAAAATAATTTGGGGGGGGGGCTGAAATCGGCATCTTAATAGGTAGCAAAGAGGTACTTACAGCATAGAAGGGCAGTATTTGGCAGTGTTAAAAGCAGCTGGTCATAAATTCTCTACCCTGTACCCTGCCCGACTCATGATACATTTGCCTGAGGGAAAGAGGGAGTTTACCACAGCACTGGAAGCCGAAGTGGAACTTTCTAAATTGGGGCTGAAATTTTCAGACAAACCGCTGGAGCAGTGGGATCCCTCCACGAGGTTTTCACGTTGGCAAGCTAACCAAAACAAGCAGAAGAGGCAACAGAACAACCTAGGAGAAGTGCAGAAAGCCCTGGCTGTGTACCGAAGAAACGACCCTGTTGCAGCGACCTGAAGGGAAGAGACGTTTGCAATCTTATGGACATTTCATGTCATAAACTAGGTGGGTGCTTAGGGGGGAAGGGGTCCTCTTGATAGAGTTTTCCTCTTTTTCCTCTGGATCCCTTCCTTGGTGGTTTGACTCTAGGCTAAGAGTGGTTCCTCTAATTTTGGGCCTGCATTAAGCCATTTGTCAGTCATATGGGGAGGAGACCAGGGCCACCCCCCTTCCCACTTAGCCATTAAATAAGGCCTATTAAGCCTACTGCACTATTATTTGAGAAGTAGGGAAACAACAGATTTTTTATGTGTCCTTGCTCTTTAAAGAAACTAATTACTTCAGAGACTCACTACAGACTCTTGTTGCATTTTATGTTTTATAATCCGGAACTATACTGGCAATGGAGCAAAACTATTTCTTTAGAGGCCCCTATGCCATCTGTTTTCCATTCTAACAAGGCTTTTTCTTTTCTAGCCCACATGGCAATCATGAAGTAATGGTATCGGGGGGAAGGGTGAGAAATGAGATAGGATGTGGAGCATACTCCGAGGAATGCTATCCTTCCCTAAATATTGTTTTTCCTTTTTTGGTATGTCTCTTTTTTGGGATACACTTACTGGGTATCCTGGAGGTCCCAGACAGTTGCGACCTGGGACTACCTCCATCTTCAGAAAGAGCTCAACAAATACATGGGGTTCCTCATGAGGGTTCAGGGAGGAACTTCTATACCTCCCCACTTATGGAAGTCACCGATTTAAGCAATGACAAGGTTTTATTAATCAATGTCATTTACAGTGTAAATAGTTTTGTTATATTGAAAGTCAGGCTGTTCACTAACTTATGGTTATATGTAAGATTAAGACTACAAGATATACGGGATATCTGGGAAATGTATATCATCACGCAATGCAAACAGAGGAGTAATACTTATGATATACAGCATACTGTTAGAAATACAGCTTTGGCTGGGCAGGGCAATCTGACCTTACTGCAGAAGACGCCCCTTAAAGCCCAGATTTCAGTAAGAGGTCTTTCCCTTACAAACCATTACACGAGATGGCTATCATGTGCAGCCAGGGCAGGGGATGTTGGATGGTGTCCTGTCCATCAGAGGGAGCCTTTTTTTTCTGTTTAATCAGTTATGATGGATCCTTCGATAGGGTTTTTATCATTGAACATTAATGGTATTAATAACCCTATTAAGCACTCTAGATTGCAGCAGTACCTGCGCCAGCAGAGGGTGGATCTTATTTTTCTACAAGAGACACACTTGTCTCCTTCAGAACACAAGAAACTTGTTGCTTGTCGCAGGTACACTGTAACAGCTTCTTCCAGTAAGACCGGCAAGCACAGGGGCACTGCCATACTGATTCCTGCTGGAATGCCCTTTCTGAAGGAAGCTGAGAGGATTGACTCTAATGGTTATTTCACTTTTGCTCAAGGACGTCTTTATGACTCAGCTGTTATGTTGGTGAGTGTATCTTTTCCCCCAGGGGCCCCCCTGGTCCACGTGAAAAGGTTTTTCAACCAGCTTTTGGATATACAGCAGGGTATAATTATAATAGGGGAGACTTTAATATCACCCTATCCCCCCACCTGGATGCCTCTCATCCCCATAAGCATAGGACTAGTCCTTCCCAGAAATATTTCAACGCCCAGTTGCCTATACTGTGTCTGACAGATGTATGGCGTCAATTTTGTTTCCTGCAAAAGAAGGTTTTACTCATTTTCCCCCCAGACATATACCTCCTCTCGCCTAGACTATTTTTTTTCTCTCTACAGAACATGTTGCAAAAATTGGAGACATTAGGCTAGGAGCTCTTCTCCTATCCAATCACACCCCAATGATATTAAAATTAGACACTGCAGCACCTAGGAAGACCACCCTTTGGTGGCTGAACACCTCAATCCTAAAAAAAACCAGAGTTTAAGACAATGATGGAGGACCGGCTTCCCCAGATAATTCGAGAAACATAGAAACATAGAATTTGATGGCAGATAAGGACCGCTTGGCCCACCTAGTCTGCCCATTTTCCTACCTAACAGATAAGCAGCAGATCCTAGTTAACCAACAGAGAAAATCAATCCCCAGAGATTTCCTCAGCAGTGTTGTGGGGTACGGTTAAGGCTGTCCCTTGGGGTGAGATAATTTCATATACAGCCCAACAGAGGAGAGTCAAGGAAGCCAGATACAGACAGTTGCAAGATAGGATAGCAGAACTTCAAAAAGCTAGACAGGAAGGGCACATAATTCAGCCTACAAGAATTGTGGAAAGTGCAGGCTGAGCTCCAAAAAAATCCTAGATTTAAAGGTACAAGCTGCACTTTTATATACTAAAAGCACTTTCTATGAGGGAGGACCCAGGGGAGCTAGGCACTTAGCCAGGCGAACCAGAACGTTCAAGCAGAAAGCTACAATCACTGCAATTAAGGATCCTAGATCTGGTAACCTTCTTCATCGAGGCCCAGAGACAGAACAAGCTTTTCAAAAATGTTATACAGAATTATACTCTGAAAAACACCCCCCCAAGAGGTTAGAACCTTTCTGAGTAAGCTATGTATTCCCAAGCTTTCTACGATATAACAAGCCTCATTACTGAGTCCAATCACTAGACAGGAAATCCAGCTGGCTATTAAAAAAACCAAAACCATGAAATCACCAGGTCTTGATGGCTACTCTGCTGAGTGGTACAAGGTTTTTTCCCCCTTTATTAAGCCCCTTGCTGTTTCAGGTTTTCCAAGATGTTCAGAATGGCAAACCACCTCCGGACTCCTGGCATTATGCTGTGCTTTCAGCCATAGCAAAACCAGGAAGGGGTCCCCATTCCCTCGAATCATGCAGACCCATATCTGTATTCAATTGTGATTATAAGATATACATATCTATATGGGCCCAGCGTCTGGATCATATACTACCAGAAGTAATCCATATGGACCAGGCAGGCTTCTTACGACAGAGGCAAACTGCAGATAATACTCTCAGAACATTCCACCTGCTGGACCATATGACCAGTAGTCCTCTTCCTTCAGTATTAGTGAGTTTAGATGCCTTTAAGGCTTTTGATAGGGTCTGTTGGGACTTTCTACGGAAGGTCCTAGAGGTTTTTGGATTCCCAGAGCAGTTTGTTACATGGCTTAGTCACATATATTCGGCCCCCAAAGCCTTTTTAAAAATAAATAGAGCAATTTCCACCCTGATTCCCTTAGAGCAGGGCACCCGTCAGGGATGCCCTCTCTCCCCACTACTATTTGCAGTTAATATTGAGCCTTTAGCTCTGGTGGTCTGGCAAATGGATGATGTAAAGGGGGTAAAGATGGGAGAGGATACCTTCACAATAGCCCTATATGCAGACAATATCCTACTGTCTTTATCAGATCCAGAAAATTCTCTTCGGGCTCTCTGGAAAATTATTACTCAATTTTCATTAGTTTCAGGATACAAGATAAATTCTACAAAAACAGAGGTTTTGACTTTCTGCTTTTCCCCTTCTCCATTGCTTAGAGCTTATTTACCTTTTAAATGGTGAGGGACAAAGCTGAAATATCTGGGTATACAGTTACCTCGAATCAAAATATTGATCACACTGTCCTGATAAATTATGAACCTCTCACTCAGACAATAGAGAATGACCTTCATACTTGGTCTCAGCTACGTTTCTCCTTCTATTCAAGGACTGACCTTATTTGAAGGAATATATTGCCCAGACTACTGTATTTGTTTCAAACCATTCCTGTCTTGCCCCCCCTTTTATATTTTATATCTTGGAATAGGGCCTTAGCTCGATTCGTCTGGGCTAGCAGGAAACCTCACATTCTTTGGTCCATCCTACAGCTACCAAGAGACAAAGGAGGGTTGGGATTACCTGATCTGGGTAAATACGCACAAACAGCTACCCTGGCTATGATACTGGGGTGGATTGATCCAAATTATAGAATACCTTGCAAAAAGCTAGAGATTACACTAAATCACATTCAAGATATTAAAAATGTTCTGTTTGAACCGGGAGAGCCCCTCCCAGGGCAGAAGGATTATCACAGGGGAATGCAAAGCAGTATGACAGTCTGGGACAAGCTTAGATCCTCTCAGGAACTTGCCCCGGTCCTTTATTTTCTACAACAACTAAGGCTAGAGACAAAGAATTTTCAGGGCCCCCTAACTAAGACTTTAAATGGCTGGCATAATAGATGTCTAACTTTCGTTTTTTTCAGATTAGACAACCAGGGTATGTTACCCTTTTCCACATTAAGAGACGCCTATGGGCTACCGCCAGAAACTAATGTAGCTTATCAGCAGAAACAAGCCTATCTGGCCAATAAGGCTCCTCAATGGAACCGCCTCCCATCCCCATCTCCTCAATTACTGATAATTATTATATCTTTCATAAAGAGAATAACCCCCCCCCAACCTGATTGAAACACTGTATACGGGATTGCAGGAGGTTACTAGAGACTCAACTTTGGGGGTCCTGGCTGCTTGGAATCAGGAATTATTGGTACTTGTCTCAGAAGATCTCTGGTTTAAATATATCAGGTTATCTCGTGGAATATCTCTAGCACCATACTGGCGGGAATTTGCCTGGAAAGTCAGGCTTAGATTTTTTAATACACTAGCTAAACTGGCGAAATTTACTGATGGCCCAGTAGGAAGCTGCTGGAGACCTTGTGAGGAAAAGATGGCTGGACATGTACACATCTTCTGGTCATGTTCAGTGTTCCTACCTTTTTGGGGAGAGGTGGCGGAAACCCTGGGGGAGTTGGTGGGAGAGGAGGCTGTCCTAACTCCTGAAATGGTCTTGCTTTCACTACCTCCCATAGGCCTCCATATTCTGAGGGGCCCTCTCTTGATTACTTATATATTGATAGCTAAGAAAGCAGTTACCAGACTATGGGGCCGGACCTCACCTCTGACCAGAAGGGAATGGTCCACAGTCATGAAAGAAGTATACTATCTGGAAAGACTGGTGGCTAGTCATTTAAACAGAAAAGATAAATTTGAACTCCAATGGAGGAAATGGGTCCTCTATATGTCAGTACAAGATCCTCATTTGATCCCATAATGAGTGACAAGAGAAGTGACCTGATGTTGAGAAAGGCGAGGGGGAGAGAGAGAGATTCAAGGGGAAGACTTATCATTTTAGTACTAGTATACAAGGATCCTTTTCGGGATGGATTTATTTATGGCTGTATTTGAATTATGATCTTGTGCCCATAACTGTAATGCATTGTGTGCTGCTTGAGTTATGCTTGATTGTATTATATGATCTCTATAATGTACTGTATCCCATATGTCTCATATATTAAAACAAATAAAAATACAATTAAAAAAAAAGAATAGAGCATATATGACTGTTTTAACCGTCAAGTTCAGAGGCATTCTATCGTATTTGTTGGACAATGCCTGTGAAAAGATATGCAGGACAATGAGGAAGTCATCCCCAAGGTGTGGTGCCATGTGCTGTTATGAGAGTGCAGAGCTGGGTAGCCATCTAGAGGGGAGCACTGGCCTTGGTTCGACTGGGCAACTGGAATTCGATATGTTGTGTGGGTTAACAGGATGAAGCAGCTAAGCAAGAAAATATCCTCCTGTGGCATTATTTGGGATGTTATATCCTGTTAAGAGGCAGTACAGGCAGTTATAACAGTACCAGTGTGTAAGGAGCTACTATAAGGAGGCAGAGCTAGCTAGGGGTGGAAGTTATCAATTAGGAGAGACTAACTGTGAGCAGACCAATGGGAGTGCAAGGGGTTGGCCTAGCTCTCGAGGAAAGAGCATTTAATAGAGGCCGGTGTGGGCGGTGTGGGACAAAATACAGTACTCAGTTTAGAGCAAGCGGCAAGGTGCAAGGAGAGAGGGAGAGGAAGGAAAAAGCCGCGGAGAGCAGAAATCTCCTAGTGGCCAATCCCAGTAAAAGCCGTACGGGCAGCAGCCAATCGGCAGAGTCCAATATATACTGTGAGGGTGCCACTCCTCAGTACTCACAATCAATTCCATGAAATGCTTTAAGATACATCATGGGGGGTAAAGGAAAATATAATTATGAGATTCAATACACATATTGCTGCAAACTGAGTCCATGAGCCATGTGGAATAAACTTGACTGTTAATTAAGAAATACAACCTCCAAAGCCCTCCTGCTCCACCAGGGAGCAAGGTATCCACCACGTATAGTCCAACTGTTAAAAGCACAAAATGTGCAATACCAAAGTAAAATGTTTTCATTTAGAACCTCATATTATTATTTATGATCTAGGAGCTTCTGTTCCAAGGCAAATTATACCCATAGACAGGTGTCTGCAAAACGACAGCTATTCCCAAAGCTGGAGCTTACAATTTTGAAACATTTAACAACAGTAATAAACAGTAAATGGCACCTTGGGTATGCAGGAATACAAGCAATAAGAAAAAACTGTATTGGTATAAACATAGCACACCACAGCTGGAGTATATTGTCTTAATGGGGAAAATAACTCACCATCTCAGGGCTAATATGTTATATGATAATATCAGTTCAGAGTCTCTGGTCCACTTGTGCCCCGAAATAACGGTCACCCCAAAAAAACCTCACCCAAAGTCCCACGGTACCAAAAATCTTCAGGAAACTTCCTCATCCTCAGAAGAAGAGGCCTCTCACTCCACTGCTCTAGGTCTGGATGCCACATGTCTCTGCGCTCAGCTCAAGGCCTTGGTAGTATTGGTGAAAAGGTAGACCTTGCCTGGTGTACTATTCTTAAACAGGCTGGGAAGATGAGGCCGTGAGAAATACCTGCCTCCTGTAACATGGGCTGGGCACACCGTCAAACGTCTTCCTTTTCTGACGGATCATGTAGCCAATGTCGGGGAACATCAGTACTTGTTCCCCATCCTGAAAGAGATCTTTTTTGCCTTGCCAATGCCAGAAAGAAGTCCCTGGATCCGAAACAATCGGCAATGATTACCACTGCCCGTGGGGCTTCTAGTTTATCCGGCCTGCCACGGGGGGGGCACTCGATAGGCCTTTTGAATACGTTAGGCCGGTTTGGAGACCTCGCAAAGCTGTTGTGTCAGCCAGTTTCAGACAAAAAGTAGGAGATGGACCCATTCACACCCCTCCGGCAGACCCAGGATGCGGATGTTCGCAGCTCTCGCCTGGTTCAAGGACTTCTACATAGTTTTACATACTTTTGGTGTACCGTATTACATTTTAACAACAGCACTGCAATTAATCCCACAAGGGAGAATATTCCCATTTCAAAACAGAAATATTCTCCCTTTCGGGATTAACTGTAATGCATTTGCTTATCTGAAAACAAGTTGAATAAATAAATAACTCCCCACCCAAAAGGAAAAGGCCACATAAGCTACCAAAAAATAAAATTACGTACCTACCGTAATTCCTGATCTTCTCTTGCATCTTCACCATTCATTACAGTTGGGTGTAAGCCAGAAGCGAGCACCTGCAACAGGAGTGTTTTTTTTTTTTGGAGGAAGGAGTCGGCGCCTTTGGCGCCACCCACGAGAGCGACGCACTATGTGGTGCGTGGGGGTGGCCGTTAGGCGCTGCAGACTCCTCCTCCATCCCAGTTCTGTAAGCCGGAGAGGCAAATAAAAGAATAGAAGAATAAGAGCGAGGTAAGAGAGCCTAGGGATAGTAAAAGGAAAGGAAACAAACTGAAAAAGGAATAAGCCGATAAAGGACAGGAAAGAGGAGAACCCTACCCTACGGGACCGCAAGGCCTCATTCCTGGAGCGGCTCCGAGGGGGGAACAGATAAGGGAGAGGAAGAAAGAACGAAGAAGAAGAGGGGGGGATGCTGGGAGGAGGGAAAAATACTGCCAAGTTGTGAGTTAAATTGGCTTAAGAGTTATCAGCTCGGAACTAATAGGCAAGGATTCCTTCAAACAAAACTAGCCTAAAGGTTCAACCAAACTGTTTGCACAGCTTGATACACAAAAGGCAGATTTCCTACACCTCCCACTATCCCGAAGCCCATCACTCAACCCGAGAGCTCACAGATTGCCAAGGCACACAATCTGTTCCGGAGGAAGAGCGCCCAGCTTAGGAAAGGGGAAAAAGGACCCTACTAGCACATTGCCATGTGTTAATACAGGTGGTGGGGGGGGGACTGAAGCCCTAAAGGGGGCACCCCCTTGAGAAAGTGGACAGAGATAGGGAAGGAAACTAGTTCTGGCTCCCTGGGAGGCAGAGGCCAAAGAATCAGACCACCAGTTCCTGAAGGCAATTGTGAAAATGGGCTAGAAAGACTTCGACTAGCACCAGACTGGCGTACACAGGACAAGATCCAGAGATACCAGCAAAGTCCGAGAACTAAGGAACAGGACCATTCAAGAACTATTCCTGTTAACTGGTGATTGAACTAATATGGCCTAAGGAAAAAAGTGCCAGTAGGGACACCTTCAAGGGTAATCAGAAAGAGTTCTCTCAGGAGAAAGATGAAGCTCTACTCACTCTGCTCCCTCTCCAGACTTATGTTACCTCTTCTAAGAGAAGAACGGAAAACCCCCAGGCTAGGGGATTTAGGCTCCAATGGCCATGAAAGTAGGAACAGGAGGGAGTGCAAGCGGGGGACGCCCATGAATGAGGCCCCGGAGGGGAAGGTGGGAGGGATTCAGTAATGAATGGTGAAGATACAAGAGAAGATCAGGAATTACGGTAGGTACATCATTTTTATATCTTCCCTTGTCAATTGTCAAGGTGAGAGGGGGACTAACATAACCCTGAGGGCACAAGACCCTCAGCCTCCTGTTGGTGAGAAACAGGAAGAAGAGACCCTGGCCATACTAGACTGGAAACCAAAGGCCGAGGAAAGCTAGAAGATGTCCCCTGAAGATGAGGGGCTGGAGAAAGCCTCTGCAGAAGCCTCCTAGCCCTGGCAGAAAAGAGGCAAGCCCCTCAGTAGGCGAAGCGAATCACCCAACGCTGGGCCTGGGGTGACAACCTTGATAGACGGAGCCATGCCATCCGCCTAATGAAGATCACTGTCCCCGCAAGCCCGGAAGCTACCTCATTGGCGTAGTAAGATGCCCTTGCTTGGTGCCTTGCAAGTTCCAGACCTATAGTGGAGAGGGCAATGGCCCGTCGAGATTGCTCCGTATCAGGCATCGATGCTAGCACCTCAGCCAGCATCGACCACAAGTGCCTGTTACAGGAAGCATGGTGTGCCTGATATGATGCAATGCACAATATCGCACGAGAAGAAGAGAACACTCTTCGCTCTCACTGGTTGAATTGTAGGGAATCCGAGTCTGGTGGTCGGTCATGCGCCAAGCACCGGTGCCCGGAAGGGGTCTCTAGGAACACCAAGCCTCAGGGTGGGTTAGGGAGAGGACCTAGGGACTCAGATGAAGCACAATACCTCCTCCTACAGTCTGCTGGGGCTGGGATAGGGTCAGCTGGAGACTGCCAGGTGCGGATAGACGCCTCCTGGAAGGGAAAAGGCCAGGATGGCACCACCAAGTGCTGGGCACCGAATTCACTGAGGAATTTGTGAATGTCCCACTCAGTATTGTCCCGTCTGACATGGGGAAATACAGAGATCCCCAACCATCCTCGAAAGGAAGCGCTGATATTCAGTGAAATCAGTGTCGGAAGAAAGGTGAGCAGTAGGAGAGAGCCAAGGAGGATGGGGAACTCGAATGTCCAGAAGACTCCTGCTGTGGTGGGGACATGCGAAAGACCCATTCGTGCATGTACCTAACATATGACGGGAAGGCCGCCGCAGTGCCTCTGAACGTCTCCCTGGATAACGGACCTGTAGGACCCATGTGGCATGGAAGAGAGGGGGGTGGCTACAGAGGAATGGAAGAGGGACATAAGGAGGTGAATGTCCTCTGCCAGGGCTCTGGAATCCAGGGAATGGAGCCTAGGTTGGAAGGATCCCCGAAATCAAACTGGGTCCCATGATGGAACCCTGGGAATGAGAACTCTGGAACAGCCCAAATGAGGATCTCCCCTGTGACGCACCTGGGGTTGCATGAGTCCGGAAGGGAAACCCATGGTGGCACCACTGGAGGGGACCCCTGAACCCGAGGCAGGGCTCTCCTCCCTGCACCCCAAGGCATGGCAGAGGAGTGCAGACATCCCTCACCTAACCCCTCAACCCCTCAGATTCCAAGGATGCCCTCCTCCTCGACCCCAGTGAAGGGGTCCCTTGATCTACGGGCCTCCCGAGGGAGACCCCCAAAGATGGGACTCCCAATTCCCCCCAAAGGGTGCAGCAGCACCAAGGCTGGCAGCTACTGTGGCCACCCCCAGCTTGGGAAGCCTCAGAGGAAGGCTGCCATGGAGATTCAGGGATGGGGGCGCTGGGCCACCTGACACCACATCCTGCAGGGGATTCTGATTCCGAAGAATCAGGGAGCCAGTCAGAGTTCACATCCAAGTCGGCCCCCTCTGAAGAGGAGTTGACCAGGAGGATCTCAATACTGGCCACCACAAGAACCCCCTGAGAAACGGCCCCCGGAACACTGCGGCTCTGGAACCCGACCCATCTATGGCCCCAGTCGAATCACCAGCGTGGCACCGGCACCCGATGCAGTGCCGTTAACAGAGTCGACCAGGTCAACGCCAGCATCGCACGCCCACCACCCCGATCACCGGTGCCATGAATGGCACCAGGATCCGAGATGGTGCGCGAACGCGGCATTGCGGGTCCGCCAGTGCCTGACCCAGCAACCAAGGGCCACGACACTGGGGGAGCCTGCATATCAGGAGAGGTGACTGCCGAGGTGGTGTCAACAACATGACTCCGAGAAAGGTCCTCAGACACCGCAAAAGAGGCCTCCTCTTCAGCAAGGCTTGAAGATGAGGAGGCCTCCTCCTCACCAGACCGCATAGGTCTGGGAGGGGACCTGGAGGAAGGGCCTAAACACCTGGCCTGGGAAGCCTGAGAACGAAGCCTCCCGTCGGAGGGGCCCTGCCGACTTTGAACGCGTGGATTTCAAGAACACGCCAATTCATGGAGAAACAGGCATCGCATCTGTCCATATCATGGTTAGGTCCCAGGCACCGAAGGCAGACATCATGTCGGTCCATCACAGAGAAATGCCGGCCACAGAAGCACCGACGCATGGGGGCACGGCCCGCTTTCGACTTTCGCTTGGTTCCTGAACCAGACATGATGCAAAAACATTTTTTATAAACAGTAAAGATCCCAGGATGAAGGCGATCGAAGCAGATGTCGGAAAACGACAAAAGTCTAATTGCACAGCAGCAAAGGTTCACGCGCTTGTAGCAGGTCCAGCCTCGATGGCAGGAGAAACAGAACTGGAATGGAGGAGGAGTCTGCAGTGCCTAACGGCCGCCCCCTAGCGCACCACATAGTGAGTCGCTCTCATGACTCCTCCCTCCAAAAAAAAAATAAAAAAAACTCCGGTAGTGGGTGTGCGCTTCCAGCATACATGCAGCAGTAATGAATGGTGAAGATTGACAAGGAAAGATCAGCCATCAGGTAAGACAGATAACATACAGCTGTTTCCAGAATACATAAATGCAGCAGTACTGATGTGCTACCTTCATGGATTTATCTATGTGGTATGCACACAGCAAGACATACACTCATTTCTGGCTGCAGACAGAAACCCACAATACTCAAATCACAACACTATTTTCACCTGCACCCAAATTACAAGAGTTTTGCAGAAGCACTGGCCCCTACTCATGCACACTTGTAAGACATGCATACAGATTTGACTGCAGAAGTGCAGGCCCCTAAGGGGCCTGTGCTTCTGGAGCCTCAGGCATAAGACATACAGACTGACCTCTGGCTGCAGAAGCGCAGGCCCCACAAAATCCATATCACCAAAACTGCAACAGTACTTCTGTCTGCAGACAGGGGCCTAAGGGGCCTGTACCTCTGCAGCCACAGGTGTAAGACATACACATCGACTTCTGGTTGCAGAAGCACAGGCCCCTGTGGGGCCAGCACTTCTGCAGTAACAGCTACTCAAGAACACTGTAAGACATACGCATGCCTGTGCTTCAGCAGCCAAAGAGACAAATTACCAAAGGTAGCACATCAGTGCTACTACATTTGTCATCTGGAAACAGTTGTACATTGTTTGTTGTACCCAATGATTGCTGTCTGTGGTTGCTTGTGTGGTCTTGTCTTTTTGCTGCTTGTTTTGCTGCTTGGGTGGCATTAGGGTTGGAAACACTAACGACACATTACTCTACTTTTGTGGCGGTAAGCTGAACCCCAACTGGTGCATTAATGCATTTTTTTGCAATTAATTTCCTTTCAAGATAGTGGGATCGTATCCTCATTCATGCAGGTCCCAAACAGACCTGCATGAACAGATGCAGTTGCACAGGGCTCTCTGGACCCTGCACCAAGGGGAGGCTCCATCTGTCTATGGAAGTTCAAGACCCTATGGGCTCTCCACTTCTGTGTAGCAATGGATGTCAAACATTCGTGGGGATGGCTGGTGGGCTGTGGAAGCATGGGGCAAAGAATTCATCTGTGAGCCAAAGCAAAGGGTCCTCTGGCAGCCACTGGTACACAGCCCTATACCAAGGGAAGAGTTCTCTTCACTAAATGGAAGTTGGGCCCATGGGGCCAACCCTGCACTTTCCCTTCCCAGGCTGAGAGGTGATGCTGCATGACAAGGCAGTCACCCAACCTCAGCCCATCCAGCTGACTCACTGAGCTTGCCCCCCACAAACTCACCTCACCAACAGGGGATCATCAAGTAGTACCTTATGGGCCTAAGGCTGGCACTGCAGACAACTTTTTTTTTTGTTATAATTTTGACCCTAAATTTTCAACATAGTCACTTTATGACTCCCTTTCATAAGCATGACATGTGGCATTTATAGAATGCTGACTGTAATGTCATTTCACACCACAAGTGCAAAGACACATTTCAGCCACGATCTAAAAAATTGATACCTGTCACATTAATGAGGTGCTGTGAAAAAATGGCTATGCTGAAAGTCTGGAGTCCAAATACTGAACATTTCCAAATGTTATGAGTGAGCATGGAAATATTTCAACCTGAAAACAGCCTACCACCTTACTTTGTTGTTTTTTTATGTTCTCATCTGAAACTTTGAACGCAGTCTTTTTATGACCCCATGTAATGCACCTGGGTGGTGAAAATGTTCAGATCCCGCCTGAAAGGCGATTTCGCAAAGCAGTAGTAGTAGTAGTGGCTGCAGTAGCAGCAGCTTTATTTCTGGTGCCCTTCCCCAGAGGCCCAGGGTGTCATTACAAAAATAATATACATTAATATACACCCACTACATAACAAAATAAAATTCACCCCACAAACAGTCAGCTAACTAGCATTACTTAAGATATACAATAAAATCAAATGTGGGTAACAAACACAAAATTCAAAGGTGACTGTAGGTTCAATAGAAACAGAACAGAAACACAGAATTTGCCAGCAGATAAAGACCCCTTTGGCCCATCCAGTCTGCCCATTTTCCCTACCTACTGCAGGGGTCAAAATTAAGTTTTGCAGCCACTAACCAACAGGGCTAGTGACTGGGAAAATCCACTGGCCCCACAGACATTTCCACTGGCCCAGTTGGTGTACATACGGACATGTTGCCTTCTCCAGTATGAGCCCTCAGGGCTAGTTAAATGAAAATCTTACTACTAGCCTGATACAAGGTCTACCAGCATTTGGCTAGCGGGCCGGTGCCAATTTGACTCCTGCTACTGTACCACTGCAGCCTCTACATGATCTGTGGTTGTCCACACCCCTTGTGTTACATCTAAGGTCCCCTTGTATCTGTTCCATGCATGCTTGAATCCTGTGACTGTTTTGGCACCCACCACCTCCTCTGGGAGGCCGTTTTAGGCCTCCAGCACCCTCTGTGTGAAGAAACACTTCCTCATATCCCCCTTCTGAGCCCTCCCCCCAACCCCAGCTTCATAGCACGACCTCCTGTCCTTGAGTCAGTCTTTCTGAGGAAAATGCTACCTTCCTATACCTTATTAGTACCTGTTATGTACTTAAATGATTCTATCATATCCCCCCCTTTTCTTTCTTTCCTCCAGAGTGTACATATTCAGTTCTCTTAGTCTCTCCTTGTAGGGCTTTTTGATGCAGTCTCTGCACCATCCTGGTTGCCTGCCTCTGTACTGCCTCCACCCTATCTATGTCCTTCCAGATGTGGGGCCTCCAGTACTGGACACAATACAATTAATAAAAATCCAAAGTCCACAGTAGAACCGAAAGCCTGGGCAAAGTGGTAGGTTTTGAGATTTTTTCTTAAATATTTCAACCAGTGGAGCCTCTCTCAGAGCCTTTGGTAGCGAGTTTCAGAAAGCTAGACCCACCACCCCAAAGTTTCTGTCCCCAGATGTTTTTAGCCAGGTTTTGAGGACTATCAGAAGGCCCTCATCAGATAAGTGGAGGTGATGAGCAGGGCAATACGGGCACAGGAGACCACACAGGTAACAAGGACCCATGTGATGTAGGGCCTTATAGATTTAATAGCCCAATCTTATTTAAAGTTGCACCACTTTAAAGGCAGCCAGTGCAGATCCCGTAGTGCCAGGGGTGATATAACTGTATCTAGAAAGATCCATTGACAATCTCACAGTTGTGTTCTGCACCAGTTGCAGGTGTCGTAGAGCCCCTCTGCTGACACAGAGGTAGAGGGCATTGCAGTAGTCAAGGTGAGACATCACAAAGGCATGTACTAGCAAAGGCAGATCCTCAGTGTGAACAAGGGAACGAATCCGGGCTGATGTTTCTAAGATGACAGACACCACTCTGGATGACTGCCGACACCTGAGCCTCCAGTGTCAGCCCTTCATCCAGAATGAAGCCTAGATTCTTCACCTGATGGGACAGCATCAAGATGACAGGCACCAAGGTAAAGATTCGGGAACCTTCTTGGACGCTGTCTGTCCCCCGCCTCTGACCTGGCTCAAAACACCAGTACTTCAGTTTTTTTGGGACTGAGCCTCAGCCAGCTCGAGAACATCCAGTCCTGGCTTTCCAAACAGTTGATCAGCATGTCCACCGCCCCTGGTCCTGAGGCACAAAAGACAGGTGGAGTTGTGTATCTTCTGCATAACAATGAAACCCAACTTCATACTGCCTAATGATCTTGGCATATACACCAAAAACAACATGGATGAAAGACTGATCCCTGGGGAATCCCACAGTGCAAGTCCCTTAGGTGCGATGAGAAGTTACCCATCACCACCCTTGGAGACCTGCCCTGAAGGAAAGACTCAAACCAGCCAAAACTGTGCCAGTAAGTCCCACATATTCCCTGAGATGGTCCAAAAGCAGTCCATGGTCGATGGAGTCAAATGCAGTAAAGAGATACGAGTATGAAAAATGACCTCTCCCCATGAACAGGTCATTTTGCATCCAGACCAGGGTGGTTTCAGTGCTGAATCTTGGCCGAAACCCCGACTGGAGAGGCTCATAGACATCGAAAGTCTCAAGGTGAACCTCAAGCTGCAGCGCTCCACTTTCTCAATAACCTAACCTAAAAATGGAAGGTTAGAGACAGGTCTGTAATTTGCTAGGACATCTGTGTCCAAAGTAATTTTTTTCAAAAGGGGTCTCACCATCACACTTTTTAATTTGTCTGGGAAGACCCCTCCGACAAGGAACATCCGACAATCCTAGCGAATACTGGACCCAGTTGTTCCACGCAACCCATTAAGAGCCGCGCTGGACCTGGGTCCAGTTCACAGCAGGTAGGGCACAGCTCCGAGATCACCTCTGAGATCAAAGCAACTTCAAAATCACCGTTTGGCACAGATTTGAAAAAATTAATCTGCCTGTGCATGAAGTGGAGTCCTAAAAAGACCATGCTGAAAGACTGGTGGAAATATTGAAAAACCAGCAAACTTGTAAGTGAACATTGAAATATTTCAACGTTCATGCATAACATGGTCATTTTACCTTGTTTTCCACCAAATTTTTAACAGACTTATGACCCCAACTCACGAAGCTGTTAGGTGAACATTTTAAAATTCCGCCCAAAAGGTGACTTCATGGAGTGACTGTGAAATCACCTTTCTAGACAGATTTAAACATTTCTCCTATCTTGTTCATGAGATGGGCTCCCAGAAAGGCTATGTTGAAAATTTGGGTAAAAATAATATTTAAAAATAAAGTTATGAGTAAAACTTAAAAGCACACTGAAATACATTAACCAGACTTATTTCCTTAGAAGGATGTCTTTCGCATTGGAGACTGGATCTACGATGTGGGACCTGTTTAGGCGAGTGAGGGTGTGTGTATGAGGGGAGGGTGAGGTGGTGAGATATGAGGTGGTGAGTTGGGTGGGGTGGGAGGGGTTGTGGGGAAGCAGTGATCAATGAAGGACCTTTTTCTTCTTTCCAGGTTAAAACAGTAAAACAAATGCACAAAAAAAATAAATCAATGAGGGACAGTGTTCTTTGTTTCAGGGGAACCAGTTCAGTCTTTGGGAGCACTGGCGTGGGTGCCCCACTGCTGCCACCTATGTTTTGGGGGGGTGATCTGGAAGAGAGGGGAGGCTGGTATGGAGTGGTACAGGGGTGGGTACCCCAGTCTGTTTAAATTAAGTTTGTATTCCTCACACAGACAATGGGAAAGGAACAGGCAGGGTTGAGAGGGAGCATGAGGATGAGCACGAAGAAGCAGGAGGGAGGGCTGGCTTATCTGAAAGGGGGCAGAAGCATGACAGGGTGCCATGTTTTGGGTGCGAGCTGAAAACTCCCCTTCTGCATAATTTGGTGTGAAACGGGAATTCTCAGCTATCGGTCTGAAAAATAGCTGCTCTCGCTACACTCAGGATTTTGTGGTGCCCAGGAGACATATTTCTAGACCAAAAAAAAAAAAAGCACCAGAATCTAACTGAATGAGTCCTGTTTACCTAGATTCAGGTGTTTTTTTTTTTTTCACAAGTCATAATTTTGGATGCATTTTTACAGATTTTTTTGTTTTGAGGGAAAAAAAAAAAAAGATGGCAGCCACCACAACCTGAAAATATTTCAGAGACCTGAAAAACACTAATTGGTGCGAAAGCAAAACATTCGTGACACCAATATTTTCTGGTTGTATAAAAGGGTTATGCTGAAATCCTTCTGAGCATGTGCTGTTAAAAAAATATATATATATATTTAAATCCTTATAACTCTGGAACCGATAATTTTATTTTCATGAAACTTTCAATAGGCACTACCCTGGAATAGGCCCCTGCTACCTTGAAAGTTTTGGGAAAAAATTCCACACCATCACAGCTGTAGGTAAGAGCAAAAAAAAAAGGCTTGTTTAACCATGTACCTTTTGACAAACTGTAAATGTAGCCATTACTGCTCACTGGACAAGGAAAGTTACTTAGTATCACAGATCTGCTGTTGTAAATTGACTCTGAACTAGTGCTTGCTGAATCCATGGTCCTGGATGCATCACTGTTTCATGGGACAGGAGGTATTGTAGGAACAAGAAGAGCAATAAACTATGCTAAGATGGCAATCCCCTGGGGCCATAAAACTACCGTAAAACTAGCAAGCTAAATTAGAAAAACCTACCAACAGCAGACAAAGGGAACGACACACTAGGACTATACAAACACATCACAACACTCTGCATAACACATGTTTTTGCAAATTCTGACTGTACTACTCTAACATCTTTTCATGATGCATTATTTATTTTATTTTTATTTCACCAGGAGAAGCTCCATTGAGCAAGCTCATTTTCAAGGAGGCATTATGTAATTCTGACATCCCTCCTTGTTGCACTATGTTATAATGAATTCTTAAATAGAATAGCAGATCTCACAACTAGCCAATCCCAAAGAAACAAAAATAAAATGCTGCGATTGGTTAGCTTCTGAATTCTACCCCCCAGCTCCAAGCCCTGTAGCAACTGTAAAAGAAGCAGAAAGTTAGTCACACACTGCAAAGTCACAAGCACTTTTCACTCATTCCAAATCACATTCATCTCAAACATATGGCTGTACAAACAGAACAGGAGGACATGGTCTGCCTGAAGATACCATATTATCACGCCCCTGAAGAAGGGTCACGCTGAAGACCAGAAGTGCCAGGGCATTCTTGGTGCTGTGTCCTGATTATTTGTCTTCAAATAAACCTTTAGTTAAGAGCACTTAAATTTCTGAATTTTATTCCTGGCCAAGTGCAGCCTCTGGTATGTTGCCCTGTTTTAAGTTTTCTATCATTTGTGCATGGTGTTACTTGTGTTTTCTAATACTATTAAGATTTATTTACATACCAGCATACTAAAATGGCAGCAGAATAAGCCTAATGGTCTCTCGAGTCTGCTCGATTTTCAACACCCGCACTGAGGGCTGATTTTAGTGTCCCCCCTTCCCCTTGGGTTATACTGTCCCCATTCCCAGATGTTCCACCTGTATTGGGCCTGGTCAGATATACTCTCCCCCTGTACCTGTCCCATCCCCTCTTAAACCCATCCACAGCCTCCATCTCTACCAACTCCCTGGGCAGTGCATTCCATGGCACCACCACCCTTTCAGTAAAATAACATCTCCTCTCCCCTTTGAGCCTGCCCCCTTCCAGCTTGCACTCGTGACCTCTCGTTGCCCCACCCTCCTTCCTTTGGAGCACCCTGACTGGCTGGGCCTCCCTTATTGATCCCTTTCATGTACTTAAAGACCTCTATCATGTCCCCCCTGTCCCTGAGGCAAAGTACTCATTTAGGACTTCTGTCTGTTCCCCCGCCTCCTGTGCCCAACCATCCCCTATCCTTATCTTGCTGATCTGCCCCCTTACTTTCCTTTTCTTCCCTATGTTTCTAAAGAACCCCTTGTCCCCCCTCTGGATCCCACTGGCCAAGGACTACTCCTTTTTTGCCTTAGCTGCTCTCACCACCCTGGTGACTCTCTTGGCTGTCAGCTCATATTCCTCCTGATCCCTTTCACTCCTTGAGCATCTGAAGCACCTATAGGCCGCCTTCTTTTCCCTCACCACCTCCTGTACCTCCTGGGTCCACCAGCAGGGTTTTCTGGCCTTACCAAACTTACGGCTTTCCCTTGCGCAGGACCTAGTAACCTCCTGAATTCTCCTTCTAATGATCCCCCACCTGCTGTCAGCATCCATATCCGGCCTTATCCTGTCCAGACGATCTTTAAGGATCCTTCCCATCTCCCTGAGGTCTGCACCCCTAAAGTCGGTTACTATCGTCCTTGTTCAGCTTTCCTCCCTCCCCCCAGGTCCAGGAAGAACCAGACTGTGGTGTGATCACTCCCTGCCAACGGGTCCCTCACCTCCAGACCCCTAATCTGATCACTGTCTGCCAGGACCACATCCAGTGTCCGGGCCTTCCTAGTTGGCTCACCCACCTGTTGTGCCAGAAACGCATCTTGGAAGACATCCAGCAGTCTCTGCTCTCTGGCCACTGGTGACGTCATAGTCCCCCAGTCTGTTTCTGGCATGTTGCGGTCCCCCACTACCACTACCCTTCCCTTTCCCAATCTACAGTGTCCCTCGAGATTTGCCACCAAACTTTCTTCCAGAACCTCCGCCAGTGCTGGCGGTCTGTATACCACTCCGACCTTTACTCTCTTATCCCCCTACATCAGCAAGGTGACCCAAACAGCCTCCACATTCCCCTCTGCCTCCTCTACTCCTACAATGCCCATGCCATTTCTGACTAACAGTGCTACACCACCCCCGCCTTACCTCCCCCAATCTTTTCTGAACATAGTATAGCCCTCCAGATTTAGGTCCCACCCGTGCCCTTGAGTGGCCCAGGTCTCAGTGACTGCTGCCACATCTACTTCCCCCTTCAACTCCTTCAACATGCATCACCTGGAGCTCAGGCATTTTATTTTCTAAGCTCCTGGCATTTATCAGGACCACTCTCCACCCCTTTTCTCTCCTCTCCTCTCCTTTTTCCCCCTTGAGCTCCCATTTCCGAGCTCCTGTACCCTATCTGGTAACTCGTTTCCATATCTCCCATGCCCCCTACAGGAGTGGAGACCACGTCCTTCATTTATCGTACCTGCTAGCACTGCCCCTTTTTTGATCCCTCCCCCCTTCACAAGTTTAAGCCCCACCTTTCACTGGATGAACCCAGCTAGTTTGAGCTTAAGGATTTCCTTCCCCTTCAAATTAAGGTGGAACTGTTCCTAGCATATTCTCCCAGGTCTCCCCCCAGTCCCCCACCAGGCCATACCCCAATTCACCACACCACTGCCTAAGCCACTAATATATCTCCCTAATCTCCTTCTTGTTTTCTCCACTAGCCCTTGGCACTGGCAGAATTTCTGAAAAGGAGATTTTACAGCCTATGGAAAGGCATGCCTGGCCAAGTCCCGGAACCTTGCCTAAATTTCTAGTTCACTCTTACCATTTATGTAATTTGTCCCCAAGTGCACTAGAATGTCCAGGGTCCCCCCGCATTCCCTTGCCAGTGAATACAACTCATGCTTGGCCTTGTGCACAGTCAGGCCTGGGTGGCATTTGATTCTGATCAGACAGGTTTTGCCCTTCCCCTCCCACTGGATGCCTCTGATCATGGAGTCCCCCAACAGCAGTACTCTAACCTCCCCCTTGCCTCCCTGTTCACCCCTCGGGTTTCCCCTCCTTCCATCCCTTCATCCGGGTTCTCCCCCCAACCGACTCCTCGCACCTCCCACAATCTGGGTGTCGAAGGTAGCCCCTTCACTATTTTCCCTGGTCACCGCCTCTACCCATGTCCTGGCCTTCTTTATCCCCCTACCAGAGTATCTTTCTCTGTATTTCTTTCCCCACTCCTTACTAATCCATCCGTCCTATCCATTTGCCAACTTGGCTTTCTGCTCGCTATCATCCCATTTACGTCCTGTGCCTTTCTGCCTGTCGTGCTCCCCTGTTCCATACCATCAGCCTCCTCCTTGTTCCCCATATCCTCCTTTTTCTTCTCTCCCCTACCCCTCTTTTCCCCTCCTGTCCGGGTTCCCCTCTATTGCTTCCTTGCCTCTTGCCCCCTTCACCCTTTCTATCTGCCCTTGCCCCAGCTTTACCAGCAGCATCATCATCATCCTCCTCCTCCTTCTCCTCCTCCCCCCACTCCCCTCTTCTACCAATGGCTGTAAAGGGTTAAAACAGTTTGTGAGCCTTAGCCTATCCCCCAGTGCCCCCTCGTCCCTACTGCCCCTCTCAGTTTTCTTTGGACACCCCAAATCTCTTACCTACTGCTATGGAAATTTCCACCTTTTGGACCCCCACCTGCCAGGGTCCCCTAGAGCCCCCTGTGTACCCCCCTTCCCTCCTCCCCTAGTGTGAGCACCTCTCTTCACTCCTCCCTCAGCTTGGGAAGCCCCAGCGCCTAGTGCTGGCAACCGGGAAAGGCACACTGAGCCAGGGCTCGTTTCCAAGTGCGACCCAGAGGACTGGGTAAAAATAGGAAACATGTACATATGAAAAAGTGATATTAAAACAAAATACAGCCTGTTTTAGAGCTCACAGTGCAGTTATACAAACAAATTAGGATATCAACATTAGTATGCATGTAAAAATAAAAAGCCTGAGTGAGATATATCATTGGCCTCTCATGAAGATAAATATGGTATCTTCAGTCAAGTCATTACACACGCTCACAGACACACACAAGCACACACTCACTCTCTACATGGATGGGGATTTTGTACTGTTATTTCTCAGAAAACCTCAATAATTAAAGCTGCATTAAACACCAATAAAAGCTGTATATTTCAGAAGGTATACTAACTGTATACCAAGGAAAAACATAGACCAAGGAAAAATGTGAACAAACCCGCAATTAAGCAAACAACCTAACCGCCAATTAAACATTTCCATGCTCAAAAAAAAAATCCAAGTAAACCATAATGCTCCACTTCTCTTCTTAGCTGCACTCCCAGAGACTTGCACCTTGATGCTCCAGCTGTATCTAAACATCCTATGCCCTCCACAATGCCACCACCATCACTACAGACACCACCACGCTGCTCCTAGTCACAGAACCCTGTACACACACCCACCCACACACCAAAAGATGTCACTCCTGACAGTTGGAATCACATGCTTAGGATGCCACACTCCAGACTGAAACCCAGCCACTGACTGAAAAAGCAAGCTTAAAAAAAAAAGGGGGGGGGCGCAAACAACCATATACCACGACAACACCAACAAAATAACGCAGGGGAACAGATAAGGACAGTAGAGGAGTATTTTACTCCCAGTTTTGCATGATTTACTCACGTTCTGATTTCAGGAATTCCCCCCCCCCCCCCCACCAAATTAAGTATATTTGGTGCACATGCACAAAACTGGTAAGCCCATACGGTGCTAGCAGCTATGGTACCTTGCACAAATTAGTGTGGAAGCAGCTGAGGTGGTGACATGAGCATCAATATCAATTATGTGCAGTACAACTCAGGAGACCATATCAAATGCTGCTTACTGGCCGGCTAGAAGCACTGCGGCAATCTAGTAAAACGTTAAGGTCACTACATGGCAGCAGGGAAGCACTGTACAGTATCTTGGACCTTGCACGATATGGGGCAAGAACAGACCATGGTTGCAGATGCTCAGTGGGTTTGAGATTTGTCTCGGCAGTGGGGGTGAGATGGATCGGCAGATGGCATTACTACCATTCAGTTGAATATACTACCAGGCTGAAGAACCCAGCAGTAAATACCAATCCTAAAAATGATCTGGACCACCGTTAACGCATGACCAGACACAGACAAGCCCCCTCGTATTGGGGAGCACTACGTTACGGAAACACACACGAGCCAAAACAGAGCCCATGTCAAAAACACCACACTATGCAAACACATGAGCTATACAAATTTCAATGTTGTAAATAGTTTTTAAATTATTAGCAGTTATTGTGGTTTGCTGTATACCTAATGCTGTGTGTATGAATGTGTATATACACTGTTTTTACTCAGTGTTTACAGTAACATATGTACAGACAGGACTGTCTTGAATAAGGGTTGTAAAACTTTAATGACATGATGTATTTCTGTAAACAAAATAAAGATTTTATCTATCTATCTATACAGCATAGCAAATCAGAAAATGTCCCAGACCATACAAAAACCTGGAAAGAAGACTGCTACTTTTAAAAGTTAAAACTTCCTAAAGCATTACATAAAATAAATGCTAGTCAAGTCCTGTATGGAGAAATCTACCATGAAGGGGAGATGATTATCTTATAATCCCACTCACCCTTTGGGCTTGTGTAATACTAGCTAATACCCCCCATGGTATATTTTCCAATATGCCACATTTACCTAGCATTTATGTATCTAGTGTATGAGGAGTGGCATTCCTGTCCTCAGATTTATGCAAGGCGTGCTGCAGACCCTCTTCCAACAAAGGATTCTGGAATCTTGGGCTTTTAAACATGCAAAGCTAGAGAATGTGTTGGGGATCAACTTCATCAATAGGTATGCTCGTGTCTTACGAGATTTAAATTTGTGTGTTTGGAACATGTCCCTTTTAAAAGCGACCATTTAAAAATGCTGCTGTAAAAGGAAACGAACTGGATTTATAAACTGAACATGTAAACTGGATGGCCTGAAAGAGTGCTTGGGTTTCGTGGCATTTTTGTGGTTGCTTAAATGATATTACACAATAGCACACAAAAAAAGCTGGCTCCTGATTGGCTATCTAGCAGGATTTACAACATGTAAATCCTACTAGTACCCAACAGGAAAAAGTGCCAGCTGCACTCCCGTTCCCTATACCCTCTCAAAATCCATCCAACACCCAACATCAAACCCGTGTGCCGCCATCTTCCATACCGTCACTACCGACTGCAGTAAATTTAAAAAAACCAAAATGGAATGCTCCTTCTATGTCACAGACGAGATGGAGCTTGATTAAATATTTTCTAACATTCCAAACAGCTTTCCACGAACAAGAACGTCTGAAAACTCTCCTCAAGACTTACCTGACACCTGAGCTCGAGCATTCGAGCAGCCAACCTCTGCAACTCCTTCACAACCAGCACCTATACATCACTGTATCAAATGTTGTCCTAACAATCAATAAAACCTGCAATACAAATATTTAATTAAAACAAATCCTAATTGTATAATAGCAATATCCCACAAGACGGTGTGGGTGATGCCAGGATTTACTCACGGGTGGTGTGTTGATGGTCCCTCGGCTGCGCCTCGGGATCGAACACCACACCACCCGTGGGTAAATCCTGGCATCACCCACACCCTCTCACAGTATATTGCTTAAATAATACATGCTGTGTATCTTATTCCAGTGTTTCTGAAAAGTTATTCTGAACTGTAGAACACTGAGAAGAACCTTTTCAGAGCGTGCAGAACAACTTTGAATGCTAATCACAAGCACCTGTGAGTGGAAGCCACTCAGTGTTAGTCAAGCCTCTCAAGTAATTTTAAAACTGAAACAAAAAGTCTCCACTGGTATCTCTTTCAGACTAAATATCGACATTCCTTCTAGACGCAATATCACAACATCTTCTGCAAAGTGGCAAGTAACTAATTTGTCTTTTAAAAAGGATGCTCAGGTTGTAGCATATAGAACTAAAAAAAATGTAATCAAGCTTTTTTCCCTCCAGTCCCACCCTGCCCCTCCTGACGGCCCCCAACACCAACCTTCTAAGCCACTTCCAGTACTGGTTATCCATCATTTACCCAGGGCCATGTAACTGATTCAAACATTCAGCTACAAAGCATCATATGCAGATTAAATGTCTTCTAAGGCCACCTTTCCTTTCATGAAAATGAAAAAAAAAAAAGAATAAAAGGGCTAAAAAAGAATTTGCAGTGTTAACCACCTCCTAGAGCATTTTTCATATCAAAACTGTACCACTTTTACAACCAAACTTGCCAAATGTGTGTAAAACTCCATTTTGTGCCACAATTTTTAGTGCAAAACATGCTGATTGACATAATGGGGAGCTGGAGAGATTTTATGATTTTGTAAAACAGAGTTGACAATTTTTAGAAATGTTTGGATATGCACAATGAAGGGGCTCACTCCATTCAGAATTCAGTTTTCAACTCTCTTTATTGTTACATCCACACCTGTAGACAGATAAGGTGATATATTGTGGCGAGTGCTCCACTTTGTCTGGCCTTATCACAGTGTTCCCTGCTTGAATCAGTTTGTTGTCTTACAATAACCAAGTCTTCCAGACTCCTCAAATCATATCCTGCAAAAGTGCGACAGCTTTGTGGGACTGGATGCCAAATTACTACTTTTCATGTATATGAAGCTTAGCCCCTCAGACCACTGCTGTTCCAGAAAGAAATCCCAGCCAGCTCAAGATTTTGCGCTACTTAATATGGCCCTATCATGGTGTTCTCTTTTTGGAACAGTGCATTCTATTACTATAACCACTTGTCACAGAATGTCATCTTATCTATCTGAAACACCAGACAACTTTTCTCAGTGCAGTCCAGTGACTGCGCGGCAATTTTAAATCAAGGAGGAAATGTGAAAGGAAAAGTTCAAGCTCCCACTGGGATTTGAACCCAGTCCTGGGCAGTATGCCAGTGGCATGGGTTCAAGTCCTAGTGGGAGTCACAAATTTCCTTTCACATTTCCTCCTTGATCTTATCTATCAGTAAGAGTAGCATATAACAATAAAGAGAGAGTTAAAAAAAACTGGTTCTGAATGGAGTGAGCACCATCACTGTGCACATCTAAGTGTGACTGATCAGTAGTAAAGGTGGGCAAGCCAGAATTTTTCATCTAGAGCCAAGCCAGAGCTGAGCCAGGGGTTTGGCTCGACTCTACGAGCTAAAACACGAGCCGGGCCCTGGCTACTTCAGGCTGTTTTCTACATAGGAGTGGAATGTTTTGGACACTACACCAACTGCTCAGGCTGACAAAAATACTTACTTTGACCATAACTGGCTCGGCTTGACCTTGGCTCTCAACTGTTTATAGAGGGCGAGCCGCTTGACCTTGGCTCTCCATTGTTTATAGAGGTCAAGCCAAGCATTAAGCTCCCGCCAGGCTCATGAATACTCTGGCTTGCCCACCTCTAGTCAAGCAGAGGCATCCCCAAGACAGATATTCTGGGCTCGATTTACAAACATTGACACAGGACTTGCGTCAAGCCCTGCGTCAACCCCGTTCTTTAGTGCAGCTGCACCAAACCCCTTCGATACAACTGCACCCAATTTTAGTACACTGGGTGTAGCTGCAACACTTTCCACACCTTACTGCGGCTTGCACCAAATATGTGGCCCAAGCTCCAAAAAAGTGGTCCGCAGCATGCTCCAAGTTAGACCACGGGGAGCTGGTTTAACATGGCAGTATTTGGCACACGGGAGTGAAAATCCTGATCGTCACCAGGAGAATGCCACAGGCCTTGTGGGCTGTACGATCGGTGCACCGGGGCTTGCAGCATTCTCGGGCCTTTGAAAATCAAGCCCTTTATTTTCTGTAGTGAGAGAAGAGGGCATCCTGGATTTATGCTGTTCTCAGTTTTAGAAAGTGGAAAAATCAGTGGCCTTATTCTTCTATGTACAAGTGTACCTATCTCTGTGTGCTTCTGCCTACTGCTCGTTTTTCATGCATCTTATTTTTCTTGCAGTGCACTGTTAACAGTTCTCAGGGGCGGGGCATTATTTAGTAGGAGTCTTTTTTCTAATACACCTCTCACTACATAAACTTATATTGGTGCTGGTACTAATGCGCACTTTTCTTTCTAATTTGGCACTTTGTCAGTCACCAGCATACCATCTTTGACATTTTGAGAAAATATCAATAGCTATGAACTCTTCACAAAAGCGTAGCTGTGCCTTTAATGCAGCAGTACACATGTGTGTGTCTGACTGAACTGGCTCCATTCGAGGAAGTGGTGGAGAATAGGACAGTTATGTATTTGCTGCAATAGTAGATCTTCGAGAAAATCTCTCATCAGGTCACACCTTTGGAACTATATTGGTGTCAGGGCTAGGACCAGACGGAAATTTCTGCAAGCCCAGGGCTGCACACAATGACGTTATGTGTCAGGGTCTACATAAACATTGGCGGACCCACCTCTCCTCAGTTCCTCACCAGAGATTATGTTTAGAGGACCTCACTATGGGGAACCAGGAGCTGAAGACAACACCCCATATACCAGGCAACAAGGAGTGCCGGAAAAAAAAAGTTATGGAATAACTGTGTAGAAAATCTAGTAACTTACCCCTGAAGGGGGAAGGTGGGTGGGTCAGTATGGCCTGATGAAAGAGATTCTCTTGAAGATCTTCTGTTTCGGTAAGTATGCAACTGTTCTATCTTCTTCAAGGAAGGGTGGTGGTGGATGGGGAGGAGGGGGGTGGCCCTACAGAGGGACCTGGAGGCTCTGGAAAGGTGGTCTAGAAAGTGGAAACTGAGGTTCAATGCAGGGAAATGCAAGGTACTGCACCTGGGAGCCAGAAACCCAGGCCAAGTGTACACCCTTGGGGGAGGGGGGAAAGCTACAAGTCACGATGGCTGAGAGGGACCTGGGGGTGGTGGTGGATGTCAGGATGAACAACTCAGAGACTTATAGGAGGGCAGCAGCCAAGGCCAACAGGATGCTGGGATACATCGCTAGGGGGATCACCTCCGGAAGGAGGGAAGTGATACTCCCTCTGTATAACTGCTTGGTGAGGCTGCACCTCGAGTACTGCATACAGTTTTGGAGGCCACACTTAAAGAGGGACACTGAACTCCTGGGGAAGGTCCAGAAGAGGACAACCAAAATTATCTGGGGCTTGGGGGACAGGACCTATGGGGAAAGGCTCGAAGAGCTAAATATGTACACATTGGAAGAGAGAAGGGACCGGGGGGACATGATAGAGGTCTTCAGGTACATGAAGGGGGTAAATAGGGAAGGCGCAGTCAGGGTGCTCTGAAGGAAGGAGGGGGTAGCAACAAGAGGGCATGGGTGGAAGCTGGAGGAGGGGAGATTCAGGGGAGAAAGGAGGAGGTGCTACTTCACTGAGAGGATGGTGGAGCCATGGAATGTGCTGCCCGGGGGACTGGTAGAGGCAGAGACGGTGGAGGGGTTCAAGAGGGGGTGGGACAGGTGCAGGGCAAGGGTTCCGGAAGCAAAGTACAGTGCAGCGAGAATATCCAGGACTGGGAAGGGAGAAGACCGAGAGGGCGAGGGGGCAGCAAGGTCAGCTCCCAGGGTGGGGGATGACCAACAAGCAGACGCAAAAGACCGATAGGCCTATTCTGCTGGCATTTTAGTATGTTAATATATCTCTTTCATCAGGCCACACCTTTGGAACAAGTCCCAAGCAGCACCAAAAAACTGACAGTCTGGGCGGATGGAGACACGTGCTCAGGACAACAGGCCTTGTAAGACAGCCAGGCCAAAACCTGCTTGACTGCGAGAGACAATGTCCAGACTGTAATGTTTAGTGAAGGTGTAGACAATACTCCAAGTGGCAGCTGTACAAATTTTAGCAACTGAGACATTTCGAAACAAGCAACAGAAGTGGTCATGCCTCTGGCAGAATGACATGCAACAACCCCAAGAAGTTCCTTACGATACTTCCTATAATAGAAAGTAATATAATTTGCCAGCGCTGTTTAGACACACGGGCACCCTCTTTCTCAGGGGCGAACAAAACAAAAAGCTGGGAGGACTTTCTGCAGATCTTGGTGCAATTTAATAGTATCTGTGGATTCTATACATTATCCACAGTAAGTAACGATTCCCCTGGATTGGCATACTCCAGGAAAGAGACTGAAAGGTGGGTTGTTTGAGTTAAAGTGAACTTAGATGCCACCTTCGGCAAGAATTTAGGATTTGTACCTACAAAACACTCTGTCTTTATGAAAAATCAAATATGGCAGCTCACACATTAGAGCATGTAGCTCTGAAAGCCTTCGATCATAAGTAATGTTAACCAAAAATAATGCTTTCCATGAAAGAAAGCGCAAGCCACAACTCACAGCAGACTCAAAAGGAGCTAAACTAAGCTTTTCCAACACAAAATTCAAGACCCAGGCCTGGACTAGACTCCTAATGGGAGGGTTTATGTGTAATATGCCTCTCACAAAAAGGTACGAGATACCTCTAGCTGGGCAACCATGATCATCCAAAGGAGCATGAAAGGCTGAAATTACACCCAAATGCACCTTGAGTTAGGAATGTATTTATTTTTATTTATTTATTGAAAGAATTAGAATTACAACGAAGACCCGAGTCAGAGAGGGGCAGCAAGTATCCCAACCCAGCACTGACAGGGCAAGTAAATGGATCCAGGTGCTTGGGAGCGGCCCACAACATAAGCTGTTTACACTTTAAAGTATTTATACCTGGTGGAGGGTTTTCTAGCAGCCACCAGAACGACTGCTACTTTAGAAGATACCCCACACCTTGCTATGGCTATGTCTTCAGAAGCCATGCATACAGTTGCAGGGATTTCAGATCCAGATGGACAACAGACCCCTTTGCCCTGTGACAACAAGCCCCTGCACAGTAGCAGAGGGATTGGTGGTTCCACTGCTACTGTTGAAGGGTAGTAGGTACCAAATCTGCCCAGGCCAAAGTCTTAACTCTTCAAGAGTCACTGACTCTTAATTTCACTCTTAGCTTCTCCCTCAACTTCTTACTATCCTCTTCGCAATAATATTTCCCCATTCCCTCACTATTCCTTCTAGAAAATCTACTGCTGGTCAATCTGCTTTCTCATATCGCTATCCTAAACTTTGGTCCTCCCATCCCTTGTCAATTCGCTCTGCCTCTTCAGCTTTCTGTACTTCATAGCTTCTCTTCTTCCTCCTGCAACTGTCCTCGACTCTCTCCCCCCTCCCCCACACTAGTTTTGCCCTGGCAATCTGTTTCCTTTATCACAGGTATCATAGGTAATTACAAGCCGGAAGATAGTGTACTACCCTATAGGGCTTGCCACACATAATTAGATTAAGAATTTTCTATTACCAAAATGTCGGTCAATCCCATTCTTAAATTCCGTCATAGTAATACTATCTACCAGTTCTGTTGGCAAAGTATTCCAAACCCCCACAACTCTGCAACTATACCATTGTTTCCGAAAATTGTGCTCCCATGCGTGCTGGTATAGTTGTTTGGCATGTTTCCTAGTACTAATTCTTCCAGGGTTTCTTGTGAGCCCAATTTCTCTCATTAAATCTATATCATTCATATTTTTATATAAAAAACACAGATCACCCCTTAGTCTACGATAGGATAATGAATAAAGGTTTAGACTGAGTAATCGTTCATAGTAATTTTGTTTTTAACTTTTATGTGCCTAGTCAGTTTTCTCTGAACCCCTTCTATTGATAAAATATCCGCCTTATTTTGGGGAGACCAAACCTGAGCACAATATTCAAGGTGAGGTCTCACCAATGCACTGTAAAGTGGTATCAATACCATTCTATCCCTACTTACAATATGTTTGAGAATGCAATTTAGGTTATGAATTGCTTTCCTAATTTGGTTTCTACAGTGTAATCTAAATTTCATATCTTTAGTAACTGTAATACCCAAATCCCTTTCCTCTGTTGTTTCTCCCAAGGTGTAATTATCTAGGATATATAATTCTCTCTTATTATTTTTACCAAAGTGCATTACCTTACATTTGTTTTTGTTTAATTCTAACTGATTTAAGAATGTCCAATTATAAATTAAATCCAAGGCTTGCTGTAGGGTAGCTTTTTGTTGAGCATCATTAACCACTAAACCCAATCTACAGTCATCTGCAAATTTGTACATCCAAATGTTGTTATTACTCATTGCTAATGAAGCGATATATATATTAAATAGACAAGGGCCCAAAACAGAGCCCTGGGGGACCCCACTAGTCACTGGAGCCCAATCAGAATATTCTCCATTAATAACCACTCTCTGCCTTCTTTCCTGAATCCAATTTGAAACCCATTTGCATATATTACTAGGCAAATTGATGGTTTCAAGACTGACAGTAAGCCATTGTGGGGTAGTTTATCGAAATCCTTGGCGAAATCAAGACAAACCACATCCACAGAATTTCCCACATCCATTTCTCGATTCACATTTTCATAAAAGGACAATAAATTTGTCTGACATGATCTATTTTTGGTGAATCCATGTTGTTTATGGTCAATTATATCCTGTTTCTCCTGATGTTCAATTATTATTTCCTTGATTATTCGCTCCATTATCTTACCCAGTACCGAAGTCAGGCTGATTGGTCTAAAGTTTTCAGGCAAGGTTCTAGACCCTTTTTTTAGGATAGGGACAACATTAGCCAGTTTCCAATCCCTAGGGACCAATCCCATATCCATAGATACTTGGAAAAGATAAGTTATAGGTTGAGTCAATTCCACTGCCAACTCCTTCAGTATCCTTGGGTGCATTCCATCTGGTCCTGGGGATTTATTAACATCAAGGCTAGCCAATTGTTTATATATGGTATTAGGATTAATAATAATAGACCCTGGTACTGGTGATCTTATAGATTCATATAAAGCTGCATCAGTGGTATCATATACTGAACAAAAGTAATGGTTCTGGATGGTAGCCAATTGTTGGTTAGAAGAAATAAGTCCTATCTCAGTGATGAATGGTCCTATGTTACTGGGGGGCCCTCCTCTGTTTATTAATAAATGAAAAAAAGGATTTTTTGTTATCCTTTACCTTATCTGCAAGGTTGACCTCACATTGGGCTTTGGTTTTCCTGATATTTATTTTTATTTTCCTAAGGCATTCTTTGTATTCAGCATGAATCCTTGGTGATTTAGATAATTTTGTTTTTTTATATAATATATTCTTCTTATTAATTAATTTTTTTATTATAGGTGAAAGCCAAATAGGTTTCGAAGCCCTGATACTACTGTATTTTTTTGATAATGGGGATAAACTTTGTAGTTAAGCTATCAATATTAGTTTTTAGGGATTCCCACATATCATGTATAGATTTATTAGCAAAATCAGTTTCCCAATCCCAGCAACTTAATTTTGTTTTCATTTTATGAAATTCTGCTTTACCAAAGTTGTACATTATGGTTGTACCCGTGGGTTTGGACATTTGGGATTCACTTATATTAAATAAAACTGAACTATGATCACTATTTCCCAGAGGTACACTTATTTCAACTGAGTTGATTGTCTCACCCATATTAGTAAACAGCAAATCCCGAATATTATTGCCCCTAGTTTTGTTAAGTACCATCTGTTTAAATCCCCCATGATCCATAACATCAATAAACTGCCTCTCAAAAGGAGATGAGCCTAGACCTTTACCCCAATCTATGTTGGGTAAGTTAAAGTCCCCAGTAATCAGAAACCTATCTGTAGGATCAAGGTTCCCAAAAATATCCAACATGGCCTTATCATCTTCCTGTGACATGGATGGGGGCCTATATAAAAGTCCCATAATAATTTTGGGACTATTTTTGGGTAACAGTTTAACCCACAGGAGTTCAAGTTTACCTGTTTCCCATTTTATAGTTTCTGAAGGTATATCTTCATGAATATAAATTGCCACCCCCCTCCCTTTCTATATTTTCTACAATGGGAATACAACTTATAGCCTTCAATTTCTTTTTCCCAACTATCATTTTCGTTCCACCATGTTTCAGTAATGAGGGCAATGTGAATTTTATTATTATGTAGCAAGATGTTGAACTTGTCATATTTGTTCTGTAAACTGCGGGCATTTAATAAAATTACTTTCCATCCAGGGGTATTTTGAGTAGCTGATAAGGAATCTGTCACATTACTTTCAACTGTGTCCCGACCCCATACCAGTTTAAATGAAACCTCATGACCTCCAAAACTTTTTTACTCATGACCCTTACCCCTGCATAATTTAAGTGAATTCCATCCTTTTTAAATAAGGAACTTCTACTAAATGTTCGTGCATTATCCATAAAACCAACCCCTGATTCGACACAAAGTTGCCTAATTTTGGAGTTAATGTCAACAATCTGTCTATTTTTGTAATCGTTAATGCCGTACATAGGAAGAATACCAGATATGATAATTTCCCCTCCATGATTTATAACCGAATCGACAATATACTTAAAATCCCGTAGCATACTATGCCAGTTTGTTTTCCCTACATCATTTGCCCCCACGTGAAGGATAACCAAGGGCACAATTGTGTTATCATATAGTCCCTCCATCAAGCCCACAACATCATGTAGTTTAGCTCCAGACAGTGAACTAACTGTAGTATGTGCTTTTCTATTAGAACACACTAAAGTATCAATGCCCCCTTATAATTGAATCTCCGATAATCAAAATATCTCGTTCCATGGGATTAGACTCTCTTGGTTCCCTTATTATTGCAGTACCAATAGAACTTATGGGCTCAATTGGAATTTAATTACAAGAGTCCCCTAGTTCATTATTGGAAGTACTAAATTTACTGCTAACTACTTCATTGGAATCAGGTGTCTTTGAGGGGGCATGTGAATTATCCTCTTTTCTGAGGGCCACAGGTACGTTTAATGATTGGCCAGGGTCTTCAATTAATTCACAACTGGATAACACCTCCAGAGCATCAGATGGTAGAGTATTAAGACACTCAAATCTATTATTTAAATCTATAAAAGGTTTGGGCTGAAGTCCTTCATCCTTATCATTAAAGTTTGCATCAATATCTTCCTTTGCCCCATTTACATATTCTTTTATATATTCGCTATGCTCTACATAATTTACTACCAGGGATTGTCTATTACTGACATCACAAACAGCTTCGTTAATAAAGTCCTCCAGCCTAGAAATATCTTTGTACATTTGTAGCCTCGTTTCCAACTCTTGAACCTCTTTAAGTAAAGCAAAGTTTTTAATACACTTATCGCATGTAAATTGAGAGTTGGAAATTTCTTCAGTCAACATTAGGCATTCCTGACATGTTTTTCTGCCTTTCATCTTTCTTTGTCTTGTGGACGCCATACTTTAGTTAAATTACTCACCCAAAAGACCACCGCTAAGATAGATGATATATACTATTTAGGCTATAATCTAAATAGTTAATCCCCAGTGCTCCCAGTGTCCCCAAGCGGACACAGCGAACCGACACAGCGTGTCTCTTGTGGCATCTCCGGCGCTCCGGCTACTTGATGGCGAGAATTTAAGTGAATCTCCGGAAGTAAGCACCGTGTCCCTTGAGACGCTTTGGATTTTAAAATGCCCCAAATATCATTCCTAGTATTCTAGCTGCTATATAAATCGCTAGCACACAGGAAAAAGTAAAAGATTAAAAGTAAAACTAAAAAAAAAGGGGTAATTTGTAGCTCAGGTTAAACCCAATGACCCACAAAAACTCTTCCTGTTTCCAAATATGGTCCCAGGGCTCCAAAGTTTTAAAGGTATATTACGTGCAGGAGAAAAACACAGGTATATTACAATGCAAAATAGCAGCCCACACAGAGCCTGTATTTTCCAATACTTCTATCTAATTCACATCAATTAGTATATCGCAGCATAAAATGGTTTATTTGTAGCGCTCCGCTCGCCGGTGGCGAGGAATTTAAGTGAATCCGCCGGAAGTAAGCACCGTGTCCCTCGAGACGCTTTGGATTTTAAAATGCCCCAAATATCATTCCTAGTATTCTAGCTGCTATATAAATCGCTAGCACACAGGAAAAAGTAAAAGATTAAAAGTAAAACTGAAAAAAAAGGGGTAATTTGTAGCTCAGGTTAAACCCAATGACCCACAAAAACTCTTCCTGTTTCCAAATATGGTCCCAGGGCTCCAAAGTTTTAAACCTGTATACATATATTATTCAGAGTTGTCTTTAATTTTTGATTATTCTACACAATATATTGTAATTGCTGTATATGGTTTTCCTCATCCCCTACACCCAGGACGCATCTAGAAACTAGCTGTTATCAGCTCAGTATACTGTATCTTTCCTGGTGAAACTTTTTGCTGCAATGAGGATGAGGGTTGCTCCCTCCATCTGCAGTTTCAATTTCACTCTCTGTATGAGAGGAAAGGGGGGAAGGCATACAGAACCCTCCCTTTTCAAGAGAGGGACAATGTGTCTCACCAAAAACGCAGCTCATGCTGTGTGGGATGCAAAGGCCCACTCTGGGCAACCCCACCTTACAAAGAGATCTTCCGCTACTGAGGTCAGAAGTTCCCATTTGTGGAGACTGGACTGTGACCTGCTTAACCTGTCTGCCAAGACGTTTTGGGCACCTGGAAAATGTATGGCCGAGAGTTCTAGGCCGTGTTCCACAGCCCACTGCCATGCTCTCACCGCTTCCCTGCATGGTGAATATGAATGAGTGCCCCTTTGTTTTTGTAATGCATCACATGGACATTGTGTGTCTATACTAACAGAGGACCCGGTGTCAGATGCACTTGAAATGCCTATAGAGCTGGCTCCATGGTGCTGAGCAAAGGTGTTTGCTCAGCATGCTGACAACCCGGATCTGTGTCCCGTGCTCAAGTGTCAGGAGCAGAGTCCGGCAGGGAGGGAGATTAGAACATCCTTTGGGCGCTTCCTCCGGGGAGGGGTGGGATTTTGACCACCGTTTGTCGGTCCCTGAAGGTGGCTTAAGGTGGTGTTCTTGGTGACGTGTGACCTTGAAACACCAAACGCCCCAGCCCCGACTCCCAGGACAGTGACACGGTTGGCCCATTGTGGGAGGAGGTAGGCAGGTCAGAAATCGGAAAATCCGCCCTTGGTCGACTGGATGATGGCTACCAGTTCCTATCACCATGGTAGCCCAAACTGTCCATGCTGACCCCGTTGTGCCTGGGATATGTATTAAACGCCTGTGGGTGTTTCTCCTCACCTGGTTCCCTAAGAGGGAGGGGCCCACCCGGCAAAAGGTTATGTCAAGTTACCCGGGGTCATAGCAATGAAGGAGTGGTAGATGGCGACTGGGCATGTGTGGTGGCAGTGGGCCTTGGCGGCCCAAAGGAGTGGCTGACCAGGGGCTTGGGGAAGAGCAAAAAAAAAAAAGAAATGCCTAAAGACTAACAACTCACATCTCCAGGACATTTATATGTAAGTTTTTCTCTATCTGGGTCCAAGTATAGGACTTAGGGGGTATAGGAGATAGGGGGACATGATTGAGGTTTTCAAATATGTAAAAGGGATTAACAAGGGTGGAACAAATTAAATGTTCAGGCTCAAGAAAAGGACAAAACAAAGGGGCATAAATGGAAACTGGCGGGAGGAACCTACAGGGGAGAACGTAAAAGGCATTACTTCACAGAGAGGGTGGTGGGGCCATGGAATGCATTACCCAGGAGCCTGATCGAGCAAGACACTGTGGAGGGCTTCAAGAAGGGGTGGGATAAATGCATGGGGGTACTGAAGCCAAGACTGACCCTCATGGGTGCGGGGGGGGTGCCCGCTAAGGGCTGGATACCGATCAGACATGAAAGACCGACAGGCCTATTCTGCTGGCTTTTAGTATATTAGTATGTAAGTACCTTGTGCTTGGTAAGGGCCCAGGTGTGCTCCCCACCCAGATCCTGAGGCAAGGCATATGAGGTGAGAACTTGTGTTAGGTTGGACTCAGAAATGGTACGCTCTTGAGCAGGTTTGTGCCTTTCTTAGAGGAGACGTTGCTAGCACTGGGTTGTCTGGGTCATCGGTGGATTGACCCACTAGACTCGAAAAGACAGCTTTGGATTTCTTATATGCAAGCAGGTCAATGGTACTTTTACAATGGCTGCTGCCATAAAGCCCAGAAAGCATAACAAAGTCTTGGCTGGGCCACACTGCCTGTAGTACACTACATATGCCTGCGCTATAAGACAGTCTGCGCTGTCCAAAAGCAGAAACACTTGAACCTGACTAGTGTCTAGTACTGCCCCTCAGTACTGCAAACTTTGATGGGGGTCAGTACTTTATTACTGATTTTAATAAGGTCACTGCCACCCCTAAATGGTCGAACAAGGCACTAGTTCGAACCAGGGTGTGCATTAGTTGTTCCCTGGAGTGGGCCTTCAATAGCCAGTCATCCAGGTAAGAAGAAAAATCAGTATTTATATAGCGCTTTTCATACACAGTGTATCCCAAAGCGCTTTACAAGCAATGCTAGACTGGTAGTGAAGTGACTGAATATGTAGTGGTGGCCATATCGCACATCATCACCCACACAGAGCCTGGATAATTGCATGAACCTGTTTATGAGAAGGGGAATGTTGGCCAGGACACCAGGAATGTCCCCTACTCTTTGCGAAGAGTGCCATGGGTTCTTTTACTTATACCTGGACATCCACCAGGACAACACCAGGATGGGTAGAAGGGACATCGGTTTAACATCTCACCTGAAGGACGGCACACCCCAGCAGTACAGCACCCCCCCAATACTGCACTCGGATGCCAGCGATTTTTAGATGCAAGTCCAATCTCGGTGTGGGACAAGAACCCATGACCTTCTGGTCCACAGGGAGATGTGCTACAAACTGCGTCACACTGACACCTGTAAGGGAACACATACAGTTCTTATGTTTTCATAGATACATAGACAGTGTCGACAGATAAGGGCCTATGGCACACCCAGTCTGCCCATTTGAGCTTGTAAGTTCAGTTTATGTTTTCCAAGAAGTCTGTTGCCCCTTACCCCTGACCTCCAGAATTCCTTTATGTCTATCCCATGCATTCTTAAATCCCGTGATTGTTTCAGCCTCCACCACTTCCTCTGGCAGGGTGTTCCACTTGTCCACCACCCGTTCTGTGAAGAAATTCTTCCTCATTTTCCTCTGAATCGTCCTCCCTCCAACTTCATCCCATGTCCTCTAGTCCTGGAACATCTTTTTTGCTTAAAAATAGTGTAGTCCTGCACCCTGTTCCTCCCTGTAAGATACTTGTATGTCTCTATCATATCCCCTCTCTCCCTCCTTTCCTCCAGGGAGTACATGTTCAGTTCCTTCAACCTGTGCTCATAGGACTTGTGATGCAAACCATGCACCATCTTTGTTGCCCTCCTCTGAACCTTCTCTATCCTGTCTATGTCCTTACGTAGGTAAGGTCTCCAGGAACTGTACAGTGTACTCCAGGTGGGGGCCTCACTAGTGTCTTGTATAGTGGAATTATGACCTCCTTTTCCTGCTGGTGATGCCCCTGCCTATGCATCCCAGCATCCTATTTGCTTTACCTGCTGCCTTGTCACACTGTTTCCCTGCCTTGAGGTCATTAGAGGTGATAACCCCAAGATCCCTTTCCTGCTTGGTACATGCTATATCCTCACCCCCCAACTGATATATTGTGCCAGGGTTTTTGTGCCCCATATGCATTATCTTGCACTTCCTTGCATTGAATTTCAACTGCCAAACCCCTGACCATTCTTCAAGTTTCTGCAGGTCCCTTCTCATTCTGTCTACACCCTCTGGTGTGTCTACTCTGTTACAGAGCTTTGTGTCATCAGCGAACAGTGAAATTCTGCCTTCTAGGTCCTGCGCAATGTCACTGATGAAGATATTGAATAGGACCGGTCCCAGCACTGATCCCTGTGGTACTCCACTGGTCACTCTTCCCTCTGTGGAGTGACAGCCATTTACCACCACCCTCTGTGTCCTGCCACCCAGCCAGTTACCTACCCACCACACTACTGTCCTGCCCACACCCATATTCCCCAGTTTGTGCAATAGTCTTCTATGTGGCACAGTGTCAAAGCCTTGCTGAAGTCCAGATGGAGCCATGTCCCTGCCATCCCCTGATCCACCTCCTAGTCACCCAGTCAAAAATTCAACGAGGTTGGTCTGACATGACCTCCCTGGTGAAACCATGCTGCCTTGGGTTCTGTAGTCCATTGACAACCAGATGTTCCACCAATCTCTCCTTCAGTAGTGCTTCCATGATCTTCCCCACTACCGAGGTGAGGCTGACTGGTCTGTAGTCCCTCGCTTCCTCTTTGTTCCCACTTTTGTATAAGGGACTACATCTGCTATCCTCCAGTCTTTGGGTACCTCCCTGTTTCCAGTGATCAGCTAAACAGGATAGACAGAGGTTCAGCCACCACCTCTTAGTTCTTTAAGGACCCTGAGTGCACCCATCTGGCCCCATTGCTTTATCAACTCTTATTACTTCCAGTTCCTTCAGGACCCTTTCTCGTAAAGGACTTGTGTCCATTTCTGCACCATTCTCACCCTTTGTACTCCATTCAGACCCATTACCCTCCTCTTCCTCAGTAAAGACTGAGCAGAAATACCTGTTCAATATGTCAGCTTTACTGTTGTCATCCTCCACACAGCCCCCATCCTCCCCTTCAGTCTCACTATCCTCCCTTTGCCTTTCTTTTTCACTTATGTACCTGTAAAAGGTTTGTCCCCTCTACCCACTGATTTTGCAATGTGCTCTTCTGTCTGAGCTTTGGCTTCCTTGCATGACCTCCCTGCCTCCCTTTGCTTCTTCTGGTACTTCTCCCTATCCCTTCTGCCTGTGTCTTTTGTATTGCATGAATGCAATCTTTTCAGCTTCACTTTCTTTGCTACCTCTTTGGAAAACCACAATGGTCTCCTCTTCCTTTTCCTCTTGCTAACCTGCTTAATACATAATTCTGTTGTTCTTGTAATCCCCATTTTAAATACTGCCCACTGTTCCTCAACCCTGATTCCTGTCCCATTCCCTTAATGCCTCTTTCAAGTATCTCCATTTTCCCAAAGTCTGCCCCCTAAAATCCAGGATACGTGTTTTTGTGGTTTGGTTCTGCTCTTTCTGTGATTTCAAACCACAGTGACTGGTAGTCACTGTTCCCAGGTGCTCCCAACTGTTACCCCATCACACTGTCCCTGTTTGAGCATAAGGTCCAGTATTGCCTTCTGCGAGTGGTTCCATGACCAGTTGCTTGAGGAAGGCACCCTGAAGGAGTCCAGGATAAATCTGCTCCTAGTTGATGCTGCTGCTGCTGCTGGGATGCTCCAGTCCACGTCTGGAATATTGAAGTCTCCAACCAGTACTACTCACTTTGTCTGCCATCCTTTGATGGCTAGCATAAGCTCACTATCTGTTTCTTCCTTCCTGGGCTGGTGGTCTATAGACCACACCTGTGCGGATGGCTGGCCCCATTTTCCTTTCCAACTTAACCCACAGTATCTCTCCCCATTTTGTTCCTCCTGGATCTCTGTGGCCCTATGACATTTTTCACACAGTGCCACCTCCTCCCTTCCTGCCTGCCCTGTCTCTTCTGAATATGTTGTAGCCAGGTATGGCCAACTCCCAGTCGTGGTTATCATTACACCAGGTTTCAGTGATGGCCACAATGTCCAGGTCTGACTGCACCATGACAGCCTCAGATCTTCCATCTTGTTGCTACGGCTCTGGCATTTGCACACATGGCTTTCCATGATTTGACCTCCCTAGACTGTTTTGCTGTTCTACTCCAGCCCCTTCCTTGGTTGTCCTTTATCCCTGGTTCTCCTTGCTGTCTGCCCTTCTGCTGAATTTTGCCCCTTTTTCTGCCTATCCACATCTTGGGCACTAATCTCCATCTTTTGCACACTGCTTTGTAGAGACAGCAACTCCTCTGGTTCACTGGTTCCACTGCTAGCTGTGGGGGGTGAGTAAGTAGGTACCTCCTTGCTGACCTGCTATCCCTTTGCTAGTTTAAATGCTTGTCAATGTAGCATTTAAACTTATCATTGAGTGCTTGGATTCCCCTCCAGGTTGGATGCAGGCCATCAGGCTTGAACAAACCTCCATCCTTCCAGGTGGGTCTCCAGTCACCAATGAATCCAAACCTTCCTCACAGCACCAGTTCTTCAACCATGAGTTAAAGTTCCTGGCATGCACCCCATGCCTCCCTTGCCTTCACAGGTAGTACTTCGAGAAAGTGACAGAAGTAGCTACTTGCTTGAGACCCTCCCACCCTCAGAACTCTTCCTGAACTTCCTTTGGCTCCCCATTTGCCAGGTCATTAGTACCTAGGTGGATAATGACATCCAGCTCACCCTCCCGTCTTGCCTTCCCAGTGATCCCCAGGATCTTCCTTCCATCCCTCCATGCCATGGCACCTGGTAAGCACCTCACCTCCCTGTCCTCCCCCTCCTGTGTTCCTAGCTGGATCCCTCTTATGATGAAGTCCCCCACCAGTATTCACTTCCTTCTCCTCTGGGGTCCACTGCTTTCTCCGCTGAGGTCACCTCCTTGGCTAACCTTCACATCCTTTCCTTCCACTTCTTCTATTTGGTTGTCCCCATTTGCCAGTGTGGAATATGAGTGCTTGAGTGGAATAGGATCTGAGATGTGCCTCTGCCTGACCGCTCTAACTCTCCCTGAGCCCACTGTCATCCAAGTGCTCCTTGTTCTCGGCATCCTTCGAAGGGCTGCTGCTACTGCTGCCAAGCATTTTGTAAAGACCCATGGTGCAGAAGACAAGCCAGAGGACGAGACTCTGAACTGATAATGTTCCCCTTCCAACATGAATCTCAGATACTTTCTGTGATTCTTCCTGATTTTGATATGAAGGAAAGAATTATTCATGTCTAGAGAAGAGACCCAGTCTCGTGTCTTCAACAGAGGAATAAGGGATTGTATGGAGACCATATCGAACTTCTTGTTCTCTATACAGAAGTTCAGGTTTCTCAGGTCTAGAACGGGATGCAGATCCCCTGTCCATCTGGGGACTAGAAAGTATCTGGAGTAGAAGTCCCTGATCCTCTGCCTGACAGGAATTGGTCCCAAGGAAAGGCTGGGGGGGGTTTACTGGAGCAAATTGGGTACTTGGATGATAGGCAGCATGGCTTTGTCACGAGAAGATCGTGCCAGACGAACTTTGTTGAGTTCTATGACTGGGTGAAGAGGGTCCTGGACAAGGGTAGGCCAGTGGACGTCCTCTTTCTGGATTTTAACAAGGCATTTGATCAGTACCCCACAGTGGCCTGCTGGCTAAGCTGAATGAAATGGGGGTAGGGAGACAGTTGTTAAAATGGATAGGAAACTGACTCTCTGAGTGTAGTCAGAAGGTGGTGGTTGGAGGGCTAGCCTCATCCCCAAGGTGGGTTACTAGTGGGGTTCCCCCAGGGGTCAGTGCTGGGGCCACTCCTGTTCAGTGCCTATGTCCCAGACATCAGGAAGGGGATCAGGAGTGAGATGAGTCTCTTTTTTTTATTTATTTAGTTTTTGTTTACCGGGTAAGTGTGCTAGCCATAGCAATGACTATTTTCAGGCACAACCCGAGAGGATACAAAAAAACAACAACACAAGAAAGACATTCCAAATACCGATACAATAAAAGTAATTTACAACAATTTACAAGCAGGTTGCAAAAAGTTAGCTAACATGGAGTCGTACACAAATACAGGTTCAAAAAAAGTCATTTACAACAGTTTACAAGCAGGATGCAAAACAAAATTAGCTAACATGGAGCCGTACAATAACTAAATTGCACCACAGTTTGCTTTGAGGAATAGAAAGACACGACAGAATAACCATTTTCAGTACTAATAAGGGAATTGAGAAGTTCACTTGGGGGGGGGGGATAACAGAACAAGAGAAGTACATAGCGTATAGGAAGGCAGATCAGAAAGGAGGGATAAGGCTGGGACGATAAGAGCTAGGGAGGTTTGAAACATGAGCATTTGTGGGAAGTTTCAAGATAAGTATGTAACCCTTTTTTGAAAGACGCATGGGATGTTGATTGGCGCAAGGTTAGTGGAAAGGAGTTCCAGTATTTGGGGGCATGGCAGGCAAAAGCACTAGCACCTTTTGTGGTGCAGTGTCTGGGGACGAACAGAGGGGCCTGTTCAGTGGAACGCAATCCATAGTAAGGAGTAAGGTTTTGAAAAAGGCCTGCCATGGATTTAGGTGTTTGTAGACGGACCATATTCTCAATGATAGAGCCATAAGCATGTAGTCTTAATTCAGTGTGAGGAAGCCAACCTAGGTCAGCATAGAGGAGACAGTAGTGTTTCAGCCGATGTGAGGAGGAAGCATAGTTACAGATGATGTTGTTATAAGTAACATCCCATTTGCTAAGGGACGATTTGCATGCAGCGGCATATGTTGCAGCACTATAGGTAAGCGATGGTAGGAGTATGCCACGGGCAATGGCAAGCCTTGCTGAGGGAGTGAGCACATATCTGGTTTGGCAGGCTATTCCAAGTTTGGTATGTACCAATTTGCAAGTCAGCTTGATGTGCGAGTCAAAATTTAATGATGGAATAACGGTAACACCCAGATGTTTAAATGAAGTTACTACCCCGACTGCAGAGCCATTTAAGGAGGTGACTTTAAATTTTGGATGGGCATGCCTGAGCTTCGCATTTGATCCAAAGAGCATAGCTTAGGTTTTGGACTCATTTAATACAAGTTTGTGGTTTAAAAGCCACTTTTGTATTAGTTGGAAGTCAAGAGAGAGTCGTTTGTTTATGTCATCAATGCTTTTTGTACTAGTATACAACACAATGTCATCCACTTATAGCAGGGAGGCTGTCCTGTGGAGGTCAACAGAGATGTTATTTATGAAGAGAGAGAAAAGTAAGGGCCCAAGGATGAAGCCTTGCGGCACCCCGATATTTACAGTGGTTTTGTCGGAGAGGGTAGAGTTGTATTTGAAAATCTGAGACCTATCAGTTACGTAGTTCCTGAACCATCTAACAATGTTAGTTGAGAAACCTAGTGATCCCAGGGTGGCCAGAAGGATGGAGTGATCAACTAGGTCAAATGCCTTAGTCATGTCAATGAAAACTGCACCAGTGAGGAGACCAGGGTCCATAGCCATTTGAATATCTGATGTGAATTTGAGGAGGGCAGTAGTGGTGCTATGGCCTTTGCGAAACCCGTGCTGGGCACTGGTTAGTAGGTCATGCTTCTGTAAGAAGTCAATTGTCTGGGCAGCTACAAGCTTCTCAAGAATCTTATTTAGGACAGACAAGATGGCAATGGGCCTATAATATGCGGGATCTTTACGATCTCCTTTTTTAAAAACAGGAGTAATCCTAGCTGTTTTCCATATGTCAGGGATGTATCCCTGGCACAGGGAGAGCGTGAAAATCCTGGCTAAGGGGGCAGCGATGAAAGGGGCTACAATCTTTAGGAGCCAGGGCTCTAGATTGTCCGAGCCAGCTGCTGAGCTGTCCAAGATACTGTTCAGCAATCTAAGCAAATCACTTTTTGTGACTGATTTGAAAAAGAACCGAGGACCGTTTGCAATAGGGTGGGTGGATACACTTGGTTGAGCAGGAAAAGAGGAGGTGTAGTTGGTTAAGTCCAAGAATGTATTGTTGAAAAAGTCTGCAATGGTTCTAGGGTTATTACAATGTACCCCATCAAGTGACATGTCATTAGGGGTGGATGCCAGATTAGAACCAAGAAAGAATTTAATATGTGACCAAAAGTTTTTGGGGTCACCATAGGAGTTGGTCAGTAGGTCTTTGCAGTATGAGCTCTTGGCTTTTTTGATGTCCTTTTTGCAGGCATTTCATAGAGCCCTGTAGTTATTAAGGTCAGAGGCTAGCCCTGATTTTTGATAATGAAGCCAGCTTTTGTCCCTTAGCTTAAGCTTGGCTAGAAGGTCAGCTGTCAACCATTGGGTTTGTCTATTTTTTATCCGATGGGTTACAGGTTTGCAGTGCTTATCCTGGAGCACTAGGAAGTGTTTCAAGAGCAGGTCCAGGGCAGTCTGTGCATCATCGGATAAGAGAATGGGGGACCAATCAGTCGAGGCAATGTCGTGCAGAAAAGACTGAGAGTCAAAATTTGCATAGTTGAGGAAAGTAATGAAGTGAGGTCCCATCTGGGTAGGCCTGCCTTTGCCCCATATACAGTACGTTGGGGAGTGATCAGTGATGGCATCTGGTAATACTCCAGAGGCAAATACATTTTCAGGGCGATTGGTCATTATCCAGTCAAGTAGTGTGTTGGAGCGAGGGGCATTTCTGGTAGGTTCACCTATAAGCTGGTGCAGGTTAAAACTCTGCAACTTGGTCATTATTGTGGTTTGGTTTCTGCCTAGCGAATTTATGTTTAGGTCCCCAAGTATGATGACCTAATTTCTTCTGGCAAGGCATGCGATTTGTTCCAGTAACTCGTCCAGCCCTACTCTCCCATTTGTAGGGGGATTGTAGACACATACGATGTGAATTTTTTTGGTACTAAGAGTGAGCAGGGCATGAAGTGCCTCACAGTGAGGTAGGGCAGTTGTCTGTACTGCAGAGACATCAAGGTGATCTTTAAAGTAGACAGCTGTTCCACCCCCTCTTTCATGCATAGCTCTGTCAAGTCTCAGAAGGTCATAATGGGGAAGGGGCATAGAGAATCAGGTATGGAAGGTTTTAGCCACGTCTCAGTTAGGCATACAATATCAGGCTTATGTAGGGTGGTCCAAGATGCAAGCTCAGCAAGATTGTGAGCAAGGCTCCTGATATTGTGATGTGCTTTGATAAGACCTTTGGTCTTTGCAGATGTCTCAAAGCTGAATGCAGTGGTGGATGAGGAGGAGGGGAGAGTGGCCTTGCAGGAGGACCTGGAGGCTCTGTAAAGGTGGTCGGGAAAATGGAAACTAACATTCAATGCAGGGAAGGGCAAGGTTCTGCACCTGGGAGTCAGAAATCCAGGCCGGGGTATACCCTGGGAGGAGACATGATTCAAGTCACGGAGGGTGAGAGGGACCTGGGGGTAGTGGTAGATGTCAAAATGAACAACTCAGAGACCTGTAGGAGGGCAACAGCAAGTGCAAATAGGATGCTGGGATGCATCGCCAGGGAGATTACCTTCAGAAAGGCGGAAGTGGTCCTTCCACTGTACAACTGCTTGGTTAGGCCACACCTCGAGTATTGTGTGCAGTTTTGGAGATCACATTTAAAGAGGGATATTACACTCCTAGAGAGGGTCCAAAGGAGGGCAACCAAAATGATCTGGGGCATGGGGGACAGGACCTATGAGGAGAGGCTCAAGGAGCTCGACATGTACACCCTGGAAGAGAGGAGGGACGGGGGACATGATAGATGTCTTTAAGTACATGAAAGGGATCAATAAAGGAGGCCCAGTCAGGGTGCTCCAAAGGAAGGAGGGGTGGGGCAACGAGAGGTCATGAGTGTAAGCTGGAAGGGGGCAGGCTCAGAGGGTAGAGGAGATGTTATTACACTGAAAGGATGGTGGAGCCATAGAATGCACTGCCCAGGGAACTGGTAGAGGTGGAGACTGTGGATGGGTTTAAGAGGGGATGAGACAGGTACAGGGGGACGGTAAATCTGACCAGGCCCAATACAGGTGGAACATCTAGGACTGGGGACAGTATAACCCAAGGGGGGGGAGACACACACCAAAATAGGCCCTCATTGCGGATGCTGAAAATCGAGCAGACTCAAGAGACCGTTAGGCCTATTCTGCTGGCATTTTAATAAGTTAGTATGGACCATTTTTGAAGCAAAGCTTTTATCTCCTCTTTGAGCAGAGACATGTACTCTGGAGAATACGTAGAGACAGATGGTGGATGATCTGGAGGGGTCTCCAGAAGCTCCAGAGCATGGCCTTTCACAATGATGTCCAGAACCCATTCATCTGTGGTTATCTCGCTCCACTGGTTCAAGTGAAAGGAGAGCTGGCCCCCTACAACCACTCCTGGAGGCAATGGTGGTTCGGAAGGGGGGGGTGTATGGTTGCGAGTCGATGTGAATTAGTGAGGGCAATGCCACTGGCTCTGCCTCTTCTCGGTGCTCTGAAATGGGCACCTTTGCAAAGGTTGACTGGCAAGGCTCCAGTGTTTTTACCGCAGCCCTGCTGATTGAATTCTAGCTATGAATTACAGATTGGTTATTTATATACAGTATTTGTATATATGATGCTTTTATTTTTTCTGAATGACCTTTGCATGATTTTAAATTATATTATTGTATTGTTGTTTTGCTGTATAGCACTCTGAGTCCCAGGAATTGGGTGCTTTATAAATAAAAATATCTATCTAAATATCTGTTGCCTGTAAGTTGGTCTGCCCTTCCCCCCGCCGCTGGATGAAACTTACCTCGATCCTTGCCTGGTGTGGGGTATAGGGATCTGACTTGAACGTAACGTCATCCTGGATGACTGGACACCTTTTAACACCTCTTCCACATCATAGATACAACATATCTTGTATCTGTGTACCTGTACTTGTACTGTATAAACTGCACCGTTCTACTTGTATTGTAATTGTACCTGAAAATAGTCACTTGCTGGCTAGTGGACCTACCCGGTTAACAAAAACTAAATAAATAAAATAAAAAATACCCAAACAGAATGTTATCTCTTTTTTTTTTTTTTTGCAGACTTTATTTATGCTCCTACCATCACCATCCCTGGACTCTCTCTGGTGAGGCCACTCGATCTCCTGCTTTCTCCCGCCCTGTCTGAAGGCTCTCCTCCTTCCTCAGTGGGAGGACCTCACCGCCTGGACCGCTCAACCCCCCCCCCCCACCACCGGGTCCCCTGGGGTGGGACCACTGACTCCTTTTTCTGGTGCTCTATCTAAAATCTGATAAAGCGTCCAGATGGCAAGGCACCAGAGGAGGGGAGAGACCCAACGGTGGGCATGGGTGTGGAATCCAGGGACCCACTTTTGCCTACTAGGGATAGGGCCTTTTTCCATTTTTCTCCCCTCGGGACACGGCGCCGCTGGAGCCTGCCAATGTCCCGCCCCATTCTGCAGCCCACGTCTGCGCTGCACCTGGTCTCCACCAGAGGCCGCTACTGCACCGGGCGCCCCCAACAACCCACCCCAGGAGAGGACAGCAGTCCTACGGACACTCTATCGTCTCCCTCCCCTGCCGACCCCCGATGGCCTAGGTCCGTTCCCGAACCTGGGTCGCCAGTGTGCCATGAAGTGTGGCATCCAGTGTCTCAACCCTTGGCGCCACCAGGCCAGCCAGAATGTGATCTCTAAACGGGACATTTAACACTGCTTGTTGCACATCATTAGCAAACCCAGCTACTCTAAACCATGAGCATCTTCTCATGCAAATGCCAGAGGCTGCTGCCCTAACAGAGGCATCTGACACATCATAGTAGGGTATTAAATAGCTGGTACAGCATAGCAAAATGCTATGCAAAACAAAAGGCAATGCTAACCATTTCCAGGACTGCATAGCTGTTGGCTGCTAACCACTGCACTCCTGAAGAGGGTCCAGAGGAGGGCAACCAAAATTATCTGGGGCTTGGGAGAAAGAGTCTACAGGGAGAGGCACAAGGAGCTCAATATCCACACCCTGGAGGAGAGGAGGGACAAGGGGGACATGATAGAGGTCTTCCAAGTACATAAAGGGGATTAATAAGGGAGGCTCTGCCAGAGTGTTCCAAAGGAAGGTGGGGGAAGGCAACTAGAGGACATGAGTGGAAGCTGGAGGGAACTCAAGGGGGAGAGGAGGAGGTGTTACTTCACTCTGAGAGGGTGGGGGGGCAACTAGAGGACATGAGTGGAAGCTGGGGGGAATCAAGGGGGAGAGGAGGAGGTGTTACTTCACTGAGAGAGGGTGGTGGAGCCATGGAATGCACTGCCCAAGGGACTGGTGGAGACAGAGACAGTAGAGGGGTTCAAGAGAGGCTGGGACAGGTATGGGGAGAGTGAAGCTGAGGAAGTCCAATACATGGGGAACATCTGGGGCCAGGGATGGGGAAACCCAAGGGGGTTGGGGGGACAGCAAATTCAACGCCCTGTATGGGTGCTGACCATCGAGAAGACATGAAAGACCATTAGGCCTCCTCTGCTGGCATTTTAGTACAGTATGTTAGTACATTAACCCTTTTTGTAGCAAGCCCATGGCATGGTACACAACATAAACAAAACTACATATTTTTTTCTTTTGCCAAGCAGTATGTGCCAAGGGCTATGCATTTTTACAGCTGATTAGTAATTTCATGCTTAAAACTCCTAATCAAAATTTTTTTCAGCTTTTTTAATATCCTGCATAGGCTAAGCGGATCAAATACTTGTCCACCTCAGCTCCTGCAGTCAAAGTTTACGTTAACTCTGCTGTGGCCTGCCCCTCGGGAAGGGTCTGTGCAGCAGCCTTGGCACTCCTCCAAAGGGTGTTCTGGTATTTGATCATATGGGTCTGGTAGTTTGCAATATGCAGGCCTAGTGATGCAAGTGCATAGGTATGTCTCCCTATGACATCCAGCCTTCCGGATTCCTTGTCTAGAGACAGGGAGCTCATATGTTTGGGCACCACGGATCTGTCACGGGCAGTTATAATGACCACTGCATAAGTTTCTGGCTGGTTAGCATAATAAGGCTTGTTAGATGGTGCAGGGTACATCTTGTCAGTCTTCCTAGGGACGGCTGGTGTAACACTGGGCCTATACCAAGCAGCACAAGTGGCATCCTCCAGAGCCGGGTATAGTGGAGGGATGGCTATGGATGGGGGATTCTGGCACCTCCAAAAACTTCAGCAAATTCTTCTTTGTGGAGTCTTCCTCATCCAGAGTGAATCCCATAGCTATCTGTAGGGGTCTTTTGGTGGAGACCTTGGGGTACTTACCACAGATTCCTCACTGCAGGAGAATAACATGGAGCTAGTACTAAGCAAATACTGGTCTTCCGCATAATCCTCCTCTTCCTCATAATCTTCTTCCATTATGAGATCAGAGTTATATTCTACCTCGTTGTCATCCCCTTTGATGATGGGGATAGAGGAGCATACTGGCGATGATGGTAGTGGCTGAGGAGGCCCTTTTTGCATAATGCTGGGTTGCAGCAGTGATGGAGTCTGGGTGTCTGAGAGACTCACATCGTCGTTAGAACAGGCTGATCAGGCAATCCTGTGAGGAGGTAACATATTTCTGAAAATGATATTGCGACTGTAGTAGTCAATGGTGGGTTCAGACCTGTGCCGACAGCGTCTTACTACCCATAATAGGCCCAGTAGTGCCCAAGTCAAGCCCCAACCTTGGTGTCTGGTTGATGGTCGAGGGGATGCTGTAGTCACCGCCACTGGAGCAGATGATGGAGACGATAAGTACCTGCTGCCCACAATGGTGTCCCGGAGCATGTCGGGGAGGCCTTGTCCTTATCTTTATCATGGTACTTATGCTTGTGTCTGCCTGATGACAATTTATCTTTCGATTTAGACAACCATGATTTGGTCAATGGGGACGGCGACACGGACTTTTCTTGTAGTTGTTTTGTCCACTGCTGCTAAAGTTTAACAAAAACTGTTCAAGTGCCCCTTTTCTGCATCACCTAGAAGCAGAGATGACGCCTTTGCAAATCTCATACAATTTCACGTCATGAGAGAGGCCTAAAGAGCAGACACACACTTCATGGGTATCGTTTTTGTAAATCTTCTCTATGCAGTTGCAGTACCAGGATGGAGTGAAGGGTTCTTTCAGCTGCATACAGGACTCGAAAAATAGTGATACTTTCTACGGGGAAAAATAACGACCATGGCTAGCAGTCAGAGTTTTGTGAGCAAGTCCAACAAGTATGTTCGACAGCAGGAAAAGAACAGAGGAGACATGGGGCCACCCACATTTATGCAGATGCTGACACATGAAGTCATTGTGGGTGGCCTCTGGCTTGCAAAAGTTTGTGTGGTGGTCCAAGCGCTGACATGGGTATAGTTCCAAAGGTGTGGCCTGATGAAAGCGATATCCTCTAAGAAGATCACAGAATGTTTGGACATCTATACTTGGAGACATTTGTTTGACCTGTTGGTATCTGCAATCATTAAATTCTGATGATCTGCAACATTTCATGGTGGTGTGTCGACATTCTTTTCCGAGACAGTGTTTGTGGTTGCAATTCTGTTGTCAGCACATCCATGTAGCAGCTGCGTGTCCTTTTGTTGTTCTTTTGAAGTTGTACATATAAAATCATGCACGAGAGCTATGCACAGTTAATTCCACCCTGGTATACATCACTCACTGCAAAGGCAATTCCAAGGCCAAATATAAGCAGAGGAAAAAATATTATGCTGTGCCTACAGCCACTGGGTATTTATTTACTTAAGAGTCTATGGTACATAAGGTGCTATGAAATTCATCTAAAGTATGAAGTCTCATCTCTTTGCAAGTTGATCCAAAACAAAACCTCAAAACACAAGGTTTATCATTTTTAGAATCGGCACAGGTGGAATCTTAGCTATGAATCCATTAGTGAGTGGGATAACAAAGAAAAAAAACACCAAAGTACCTTTTCAAACTCACTTCTTACAATATGACTGGCAGCATTTCAAAAAGCCACCAGGGCAGCCAGAGAGTTAATGGAGGAAGGAAATGAGACTGTACACACTGATACTTTGGCATGTGTTGGTTTTCAGCTACCATATTTGGAGACGTTTAGCAATTATATTGTACCCAAGGAAAAATGCATCTTTGTGCTACAGTTAAATGAACAATATCTTCTCTAGACAGCTATGCAAAACAGGAAAAGCAGAAGTGGCTGCCTGAAGAGTGTTGCCAACCAAAAACACTACCATGCCAATGTGTAGGAAAAGCAAATAATCGGGGTAGAGTTAATATAGCAAAGAGAAGAACCTGCCAGCAAAGGACGAAGCACAGCTATACACCCCAGTCTGTGACATTTAGTAGTCTCAAACTATAAAGCCAAATAAAATTCAACCACTTTGTGACTACCATTCACTTTATAGAAAAACTACTGTCTTGCCTGGGCTTTAACACATGAAGGGGGACTTCATAATAGCAGGGTTTCTCCTAAGTCATTTCTGTGTGTGGGGGGATGCTTCTCTCAATATTACTATAGCATCTGTTGGTGGGACCACAGAAAAGTAAAACAGTAAAGAACAGGAGACAGAAAGAGAAAGTGAAAAAGTGCAGAGAAAAGGAAACCTATCAGACCTTGGAGGAAGACACTGGGAGAAACATCAAACAACAAGGAAGGGGCAGTACCTATCATGGAGTTCATGAAAAGGAATATATACTCCAGAACCACGAGTGCTGCCTTTTGATGTAAAGAGAGTAACCACAGATTCAAAGAAGAATGGCGCACACAGACATTAAACTCAAAAATACATTTAGCAAATGCCAAGTACTTACAAAGTGCTGGTGCTGCCTGTGGAACACACAAATGACAGACTCCTCAGTGTTTTGCATCACACTGATGCGTCCACAGTGGTCATCTGTGTGTGTCCCACAGGTATCTCAAGCACTTTTAGAAGGATCTGGCATTTGATCATTTATTAATTTATTTATTTATTTGTGTGTCTGCTGCTCTTCCATGGATCCTGACAGTACATCCAACCCCACCCTTATACGACTAGACACACTTTTCCACACCTCCTGTCCTTTTGCTCTAAACTGACCGTCCCGCACTCACCAATTTTCTCTCCATTCCAATCTCTCTCTCCCCCCCCCCCTCTTGAAGATAGATGACTTCTTCACTCTGCTTCTGTCATATACAAATACTGGTTCACATCCCTACGTCACTACCTCTCCTCTCTCCCTACATCTTCAAAAACTCTGGCAACCATTCCTTCTCAAACCATTCCTTTTCAATCCCTCTCCTCAGATTTAATGCAGGGTATGCCTCAGTCTACTTTAGGCTCTCTTTTACCTGGAACAATCTCATCTCTCTATCCAGTCTTCTTTTGACCAAAAGGCACTGCTCTGTGGTCACACCCTGGCCAGCTCCTGTCCCTCGTGACCCCTGTTGTTCACCCTACTCCATCCTGCAGCTGGTAATTATTCAGTTATGAAGGTTAGCAGCCCTCTCACTGCTTTTGCTCTATGGACATCCGATATTAAATTCTGCATGTGTGATTTATATCCTTGTCAGCTTTCAACGGTTTTGCACTGATCTGGCAGCCATTTTCCTGCCTAATGTACTTTTACCCGCTATATGTAGGAACCCCACATATTCAGCATTATATGGGCAACTGTGCAGTGATTGTAGGTTTGTACTGATATATGTTCTAATATACAAAATGTACATGAATTTTATGTACGTCTTCCCATACCCTCTCCCCCAGGGTCACACCTGGATAAGTGTCTCCGCTCAGTGTGCTTTCCTGGTCAAGACATCTTAAATAAACAAATAAAATCAAGCCTTGGTAGCTTAACAAATGCCCCCCCCCCCAAAAAAAAATATTTTCAATTTTTTCTGGTGGGAGACACTAGCAATAGTCTACATATCAGTCCAATGAAACTGTATAATTAAAAAAAAAAAAAACATCAGTGCTGCATTTCAAAGTGTAACCGTTTCTTGCAGGACTGTGTTTATTGTCAAATGAAATGCACAGAAATGCAATTCACCTAACCAGAACAAAGTCCTAATACTATAATGAGATGGAATGTATGAGATTATACACAGAGCTAGATCAGGATAATTACTCAGCAACAGATTCTCTAACACTGGCTCTACTACAACACATTTCACTAGCTCTGCAGTAAGCTTCACTTTTTTTTGGTTAATTTCAACAAACTAGTCTGATTCAAAAAAGACTACAATGAGAAATTATTTCAGTGTAATCCGACTCGTTTCTCACATAATGCTGGAGTTCAGCTGTCCTGCTCTTGACCCCTGTTCACCATTTAAAAGCTCCATCAAACCCTGTTTATACAATGTCATCAATCAAAATTGGGGGGGGGGGGAGTATTGATTTCTCACATTACAGCAGCCAAATCTTTCTTTTGGGAGCACATACATATGGCAGGGTTTCATCAGCAAGAAAGGCAAGAAAACCTCTCAGTTTAAAATGCGTTTAAATTTTATAAACCAAGGACTAACTGTTTTCACTTTGCCTAATCTCTCTCCTAACATGGCTTCAATAACAGTTATTTTGCCTGCGAGTAACTGTGATATCACAAGCACTGCTCTATGACTTCAGGTAGGGAGAAAGCAGCAGAAATAGACAAACTCTTCAGGAGCAAAGATCCTGTTTTCATACAGATTACCTCAGTAGTAAATAATGGGGAGGAGAAATACAGCACTAACTGGAAATACAAGCTGGACTGCGTCTAAACATTAGATTTTGTTAAAGGTCTACTGAACGTGTCACAAGCTTTTTAAAGTACACCAGTTGGGCTACAGGAATGTCTGAGTCAAGCCAATGGGTTTTTCCAAATAGTAGCCCTGCTGGTAATTGGGAGCAAAACAGAATTTTGAGCCCCAAATTGGGACCTAGTTGCGTACACCGTATGTAACACAGTAAATGTACAATCAGAAGGGACTCTAGGTCCATCATGTCCACCCACTGCTTCATAAGGAATAAATAAATATGTCATGCAATTCAGCAAAAGATGGGGGTGGGGCAATTCAATCGTTAAGAGCATAGCAAGCTCAGTCCTGGGCCTGGCTAATTCAAGATTCAATCACTTTTCTTATACATTATTCCTAAATTGTGTAGGGGTGCTGCTGGTGTGTGGACAACATCAGCATCCAACAATTACAATACCAGCACAACCCTCTCCCCACTCCAAAAAAAAAAAAGACCATGCAGCTCAAAACAGCCTGTAAATCATTTGGAATGAAGACAATAAGTGAGTAAGAAAATAGAAGAACTTCAAATGATTTGCAGGTTATTTGAGGCAGCTTTTGGGAGGGTGTACCAGTACTGTAATTGTTGCTGACGTAAAACGCTAGTTTTCTGAAAGAAAAAAAAAATCAACTTTTCGAATAAAACCCATTTTATAAGTGAAACAAGGCATTGCAGGGTGTAAGTCAGGTTGGATAACCATCATTATCCAGTGCAGGATGCACCTGTAGAAGTGTTGGGCCTCCCTATTCACCTGCTTGGACAGGTTTTTTCACGCTAACCCACACCCTGTCTTGTTCTGTTACTCTACTCAGCACCTTTAAGAGGCAGCATGCTTGTCTCTTTTTTTTTTTGTTCAAGATCCTTGAAGGATGCCACTGAAAATGAGCCTCTGAGCCCATCCGTCGGTGCAGCGGTTGGAGTTCCACTTGCGACACTGGCAACCCAGGTTTGAGAACAGACCCGGGACGCCAGAGGGCCGGCTGAGGGGGAGAAGGCTTGAGCGTCTGACGACTCCTTGCCTTCTCCCAGGGGGAGGTTGGGGATGTGGTCCAACACCTACCAGCTCCTGGCAGAGGCCGGGTGAATAGCAGTATGTCGGACTCGCTGACTGGGGGGGGGGTCATGGAGGACGTCGGGAGAAAGCAGAACAAAGTTCCCCGCTTGACCAGATGATGGTCGCCCAGTCTCCCACTGCCACAGAAGCCCCGGGGGTTGGTCTCATAAGACCACCACAGCAGTGCCTTGGGGGGGGCCCAATGAAGAATGCGCTGGCCGCCCCCACTGGTGCCTTTCCCCTCGGAGAAGGTGAACCCACCCGGTGAAGGGTTACATCGGGTTACCTCCCCTGGGTGGCTATAATGTGCAGTGGTGGCAAAGGTGGACAGTAAGTGGAGGCGGAGTGAGTGGCGGGGTGAACTGGCAGCCCAAAGGAGAGGCAGACAGGGGAGAGGAGGAAGGGGGGGGGGCTCTTCTCCATGGATTTTTCATTATAATAAATAAGACTACTACGATCAAATGACCCAGACAATAAAGATGCAGAATTAATTTCCTCAGGTACAGAAAAGTACCAGGACAAGTACAAACCAGCAGCCCAAGTACAGAAGAAAAAATTACTCACCTTAGTAATTGTGTTTCTTCTAATGGAGTCTTGCTGTATTCTGACTATTGCAGTTAGCCCCAGCGAGTAGATGGTTAATTTTCTATGCAGAGCATAGAACGTTGAGCTCGAGCTCGGTTCAGACCTCTGTCTGCTGCACTTTGAACCGCAACTGTCAGATTCTTACAAGCTAATACAAACTAACTACTATGTGGAAATTGTAAAATTTTTACTAGCCAAATGGCAATCAAATATTTTGGATCCCCAAAAGACTCAAGTCAAGAAAACCAAAATCAAAAACCAGGTAGTGAACAACTTAAGACTGCTAAATTAATAATATAACCCACTCCCCCTCTCTAAAAGGAGGGAGTACCCAAATGCACCCTTGGGGTGCAACACTGCATCTGCCAGCCCACTTCCCAAATACAGGTTCTGAGAGGGGAGGTAGGGAGGGAAGGAGGTCAGAATACAGCAAGACTCCATTAGAAGAAACACAATTACTAAGGTGAGTAATTTTTTCTTCAAACAACATGAAGTCTTGCTATATTCTGACTACTGCAGACTACCAAGCAGTACCTCCATGGAGGAGGGAATCGAACCTACCTTGGGAATAGGCTCTGTAGCACTGCTGTACCAAACCGAGCATCATTCCTAGCCTGGATGTCCGGGGAGTAATGCTTGGTAAATGTATGGACTGTTTTCCAGGTGGCTGCTTTACATATCTCTAGCAAAGGAATATCCCTGGCCGCAGCCAGTGAAGCAGCTGTAAATCTAGTCAATGAGCCCTCAGGCCTGAGGGAGGTATTTTGCCTAGCTTCTCATAGCAGAATTGAATACACGAGACAATCCACCTGGCAATAGTTCTCTTAGTGGCAGGTTTGCCTCACCCACTTCCCCATAAGTGAGAAACAACTGAAGGGAGTCAAACCTGTGAGCCTTAGTACGCTCAATGTAGTAACTAAGGTCTCTTTTAACATCCAAACTGTGTAAACTTCTTTCTCCTGAAGAAGAATGATCAGTGAAGAACACAGGGAGAGACATAAATTGGTTCAGATGAAAATCTGAAACCTCTTTAAGTAAAAACCTCCTATTAGTTCTAAGTACCACCTTATCTCTGTGGAATGAGATAAAATCAGGCTCCACTGACAGAGCTTGCAATTCACTGATATGCCTGGCAGAGGTAATAGCTACCAGGAACACAGTTTTCCAAGTCAAGTACTTCAGCTCTGCTGAAGACAAAGGCTCAAAAGGGGGGTTGCGTAAGCTGAGCAATGCAAATATTAAGATCCCAAGCAGGGGTAGGATCCCTAAAGGGGGGATTGGTATTAAGCAATCCCTTGAAAAATTTACAGAATACAGGGTGAGATGACAGTGAGGAAGGCTTTCCCACTGACAGAAAAGCAGAAACAGCTGACAAATGTACTTTGAGAGTAGCTGGTCTGAGGCCTAGGCCATTAAGATGAACCATATAATCCAGAACTGTAGACAATTCAGCAGTGTCTGGGGATAAATGCTTCTTGGAACAGAAAATGCTGAATCTTTTCCATTTGGAGTTGTAAGTTTTTCTGGTGGCAGGCTTTTGAGAGGCTTTGAGAATATCCAGAACCCCTTGGGACAGATACAAATCTGCATACTCTAACTCTTCAAGAGCCATGCCTTGAGGTTGAGCGACCGAAGATTGGGGTACCAAATCGTCCCCTGAGAGGAGGTTAACAGGCTGTAATTCATGGGAAGAGACAGGGGAAGATGGAATGCTAGGGACAGCAACAGGGGGTAATAAAGGCTGCCTGGCCCAGTCTGGAGCAATCAGAATCACTTTGCAAGGTTGTGACCTTACCTTGACCAGAATCTTGAACAGTAGAGGAAAGGGAGGGAAGGCATATAGAAATTTCCCTTCCCAGTTCAAAATCAGAGCATCCAGAGGGACTGAGCCCAATACTGGGGGTCTGCAACAAAACAGAGGAAGTTGGTGATTGTCTGGGGCTGCAAAGAGATCTATCTGTGGAGTGCCCCACCTTGAAAAAATCACTTTCAACACCAGAGGGTCCAGGGACCATTTGTGATGGCCTGGGAGATCCTGCTCAATGCATCTGCTAGCACATTGTCCTTCCCTGGAAGGTGGACTGCTATCAGAGAGGTCTGCAGAGAATAAGCTAGGGACCACAATGTCATGGCTTCCATGCACAAGGCCGGAGACCGAGTGCCTCCCTGCTTGTTGATGTACCACATGGTGGTGGTGATGTTGTCTGTCCTGACCTGAACTACCTTGTTCTGCACTGACTGAGAGAAAGCTTGTAGGGCCAGAAAGACTGCCCTGAGTTCCAAGAGATTGATATGAAGAAGGGATTTCTGAGGGGGACCACGGTCCCTGTGCTGTGAGAGCCCCCAGATGGGCTCTCCACCCCAATAGAGAAGCATCCGTGGTTAGGACCACAGAGTGAGACTGAGTGATGAATGGGACTCCTTGCCTGAGGCTGCCCTGATCCTGCCACCATTGGAGAGCCTGGATCAGAGTCTGGGTCACTGGAACTAGTTTGATAAGAGAATCTTTCTTCTGAGACCAAAAGGCCCTCAGGTGAAACTGAATGTCCCTCATCTGAAATCTGGCCCCTTGGACCACTGCTGTAGAAGCTGCCATGTGGCCCAGAAGTTGAAGGAAGTGCCTTGCTGGCCGAGAGACCAGAAGGTGGAATGAAGAAGCCAGCTGTACAATAGCCCTTTGCCCTTTTCAGGGGAAGAAAAGCTCTTGCTTTGACTGTATCCAACTCTGCCCCTATGAAGGTGAGGAGCTGTACAGGCTCGAGAACTGACTTGGGAAGACTGAGAAGGAATCCTGGGGAAGTGAGCACTTGCTGAGTCACTTGATGGTCTGACTTGACTTGCTTTGGGGACTGACCCACAATGAGCCAGTCGTCCAGGTATGGAAATATGGAAATATTTTTTCCTTCTTAAAAAGGCCACTACTACTGCTAGGCATTTTGTGAATACCCTTGGAGCTGATGTCAGGCCGAAGGGCATAGCATTGAACTGATAATGGCCTGAAGGCAATTCGAACCTGAGGTACTTTCTGTGGGAGCACCTGATGGGAATGTGAAAGGAAGTATCTTTTAAGTTCAGGGAAGCTAGCCAGTCCCTGGTCTTAGAGAGGAAAGGGTTATTCCCAGAGTCACCATTTTGAATTTTGGTTTTAAAAGATGTTTGTTCAGGTATCTTAAGTCTAAGATGGGTCGCCACTCCCCTGTCTTTTTTGGGATAAGAAGTACCTAGAGTACAGACCTTTGGCCCTGTGCAATGTAGGAACTCTCTCTACAGCCTTTAGAGCCAGTAGAGATGAAACCTCTGCCTCTAGGGCAATGGTTTTGGAGATGCTTACAGGTGGAAAAGATCTGGCCCTCAGCTTTGGAAATTTCTTGAAGCCGAGAACCAGCCCCTGGCTTACCACCTCTGGGACCCACTTGTCTGAGGTAACAGACATACAGTCCTGGACAAAGTAAGCCAGCCTGCCTCCTACAGGAATGGGGGAGTCGACCCGGGCTGACACATCAGGGTGTCTGCTTGGCAGAAGCCTTAGGTTGAGGGATGAATGCAGCCCTGCTCATCCCTCTTCTACCTCTCTCTCTGAAGAACCCCCTCTGAGGAAAGGGAGAAGAGGCCTGTGCTTGGTACAAAGGCCTATGAAAAGGCCTGCCCTTGCCCCTAGCCTGCTGCCTTTGAGGAGTTGCCTGCCTTTCCTTGGCCTGTGCACTCCTATAGGTGGTCCTATACTCATCCATCTTTTTCATGTAATTCTCCGTCTGCTCGCCAAACAGAGAATTACCCACCACAGGGAAATCCATGGCCTTAGCCTGGGTGTCCTGTGAGAGACTAGTACATCTGAGCCAAACCATTCTCCGAAGAGCCACAGATGTAGCCATGACTCTAGAGAACACATCACTGGAGTCCACAGCAGCATGGAACTGTACCTTAGATGCCTCAATCCCATCAGTAGCCACCCCCTCCAGCTCCAAGGCTAGCTGGGGGGAGGCCTGCTTAGCCAGTGCCAGTACAGTGTCCCACCTGGACTTCTGGTACCTGGCTGCACAGGCCATATAATTAGCCTGCCTGAGTCCCAAGGCAGATGCCATGTACTGTTTCTTTGCCATGGCATCCAGCTTCCTAGAATCTTTATCTGGGGGGTGTGAAGCCAAGGGTATATTAGCCTTATCATAGGCTGCAGCCTGCACAACCCCAACATGGCTGCATTGTTGATACAAGTACTCTGTACCAGAACCTGATAAGGTGTACCTTTTGTCCATCCTACTGTCGACAGGAGGTACAGAATTTGGAGTTTTTAAAATCTTTTGTGTCTGTTTCCCAAAAGACTTATGAAGGGAATAGACAGTCTCATGGACTCTGGGATGTCCATCATCTCCACACAATCAGGTTCCTCTTGTTCCTCTACACCTTCTTCCACAGGGAGCTGGAGGGTTTCTGCCATTTTCCTGTAAAACATGTAGTAGGAAGGGGACTCAGAAAACCCAGGAGGGGAAACACCAGAAGGCCTGTCTGGGGAGATGTCCGGTTCAATGGGCTCAACCAGACCTCCCACACCATCATCATCGTCTTCATCCTAATCTTCAACCCCCTCCAAATCCAGTTCATAGAAATCTTCAGGGACATAATCTTGAACCGGAGGAACCAACCGACTTGAGCGCCTGCCAGAAGGTGCCGGATCAGACAGAACTGGACGAAGCAATTCTACAATCCTTATCGCATTGGCAATCTCTTTGGTGGTCGGAAAATAGGTCTCTGGAACTGAACCGGCTGATTTTTCTTTTCTTTTTCTTTTTGTAGGAACTGATCCCTCAGGATCAGCTCTCCTCTTGCCCGAAAAAGTATCACCCCGGTCAGAGGGCACTCCCTCAGGTTCGGTCCGAACCGGGCTGGCCATCTGGGTCAGCGGACTTCATGGCCTCCTTATCCCTGAGCCTACCTAATCTTTTTTTCCAGTGTAGATTACAGATTTGGCAGTCTGAAGTGAGGTGGTCAAACCCCAGACAATCAACACAGGTAGTGTGGGGATCGCCTTAGCAAAGGCCTCCCCACACACCCTGCAGTGTTGAAACCAAGTGGGCCCGGTTTTTCTTTTGGGTTTCTCAGACATAGCCATCCTAACAACAGATTTACCCTTTTTATGGCAAACAACCAGGCAAGACGCCCTTATCGGTTTCTAACCGTGTCACGGTTATTGGAAAAAACACAAGAAAATGCAGTTTTTTTAAAACTGATAAGGACCGGTAACCACACTCTAAGTTTAAAAACAAAGACAGAATATATAAATCACTAAATTTTCAGCCGAACCGGTCGAAAAATCAATTTTACAATTTCCACAAGTTTACTATGTCTAGTTCACTACCTAGTACTTACTGTACCACAGACAGAGATCTGAACCGAAACTTGCAAAAAATAATCGGTAAAACCGACGACTTTAACCAACTTACGAACCGTGAGCAAAGGAGAAATCTCCGGAGCGGCCGTTCACTTAGACGGAGTAAAGAATCTGACAGTAGTGCTTCACAGTGCAGCAGACAGAGGTTTGAACCGAGCTCGAGCTCAACGTTCTATGCTCTGCATAGAAAATTAACCATCTACTCTCCGGGGCAGTTTGAGTGCTGGGGCTAACTGCAATAGTCAGAATACAGCAAGACTTCATGTTGTTTGAACTGCTTAGAAGACGAAACACCAAGACAAAAGAGAGGATAAAAAGGAACAGCAAGTCAGATGTTTCTGCTTAAGGAAAGTAAAGTTATGTAAGAGCTTACAGTAACAGTAGATCTTCGAGAGAAGCTCTTGCAGCAGGTAACACAATTAGGACTGTAGCCGGCAGGTGACAGGACCCCATGGCAAACTTCTACCCAACAGTCTGTGGATGGACTGCCCCTGACGCGAGCTCCCGCCTCCCTGCTGCCATGTATGGAATAAGGGTGGTGGTTCCCCATGTGCCCTAGTTCTTCTGCTGGAGACTCCGGCATCGGGATGGAATGTGATCAGAACCAGGGAACTGAGGTTCATACCCTTACCTCACAGAGCAAACATGAGATAGCCAATGAAAGTCTGATGCAGTAGAAAACCTCTAGGGGGAAGGAGGGTGGGAAATACAGATATAGAAACATAGACTTTGACGGCAGATAAGGACCGCTTGGCCCACTGAGTCTGCCCATTTCCCTACCTACAGGATAAGCTGCAGATCCTAGTTAACCAACAGCCTATTTCTTCCAACCCCCCACAAAATTGCCTTATGTCTGTCCCATGCATTCTTGAATTCTCCCACAGTTTTTGACCCCACAGCCTCCTCAGGAAGGCTGTTGCATGCATCCACCACCCTCTCTGTGAAAAAATACTTCCTCACATTGCCCCTGAACCGCCCCCCACCAATCTTCAAATTGTGCCCTCTTTTTCTCGCACATCTCTTTTTCTGAAAGATGCTACCCTCTTGGACTTTGTTGATTCCACTGAGGTACACAAAAATTTCTATCATGTCCCCCCCCTCTCCCTCTTTACCTCAAGGGTATACATATTAAACTCCTTTAGTCTCTCCTCGTATGGCTTCTCTTGCAGACCCTGCACCATTTTAGTTGCCCTCCTCTGGACTGCCTCCATCCTGTCTATGTCCTTGCAGAGATAGGTTCTCCAGAACTGGACACAGTACTCCAGATGGGGTCTCACCAACTGTCTGTACAGAGGGATAACAACTTCCTGTTTTCTGCTGGTGATGCTTCTTCCTATACATCCCAGTTTCCCCCAAGCCCTCCCTACTGCCTTCTCACATTGCTTGCTAACCTTAAGGTCATCTGATATGATTACCCGCCAGGTCTCTTTCCATTTTTGTTGTTCTTACTACCTCCCCCCCCCACCCCATTGTGTAGTCTTCCCCTTGGTTTTTGTTTCTCAAGTGCATTATTTTGCACTTCTTTGCATTGAATCCTAGCTGCCATACTTCTGACCATTCCTCCAACCTTGCCAGGTCCCTTCATCCTTTCCACACTTCCTTGTGTATCAATCCTGTTGCAGATCTTTGTGTCATCTGCAAAGAGGCATACTTTTCCTTCCAGTCCCTCTGCAATGTCACTTATTAAGACATTAAAAAGGACTGGACTCAGTACTGAACCCTGCGATACCCCACTAGTAACCCCTCTTTCTTCAGAGTGGACTCCATTTACAATTACCTTCTGTGTCCTGTTGTCCAGCCAATGTTTTACCCAGGCTACCAGACTGGGACCCACTCCAAGGCTGGTTAATTTGACTATTAATCTTTTATATGGGACTGTGTTAAATGCCTTGCTAAAATCTAGGCTGGCCATGTCCACAGCCCCTCCCTGGTCTACTACTTTGGTCATCCAGTCAAAGAAATCAATCAGATTCGTCTGACATGACCTTCCCGCTGTGAACCCATGCTGCCTTGGGTCCTCTGCCCCACTGGCCTCTAGGTACTCAGCAATTCTTTCCTTCAGAAGTGATTCCATTACTTTCCCTACCACAGAGGTCAAACTGACAGGTCTGTAGTTTCCTGCCTCTGTCTTGGTCCCACTTTTGTGAAGAGGAATCGCATCCGCCTTCCTCCAGTCCTCAGGTACCACACCATCCTTCCATCATTTGTTAAAAAGGGTAGTCAGTGGTTTCACTAGTTCTCCCCTTAATTCTTTTATTTTTTTTAAAAACTTGTTTATTGAATTTTCTCATATATATATATATATCACAGATATAGCATACAGAGACTTACACACATATATACCAGGGCATACCCCTGGCCCCTCAGCCCCAAACTGGCTGTGGATACTATGTACATCTAAAACTATGTACATACACAGCTACATTAAAAATTCTTGTAACATGGCTCTGCAAAGGGGAGTGAAATGGTGCGCTCCGACTGGTCGAAATGGGACAGCTGAGCAAGTCCTAGCGGTGATTAAGCCACGAGTAACGCCCGCTAGGCTAGTACCCACAGTGTCCACAGACAGCAGCACTCATTAGAGCCCGCTGGGTTAGTACCCAGAATGTCCATCAGCGAGAGGGTGTAGCACTGAGATGGGAAGGAAAAGCCCAGAGATGTAATCGTGGCATAGGAGGTGCCTGGCATCGGGATCACGCAGGAGGAGAATTGAAAAGTAAAGAGTAAGTCTGAGCTGTCATCTGGGTGACTGCATGAGAGTCTCTCTGCCGGCAGATGGCAGTCGCTAACCAATGTTCCTGGCAGAAGAGAACGGGAAACTCAGATACCGAAAACAGTGATAGAGCAGACAGAAGGAAGAGAGCAGCCGCCGCCAAAGAAACACAGTAACTAAAGCCATCCCTTTCTTCTCTACGTTTGTGTCTGTATGTGTGGTAGATGAGCTGAGAAATACAGAGAAATAGACGTGCTAGTGAGTCACATAGCACTATATCCATAGTGTCTGCTCTCAGTCTATGACAGCAAACAAATGTCCCACAGTGCACCGCCGCTATATTGCATCGGGATGTGAGCCCGAACCACCAAGTAGTAGAATGGTAGGTCAAAATCAGGGAATCATAGTCTAGGTTCTGTCATACATATAGTAGTACTCTCGTGGTGGGCAGTGTAAAACAGCGGACACTATATAAATGAATCTGTATCGTGAAGCGTGACCGCACACGTTCTATGATCATCTCGCTCTGCTGTTACTAGACAAGCCACGGATTGTTTAGGATCGACAAATACTACTGTGATGTGACTGCTCTCTGCTTTGTAGTGAAATAGTGGTCGCACATTATTCCAGATGCGCTTCACGATTACAAGCGCGATTAATCACTACTCAGAGTTAGGCTGCATGGATTAATCGCCGCTGGGTGGTGGAAGCCTCGGTCTCTCGCCTGCTGCGCACCACCCCCCTGGGCATTAATCCACCGTGAGCCCTCTCTGTCAGTGATTAATGCTACCTATACCTCTAATAGGTTATCTGTCCGTATCTAACATGGAGGCTAGTATAGGCCTTAATTTAGCTCAGATATATAAGCCTAATAGATGATTGCCCACCACCAAATATATTTAGGTTATCTTAGCAACTCCTGCTAAGGTCAGGTAACAAAATGCAGCTGTGTCCTTAGAAAAGTGAGAGAGTCCCCCCAACCCTTCCTAATCTGCAGATCTTTATATTCCTATCCTATACACAGCCAAAGGTACAGTTCAGGATTATTTGCAGATTCTCAAAAGAACATGGCAACTAAGACAACCTTCAGACCATTACTCATCTGCTAATCTCACCCCGACAGACAGGCCCCTGCTCCAGCTTACTAGTTGTATGGAATAAACAGCTTCCAAAGCCAGACACCTTTTCTTATATAATCCAGTCTTACCCTCGCCCAACATCTGTCTTCGTATCATTCCCAGGGTTCTCATAAGATCCCCCACCCATTGGTCATATGTATAGGTAAGGCTGTCTCTCCAGTGCTTTAAAACAAAGGATTTGACAAGGGCTGTGAGTAAGGAAAGGTGGTATTTGGCTGTAACCCCTGAAACCTGAGACAGATCCCCAAGCACGCAGATTGCAGGTAGTATAAACTCCGAATAGTCTAGTATGGGGTCCAGGTTCTGTTTAATTTTATGCCAAAGGGGCTGAATCTTAGAGCAATCCCACATCACATGCAATAAATCCCCCTGCTTCTCTCCGCACCTGAAGCATAGGTCTGTCTGTCCGAGGTTTCTCGCACATAGCTTTGCCGGAGTATAGTACATATTAGAAGAAATAAACAGTTGCATATTCTTAAGTTTGGATATAGTTATATATTTACAGCTTTTCCATATGATCTTCCAGTTAGGCCTTAGGGGAGACATAATCTTGTCCCAATATGGGATTTGAGTTGGGAAGCTTGAGCCCACAAAATTCAAGAGCACCCTATAAATTTGGGAGATGGGCTTATTTGCAAGATCCACCCCATTTAGTTTTTCCCAAGTAAACCCGTTCTCCTGAGGATCCACTATCCCTTTTTTCACCCTGCTCAGCAGATTAATAAACTGCATCTTCTTGAAGAAATGCAATCCCTCACATTGAGGTGGAAGAACAACACTATCCTCATGTATACAGTCGGACAACTTAAGGTCCCATAACTGTCTGGCCCATTGTTTTGTAATAATTTGACCACCCAGTCGAAAATTCGGGTTGCCTAATATTGGTTGATCCCGCGCTTTCTCTTGCCCCCTCTTCTGTACTGGTGTTCGAGATTAACCGTTTTTTCTATTGGAGTCAGCTTCTCTTTTTTAGGAAGCTTTTTTGGGTGGGAAAAGAGCAATGCTTCTGGGGAAACTCCCAATTCTTTTAAGATCTGTCTCTCTATATGAAGCCAAGTTGGCACATAATCCTTCCTCCTCCCCATCCATTCCACCATCCCATTATTCCTAGCTGCCGTGCCATATAATATAATTGGAGATCTGGCATCTTAAAGCCCCCTATATCCTGTGGAAGATGCAGGATGATGTGTTTTTTTCCTAGCGGGCTTAGAGTACCATAGAAAGCCAGACAGCAACTTTCTGATTTTTATAAACTAGGACTGAGGGAAAAGATATGGTGCCAAATGAATCTGGTACAATAGCATAGGCAATAGATTAATTTTAACCAATCCTAACCTAGCTGTAAAGTTCAGTGGAAGTTTATTCCATCTGAGCATGTTACCCCTGATTGTGGTTAAGTGTTTTTCTAAATTAATCTCCGCTCCCTCCTCTACATTAGGAGTAATCCATATACCCAAGTATTTAATTACTTTAGGGGCCCAGTGAATCTGGAGTGGCTCGAAGACTGCCCTGAAAGTGTATGGTGTAAGGGGGAGAATTTGTGCTTTGTTTAAATTCAGCTTATAATTCGAGACTGCTGAGTATCTTCGTATAATTTCCAATACCTGTCTAAATCCCTCAGCCGGGTCCTGCAACTGTAAAAAGTATGTCGTCCGCAAACACAGACAATTTAAGTTCTTCTCCCCAAATTTTGATTCCCTGGATCCTGGGATCTAGGTTAAGTGCACTTAACAAGGGTTCTAAATAAATGCTGAACAAAATAGGAGAAAGGGAGCATCCTTGCCTAGTCCCATTCCCTAATTTAATTTCTTGAGATATGTATCCATTGCATAACACCCTGGCAGTAGGGGCTGCATATAAATTTTTAATTCCCCTAAGAAGGCCTTGCAGGAATCCCATCCTGTCCATGATGGCAAAAATAAAGGGATGAGAAACCCTGTCGAAGGCCTTCTCAACATCTAAAGAGATCAGCGCCATAGGTATCTGGGAGTCCAGCACGTAGTTTAGGATATGGTGAAGCTTCCTTAGTGCATCTTGAGCCCCCCTACCCGGCATAAACCCTACCTGTTCCTGACTAAACTTGGAGCAATTTTCAAAATTCTATTAGCCAGGATCCTTGTCAGGATCTTGATATCCTGATTCATCAGTGCTATCGGTCTGTAGCTCTCCGGAAGCTCCTTTGGCTTATCCGGATTTGGGATAAGGGTAATATATGCTTGGTAAAGTGAGGAATGAGATACCCCTGTTTGCATTATCCTAGTAAACATATATTTTAGAAGAGGAAGTACTGTTGAAATATATGTTTTGTAAAACTTGGCTGTAAGGCCATCGGGCCCCAGAGTTTTACCATTCGGCAATGATTTGACCACCTCTAAGATTTCCCCCTCACTTATTGGAGCTGCCAGCCCTTGTACCTGTGCCGAATCTAAAACAGGGAGAGGTATGTTTTCAAGAAATGCTTGTATTTCTGCCCCATTGTCAGCCCCTTTGGGCCCCTGAGAAAAAAAGTCATGTTATTCGATCCCTTACCGTGTATTCAAGCAGGGTCAACCAATGCCATAGCATCATTTACCCCTTGATAAATCCCTTTACAGTAAGTTGCAAAGGCATCAGCCATTTCCTGGGTGTCAGTTATAATTTCCCCTTCCACTTTTATTAAGTTTACTGTTCGTGCTGCCTCCCATTCTCTCACTCTAGCCGCTAGAAGGCGGCCAGGCACATCCCCCTGCATTAAATACTTCGCTTGGATTTTCTCCAACCAAAAATCCACTTCAGCATAAATCAGTTCTGCCATCTCATCCCTAAGGTCCTTAAGTTCAGCATCTAATTCTGCAGATGACCCTTCTAAGGGCACAAGAGAATCTATAGCCCCTAGGATAAACTCCTCTCGGGCTTGTCTGAGTTTGTTTCTTCTCGCTGCATATCTTTGAGCTACCCCCGAATAAAGGACTTTACAGGCTGGCCAAGCTATTTGCTTATCCTGTAATGTTGGTAGTTGGACTTGAATGATCTCTTTAAGAGCATCCTCTAGCGTTCCCTGTATTTTAGTATCAGTCAATAGAGATTCATCCAATCTCCATCTATATGGCTTGGGCGGAGAGGCTTTTAGCTCCCACATCATCTGTATTGGGGAATGATCAGATAGGATTCTACTATAAGTAGCCATTTCCTTTATTCCCACCAAGGCTTCCTTATTAACCAGGAAAAAATCAATCCTGGAGTGCGCTTTATGGGCCCCTAAGAAAAAAGTCCTGTTATTCTATCCCTTACCGTGTATTCAAGCAGGGTCAACCAATGCCATAGCCTCTAAAAAAACGACCCATGGCCTCCTGCGCCCTGGAAGGAGTTTTTTTAGAAGGTGGATTCCTATCTTCCCAATTATTTAGGCACAGGTTCCAGTCCCCTGTTAAAATGTTTGAGTGTGTTGGCAACCCCACTACATCTGCCTCTAATGAAGCGAAAAAGTCCGAGTTAGGGGGCGTTGGGCCATAGATGGAGGCAATTGACAAGTCTGAACCCAGGATAAAAACTGAAAGAAAAATTCCCCTGTTGTCCCCTCTTGTTACCACCCTCTTTACCACATATGGGCAAGCCTTCCCCACCAGAATAGCAACTCCCCCCAAAGCAATTGTGTTTATCACTCCAAATACCTGACCCACTCCCAGTTTTTTCAACAGATCCAGCTCCTCTGATAGAAGATGATTCTCCTGTAAAGTCACAAGTTGGGCCCCCATTCGTTGGATATGTCTCAGAATTGCCAACCTTTTCGCCTACCCTAAGGCCTTTAACATTCCAAGAGATAATGTTAATATTTAATATTTATATATATATATATATATATATATATATATATATATATATATACACACACACACACACTACCCTGTTTATTACCTCACTAAGATCTGCCACTGTCTTGTTCTTAGCTAAGGACTCTCCCCACAACTTCGATCCTATTATCGCCCTCCTAAAAGTAGCGATCCATGAATGAGCCATTTCCCAGTGTCCCCGGTTCCCCCTCAAAGCTCATATCAGAGATTAAAGATAATCCCATCCTTCCAGTATCACCCTACAATGCCCCATAATTTAGCTTCTCCAGAGCACCAAATAACCCCCTCTCTCTCTCCCCTTCTCATACCCCCTTATCCAAATCCCTCCCCTGCTTTTATTTCCAAAAATGTATCGAATGTCTCTTCCCTATCCAAGTCCTCTCGTATACCGCCAAAAGAGGAAAGGAAAAAACAGCAGACTCGAGGAGATTCCACCACATTCCATTCTTCTCTTCCAAAGTAGTAAGAAAAAGGAAGGGAGTTAGATCAATGACTAAAAAAGAAATTGATAGTAATAGATGTAACAAAGAAAAAAATGTGTTTCTTTTTCCCCTCTTTTTAAAAAAAAAAAATAAATAAATAAAATAAGATGTGAGGGGGGATACATTCCTAATGGTCTCACAAAGTCTAGATATTTTCAGGCAATCCTGCCTGATTATGTCTCAATGTGCACTAATATTTAATGGCGTTTCATTTTAGCATGCTAGTATAGTGCACTTCAAGTTCTTTACCCACTACTCCCCCATGGGCCTTCGCTGTTTCTTAAAATAACCACCTCCCCTGTAGCGCAGTTTTTGTTTTTCCTGTCTTACGAGGGAAGCCCAGCTCTATCCCTCCAATTCAATACTGAACCGAGAATCCTCTTCTCCGCTTCACTCCCAAAAAGACTGCCCACAGTACTAAGGTTGGCCTGGTGAAAGGAAGCAGTAACTTACAAGGGGAATAAACTTACAAAGGAAATAGATAATGCTGCTCGCTATTCATCCCAGTTGTGTGAACTTAAACCCTTAGTTCCTTTCCCCCAGGATCTGCCTTCCGCATTCGTTTCGGAGCTTACCAAATATAAGAGCAGCAGGTTCTAGTTATCCGGTATGACACCGAACCTGTTCTTTAAGCAAACATGGGCTAAATAAAGCACTCTCCCCGCACCATTTAAAACAGGCCTTAGCCCCCACCCCCACCCCCTTCGTAAAATCGTTAAATTGCATAATCTAGGGCACGTCTGCCCTCTAGTGGCATCGCCCAGTAGTTTCTTTGCTGCAACTCAAAATTGCACCAAAAAAGAAAGACACCCATCCAGGTTCGCAGCATCAACCCTACCCCAATACCTCCCTGCAGCTTTCCGTATTTCTTTTCTCCCACTCAATCCCCTGTGATGCCCCAAAACACAAATGTAGGCTACCTGCCTAATGTAATCAACAGATTGTTTAGTTTTAATAAACCATAAACCAGTTCAGTCCATGCAAAGCATTTCAACCTTTCTTCTCTTAACATCCAGATCGGGTTAGAGCTCCCCATTGCCACAACTAGGCCAGTCCGGTCGGAGGCTTGAATAATGATAGAAGCTCAAACCTCAAGCCCTCCAAAGCATCACGCGCTGTTAAGTATTTTTTATCTCCAGCTTGGAGTTTAACTATTAGGGTCGCTGGATACTGCATCCGAAACTTGATCCCAGCTAGGTATAATTTATTTTTGATGTCTGAGTACTCTTTCTGGCGATCTCGAACAGACTGGATTTGATCCTGGAACAACCACAGAGTCGGCCCGTTCCATTGCAGATTTTTTGATTGCTTAGCTTTACTGAGAACAACGGCTTTTTCTTTGTAATTAAGGAATCTCATTATTCATACCCGCTGGGCGAAGCTCCCCGGGAGGATCTCTAAGTGCTTGTGTGCTCTTTCTAAATTATACGTGTCCCCATATGGAGTCGGGCCTAGTAATTTCAGAAGCAGATCCTGAAGAAAGGTTGCAGTCTGCCCCCTTCATTCTTTTGGGAAGCCCGTCCATAATTAAGTTATTTCTCCTACTACGTGATTCCTGATCTTCGATGCGGTCTTCCAACTTTTTAACTCATTTGCGTAAAACGACAACGTCTTGCTCTGTTGTCGAGGTTTTCTTTTCCTGCGACGAAACCCTGGCCTCTAGATCTCCCATCCTCCTTGCTAAAGCATTTAAAGTCGGCTTTACCGTTGAAAAATCCGCCACCAAACCCTGTAGCATTTGCTTAATTTCCAGGATGTCATCCGCATTTGCTCTCTCCCCCTTCTACTCTCTCTCTTCGTCGTCTTGATCCTCAGGAACAGGAGAAAGGGGTTTCTGGCGCTTCACTGCCGGAACCTGAGCCGACAAGGGCTCTGGATTTCCACACTCCATCTTGGCCATGCAATCGGGCCTTTACAGATCACCACAAAGACCAGGTAGAAGATTCAATCTGCACCTTTCCGCTCAATCGGAAGGCAGAGAGATTTAGTAAACTTTTCTTAATGATCAGATTACCAAATTGAGCCCCAAAAATGTTTCAAAAGTAGAATAAATTGCCAAGGGCCCGGGAGCAGCACTCAGGATGTCCTCTCTCCTCTAGCTCATCACGTGATCCCCTTAATTCTTTTATAATTCAGGGGTGAATTCAGTCAGGCCCCATTGGTTTGTCCACCTTCAGTTTTAGGAGTTCTTTCAGAACCGTTTCTTCTGTGAAAGGACTGGGATCGACCCCCCTATCCAGAGTGCTTCTGTTAACTGGATTAGGCACCTCCGCCTCCTCCTCTTTTGTGAATACTGAGCAGAAATATTCATTCAGTATCCCTGCTTTTTCACTGTCCCTCTCTGCCCACCCACCGTCCATTCTATTCAGCCTCACTATCCCTTCCTTTGTCTTTTTTTTTTTTTTGAACTTCATGTTTATTGCATTTCTTTCAAAAAGCAATTACACAGAGTACATTCGTCTGTATGGCAGCATGACATGAGAAACAAATACATCCAATGTAAATAAAGGATTGAAAACCTGTACATAATTACATTAGGTGGTGAGGGAGAAACAAGATGGATAAAAAACACAGATATGGATATAAAACTAAATAGCTACAGCTATCCAAGGCTTTTTGGGGATCAAATCCAAAATAAGGTAATTCTTATCATTATGAAAACTCAGCAACCAGTGTTGATTGTGTCCCCAAGTCCAAAATAGGTATTCTTTACATAGGGAGTGCGTGAAGAGCAAACTTCACATCCTGAAATCAATTAAAATTTAATGAAATTACAGTAAACGGCCTATGAGAACTAAAAAAAACTAGAGATAGACCAAATATATTGAACAGTTCTCCACTTAGTCCTCTTCTAACAATATCAAAACTTCCAGCTAGTGATCAGGTCTCCACATCTGATTCCATAGCCTGCAGTCCCACCGAGGCCTGGAACTCCTGAGCGATAGCTTCCACCTTCTTACCAGCTTCTGTCGGATCGGTGAATTGGAAAGTGTGTCCTCCATAGTGGATGCGGAGCCGGGCTGGCATCAAAAGGGAATGATCAACCCTCAGACCTCTGAGCCACACTCAGACCATGTCAGATTTCTTCCTTCTAGTATGAGTGGCGAAGGACAAATCAGGGAACAAGTGGATCGTCACTCCATCATGCGTCAGCCTTCCCGCAGATCTCGCAGCTTGAAGTATAGTGTCCCGAGTTGTAGAGTTTGCCATAATTAGAAGAATCACTCTTGGTGCATCACCTCGGGGACCAGCTGATCTAGGGGTAATTCTGAACGCCTTCCACATCTGCTCAGCCAATAAATCTCCTGGTAGATTTAGGACTTCAGGTAGCCAGGACCTCAAAAAGGTTAAAGGATCCGCTCCTTCACTCCCTTCAGGAAGCCCAATAACTCTTACATGTAGAAACATAGAAACGTAGACTTTGACGGCAGATAAGGACTGCCTGGCCCATCTAGTCTGCCCATTTCCCTACCTACAGGATAGGCCGCAGATCCTAGTTAACCAACAGCCTATTTCTTCCTACCCCCCACAAGAATTGCCTTATGTCTGTCCCATGCATTCTTGAATTCTCCCACAGTTTTAGACCCCACAACCTCCTCAGGAAGGCTGTTCCATGCATCCACTACCCTCTCTGTGAAATAATACTTCCTCACATTGCCCCTGAACCGCCCCCCCATCTTTAAATTGTGTCCCCTTGTTCTTGCATGTCTCTTTTTCTGAAAGATGCTACCCTCTTGGACTTTGTTGATTCCACTGAGGTACTTAAAAGTTTCTATCATGTCCCCCTCTCCCTTCTTTCCTCAAGGGTATACATATTAAGCTCCTTTAGTCTCTCCTCATACGGCTTCTCTTGCAGACCCTGCACCATTTTAGTTGCCCTCCTCTGGACTGCCTCTATCCTGTCTATGTTCTTGCAGAGATGGGGTCTCCAGAACTGGACGCAGTACTCCAGATGGGGTCTCACCAACTGTCTGTACAGAGGGATAACAACTTCCTGTTTTCTGCTGGTGATGCCTCTCCCTATGCATCCCAGTATACCCCCATCCCTCCCTACTGCCTTCTCACATTGCTTGCTAACCTTAAGGTCATCTGATATGATTACCCCCAGGTCCCTTTCCTTTTTTGTTGTTGTTACTACATCCCCCTCCATTGTGTATTCTTCCCGTGGGTTCTTGTTTCCCAGGTGCATTATTTTGCACTTCTTTGCACTGAATCCTAGCTGCCATACTTCTGACCATTCCTCCAACCTTGCCAAGTCCTTTCTCATCCTTTCCACGCCTCCTTGTGTATCAACCCTGTTGCAGATCTTTGTGTCATCTGCAAAAAGGCATACTTTTCTTTCTAGTCCCTCTGCAATGTCACTGATGAAGACATTAAAAAGGACTGGACCCAATACTGAACCCTGCGGTACCCCACTAGTAACCCCTCTTTCTTCAGAGTGCACTCCATTTACAATCACCTTCTGTGTCCTGTTGTGCAGCCAATGTTTTACCCAGGCTACCACCCTGGGACCCACTCCCAGGCTGGTTAATTTGACTATTAATCTTTTGTGTGGGGCTATGTCAAATGCCTTGCTAAAGTCTAGGTAGGCCATGTCCACAGCCCCTCCCTGGTCTACTACTTTGGTCACCCAGTCAAAGAAATCTATTAGATTCGTCTGACATGACCTTCCCGCTGTGAACCCATGCTGCCTTGGGTACTGTGTCCCACTGGCCTCTAGATACTCAACTATTCTTTCCTTCAGAAGTGACTCCATCACTTTCCCTACCACAGAGGTCAGACTGACAGGTCTGTAGTTTCCTGCCTCTGTCTTGGTCCCACTTTTGTGAAGGGGAATCACATCCGCCTTCCTCCAGTCCTCGGGTACCACACCATCCTCCCATGATTTATTAAAAAGAGTAGCCAGTGGTTTCACTAGTTCCGCCCTTAATTCTTTTAGAATCCTGGGGTGAATTCCATCAGGCCCCATTGCTTTGTCCACCTTCAGTTTTAGGAGTTCTTGCAGAACCCTTTCTTCTATGAAAGGACTGGGATTGACCCCCCTATCAAGAGTGCTTCTGTTAATTGGATTAGGCACTTCCCCCTCCTCTTTTGTGAATACTGAGCAGAAACATTCATTCCATATCCCTGCTTTTTCACTGTCCCCCTCTGCCCAGCCACCGTTCATTCTATTCAGCCTCACTATCCCTCCCTTTGTCTTTCTATGCTCGCTGATGTACCTATAAAAGGTTTTATCCCCCTTCTTAACTGAGTTGGCTATCTTTTCCTCAGTTTGGGCCTTTGCTATTCTGACTTCCCTCCCTGCTTACTTCTGTCTTAACTGGTACAGATCTCTGTCCTGCTCTTTCTGTGTTTCCTTATACTTCCGGAATGCTATCTTTTTCTTCCTGACTTTCACAGCCACCTCTTTTGAGAACCATAGTGGCTTTTTCTTTCATTTTGATTTGTTTATTTGCTTCACACAAAGGCTTGTTGCCTCTGTGATGGCAGTTCTGATGATTCCCCATTGTTGCTCCATGCCTCCTTCTAGCCTATTTGCTAGTGCTTTTCTGAGGCACTCTCCCATCTTGCCAAAGTCAGCCCTCCTAAAGTCCAGTACCCTCACTTTTGTATGGCTTGACTCTGTAGCGGAGTTTAACGTGAACCACACTGTTTGATGGTCACTTGTTCCCAGATGGCAACCCACTTCTAGATCTGAGATCCTCTCACTTCCCCCATTTGAGAGTACGAGGCCTAAGATTGCTCCCTCACGAGTGGGTTCCAAAACTAGCTGTCTGAGGCCTGCCACCTGTAGGGCATCAAGAATGGCCCTGCTCTTGGATGTGGCTGCAGCAAATGTGCTCCAGTTAACATCTGGCATATTCAGGTCTCCCATCAACAGTATCTCCCCCCTTTCTCTGCCATTCTAAGAATGCCTTCTATCATATCCTTGTCCATTCCCTCCCCCTGACATGGGGGTCTGTACACAACCCCTTTGCGGATTGTGGTGCCCTTTCCAGTCTCCAAGGTGACCCACAGTGCCTCCTCTCCTCCCTGTTTACTCTTTTGTTCAGTTGCTTTTATCCCTTCCTTTACATAGAGAGCTACTCCTCCCCCTCTTCTCCCCCTGCCTGTCTCTCCTGTAGGTTATGTACCCTGGTATGTTAACATCCCAGTCATGGTTCTCTGTGTACCATGTTTCTGTGACTGCTACGATATCCAGGCATCCCTCTTCCATCAAGGCCACCAGCTCAGGGAGCTTGTTGCCCAGTCTATGGGCATTGGTACTCATTACCCTCCATTTCCTGATGGTCTTACTCCTTTTTGCCCCATCCCTGTCCTTCTTGCCTTTGTCACTTTCTCCATTTACCCCTGCCCTTCTCCCTATCGACACCTCTATGTTGGTGTTTACCGCACTTACTACCATGATTTTTTGGGGGCTAGGATTTCCCTGCTCCTTTCCAGTGCCTCCCCCCTTGGCTAGTTTAAATGCTTGCCAATGAAGCATTTAAACCTATCACCTAGGATCCTGGTTCCCCTCCTGGACAGATGCAGCCCATCATGCCAGTATAGGCTTGCATCATTCCAGGTGGACCCCCAGTCCCCGATGAAGCCAAATCCCTGAGCTCCACCCCAGTTTTTCAACCACTGATTGAATCCCATGGTGCGGAACACCCTAGCCTCTCCTACACCATAGATGGGCAGCACCTCCGAGAAGGTTACCATGCGTGCTACTTGTCTAAGGCCCCTCCCCAATTCCACAAACGCTTCCTGCACTTCTCTAATCCCTTTCTTAGCCAGGTCATTTGTCCCTAGGTGGATAATGACATCCAGCTCCCTTCCCTGTGCAGCTGCTCCAGCAGTCCTGAGGATTTGCTCCCTGTCCCTCCAAGCCATGGTGCCAGGCAGGCACCTTACCTCCCTCTCCCCTTCCTCCCCCAGTTCTACCTTCCTAACAATGGAGTCCCCCAGGAGTTGTTTCCTTCCCCTTTGGGGTCCCCTGCCACCCTCCTGTGGGTCTCCTTTGTGGATGTTCCCAGCATCCTCCTTGGTCTCCACTGCGGTGCCTCCATAGAGGAACCACACTTTGCCAGAATGGCATAGGAATTGTGGAGAGATACAACTGGAGGGATGCACTTCTGTTCCACCACCCTCACCCTCCCTGAGCCCACTGTGGTCCAACCGCTCCTCTTTCTTGGCAACCTCTGAGGCAACGGCAGTGGCACTGGTGGTCCCTGGATGGAAGAGGAGGTCCCACAAATCTTGGCCAACTCAGCCTGGAGATGAGCAACCTCCTCCCTCAGCCCAGAGAGGTGCCTGCAGATGGGACAACACCGCATCCTCCAGAATGTCTTCCGGAAGACTGCTGCTCCACAGCCACGGCACTGCACCACTCCCATCATGTCTTATTTCTGGCCCCTTAACTGTTTGCAATCCTTACTCTTTCCTCTTTTTTTTTTCTTCTCTCTCTCCTTATTTTATACCTGTGTGCCCTTTAAGCTCCTGATTGTCCTGTTCTGAGACAAGAATATCCTATATTTCTCAGTAGACCCCTTACTTGCTCAGAGGCAGACCTCCAGCAGCTTGAGGGGGCCAGAGAGCTACTCTTGCCCTTTTAGGATGGTGGGTCTTTGGTGCTCTGTGATCACTCACTTCCTGCTCCCAAACAGGAAGTTCCTGTTGTGAGTCAAATCCTTTGCCTATAAAAGTATAACTAGCTTTGGGTGGGAGGGAAGGAGGGCAATACAGTCCCAGTAGAGAAGTCCAGTCACACAGCAGTCCTTTCTCCCGGTGCCTTCTGCCAAGCTATTAGCAGACTCTTTCTAAGGCAGTCTTTAAATGTAGCTTCCTTCTAGCTAAGCCACTCCCCCTACTTACTAGATCTTTCTACAAGTAATTTAAACCTCACAGCTATTAAGTCCTTTCAATCACCTGAGATTTACACCTAGATAACTGTTCAGATAACCATTCAGTTCAGTTAACTCTGACAAACACACACTTTTTTTTGTTTTGTTTGTTAGTTGTTTTTTTTACCCTAAATTAAAGGTCCAAGTACAAAAGTTCTTCTTCTTTAGTCTCAGTAAAGAATTCCAGTCACATAGCAGTCCTTTCTCCTGGTGTCTTCTGCCAAACTCATTTCAAATTTTCTAAGGCCTCCAATTGGTAACTGTGAAGGTTGGGATATAAGGAGGATGCTTGCTCAACGTTGAAGATGATCCAGGAATCAAATTTTTTAATCAACTTAAATAATACAATCGAACTTGACAGCGAAAATAACAAAATCCAAAAGCAACAAAATCACAACACTAGAAAGTGCTAGTGAAGTTCACTCTTGGAGGTCAGCACAGGTCTGAACCTCCCAGGCTATCTGATTCTCTAGGTTAACTTTGCAAAATATATATTGGATAGGGGTCAGGTGACTATCAAACTCCACCCCTGTATCTCATTTCCAACCTTTCCTTGTTAAATACAATATTTTTTATTTTGTAAATAAAAGTGCTACACCTTTAAATGAATTAAATCATCTGTATACTGCTTTAAATCAATTTTTCTGGAGCTACAATAGTTTTTAACATTAAATCAATTTTTTAGGAAGCACCTCCTCTTTCTGACATAATAAATACATTCAATGAATGGCCGGCCGGCTCCTAGGTAGAGCTGCAAGACGAAGTAGGACACATCCACGTTTTACATACAGAAAATCCTTCGTTTTTACCAAAACCCAAAACTGACTGGAGTCGACTAAAAAACGCTGTCGGAAGGTATGACAACTGTAGTTCACCTCTTTTGAACAGGAAATTTTAACCACAGAAGGAAATACGATAAAAAATACCTTCACGATCGTGCACATACTCGTGAAGGAAATTACAGCTAGCGCTAGGCAACGCACGGTCTTAAAGGCATTCCAAAAATGTATTTACTTATAAATTTAGCTCCAACAGCGAGGTTTACTTTTTTTTGGTATGGTTACTTTTGTTTGTGATGTGTCCTCTTCTCTCCGGCATAGCAAATTTGTACCAAAGTAAACGGACGAAACGGACCATTAGTAGAAAGGGCTCCAAATATTTCCAGGTACCTCTATAGTTTACCTGTATGCATACAAATGGGGTATTTCAAATATTTATACATGGAGGCATCTCTAGACAACTCTACCGTCAGGCTTTGATTTTGTTTAAAAAAAAATGTACAAATCATAATACCGAATATCCTTACACGGTATAATATCTATGCCATTTGTTTTCCTTAATTTACATATCCTCGGGTGTTTCAGACCATCGCATCAAGACTACAAAGTCAAAACAAAACAGATTCTGATATTTACAAAGTAAAACATATAGGTGGCCAGCCTATATGAAGGAATAGGTAGAATAAGAGTAAGACGGGGGGGGGGGGTTCTAGAGTGCTGTTGCAACAGACTTTTTTTTAGTTTTGAAACAAAATTAAATTAACACAGAGAGAGAGAGAGAAGGAAGGGAGAAAAAAAATGATTTTTTTTTCTTTTTTTTTCTTTGTGTTCTGATACTTGGTCTTTACAGTAATGAAGTTGTGAGTTTTCCTGCACGAGTTTGGTAGTGGTCACCATAGCTTGAGTAGCTGTTTTTTCCCGCCGATGTCACCGTATGTGAAACTGTTTCTATTTTGGTATCCTGCTCTACAAAACGTTAGAGTATGGATTCCATTTTTAAGTCGATGACCTGTATAGCTGACTGTAATGCTCTCCAGAGGGGCTCCACTCCAACGCTACTCAAGGTAGCTGCGGCCTGGTCTATCACCAAAGCCGAGCTTTTGGCTCCACTCCCCACAACTTTCTGGTTGCGACCCATATTTGTATCTGGTATCTATCGACTCTGGACAATGTTGGCTGTTCAAATCTTTAATTCAAACCCAATTTCCACACTGATTAAACTATTTTTCTATTATTTTCAACGCTGGATGTGAAAAGCTACTTCGAAGCATGTCTTGCTGGATTGCTGCTCAACAGCCCCCCCTCTTGTCTTTCTACGCTTCCTGATGTACCTATAAAAGGTTTTATCCCCCTTCTTAAGCGAGTTGGCTATCTTTTCCTCAGTTTGGGCCTTTGCTATTCTGACTTCCCTCCCTGCTTCCTTCTGCCTTAACTGGTACAGCTCTCTGTCCTGCTCCTTCTGTGTTTCCTTATACTTCCTGAATGCTATCTTTTTATCCCTGACCTTCCCCGCCACTTCTTTTGAGAACCATAGTGGCTTTTTCTTTCATTTTCATTTGTTTATTTGCTTCACACAAAGGCTTGTTGCCTCTGTGATGGCAGTTTTGACGTTTCCCCATTGTTGCTCCACCCCTCCTTCTAGTCTATTTGCTAGTGCTTTTCTAAGGCACCCTCCCATCTTGCCAAAGTCAGTCCTCCTGAAGTCCAGTACCCTCACTTTTGTATGGCTTGACTCTGTAGCTGAGTTTATTGTGAACCACACTGTTTGGTGGTCACTTGTTCCCAGATGGCTACCCACTTCTAGATCTGAGATCCTCTCACTGTTCCCATTTGAGAGTACATAGAAACATAGAATTTGACGGCAGATAAGGACCGCTTGGCCCACCTAGTCTGCCCATTTTCCTACCCAACAGATAAGCTGCAGATCCTAGTTAACCAACAGCTTACTTCCTCCTACCCCCCACTAGGACCGCCTTATGTCTGTCCCATGCATTCTTGAATTACCCCACTGTTCTTGACTCCACGACCTCCTCGGGGAGGCTGTTCCATGCATCCACAACCCTCTCCATGAAAAAATACTTCCTCATATTACCTCTGAGCCGTCCCCCCTCTATCTTCAAATTGTGCCCCCTTGTCCTTGCACATCTCTTTTTTTGAAAGATGCTACCCTCTTGGACTTTGTTGATTCCCTTGAGGTACCTGAAAGTTTCTATCATGTCCCCTCTCTCCCTTCTTTCCTCAAGGGTATACATATTAAATAGTATTACATTAATACTATTAATATTAATACTAGTAATAGTATTAATATTACATAGTACAAGGTCTAAGATTGCTCCCTCATGAGTGGGTTCCAAAACTAGCTGTCTGAGGCATGCCACCTGTAGGGCATCGAGAATGGCCCTGCTCTTGGATGTGGCTGCAGCAAATGTGCTCCAGTTAACATCTGGCATATTCAGGTCTCCCATCAACAGTATCACCCCTTTCCCTGCCATCCTAAGAATGCCTTCTATCATATCCTTGTCCATTCCCTCCCCTGACATGGGGTCTGTATACAACCCCCTGTGCGGATTATAGTGCCAATTCCAGTCTCTAAGATGACCCACAGTGCCTCCTCTTCCCCTTGTTTATTCTTTTGTTCCGTTGCTTTTATCCTTTCCCTTACACAGATATACCTGCAGCAAGAGCTTCTCTCGAAGATCTACTGTTAACGCTAAGTTCTTACGTAGCTGTACTATCTTACTTCGAGAGTCAGCTCTTGCAGCAAGTAACACAATTAGGACTGATTCCCAAGCAGTACAGAAAACCATACTAGTCTCGGGGGTAGGTAAGAGAAGAGTGAAAGAGGAAGTTCCCTTATGAAAGGAGACCCTGCAAAACTGTGAGGTTGAAGCCTGCTCTGCATCGAGAAGTGATGTCCAGCCTGTAGTGCCTTATAAAGGTGTGGACTGTGTGCCACATAGCGGCTGCACAAATGTCAGATGCAGACACGTTTCTGGGTGCTGCCATGGAGGCCGCTACACCCCTCATGGAGTGACCCCTCACCAAGCCTGGCGAGGGCCTGTTGTGCTTCTGATAGCAAAAGGAGATGCAATGAACTAGCCATTTAGACTGGGTCTGTTTGGCTATAGGGGGTCCTGGGCGCAAAGGAAACAAACAATTGGTCAGAAAGTCTACAGTCCTTTGTTCTGGACAAGTAAAACCGCAGAATGTGGTGAACATCTAAAGTATGGAGAAGAGCCTCTCCCCTGTTTGAATGATTAGGGTAGTATACAGGGAGCTGGATGTCCTGATTCAAAGTCAACTCAGACACCACCTTTAGTAGGAACTGAGGATTGGTTCTCAAGGCCACCCGGTCCTTGTGAAATACCAAGTAAGGCTCCTTGCACATCAGGGCCTGAAGCTCAGAAATCCTTCGAGCAGAAGTGACAGCAACTAAAAATGATGCTTTCCAAGAAAGAAAGTGAAGCTCGTAATCTGTGGCTGGTTCAAATGGGGATAAGGTCAACTTCTCCAAAACAAATAAGTCCCAAGGAGGGATGGGGTCCATTATGGGATGCTTTATGTGTAGGATACCGCTAAGAAAAATACAGGTTACCGCATCTGTGCCACAGTTCTGCCCTGGACAGGAATATGGCAGGCAGAAATGGCTGCTAAATGCATTCTGATGGAGGAATAGCCTAAGCCTGAGTCTGAAAGAGACAACAGGTACTCGAGGAGAGTGTTCACCAGGACAGGCCAAAGGGTCTAGGTGATGAGCCATAGCCCAGAGACAAAAGCGTTTCCACTTCATGGCGTAGGTCGCTCTGGTGGAGGGTTTCCTGGCAGCCACCAGTAAGGCAGCAACCTTGTCCAAGAATCTGAAGCGGAGTCTGGCTAAGTTCTCAGGAGCCATGCATGTAGGTACAGGGACCGAAGGTTCAAGTGGACCAAGTTTCTGTTGTCCTGAGACAGCAGGTAAGTGCTCAATGGCAAGGGAATCGGAGGTTCCCCAGCCAGCTGCTGTAGCAGTGGGAACCAGATCTGTCAAGGCCATAGTGGTGCCACTAGGATCACTGTTGCACACTCCGCTTGTAACTTGAGAAGAACCTTCTGAAGGAGCGGAAACGGGAGGAAGGCAAAGAGGAATCTCCCCTTCTAGGAAAGGGACAATGCGTCTCGCCAGAAAACATCAGGCCCTGTATCTAGCAAGCAAAAACTGGACAGTTTTGCTTTGGTGGAGGAAGCAAAGCGATTCAGTTTGGGTTTTCCCCCATCTTTTGAAGAGCTCGTTGACGACAGACTGCAGAACAGTCCATTTGTGTGCTCTTGTCCGAGTTCGGCTGACAGCACCGGTTGAGTATTCTGGACCCTAGGGATGTGGACAGCTGAGATCTCCAGATAATGGGATATGGCCCAATTCCACACCCTCATTGCTTCTCTGCAGAAGGGATATGAGTGTGTACTTCCTTGTTTGTTGAGACAGAACACCACTGACATATTGTCTGTTTGCACAAGGTGGTGTCCTGGTCAGAGCACGGTGCTCAAGGTTTGTAGGGCACAGAGAAAGGCTCTCAACTCTAAGATATTTATGTGAAGAGATTCCTCGGTCATGGACCAGGAGCCCAGAGTCCTGTTATTGTCTAGATGCACTCCCCATCCTGTGCTAGAGGCGTCTGACATTAAGACCTGGTCTGGCACTTCTCTTTAAAAGGGCATCCCTTCATGCAGCGAAGGGTATGTGATCCACCACAGGAGTTCCTGACAGACCAGCTTCGTGATGGAGACTGGCTGACCCAAGTCATCTCATCTTTGGTCCCAATGGATGAGTAGGATCCACTGGATCATCCTCATGTGGAGTCTCGCAAACAGGACTGTAATGATGGACACTGCCATGTGACCTAATAGCCTTAACAGAGTTCTGGCTGGTACGACCAAGGTAGAAAAGACATGGTGAGCAAGGGCTTGAAGCTGGACAGCTCTGTCTTGGGGTAGACAGGTCCTCCCTCAAGTACTATCAAGGTGTGCCCCGATGAGGTTCAGGTTTTGGGATGGAATTAGGAAGGATTTCGGGATGTTGACCGTTATACCTAGTTCCTCGAAGACAGAACAGGTGTTCCGAATGGATCATTGTAGTTGTTCTTTGGATGGTGCTGTCAGTAGCCAATCATCCAAGTATGGGAAGACATAAAGAACCTTCCTTCGAAGGGCCGCTGCTACCACCGCAAGGCACTTTGTGAAGACCCTCGGCGCCGATGAAAGGCCGAAGGGTAGCACCCTGAATTGAAAGTGCCTCCCCAGGAAGGTGAATCTGAGGAACCTTCTGTGGGGCTTTGCCATTAGGATGTGGAGATAAGCACCCTGCATGTCCAGTGATGCCCACCAGTCCCTGTGACGTATCATGGGAAGCAGGCCCTGAAGGGTGACCATCTGAAACCTCTTGTACTCTACGAATTGGTCGAGTTTGCTGAGATTCAGAATGGGTCTCAGATTGCCTGTCTTTTTTGGCACTAGGAAGAAGTGCGAGTAGAATCCTGTTCCTCTCTGGGCTGGAGGAACCAGTTCTATGGCTTTCTTGAGTAGCAGGGCATGGATCTCTGTGTGAATCAGTCCTGCGTGCTCCACTGATTAACAGTATAGAGGTGGGAATCTGTCCAGTGGGAACTGGACAAACTACCGAGTGTCCGTTGTCTATGAGTTGGTGGACCCACTGTTCACAGGTCACCCTTCCACCAAGCTTTGGCGTAGAGTGAAAAGCATACTCCGACCGCCTCCCCTGCTGGGGTCACGGGAGGATGTAGGTCCCACAGGGAGTCAGGCAGTAGTTGGAGGGGGAAAGCGGCCTGGGTTGGCTTGGCCGAGCAAGAGGAAGGTCCTGCAGAGCCTCTAGGGGTGCCTCTTTGGCTATAGCCTCGATGCTGGGGCTGCTGGTGCTGAAAGCGGGGTTGCTGTGGCTGTTGTCCCCCTTGGCCATGAAATCGGGACCTGCAAAATTGTCTCTGCTTTGGGCAGTACATGGACTGCACAGTCCAAACTGCCTTGCCAGAGTTCTGTAATTTTGTAATGATCCTCTCTGTGTCCTCGCCAAACAGGACCGAACCCTGGAAGGGTGCATCAAGGAGGTTGGAATGCACATCCTGCGCAAACCTTGAGATCCAGAGCCAGGAGTGACGGCATAGGCATACACCCGTCGCTGCTGCTATTGCTGCCGTATCTGCGGAATCATAGGCTAAGCAGAGGACATGGGTGCCAATGTCAGATCTGGTCTGCAGAAGTTTGAGGTGTTCTGCCTTCTGCAGACAGTCTAGGGATTTCTTGGACAATATCCGTCCCCTGTTCCCAAAGGGCATTCTGGAACCAAATCATGTACATTAAAAAGCTCAAGCTCCTGATACTGCAAGTGGTGGAGGAATATATCTTGCATCCCATGGAGTCCAACTGCTTAGACTATTTGTCCGGGGCTTGTGTGCTGAGAAGTTTCAGCCTCTGAGACAGATCATGGGCTGCCAAAATCACCGAGTCAGCTAATGGATGCTCCTCCAAAAAAGGTTGTTCTTTAGCGGCCCTGTACAGGCGATCTCCCTTCTTTGGGACTGTGGTGGAGGTGTGTGGGTGCTTCCAAGACACCTGTGTGACATCCGTGAAGGTGTCCACCAGGGGTGGGATAACCACCAGCTTTGGATCTTTCTGGCGCAAATATTTCACCAGGCGCAGTCTCTCTGGGTCTAGGTCCTCTGTGTCTCATCCACTATTAGACTGGATGTGCCTCATGACCTCCATGAAAGTGGGGTCATCAGGAGGGGATTTGGGTGCGTCTTCCGAATCCAGAGGAGATAGGTCTCCAATGGATGAATCCAAATAAGAAGAGTCCAAGGGCTGATATGAGTCCGAAGAGAAGTGTGATCTGCGGGGCCTCTTCCTACGCCCATGCCAGTCAGAGGAGCTTGAGGGGCTTGGGCTCTGTGACCGAGACCTGTGATGTCTTTTACGGGGAGCCTTCCCTTTAGGCTAGTCAGGGAGAGGAGGCTCTGTGCCATGACCCTTGTCTGGAGAAGGTGAAGGGACGTTGGCCGGGTCCGGGGTTTGGGTAGGAACCTTTGCAGGGGCCCCATTATCCAGAATGCTGGACACATCTGGTTGTGCCTTTGGAGAAAAGGTGCCTGAGCGAATAGTCTCCTACCAATGGCTGAAAAGATCTTTGACATGTGACAGGTTCAGTTTGGGATCTGAACCTGACGCCAGGTCTGACATCAGTCGGGCACCTTCGTCCGGTCCTGGCATCTGGCGCCTTGCCTAGTTGTGGCAATGGTGAGCATGTCAGGGGCGATGTCAGGGTAGCATTAGCAGAACCATCGTCGTCCGGCTTCTCCTGGGGGGCCAACATCTGTTCATCCTCTTTAGGGCTGTTGTCGACTAGTAGCGGGGGTGAGACCAGAGACTATGGTGCTCCTGCCGGCGGTGTTAGTCATAGGAGCATCGTTGGATGTCCGATGTCTGTGCTGGTCAGATGTATGTTTAGAGGATGGACATCTGTTCATCGGCGGCTTGGAGTGTTTCTTCGCCAGCTTCTTGGAGTGCCTGAGTGGGAAGGAGGACAATCTCCCAGAGGAGTGACCTGAGGCCTTATGCCTATCCCGGGAGTTGGCACCGCATACAGAGGTTGACTAGGAAGGAACTGATGAGTCCCCTTACCTGTGTCAGTAGAGCGGTCTGTCGAGGGTACCATTGGCCTGATTGTTATAGGCTGGAGAGAGGGGTCTGAAGACCCAGATCCTCTGTCCTTGTTGCCCAATGCTCAGACCACAACCGGGGGCTTGATCACAGTGAGTCTGGAAGTCCCATGGTAAATGGAGTCTGAACTGCCCCTGCAGACAGAGTGAGAGCCAGGGGATCTCGATCGCGAAGAGGACCTCTCCTTCTCTCTCCTCTTGTCTTTATATTTCCCTGAAGACTTTTTATGAGAATGGTGGGAAGATTCTTTCTCCGAAGAAGATTCCCACTGCATGGCGGCCAACCGTTGCTGTGTGAGATAGGCCTGCAGGGTCTTCTCGCATTGGATCCGCATCTGGCTGTAGAATTTTTTTGACAGTGTGGACAATTCTGGGTGTCGTGGTCTGGGCCCAGACACATCAGAAAGGCCAAGTGGCCATCTTTGGATGGGCTCTGCTTCCCACAGGCACACTTGTTAACGTGCCTATAAGAGGGCGTCGGGGAAAACGACACACAGGAGAAATGATCACTAAAACCTTTTTTTTTTAAACTTTTTTTTGTGGCTCCGCATAGCCCCAGAGAACTCTCCCGAGCATCTGCACTTTCTCGGCTCAACCTCCGAGCCTGAAACCCTCCAGCCTTCCTGGCACCAGCCCGGCTATCCCCTCGGCTCTGAGCCCTCCCGAGGTGGGGCCGCCCTATCCGCCCAGGGCACTCTACCTTGCAATTCAGGCCGGGCTGGGCTCGGCCCAGGAGCTGGATGGGTCCGGCTAGTGGAGTGTGATGGAGGGTGCAGTGCCGTCGCCCATCTCTGGGAGTGGGGATTTTCTTGGCTACGTTGTTTCCCTCCTCCCTCCCTCCCTGGCAGAGCTCGGTCATGCAATGGCACCAGGCATGCCCGCCGCAGCTCTGCCTCCCCTCTAGCTAAGCCCTGCGTATTGCAGTGCCTCCGGTCACCACCGGGGGCCACTATAGTGCTGGGCTGGAGCCTGGATTCCCTCCAAGAGAGGAGAGCAGTCCTCCAGATGCTCAAACCTCTCTCTCTCCCCTGCCAACCCCCGGCAGCCCGGGCTTGTTCCCGAACCAGGGTTGCTGGGTGGGGCGCAAGGTGTGGCATCCAGTGCCTCAACCCTCAGTGCCACCAGGCTGGCTAAAGAGCGGAACTTTTGAAAAAAACAAACTCTAAATTGTAGAAAATATGGCGGTCGGACTAGCGAGAGGCAAGCCGTGGAACCAATGAACGCGAGTTGATGGCAGGAAAAGAACTGAGACACGTCTGGGACTGCCCACCCTTTATTCCATAAGTGATGTCGGGGGCCGGCAGACATCAGGGGCGGTCCCCACCATAAACTGCTGGCTAGAAGTCTGCCGTGGGGTCCTGTCGCCTGCCGGCGACAGTCCTAATTGTGTTGCCTGCTGCAAGAGCTGACTCTCGAAGTAAGATCTACAAAGACAGGTCAGAAGTAATTTACTTTTTATGCCATTAGACTCTGGAATTCTCTTCCAAGAACTGAGATATTCAGATCCAAGTTAAAAGAGCACTTAGTGAATACTAATTTATGTACATTCTTTGAATAAACTATGTATTAATGTAATGTGTGTAATCTTTACATGTATGTTCTTAAATCGGTAAATTTTTTTTTTCCAGTTGTTTAATCAGGTGAGACACACTAAGTTGAAAGTTTTTTTACAGGTGCAACTTGGGAGCACTGGGAAGTTAAGTGACTTGCTCAGGGTCACACAGTATATGCAAGTGGGGGCTGTGGGATTCAAACCCAGGTCTCCAGGTTTGCAGCTCAGAACCTTAAACCACTGCGCGATACTGCCTCTCCAATTGTCTGTGTCAAGCTTGAAAACATACTGGGATTAGCCTGCTTTCCCACCGAATAGTACTGAGAATGGGTAATAATACATAAAAGCTATTGCTCACTAACTGGCGATCGCATAATCGGTTAAAAAATGGCACTGCTGGGCATGGCCTGGCAGCCAAAAAGATGGCAGCCTAATTTCCCTATCTCTTCCTATCCCTAACAGAATCCGTAACAATCCTATGGCAAATCTTTTAAAACTTAACTGTTTTCATCCTACCTTTAGTATAGACCCCATGGAATACACAGAATGTTTTCTGGCTCAACCTCTTGAAGTCTGACCTGGATTTTCTACAGTGAAAGTTTTGACTGCCTGGCACTTGGCATCACTGTGAGACTCCCAAACAACGGCGTTGCCTGGCACTACAGATTGGCCGCAACCAGCCGATGACCTGCATGAAATAAGAGCCATGTTCTCTCAACTGTCGAATGAAATTGGGAAACTAAAAGACTCTAATGTGAACACAGGCCAGGATAATATCTTTAGCTCCCAGCAGCTGAATGGTACCAATTAGCAAGCCTATAATCAGGAGACGACCACCGACTGAATCAATGGCTACACTCCTTTACGAGCAAGACCGAGTGATTCATCAACTGTGGGAAAGAACTGAGGACTTAAAGAACTGGGGCCGTCACAAGAACTTGCAGCTAGTGGACTTCCCAGAGGGGCCAAGGCCCAAGATGTGAACTGCTTTGTGCAGCATGTCCTTCCTGTGATCCTCAGGCACCAGTGGCCCACTCTGCTTGAGGTCAAGTGCTCCCATCGCTCCTTGGACCCCAATCCTCATAATTCTTCCAGTTCCCAATTAAAAGGAGGGATAGTGCAGTTTGCCAGGGAACATGGTCCGCTCCCTTGGCATGGCCACCAGAACCACATTTTCCCCCCCGATTTCTCCACAGCATTAACTAAACGGAGAAAAGAGTATAATAGGGCTCATCGTCCCCTCGTGCAGCTTAAAGTACCCTATTTCTGTGATATCAGACTACTCTCCACATTGTACGAAATGCAGTACCCCATTCTTTCATATCCTCAGAGGTGGTTGAGGACATTATCCGCCATTCACAGCCTGAAGCAAGCTTGCCCGCTGATCCACCACAGGTTGAGGCCTTTGAGATGAACACCACCCCAGAACCAGGACAACACAAGCTCAGGAAATGCAAGGGCCCTCCCTGAGCCCTATCTAAGCCACCCAAAGATGATGCATGGATACTCACTTATCACTGCAGGGGAAGGGGCTCCTGAACGGAAAAAAAAAAAAAGGAAAACAACCGCAAAGGCTGTGTCCTCTGTCCACAGACTTTGAAGCAGCAGCCAAAGTAAAGATCACAAGGCCTCTTCAGAAAATTCAGATGGAGAGCTGGCTGATAGTAGGTTTGCCCCTTACAAAAACTCTGCTGCTCCAGGCCAAGACCTTAAACCTCAAAGAAAAAAGTCCTTACCATCCACAGTCAAGACAAAAAATTTCAGCCTTCTCAGTCCCCAGTGACTTTGGACATGTCTGAGCTTACACTCTTCCACTGAGCACCCACCAAGTTCAGAGCATCAGCATCTCAGAACCTATGCAATGGCTGCTGCGGCTGCACCCTCACCAACTACCGTGGCTCCATAAGGTACTGGCTGAACTGGTTCGAACTGGTCTCTAATAAATTTGCTAATTAAAGGGGTATGTATCCTCCTCCTTTCTGTCCCCCCAAGACTCCACAGTATGTTCACAACCTTTCACCAATTAAGGGCCTCTCAAATTGCAACACTGCTTCAAAGAGTAAAGGATGCTCTGCTGGCTCCTGTATCCTTTTTGTTACTTAAGGGCATGACCATTTGAAGACAGGGATTATTAATGTGGGACTGCCTTTGTTATTGCTACTGCTGTTTGGTAAATACAGTATGTAAACTCCCTTTGCTTGGGATCCTGTGCAGGACATATTGGGGGGGGGGGTTCTTGCCCTCAGCAGGTGGCAGAGGTCATTCATATTTTCTTTTTGCTCTCAATTACATGCTGATGTGCTTGATTACTGTTTATGGTTTGATGGCTCCTGTACAGCAAATCCATGTTTAACAAGCCCTGACTGGCCAATTTGTTCCCTGCCTGTCCACACCGGTCCCTCAAGTTTTCTCTCACTCGCTGTCACGAGTGCTCCTTCTTCACAGTGCAAACTGGTGCTCTCAGAGTTTCCTGGGTAGCCAGTGACATAACTCTGGGCTGGGGCTGGCATATCTACTACGGGGGTAACAAACTAGGAAGACTGGACCCCATCTTTCAGGACTCAAATTTGTTGCCTATGTTGCCACTGGTATGATTTCAAAGTTGGTGGAACTAATAATGTACAGATCCTCCCCAATGCACAAGATGGCACCGCATGTCATCTCTCACGGTCCTTTCTAGCTCCAGCACTATCGTGCGATTTTGGCAAGCAAACAGCTCCACAACACCCAATATGAAGTCACTACTCTACGCAGTCTAATGGCTGATGGTTTCATGGGCTATCATGTTCTGCTCTACAGTTTCTCAAGCAGGATATTGCCAGGGTGATTGTTACACATAACCTAGTCCTTACAGCCATACTATTACCATACAAATGACGTCTTTTCCCCGTTTACTATCTAGAAATTGTTCCTCCTTTCAAAATCCAGTGTTACACTGTTAAACTTTTAATTGGGATTGCCTTTAGGAGACATGCACTCACTCAGAAATGAGACAGACTCAGACCTATCCCTCAGAAAAGGATTACCAGCTTCCTAGCCCAGTGCCTTGCCCCCTATTATCTCCATGTCTGGCCACAATCAGGAACACCTCACACAGGATACTCCACTCCTTATAGTTGGAAAGGGACTGACAGGGGTTGTAGTGTCACACCTCCACAGGTTCAAAGCCTACCATTAGCCACGATAGTCCCAATCTGCAAGCTTAGTTTTTGCATGATTCCGCATTTTACCATCAGCACAAACTACAGAAAGAATGGGCACTGTAATGTGTGGATTCCTGAATTACTGCAATCCCCTCTAACAACTTTTTTGTGTTACACCCTTGATCCCATTTTGATGCACATCCATTAGAGTAACGGAACTGTGGTTCTGCAGATCCGGGATATGGATGTCTAGGTTCTGTGGTATCATACAGAAATAGTTAGCTTATCTGTGTAGACTACACCTGCACCATGCCATGAGTCTAAAGAGGGGGGTGTAATCACTTGTACACCAGACTCTAGTCTGCTGCTTTGTAGGAATATGAACTTCCCACTGTATAAGATGACAAGTCCTGTTACAGGCTTGTTGCGATGCTGAATATCCTGCAGGTTCTCTTGAGACATTTATATATGTAAATAGTGTTTAGACCCTTGCTGGGTTGACCGGTTATGTGTAGTGTTTTGACCCCTCCTGGATCAATGGGTTATGTTAATATGCACTGTCTGTATTGGTATGATTTGACAATCAATTTGAATTGCTTGGGTGGCTGTGATTTCTTGATGCAGAGTGCAATGGGACTCTCACTTGATGTGCGGCTATTGAGTATTAACTTCCATTTTCCTCAGAACCCATTATCTTCTACAGGCAGGCCACACCCCAATATTATGTTCCCCATCCACATATTATTATGTCGGACATAGTATTTCCTTCCTGGAACGTCAGAGGCTAAAATTCTCTGATTAAGCATAAACAGGTGCTTTCATACCAGAAGACTCTATACACCAAAGAGACCTTCTTTCAACAAAGTCAAACTATTATTGGGAGAGACTGAGAGAATGGGTGGGGTTTCAAGTACACAGTGCCTACACTTCAGCAAAAAGGGGGGTATCCATTCTGCTACACAGCATACTTAATGCACTGCCCCAACCCCAGGTGGACAAGGATGGTCGGTGGGTTATGACCACATTCTCTATCTCTGAAGGTATTACCACCTTGATTAATATCTATGCCCCACATGTTGATCCTGCATTATTCTCCCTCCTTAATGAGAACCTGGCATCATTTACCAGTCTAAATACCTCCACGGTGGTGGTGGTGGTGGTGGTGGGATTTAAACTTTACCCTCAACCCGATGCCAGACCAATTAACACCCCCCCTCCGAACCTCATGGGCAATAGATGCGGTGCACGAACTCATCCGAAAACATTCCCTCACAGATGTCTGGCTGCTCATAAATCCCATAACAAGGGATTATACAAATCACTCAGTGGGTCCACCTCACTCTAAACTGTACTGACCTTTGGCTCGCGAAACCCAACCTTATGCCCCAGATATCTGACGTCACAATATACCCTATGGTGATCTCCTCCATAAAAAGGAATAGTGTCCACCTCCCTCCCAAACTCCTTTTACTTTTTTGTGGCCCCTTCCTTTCTCTGTGAACACTGAAAGAATGTATGTTCTGGGTGTCTACATTTTCCAGGTCCCCATCTGCACAGTTCCCCCTTTTCCTTTGTTGGTTTTTTTTTTTTTAATTTTTTTCCTCCCACACACCGGGGGCAAAGCTCCGCCCCAAACCAACTGCCCATGAGCCCGATTACCCCCAACCAACCCCGAGACCACCCATGGCTTGCCCCGTGGCAAGGCTGAGGCTTTACGGAGCCCCAGGACACCATTTTCCAGGTGCCTCTCCCTCCTGACACACGGCCGCGCACCTATGGGGGCACACGCATGCCGTGACCGCTGGCTGCCTGCCATCTCGGCCTGCGCCAGCCCCTTCCAGAGGGTGACAAGACAGGTAGGACAACAATTCTTCCCTCCCTGAGAGAGGAGAGCAGTCCTCCAGACACTCGATCCTCTATTGCCCCCGCTGACCTCAGACAGCCCAGGCTCATTCGCGAACCCAGGTCACCAGCGTGGTGCAAGGTGTAGCATCTAGTGCCTCAACTTCCAGCGCCACCAGGCTGGACCCCCTTTCCTTTTTAACCATACAATCCACCCTGGTCTTCCTCTTTTCACTTGCATACAGTCTTGGCCCATTTTGTTACCTCCTGGGCTATTCGCTCTTCATTTTGTACCTTTGCACTCATTACTGCTTTCTCTGTTTCCCCGATATACCTCCCTATTCTCCTCCTCTGCATCTCCTTATACCTTCTGAATGCTAACCTTTTAGCCTTTACCTTTTCAGCCACCTCTTTTGAGAGCCATAAATCGGTCTCTTTTTTTCTCTTGCTTTTGCTAATCTGTTTGACAAAAGGTTTGCTGCCTTTACTATGCTCTCTTTTAGCTTCTCCCATTCTTCCTCCGCCCAGGTCATCCCCACCTGCCAGGTTATCCCTGAGGCATTTACCCATCTTTATAAAGTCTGCCCTCCTGAAGACCAGGACCCTTGCACATGTGTGGTTCAATTCTGCAGCCATACTTGTATTGAACCACACTGTATGGAGATCACTGGTCCCTTGACGGCCTCCTACCTAGATGTCTGAAACACATGCATGCAGCATGACAGTCGATGCATCCAGGCCCCAGTGTCTCCCCTACCAGCCACTCCAACCCCGTGGAGGGCGTCTGTGGCATCATTAGCTGGAGTAGTGGGGAATTATGCCTAGCTGTGGCCAGGCCCCACCACAGGGGATAAGCCGTGGGGATCAGGGTGTGGAGAGAAGTGCAAGAGATGTGAAGAGATGGGGCAGCCACACCAGGATGGGCTAAAACAAATTAAAAAAACAAAACATAACCAGTGGGTACACAACTGGGGGGGGGGTACAGCACCCAAGAAGGAAAACCTCCTTGGGTCAGTCCTGTTTCTCCTCTAATTTTCCCAAACTATGGAATTCCCTCACCCCATCACTCAAAACCTCTGATTCACTTGCCAACTTTTAAGTCCCAGTTATTAGCCTCCCTCACCCCTCATAACCCCTGTGGCTGCTATCTCTAGCCCGGCTACCACGTTCCCTTACTCCTCCCTTGACCTCCATGCCCTCTTACTCCCACACTCTGGGCTCTCGCACCGCATACTTGTACTTCGTGTTCCTTGCTGTAATACTTGACAGCCCCCTACCCACTACTAGGCAAAACTCCCCAAACTGTAGATATTTATTCTCTTCTGGAATGCCTACACTGTAGTGCTGTCTAATCACTGCTGTAGGATGCACAATTCTTGTCCATGCGCCAGTCTATATCCTGTTCACCTTGTTGCTTACTCAGCTGTTATTTACTATGTCTAGCATGCTGTGTTACTCAGCAGTGTCTTGCCATGTCAATTATTACTGTAAATATGTAAAATACTCCTTGTCCTTAACTCATCATTCAATGCTGTAAATATGTACTATAACTGTAACTACAGGGGTCAAAATTAAGTTTTGCAGCCACTAGCCAGCAGGGATAGTGACTGGAAAGATCCATTGGCCCCACAGACATTTCCACTGGCCTAGCTGGTGTACATACTGAAGTGTTGCCTTCTTGCTAGCCCGATACAAAATCTACCGGCATTTGGCTAGCAGGCCGGTGTCAATTATAACCCCTGTAACTATGCTTTTCTGTTGTATATGACCCTAGAGCCTTTGAAAATAGCCTCTGCCTAAAGGATATTGTGTGTAATAAATAAATAAAAACAAACATATACCATATATCTTCTTTTTTATCTGTACTTTTTCCATCCTGGCCCTGCCCCCTTTGGCCCCAGGAGACCCACTGAGCTCCCCCCATCTGTGGCCAACTTTCCAACCCCACAGCTTGCTCCCAATGGTGAGGCCACAGGAGAACATCCCCCCCCTGAGCACTTAAGGGAAGGGCAGTACAGGAGGCTGTACAAGGCTCGTAGTGTACCAAGCTTCATCCACGCATGCCAGGGAATATTCTTCCACAGTTTTCTCCCACACCCAGATGTCAACAGCAAGGGCTCCAATGCATTCACAACCTCACAGCTGCATGACGCTGCATGAAGCTGGGTGACAGCCTTCTTCCCCAGCACCTCCAGCCTGCATTGCCACCAGTGGTCACCTAGGCGGCAGTGCTACAGCAGAGAGACTGGGGTCAGCCCTCCCTTGAGAAGAAGACTGTCCTCAAAAATGCACAGTCCTTCTCCCCCTGCTGACCCTCCGACAACCCAGGCTTGTTGCTGAGCTCAAGTCACAAGCAGGAACTCTGCCGCTACATCGACAGGCCAACCCAATACATCTTCTTACAAAATATCTTCACTGCTTGCGCACCAATGAGCAAAATTTCACAACTCCTAAGCAATTACAAGACCTGCTGGTATAGAAAACTAGACTTCACTATTTTATGCATTTTTTTTGTTTTGTTGATTTGGTTTTTGGTAACCATGTAAGTACACTAGACAACAGTGTGCCTATTTTCAGGTACGGCCCGGGAGATTACATTACGTAAGAACAAATAACAATTTACATTAGCATTTACACAAGAGCAGGTTACAGTTTTGTTTTTTGCTAACAGTTAAGACCCAATGGGCACAATGCCATTTAAGGGGTAGGGGGGCACAGGGACACTAGGAAGGCTAAGTGACTTGCTCAGGATCACACAGTATGCGTGCGGAGGTTGTCAGAATCAAACACAGGGTCTGCTGAATGTACCAATCTCGTTCACAGCTTCTGTCTCTAACCTCTATGTTATATTGCAAAACTGTAACAAAAAACGAAAACACATTGTTTACCAGAAGTCATCAAAAACCTCCAAGCATTCTCACTACTGACACTTTATGCAATAAGATACACCGACTTTAAAAGTGGCCTGGATTTAGGCCGTGTGCACACTGATTGAACCTTACCAAAAACGTTTCTAAAACTGGGTTCAAGCCTGGTGTTTGGAGCATCCTGACAGTGCTCCAACAACGTGCTGTCACAGCCGAGTTCCCAGTCACCACTGCACCAACACAAGACACTGCGGGTGTCGCGGTGCATGCTGGGATACTCAAGATCAGGAGTACCTACGAAGACAGCAGAAAAGGTACCAGATTTGCTGATTCTTTTCTGCGCTGTTTTAGGTGGCAGGTTGCACCCAAATTTTACATTTCACAACTGTTTTCCTTAATCTCAGTTGCAGCACCGTGTCACCCTACACCACTGTTAAGAATGCAATAAGGCACAACAGGGAATGCGATTATGGGTCAATAGTCACACACCTCTCAAGGGTGCTGGTATGCACAAGGTGTTTGTGCCGAGTGTCTTTAAACACCTAAGAGAGGTGTGTGATTATTGACCATGATCACACATTCTTGAAGCGCCTTTTAACATTTATAAAGTGTGTCTTACACGACACACTGAGGGAAAAAAAAAGACTTTCCTCCCCCATGTTCTTTCAAATGTAGTCCCCTTGTTGCTGTGCACGTGCCCCTTCTGTTCCTCTAATGCAGGCTATGGCGCGCACGCCACCCAGTACCAACACCTCATGCTGTCGCAGTGCCATGGTCTGAACATGAGCGGCATACATAGCATGAACAACCAAGGTAGGTAAATGGATGTGTCAATCAGCTTACAGATAGATATATCTATCTATATATTGGTGCTAGGGAGCCAATGTCCTGGCTTATTAGTGACCGTTAAGTTTATATAAACTGTGGTGAGAGTACTACTGCCCTACAGGACAATTAGCTCATAATTTACTCCCAAGTGTAAAGCTATGGCAGCTCTTTATAGTGCTTGGATCTTACTTGCTGCACTCATTTTACTGTAATGTACCTGAACATTCACTATGGGGGTCTGCGAGCACCCCACTCGGATTACATTTATGTACTGTGCAGTTCACGCTGTATGATCATAAAATCTCTCATAAATAAAAACAAATAAATAAAAAAAAAGGTAGGTAAATGGCACCAGAACACAAATATAAAATAATTTTTTTTCCCCTCACACAAAATAGGTAAACACCACTGGGACACAAATATGTTAGAAACATTTTTTCCAGGCTGGCCCACCGGCACAGTGGCAAGATGGCCGCCTGAGACGCCGATGGCCCGGGTTCGGGAACGGACCCAGGAGTCAGAGGGACGGCCGGGCGGAGAAGGACAGAGTGTTCAAGGGGCAGCTCTCCTTCTACGGGGGGAGGGGTCTAGCCAGTTGCCGACCTCTGGCGGAAGCCGGGGAATCGCAGAGAACGGGTGATGCCTAGTTGTGTGGGAGGCAGGACAGATGCTGGCGTCATTGCATGTCCCACCTCCCTGGGAATCATCAGAAAAAAAAATCCAGTCACCAGGCATGATGCCCTGCTCTGCCGCCATCCCCGCTGCCTCCATTGCCTGCCGGGAGGTCCCACTCCCATGGCCCCACCCTGGGAGGTAAAGCAAGGGCCTGCATCCATGTGACCGTTGAGAGGGTGCCCTGCCCAGGGTGGGGTAAGGCTAGAGGAGATAGTGCACGTGGCAGGGATGGAGTTCCTGGTGGGGGATTGGGAGGGCCAAAATAATAATAAAAACTTTTTAAAAATGGCCTCGCAAAATCTGCACTGATTCAGGATCATTACTCACTGGGGGGGTGAGGTATGAATACTGTAGGGAGCCACTTATGTGAGACAGACGAATTACTGGCTGGTATTACGACCCATGTAATTATGGGCTAATAATTACATGGGACAGAGTACTTCTTAGCCAATCAGCTAGCAGAGTTTTTCTTACTTTATAACTCGGTTTAAGGAAACTGTGTTTATCTGAAACCGTGCTCCAGGCAACCTCTAAGCAGTGCAAGAGCACAGTTTCAGAACATGGATTGTACTAGGGTTTTTGTTTTGTGCTACAATCTAGATGCAACCCTTTTCAATTGTTTCAACTCTTAAAATGGTTAAAAGTCACAGTGTGTACAGGGACTTATGTCCAGCTCTTCCACTGGTTTCTGGAAAAAAATGTGCCAGATCTCTTGTATTTAGTAAATTACACCAACCGTGATTCATTTCACTAAGCCTGCAGAACTCGGGCCTCGTTTCCGTTCTTCCTCAGTGAAATTATCCCTTCATGTGAATGTATTTAGGCAGGCGTATAGCTGCCCAATGGAGCCGTCAGTCCCTCGCTCCTGCGCAATCAGTAGCTTGAGTCATCACTGTCAAGTTGCCTATTTCAGAAGCAGTTTAACTAATTCACTGACTACAAGTTCCAAAAAGAGGAGTAATTTTGTCATTAACAGTTTAGCTTAAAGAGAGAATAATATTGTAATAAGAATATACTTACAATGTAAGTAATATAAAAAAAATGAAAATTACCTTTTTGACATGACTATAACTGCATATTAACCAACTACTACAACCCTTATTACATAAAGAATATTGCATGGGTAACCCTACGCAACAAGGGCCAGATATTCAAAACTTTGCCCCGGGGCTAAATTAGCACTGCCCGGTGGCAAACTTAGCCCAGAGCACAAAGTAAGCTATATTCAATAGGAATAGCCTGGTGCTAAACCTGCTGAATATAGCAGTCTAAGGAAGCCAGGAAAACCGGTCTGGGAGTGCAGGGCAAAAACAGCCCGGGAATAAGACAGCACTGAATATAGCAACAGGGAAGTGCAAACTGCAACTGCAGTTCATTAGACTCTGTAGCAAGCCAGTGTTGCAGGTGGAGAACATTATGTGTGATTGCACAGAGATGTCTCACATCTACTGCAAACACATCTCACAAGTTCAAGTTTATTGCAGGAAAGACTCCGTTGAGCAAGGAGGTCCTGAGGCACATATACATACAGTTTGCAATTACATAAACAGGAGATATAAAATGTAGAACAACAAAGAAAAAAATATATAATACAAGAGGTATACACAATAGAAGTCCTTATGCTATATATGCAGTACATTCCAGCTTTAACCTTGCCCTAAGTTATGCAACACATTTCAGCTTAATAAGTAGAGGGCCAGTTGGTTCCTAGGAAGTTGACTTGGCATTGGGGGCCTAGTAGCACCTATATATGTCTTTTAATTTAGAGATAGCTAGTGTTTTGTAGGAGTTAACTGTTACGATGCTGGTTAGCTTCAGCATGGCTTGTAGTTGGTTTCAAATGTTTGGGAGGTCGTATGGGACAGCTCTTTGGCCAGCTGTGGTACGTGTCCTGGGAACATCTAGTAGGATAAGGTCAGATTTCCTTAGGGAGTAGGCGCTATGCGAGATGTGTATGAGAGACGTTAAATAGACAGGCAGTTTGTGGAGTAGTAATTTGAGGGTCCAAATGCCAGCATGCAGGAGGCGTCTGGTGGCAAGAGAGGTCCACCCAACTGCTGCATAAAGATCACAGTGGTGGGTCCTGTACGCAGAGTTAGTAATGAAGCAAAGAGCACGGTGATAGAGTACGTCCAGTTTAGCTAGGCTCAAGGTTGGGGAGGAGATAAAGATAACGTCTCCGTAGTCAAGCAAGGGAAGGAATGTTGCTTGGACAAGTCTTTTGCGGGTCGAGAGAGAAAAGAGGGTCCTATTTCTAAAGAAGCCTCTTTGATAGATCCTCGATGTGGTCGTTGAAGGAAAGCTTGTTGTCTATCCACATACCTAGATATTCAAATTTAGGTACGACTTCCAAGGGTTCACCTAGGGAGGTAACTATGAAGTTTTTAGGTGGGGTAAGTAGGGCACCCGACAAGGCAAGTCTCAAGAAAATCATTGTCTTGGTTTTTTTAGCATTTAAGAGAAGCTTGGCATTGATAAGGTTGCTTTCTAACTGGATAAAGTCAGCTTGGAGTGCTTCCCTGACTTTAGTTAAGGATGAGCCTGATGCGTACAAAACCGTATCGTCCTCAAAGAAATGTATGGTAGAGTTCTTTATGTGGGAGTCAAGGTTGTACAGGGAAAAAAGGATTGGTCTTAGGATGGAGCCTTGAGGGACTCCTCTGGCAATTGGAAGGGGGGCAGATAGTAGGCCATCAGCTTTGACTTTTTGTAGCCTTCCCGTGAGCTGTTAAACCACTGTAAGGTAAGTGGAGTGGCACCTATGTAGGCAAGACAGGTGATTAGGAGGTGATGGTCTACAGTGTCGAAGGTCTTACTAAGGTCTAGAAAGACTGCACCAGTAACCTTCTTGGTGTCCATAGCATGGATCCAGTCATTAGAGACTTTAGCCAAGGCTGAGATGGTACTGTGCTTCGACCTGAAGCCAGATTGAGCCGGGTTTAGGAGTGAGTGCGCTTCAAGGTGATTTTTTAGTTGGTTGTAAATAAGTTTTTCCAGCACTTTGGAGAGAATGGGCAAGATAGAGATAGCACGGTAGTTGTTTAAGTCACAAGAATCTCCTAATTTGAAGAGAGGAAGAACATGGGCAGATTTCCAGCAGGATGGAACAGTGGCTGTGGTAATAGAGAGGTTGAAGATGTGAAGGATGGGGGCTGTGAGCTGGGCATAGCCTAGCCGCAAGAAAAATGATTCAAGACCATCGTCCCCTGCACTTTTCTTGGTGTCAAGGCTAAGAATTATGTCTTCGACTTCTTTGTAGCTAAACAGGCACAACTGGACGGGATGAGGTGGAGTAGCATGTGTAGAATCTGGGCTAGTGTTGCTAGTCACTCGGCTAGCGTATGGGGAGGAGTCGATTGCCAACCCGGCAGTGGCAAAGTGAAGGTTAAGTTCTTCGAGGATTCGCAGTTTATTTTCAACCATCCCGTCCTTGGCCAGAATCTTGGTGGGAAGGGAGGAAGCAGCAGGATGGCCTTCAATGGATCTCAGTGTCTTCCAGATTTTTGGGGAGTTCCCTTTGGTCTGCTCCAGAGTGGAGATGTAGAAGTTTGCTTTAGTAGCACGTACACTATTAACACAGGCATTTCTGGCAGTTCTAGATGCCTGCCAGTCTGCCGGGTTCTTTGTGTGCCTGGCACTAGCCCATAGCTTGTCTCTATTGGTAAGTGCAGATTTGAGCTCTTGGGTGAACCACGGATGGGAGATTTTCTGTACCCTCATTTTAATAAGAGGAGCATGCTTGTTAATTAGGGTGGTGAGGTTGTCATTTAGGACAGAGACCGCGGCATCAGCAGATTTGGCAAGATATAGGTCTTGCCTCCTGATCGTAGCTAGATCAGTTAGGAAGTTTACTGAGTTGAATTTACGGAACGAGCGTTTGATTCTGAATTTAGGGTGCTGCTGGGTTTTAGATTGGAATCTTGTACATACAACGATACTGTGGTCGCTCATGTCGTTATGGAAAACTGCAGAATGTGAGATTTTATGGGGATGCAAAGTTAAGATGACATCTAAGAGTGAGCTGTTGGCAGAGTTAAAAGCATTGATTCTTGTGGGTTCAGTTACTATCTGTGTAAGACCCAGCTCATCACAGATGGCTTTTAGGGGGTGGGATTTAGCAGTAAGCCAATCCAAATTGAAGTCCCCTAAGATTATTGTTTCTGTGTTAGCAGCCAAAGTTATGGATTTCAACATGTTAAGAATTTCTGTGCCTCCTGACGGGGGTCTATAGCCACCAATGATTGTGATGCACTCTGAGGATGGAAGGTGAAGTTTAAGCGACACAACTGTATTCCTTGGGCTTAGTTTTACAGGAAATGCTGCTAACATCAAATTTTGATTTATGATACAACCACTGCCTCTCCAAATCCCTATCAGCCCTAAAGAGCTTGAAGCCCGGTATAGGAATTTGCGGATCAGTGTTGGTCTTTTTAGCCATGACTCGGTAATTATAATCAGATCTGGGTCAGGGTGGGCTGCCCAAACTTGAAGATGATCAAGTTTTCTGAGCAGGCTTAGAATATTGACCATCATCAGGGGCATAGGAGACGCTGACATGGCCGTTCAAGGCTAGCAGGGAAAGTGCACAGAAAGACAATGGCGAAGGGAGGAGGGCCAGAGGAGAGGGATGAGAATTAAAATGAAAACCCGACAGATTAAGAGTAGGGAAGCAATATGAAGATGCAGCAGGAACTATGATTGTGGGTTCCCAGGCTGGGATGACTTCTGACTTAGCATGGATCAGTGCTTTATGAGTCATACTTTTTGCCAGGATTAGAAGAAGAATGATAATGCAGGCCATATTGCCCACAATTAAGTACAGTGATTTGTGTAGAAAGACCAAGAATCCCTCTAGTGGCAGGTCTGTATAACCTGCTAATGGAAAACTAGCCACTTAAAAAAAAAACAAAAAAAAAAAACACTTCTATTATACACTTGAAATGTGCTTAGTTCTATGTAAAATCTATTTGTAAAAAGTGCCAGGTGGCAGAAGCAGGGGAAAAGTCCTGGCCAATCAGAGAGGGTTTGCTGTAAGTACCCGTGTTCCGATTGGCTGCGCTGTCCCGTAACTTCCAAGGAGCTGCAGGCGGGCGTCCTGGCTTAAACAAATCAGGGACAAAGTTTGAAAATTAGGGACATCTTAAAAAGTGGTGATATCCACTCAGGAAGCTGGTAGAATAAGTGGTGTAGTGTAAAATGCATTTGCTAAGGAAGAACACGTCTGTAACAGTAATGTTTGACATTATATTATGCTTACAACCCCCACTGTTTGGTCATGGAAACACAATTTTTTGGAAGGACAAAGTAAAACTTTGAGGTAAAATCAGGGACGTCCCTGAAAAGCAGGGACGGTTGAGAGGTATGACTGCAAACAACAATGTAAGCCACACACTGCAGAACTGTGCTATGCTGAAGTGAGGTTTGCCCAGGGCTAACCTGATTGTACAGTGCTAACACATTAGCGCGGTGCAAACTGGTTAGCCCAGGGCAAACGGGAAATATATTCAAAGCTCCCATGCAAATGAGCTTACTTAGGAAATCCCTGGGCAAACAGGTACATTTGCAGCTCATTAAGTGCTGCTTAGCAAACATTACCATGCAGTTTGCCCAGTGCTGCTGCACGGAGCACAAAGCTCCCCCTTTGGTCAGAATGGAAGTACAGGCTGGACGCTGCAGGCCAAGGCATACCCACAGCATCCCCTATTGGTCGGAATAGAAGTACAGGCCAGAAGCAGCAGCAACTGTGTGCTGCCAGGCAGAGTCGGTGCACATACCTCACAACCCCTTGCCTCTTGAATCAGGGACAAGGCTTAAACAAATCAGGGACAAAGGACCACAGTCAGGGACACATCTTCAAAAGTAGAGATATCCACCCAGACAGCTGGCAAAATATGGGGCTTAGTGTAAAATGCATTTGCTAAAGAAGAACAAGTCTGTAACTGTAATGCTTGACATTATTCTGTGATTGTAATTGCCACTGTTTAGCCAAGGAAATACAACTGTGAGGCAGGACAGAGTAATATATTGAGGCAGATTCAGGGACGTCCCTGAAAATCAGGGACAGTTGAGAGGTATGCTCCTGACCCATACACAATAGAATAAAGAGTAATTTCCCTGGTAGTCTAGTGGTCCCCCCACCCTTCTGCACGAATCCTGACCCATTTTCTTTAAAGTTATGAGTAGTTTCCCTGATAGCCTAGTGGTCCTCCCACCCCCCTGCACGAATCCTGACCCATTTGCTCTTAAAATATGAGTCATTTCCGTGGTAGTCTAGTGGTCCCCACCCTCTGCACGAATCCCGACCCATCTGCTTTAAAATTATGAGTAGTTTCCTGGTAGCCTACTGGCCTCCCACCCCCTGCACTAATCCCGACCCGCTTGCTCTTAAAATATGAGTAATTTCCTGGTAGTCTAGTGGTCCCCCCTACCCCTGCATGAATCCCACCCGTTTGCTCTTAAAATATGAGTAATTTCCTGGTAGTCTAGTGGTCCCCCACCCCACCCCCTGCACAAATCCCGGCCCATTTGCTTTAAAGTTATGAGTAGTTTCCTTGGTAGTCTAGTGGTCCTCACCCCCTGCACGAATCCTGGCCCCCGTCCACGGTCAAAGAATAGATTTCCCCGGTAGTCTAGTGGTCCCCCCACCCAGCTGCGCACCTCCGGTACCCCCGAACAGCTCGGCCTCTTGGCTTTGTCCCACTTGCGTCTCTCCTTCGTGCAGGCCTTGGTAGCCTCCAGGAGCCCCTTTTTAATAATTTTCCACCGGGCCCCAGTGCCCATGCCTAGCCTGATCTCATCTACGTAGCCCCTAAGGATCTGCTCCATCCCCCCTAAGTCCGCACCACTAAAATCAATCACTGACATTTTTATGTGCTCTACCCTGCCCCTTAGGTCAAGGGAGAACCAGACCATGGTGTGATCATTTCCCGCCAGTGGTTCCCCAACAACTAGGTCCCGGATGAGCTCACTATTTGACAGGACCACATCCAGGATTCCCCCCCCCATAGGATCAGTCACTAGCTGGGCAAGAAATGCATTCTGGAAGACGTCCAGCAGGCACTGCTCCTTGCCTGATGAGGACGCCATAGTTCCCCAGACTGTTCCGGGTATATTCAGGTCCCCCAACAACACAGTTCTGCCCTCTCCCCTACCACAGTGATTCCTAAGGTTTGCCACCAGGCCTTCCTCCTGTTCCTTCCCCTGCCCTGGTGGTCTATATACTACCCCCATCTTCACCTACTTACCCCCTGGAGCCTGCAGGGTGACCCATAAAGCCTCCACCTGATTCCCCGCTTCCTCAACCTTGCTTATCCCTATGCCATCCCTAATAATAAATGCTACCTCCCTTCCCTTCCCTCCACCCTATCCCTTCTGCACGTGGTGTATCCTAGTAGGTTTAGGTCCCAGTCATGCCTGGAAGTGGCCCAAGTCACAGTGACAGCAAACACATCAACCCCACAACCCTCCACTGACAGTGTCTGAAGCTCTGGCATCTTGTTGCCCATGCTCATGGCGTTAATCAGGACCACCCACCCATACCCCCCCTTACCCTGCCCTGAGGACTCCCTGGTCTCTGCCTACAAGGACCCCTCATGTACTATCGGGTGCTCCTGGCCTGTGCCCCCCTCCCACTTGTGGGAGAAGGCCAGGGACATCCTGGCTTGGCCTACTAGGGAGCCCCCTTCCTCCTTCCTCACAAGTTTAAACCCCGCCTGGAATGGATGAATTCTGCCAGTCTAAGCTGCAATACCTCTTTCCCTCTGAGCTAAGGTGGAGCCTGTCCCTTGCATACAGTTCCTTGTCCTCCCAGGTTGCACCCCACCCACCCATACCCCTGGCCTTGCACCATTCACGGAGCCATACATTTACATCCTTTATTTTTGCTTACTCACCACACTGGCCCTAGGCACCAGCAGTATCTCGGAGAAGGAGATCGAGCAAACCACGTCCTGTCAGACCTTGGCTAGCTCCCTAGCCTGAATCTCCAGCACACTGTTCCCTCTATATAGTTTGTACCCAGGTGCACTAATATGTCAGGGGTCCATCCCCATATCTCCCCCAGGGGCAAGCCCCCCCCAGCTCTTTTCCCTCTCAGACCTGTCCTCCACCACCACTTCCTTTCCCCCTGTAACACCCAGACCCATCTCTGTATTTTCCCCAGGGAGAAGAGACCCCCCCACCCTACCAGGGAATGCACTGCCCCCCTCCTCCATTTCTGCCTCCCTCCCTGCATAACCTCATTCCCTTGTATTATACCCACGTCCCTTACTAGGTCCTCCTCTACCCCCGGCCTCCCCTCCCAAGCTCCCCAGGGCCGCCCCCACGCCAAGCTCCCCTTCCTTGCCATCCCTCCCTTCCCCTCGGTGTCCTGACTCCCATCCCTCCTGCCAGTGCTCACACATCCTCCATATCCTGTCCCCCCTTCCCCGAGACTCTATGCCAGGGAGTATCTCCTCCCCCTCCCCGGTCTGCTGAGCCTATTGCCATCCCCAGCTTACCTGCCTCCAGAGGAGCCTCCTTCATTCCAGATTCCTCCCCCTCGCTTGACAGTGCTAGGGGTGTGACTCTGTTGTTATGCTCTATGCCAATTGTCCTGACTCCTCCTGCTGTCTCACACCCTCATCAGTTCTCTTCTTCCCATACCCTGGCCCTCTTCTCCGAACCTCTTGCCAGACCACCTGGTCCTTATTCTGTTCAGGGCCATCCAACCCATGCCCCCTGGTGTTCCCCTCCTTCATCTAGGGTCCACTCCAACACCTCCCATTAAGGTAGCATGGTCCCATGCACTCGTGCCATCCTTCTTCTGTCTGTTCCCTCCCATTCTGGTTGCCTCACCTGAACCCACTATCATTTTACCATTTTTACCCCTACTGCCCTCCCTCCAACGCACCCCCACCACAGAGTCACCTTCCTTTTCACCCCCTCCCTACCCAACATCCATCTTAGCCACTTGACCTCCTCCTTAAGATGTGCCAACCGTTGGCACACCATACAAACCCCCATCCTCCAGGCCAGGGCTAGCACCATGGCTGACCCACACCCTACGCACTCCATTACCCTTCCAAAGATACCAGGCCTCGTGCTCTGTGGACCCTGCCCCATTTCCCTCCAAGTCAGCTGCCCCATCCCCATTTGTCCTAGCAGTGCCAGAGCACTTCGGCCCCCCTCCATGCCCATTGGGCCAGCTACCAAATAAAGACTGCCCTTACAGAACATGTTAGAAAACTATCCATACACAGCAAACCACAGATGCAGGCCCTAAAATAACAACCCCCAACATGACTGCACCAAGGCTTGCAGTACCATCCCCAGAGTTCACTGACCCCTAGTCGTAGCCACAACCCCTTTTAGCTAGCTCCTCCCTTTACGAGGATTTAATAAAGGTCGGGGTCAGGGTTAGGGCCAGGTGGGTGGTGGGACACAGACCCATCACTACAGCTCTTCCTGGAAGAGATTTCCCATTGCCAGCAGACCAAAAGCCCCGCCCGTGTCAGATTTCTCCTGCTCCCCTGTAGCTCTCCTAGGCCCTGGCCCACTCCCGTTCCCTTGTGGCCAGGAAAGATGCTCCACTCATACCGCTCTTGCCGACCCTGGCCCGCTCCCTTGTGGCTGGGACAGATGTTCCGCTCTCGACGGCCCTGGCCTGCTCCCTTGTGGCTAGGAAGGATCCTCTGACATGCAGCCCTGGCCCACGTCCTAGCAGCCAGGACGGTGTCCTTTGTGGCCCCAAGAGCTGCCGCTGATCCCACTGCTCACTAGAAGCCGGGCTGGGCCAGGATCCAGTTCACAATATGCTGATCGCAACTCCAAGATCACTTTCACAACCTCATCTATTGTCAGGCTGAAATCTTCCCAGCACTTCTGACAGCTAGTGCATCTCACTGGCACAAAACTGTTGGGCCGTAACTGCCCACTTGGCAATATCATGGCCCTGATACAGGACATGATGCTGTCTGAAAAGAACTGAGCGAACTCCTCACACTTAACGAATGACGCAGCCTTCAAGGGCTCCAGACAGGCCGAATGCAAAAGCCTATCCACCACCCAAAAAAGCTGAGCTGGTCAGTTCTTTCCAGCTGCAATCTTCCAGGACAGGAAGTCTGTCCTTTGATATTTACCACAGCAAATATTCAGAGTCAGTTTCTCCTCCTGATCCCCTAATCTCCTCCAACAACGCTCCAACCTCCACCCCCTGCTTTCATCTCCATCAACTCACCATCAAACCATAGCGAGCCAAGGCACAAAACCAATGGGTGTACACAGACTGGTGCTACGAGGTCAAAGTCCGCACCTACGACCCTATTATAATTCGTGACTGCTTCCTCTGAACCCCAAGTGCATGCTGCCACCAAAGAAAGCCAAGATGTCGAACACTGCCATAAGTTCATCCAGCTTCAACCCTCGAACAGAGCAGTATAGGACCATCTCCAAAGGGCATGGACTACAAGGGGGTGCTTTGAAATCAAACCTAATGGCACAATGATCCAACCAGCTAATGGGATCAATCCTGAGATCTTCACCTCAAGCCCCAGGTGGAACACCAAGTCCAAGACATGCCTGTGTTGGTGAGTTGCAGTAGCAACTGCTTTTGCTAGGCCCACGGATTTCATTTCCTGGAGGAAATCTTGTCCAAAATACAAGAGTTCATCATCGACCCAAGCAATGAAGTCACCCAGAATAATTCACCTCAGCGACTCCAGCACCCTCTTGGCCATGGAGTCTACTATTTCCTGCAGAAAATCCCTCCATGTCCCAGAGGCTAGTAAACAAGGCGGATTCTGTATCCAGCGCCTGGACCCCCTCCCTGGCACGGGCACGCATTCAAATAACAAGGTGTCCCCTACTGGGTGCACCACTAGGTTTCACCAGATAGAGGTTATGCAATTGCCAGACTCAAAAATAAGCAATTTAATCTTCAAATGTAAGAGAACGAGACAGTAACTCACACATGGCAGATCCACGAGTGAGTTACCAAACTCCTGCTCCCCCACAACTGATAGTAAACTGTGTATTTTAAGTCAGACGTTGTATATTCACACTATAAACCATCAGTTTACTAGCTGTAGCTTTTAAACCTACCATTTGTTTGAACAGTTAAGTGTTTCTCCGCTTTCAGCTGCTGGCTTTCAGTACTGTACAGTGCTATTGTGATATCATTAGCATTTGAGGACTGATTTTTGCTGATCCTTTATCCTATTCAGGAAGTCTTACTGCCATGCTGATTTTGTGTTAGGGAGCGACAAAACCCCTACAGTGGCCTGTATACATAGCTGGTGTAGTACAGATAACGAAATGTCTATCCAGTCTACTATATTGTTCCTACCCGACATTACTCAATGCCTTCAGAGCTCCCGCGTCCCCCAGACCTCTCTTCTGTTTCTAATTACCTCCTTGTAATCACCCAGTTTGGTTTTAAACCCCAAGGCAGTACTAACATTAGCCAAATTACTGAGTAGTTTGTTTCACCTATCCACCACTCTATATAAAAAATATTTCTTTATATATCATTCTTGAAGTTGTGTCCCCTGGTGGTTGTATTACTCATTAAATAAATCTATGGTGTCAACCTTGCTATGCCTCTGCATGAATTAAGTTTTCTATCATGTCCTCCCTCTCCTTCCTGTCCCCTGAGGAGTATATATTAAGGCTATCTAGTCTCTCCAGGTAAATTCCTACCTGCTGCTCCCGAATCATTTTGTTACCTTATACTGAATAGTTTTAGCCTCTCCTTCTCCGTTTTCGGATGAACATCCCAAACTACACACAGCACTCCTGCTGTGGCCTAACCAATGATCTATGCAGTGGCAAGATCACCTCTCCTTTCCGTGACTAGTGAAACCCCTACTGATGCATCCAGTGTACTATTTGCTTTCCCATATGCCACCCTACATTGAGAAGAGATTTTCAACTGCTGTTTATTATAACCCCAAACTCACTTTTCTTTTCTGAATGCTCTACCATAACTCCACTGATGCTGTAGAATAACTGCCGAGTTTTACTGCCAATATGCATTACCTTGCATTTTCTGGAAAGGAAACTACCATGTCATGCTCTAAGCCTTCTACATCGCTAAATTTCTACACCATGCTGCTACTCCCCCCCAGAAATGTCTCCTCCACCCACCGAATTTTGCAAACAGATTTAGTAATCTCAGCCCAACGTCACTAATAACACCTGCTGAAAAGCACTGGTCCCAGAACCAAACCCTGGGGAACTCCACTTATGAACATCCTGACAAAGATTTTACCATTCAGGATGACTCTTTGTGTCCTGACCGATAACCAGTTGCCAATCCGCCTAGTCAGTCTTTTACCTAAACCTATTTCCCCTACCTTCTGGATAAGACTTTTGTAAGACACCAAATGAAAGCCTTTGGTGAAGCATAGATATAGGATGTCAACTGCCTGGTTCCTTTCAACCATCTATGTCACTGAGCAGTTAATCAAGTTTGCATGACATGATCTTCCACTGATGAAACCATGCTGAGTCCTGTCTGCAAGCCCATTTTCTTCAAGGTTTTCTGTTATCTGCTCCATGACAGGTTCCAACCACTTCACCACTATCTAATTCAAGCTCACTCAGCAGTTACCTGGGTTGTCCCTGTCTCCACTCTAATGCAGAGGAACCACATTTGCCACCCTGCCATTCTCAAGCATCTCTCCAGCAATTCAATAAAAAGGTCAGGCAAGGGAGCTGCCTGGCTCAACTCCTCAGCTTTGGAGCAGCCTGTCTGGCCTTGGAGACTTGGTCACATTAAGTTCTTGCAAACCTTTCAGAATCCGTTCCCTATCTAAACACCTTGTCTCCAGCCTCTTATTACTATTGCCCTGTAATCTATTCTTACTGACAGGTAGTGACCCTGTACTTTAAACACAGAACTGTAGCAATCATTTACTGTGGCTGCCTTTTTTGCATCATCGTTCATGTTTAATCCATTCTTTATTATTCTCTCTGTTTTCCACTGTTTGTCGTTTCCCCCCCTTATGTATCTGCAGAAGGTTTTATCGTTGTGTTTTTCTCATTTAGCATATACTTCGTTAATTTTTGTCCTCTTTATGATGTCCTTGCTCCTCTCTAGTTTATCTTTTATCTTTGTATATAGTCCTGTTGGTCTTGTTCTGGCCCCTCGTATCAGCCTAAAATTCTTTCTTTTGTGTCTCGCTGCTTCACTCGCTTGTTTGTTAAACCAAAGTAGCTTCCTCTGCTTCATGGTCTTATTCACAAATTTTATGCAAATATGGGTTGCTCCCAATATTACACCCCTTTAACTGATGACCACGCATTTTCTACACCTGTCCCCTCCCCAATTTAGTGCAGGCCTTCCAGCTGCTTGTCTAGGATTATTATCTTTTTATTGAACTCTGCCTTCTTATTTATGAGTGGGCTTCATGTGACTGGCTGGTCTACCGGTGGCAGTTGCCCAGGAGAAGGACTTGGATTACACAGCAGGCCCAAATGGGGGACTGACTCCAACAGGAGATAGGACACAAGGACTATTACAAATTGCTGAGTGGTGAAGCATACTCGACTTTGTGTCTTTTATTAAATTAAAGTTGAAAAAACTGTGGGCCCTTTTACAGAGATCTCTTCATTCAACCTTGTGTTATTTATTCATTTGAACTGTGTAAAACTGGGGGGACATGTTTCTCTGAGAAGATGTCACTCCGAAGTGCCCAGGAGCGACTTAAACATTTTGTTGTTTCAGCAATTTTTTTTCCTTCCTACCACTTTAGCCCCCCCCCCCCCCAATTGCCTGTAACCAACCCAGCTCTATAACTCATTTTCTTTGGGGATGACCTGCTCTGCAGCATTACCCATAGATTCCACCCCCAGGCAGAGCTGGAGAGGAGAGGCAGTCCTCCCCAACCAGTGTCCACATCCAAGTCCAGAGCCTGCTCAATCGGTGGTGTGGAGCCTGCAATCGGTTGGGGATGACCAAGTGGTTGATGGCTTTTCCACAAGTTTTGGCCCCTTCCTCCTCCCCTGCTGCCAGGCAGTAGCTCTCCAGCAAGCATACACATGCACATATCGATGCCCTGTGATAGTAAGATGGCAGCCACGCTGGGCTGCCATCTGCTCAGGCTCTGATTGCCCATGCTGATTTTGCCAAAAGTGATTTTTTTAGCTTCGTGTTTACAGATTATCATTCTCAACTTTTTACTGTTGGGGAGGATTTTGTGTGTATTGGGTTTTTTTACATAGTTTTAGTTAGAGCTTTTAGTGTCAGGCAGGGCTTTTTAGTGAGAGATTGAGGATTGTAGGTTTTTCTTTTTAGTTAGGGCTTGGAAGTACGGCTTAGTCTTTGAGTTGCAGCCAATAAGGATTTTTGGCATCTGAAGGAGTGAAATCTAAAGCACACACCCAGACTTCATGAAATTGTGAAGTGGTCTGCTGTGGGTCGAATCAGTTGGCTGGCCAATTGCTGGGACTGCTACTGTTCATGTTAGAACTGGACTGTCGGAGCTGGTGAGTCACTGCTGGCTGGCCAACCCCGGGGGGGGGGGTGATTCTTGGGATCCTTGGGTGATCAGCAGGTCTTGGGACAGAACTGTCATATTCTTAATTATCCAGCACAGTGCATAAAGGGTAAGTACACACACACACACACACACACACACACAAAAAAAATGTATATATTACTCACTGTATATTATAAGGAAAAGGGACATGTGGGGAGTGGTGCCATGCACTGGCTATGGGGCAGCAATTTTCCGGGAGACATTCTGAAACCTGCGTTGCTGCCCTATTTGCAGGCAACTGTCAGCTCTGAGGGAGGAGGTTGGCCACCTCCAGGCTGAACTGGCAAGGACTAAGGAGGCCTCCCCCACCCAAAGAGCACCAGTTCCACAACCACTGCCTCAGAGGTTGCCACGTGTGAAGAGCAGATGGACCACAGTAGGTTCTGGGAGGGTGAGAGTGGTGGAACAGAGGTGTAGCCCCCGAGCTGTACCTCTACACAAATCATATGTCAGTCTGGCAAATCAAGGTTCCTCTATGATGACACCCTCAGTGAAGACCAAGAAGAATGCTGGGGAAATCCACAAGGGAGACCCACAAAAGAGTGGCAAGGGACACCACAGGGGAAAGAAACAGCTTCTGATAGGGGACTCAATGGTTAGAGGTGTAGACCTGGGGAAGGGAGAGGAGAGGGAAGTAAGGTGCCTGCCTGGTGCCATGGCTTGGAGGGACAGGAAGCAAATTCTCAGGATTGCAGAAGCAGCATCACAGGAGAGGAAACTAGATATCATTGTCCACCTTGGGACAAATGACCTAGCTAGACATGAGATCAGTGCAGTGCAGGATGAATTTGTGGAGTTGGGGAGGGGCCTCAGACAGGTAGCAAGCACAGTAACCTTCCCAGAGGTGCTGTCAGTCTGTGGCAGGGGTGAGGCTAGGGTACTGCACACCATGCAGTTTAATGAATGATTGCAAAACTGGTGCAGAGCACAGGGCTTTGGCTTCACTGGGACTGGGGTTCCACCTGGAGAGATGAAGGTCTATACTGGCATGATGGTCTGCATCTGTCCAGGAAGTGAAACACGCTCCTAGGTGACAGGTTTAAAGGCTTCCTTGGCAAGCTTTTAAACTAGCCAAGGGGAGAAGTGCTGATAGGAAACAGGAAAGTTCCAGCCTCCCCCCACAAAACATGGCAGGTAGTAGGGTAAACACTGAGGTACAGAGCTTGACAGAGGGCAGGACAGGGGTAAATGGAAAAATGGACAAGGGCAATAAGACCAGGGATGGGGTAAAAAAGGATAAAGCCAACATTAAATGGAGGGCAATGGGTACCAATGCCCGTAGTCTTGGAAACAAGCTTCCAGAGCTAGTAGCCCTGATGGAAGAGGAACACTTGGATATTGTGGCTGTCACAGAAACATGGTACACAGAGAACCACAACTGGGATGTCAACATACCAGGGTACACAATCTACAGAAGGGACAGGGAGGGTAAAAGAGGAGGTGGAGTAGCTCTCTACATAAGGGAAGGGATCAAAGCTACAGAACTAAAAAGTAAAGGGGGAGGACAAGAGGAACTCTGGGTCACCTTGGAGACAGGGAATGGCATCACAATCCGCACAGGGGTTGTATACAGACACCCGTCTCAAGGGGAGGAAATGGACAAGAAAATGATAGAGGGCATTCTCAAAATGGCTGAAAAAGGTGAGATACTGTTGATGGGGGACCTGAATATGCCAGATGTTAACTGGGCGACATGGATTGCAGCCACATCCAAGAGCAGGGTCATTCTTGATGCCCTACAGGGGGCATGCCTTAGACAGCTAGTGGTGAAACCCACTCGGGAGGGAGCAATATTAGACCTGGTACTCTCAAATGGAGAGAAGATCACAAATTTAGAAGTCAGTAGACATCTGGGAACAAGCGACCACTGCACAGTGTGCTTCACAATAAACACAACCATGGAGACAAGCCATACAAAGACAAGGATACTGGACTTTAGAAGGGCTGACTTTGGCATAATGGGTGAATACTTGAGGAATGCATTAGCAAATGGCCAGAAAGGAGGGGTGGAAGGACAATGGAGAAAAATCAAAACTGCCATCATGGAGGCAACAAGCCTTCGTGTGAAACAAATAAAGAAAACAAAGCGGGGTTAAAAACCACCATGGTTCTCAAAAGAGGTGGCAGGCAAGGTTAAGGAGAAAAAGGCTGCATTCAAAAAGTATAAGGAATGACAGGGAACTGTATCAATTAAAGCAGAAAGAAGTGGGGAAGGCAGTCAGAAAAACAAAGGCCCAAACTGAGGAAAAGATAGCCAACTCAGTTAAGAAGGGGATAAAACCTTTTATCGGTACATTAGGGAGCATAGAAAGGTTAAGGGAGGGATAGTGAAGACTAATAAAGGAGAGGGGAGGTGGGCAGAGGGAGACAGTGAAAAGGCAGAGATACTGAATGAATACTTTTGCTCAGTATTCACAAAAGAAGAAGAGGAGGAGGAGTTACCTAAACCAAACAGTAGAAGCATTCTGGGTAGTGGGGTTGACGCCAATCCATTTACAGAAGAAAGAGTCCTGAAAGAACTCCTAAAACTCAAGGTGGACAAAGCAATGGGGCCTGACGGGATTCACCCTAGAATCCTAAAAGAGCTAAGGGAGGACCTAGTGACACAACTAACCACACTTTTTAACAAATCATGGGAAGATGGGGTGGTACCTGAGGACTGGAGGAGGGCAGATGTGATTCCTCTTCACAAAAGTGGGAGCAAGGCAGAAGCAGGAAACTACAGACCTGTTAGTTTGACCTCAGTGGTGGGGAAAATGATGGAATCACTTCTGAAAGAAAGAATTGTTCAGTACCTAGAGGCCAGCGGGGCACAGGACCCAAAGCAGCATGGATTCACAGTAGGAAGGTCATGTCAGACGAATCTAATCGATTTCTTTGACTAGGTGACCAAAGTAATAGACCAGGGAGGGCTGTGGATATGGCCTACCTAGACTTTAGCAAGGCATTTGACACAGTCCCGCACAAAAGATTAATAATCAAGTTAGCCAGCCTGGGAGTGGGTCCCAGGGTGGTAGCCTGGGTAGCAAACTGGCTGCACAACAGGACACAGAAGGTAATAGTGAATAGAACACAGTCTGAAGAAAGGGGAGTTACTAGTGGAGTACCTCAGGGCTCAGTACTGGGTCCAGTCCTCTAACGTCTTTATAGGTGACATTGCAGAGGGTCTGGAAGGAAAGGTATGCCTCTTTGCAGATGACACAGAGATCTGTAACAGAGTTGATACACAAGGGGGGGTAGGAAGGATGAGAAGGGACTTGGCAAGGTTGGAGGAATGGTCAGACATATGGCAACTTAGATTTAGTGCAAAGAAGTGCAAGGTAATGCACCTGGGAAATAAAAATCCAGGAGAAGAGTACACAATGGTAGGGGAGGTACTAACGACAACAATAATGGAAAGGGATCTGGGTGTAGTCATATCAGATGACCTAAAGGTGGGTAAGCAATGTGAGAAGTCAGTAAGGAGAGCCAGGGGGATACTGGGATGCATAGGGAGGGGCATCACAAGTAGAAAAAGGGAAGTGGTTATCCCTCTATACAGACAGTTGGTGAGACCCCATCTGGAGTACTGCGTGCAGTTTTGGAGACATCATCTACGCAAGGACATAGACAGGATGGAAGCAGTCCAGAGGAGGGCAACTAAAATGGTGCAGGGTCTACATCAGAAACCATATGAAGAGAGACTGAGAGAGCTTAATATGTATACCCTTGATGAAAGGAGGGACAGGGGGACATGATAGAAACTTTTAAGTACCTCAAGGGAATCAACAAAGTCCAGGAGGGTAGCATCTTTCAGAAAAAGAGATGTATAAGAACAAGGGAGCACAATTTAAAGAGAGTGGGGACAGCTCAGGGGTAATGTGAGGAAATTCTTTTTCACGGAGAGAGTGGTGGATGCATGGAACCGCCTTCCTGGAGAGGTTGTGGGGTCTAAAACAGTGGGGGAATTCAAACATGCATGGGACAGACATAAGGCAATTATAGCGGGGGGGTTGCAGGAAGTAGGCTGTTGGTTAACTAGAATCTGCAGCTTATCCAATAGGTAGAGAAATGGGCAGACTGGGTGGGCCAAGTAGTCCTTATCTGCCGTCAACATCAATGTTTTTATGTTTCAATGGTTGAGCAGTGAGGGTAACTGGTGGGGCAGGGATCGAGAGCTCTGCTGCCTACCAGGAGAACCCCAGCTGTCTCCTGCCGGTCTTAGTTGCTGGTTTGGATCCCGGGGCCCAAAACAAGAAGTCTGCCTTGATCTTGCCTGCAAGGGAGGAGGATTTTTTTCCCTGAACTCCTTCTGGTCTGAGTTCCGACTCTTCTCTACCTATTTTCATTGTTGCCTGCTTGCTGGCTCCTGGATTTTGTTGGCATGGGAGAGGAGGACACTCGATTGCTGAGGTGAAGGCCAGCTTTCAGGGGGTTCTTTGGACTCCTGGTGGAATCGGTGGGTGAGTGCCTGTACTGTTTCTACACTTTCCTCTGTTTTTGGTCGTGGGAGAGTGGAGTTGCTTTCTACTCTAAGTGCCTTAAGTTTCAACTCCTGGAATGCCAAAAATATTGCATTAAAATAGTAGTGCTGCATTGAAGAACTGTGGAATTTGGGAGTGAGAGCTCTGAAGTGTTTCTGAACTCTGGTGGTGTTAGCCCCAGTTTGATTTGTAAAGTACACCTCTACAGTTACCAGTCTCGAGGCTTGCTTATGAACTTGGACACTAGTTTCATTTTTTTTTTTTAGCTAATTATTTGTTATGAGCTGCTGCAAATCAATTCAATATTCCTTGCTATATCCTCCTCTGTTTGTCTGTCATTTTATTTTGTGAGTTAGGGGGGTACTGTTTCCTTGGGGGTTGGGTTTATAGGGTTTGCTTGTAGTGTGTGTGTGTGTATGTGTGTGTGTGTTTACACAAATATATTTGTACAGTGTTTTGAACGGTTCTTATGTATGAGTCGTATGTATGGTATGGCTGGTTAGGTTTTATAGGTTAGGTGAATGAAGTCTGTTGTGACTGACAGTAATTTGTTATTTATCGGGACTATTTGACTGGGACAGAATGTGTCTGGAGAAGTTGGGGGGGGGGGCTAGGATTGTGTATGAGGTGTCCCAGCTTCTCGATCTGTGACCCTGTACTGACCTCCCAGTTTCCAGCATTACAGCTCATCGCTGTCGGGAGCTCAGAATTAAGAGGGCTTGCATTGATCGATCTTGGCGGGGTGCCTCGGGCACCTTGCAAGAGGGGCAGATTGAGGTTATTGGGTGCAGAAGGTGCCGTGGGTGTCGACAGGCCTTAGGGAGAGGCCAGACATGTTTGGTCCCCGTCCCCATCCCCAGGGTTTCCACCGGACTGAATGAACTAGCACCCAGGAAGGCTACACTGCTCACCAATCCTCTCAAGGCAGTGCTTTACAATGCCAGATCAGAATGTGTGGCCGTTCATGGTGGGCCGGGCGCGGGCTGCAAGATTCTCCTGATGTACTGCCCCCCCCGGGGTGGCAGACAAATTCCTGCAGGAGGTAGCCGACTTTGTCATCAGTGAGATATTGGAGTCCCCCAGATGTTTAGTTCTGAGGAACTTCAATGTCTGGGCTGAGGACTAATCTTCTGGGCTGGATTATAACCTCCTCCAGACAATGTCATCTCTGGGCCTGTCGCAGGAAGTTTCCGCTGTGACCCACCAGGGCAGCCACATGTTGGACCTGGTCTTCTCACTTGGGCTTGAGGTTCGTAACCTCAAGACTGATCGGGTCGTTTGGTCTGATCATTGCATGGTGGCATTCTCCCCCCCTCCAAGACCCCCCCCCCGCTGGGATAGTAAGGTACCGCCCATTAAAGGGTTTGACCCCGGAGTTTTGTTTGGTGGTGGTGGATCTATCCAGTGCGAGTAGTGCATGCATAGGGGGTGTGGGTGAGTCGGTTACTGCCTATAATAGGGCGATGTTGGCTGCGCTTGACTCTCTTGCACCGGTCCATGTACGAGCCAAATCTTCTCACTTGGGGTCCCCGTGGTTTGATGGGGAGCTCAAGTTGATGAATATAATGGGTCGGAGGTTAGAAGGAGGCTTTGGTCAGGCCCCTTCTGAAGAAACCATCTTTAGACCCTGATGTCTTGGCAAATTACTGTCCAATCTCCAGACTCCCATTCCTGGGGAACGTTGTTGAGAAAATTGTGGTACAGCAGCTAGAGGAGCACCTCGTGACCTTTGACCTGTACAAACCCTTCCAGTCAGGGTTTCAGGTGAGGCATAGCACAGAAACCGCATTAGTTTGGGTGCATAATGACCTCCTTAGGGCACAAGATCAAGGAGAGGGAACAATTCTCATTCTCCTTGATCTGTCTTTGGCATTTGACATGGTAGATCATCGTGTGTTGCTTCATCGCCTGAGGGAACTTTGTGGACTCACCGGCACTGTCATCTGCTGGTTTGAGTCCTAGCTCACGATCAGAAGGCAACGGGTTGTGATGGGGAATTTCTACTCCTCCCCAAGCCTCCTGACGTGTGGAGTACCTCAGGGGTTGGGCTCGTTACCGATGTTGTTTGCCATGTACATGCTGCCCCTTGGAGAGCTCTCATTAGGAAATACAGTTTGGGTTTTCATGTTACGCCGATGACACCCAACTGTATTTTTCCTTTGCCCCTGGGACATCCAATGTGGTTGATGTGCTAAATAGATGCCTAGTTGAGATCAATGACTGGATGGCCTCCAGCTGGTTGCGACTGAATCCCAATAAGACAGAGATACTAGTGGTGGAGTCGAACCGAAAGCATGATAGGATGGCCTCTGGCACAGATACTGGATTATTTCTGGGGTCTGCATCATCGAATGCCTCCTCTAGAGTGCACAGTCTTAGCATAACCTTTGACAGCGGATTGACATTTGAAACTCAGGTGTCATCCGTTGTCCGGACCAGCTTTGATCCTGATGGGAGATCTAAATTCAGACTGGCACAATCAGAGAGGTAATAGATTAAAAGAAATGATGGCACCCCTTGATATGATACAATTGATAGATGAACCAACTAGATATACCAATTCAAGGGTAAGGGGTACATTATTAGATTTATTGCTAGTTTCTCCTCAGTTAATTATTCATTCAAAGGGTGTTGAATCACCCTTATTGGGAGATTATCACTTAATTTGGGTGACTGTAGGCAGTATAAAACCACCAAGGACACAATTGGGGGAAGGGTGGGTAAGAGATAGGAAATGTTTTTCAACTGATAGATTCAACTTGGATATGCAGTTAGAAAGCTGGGAGAAGGCCGGCTCGTCAGCGCAGCGGTTGGATTTCCGCTTGCTGCCCGGCGACCGGGTTCGGAATGGACTCGGGTCGCTGGAGAGCCGGCCAGGGAGAAGTAGGCTTGAGCATCCCATGACTGCTCGCCTACTCCAGGGGGAAGGAGGGTACGTAGGCTCACTGTCTGGTACCTCCTGGCAGAGGCCGGGGAAACCAGCAGCAGAGCCTCAACATACATAGGGGGAGAAAAAGTGGAAATTCCAGCCTCCTGGTCCACTGGATGATGGCTGCCCGCTCCCACTGGCCCAAGATGCCCTGTAGCCTCCAAAAACCCACCTCAGCAGCACCCAAGGACTGATGCCTAGTACGCGGGTTGCCTCCCTCCTGGCGTCTTCCCCCTTGGAGGAGGGGGACCAACCCGGCAAAGGGATATGCTAGGCCACCCTTGGATCGGCTGCGATCTGAAGTGAGGGGAGGAGGGACAGAACGAGGGGGTCACGGGTAGCAAGAGCAGCCGGAAGGAGTGGCGAACTAGGAGGCGAGAAGGAGGGATAAACACATAACACAAAAAAAAGAAAACTGGGAGAGATGTAAGTTAATTCCGGACTTAGACCAAACAATACAGTATTTCGTGGCTAGATTCTTGGAATTATGTGATGAACATGCACCAAAAATAAAAGTAAGTAGAAGAAAGGCTAGGGAACCTTAGATAAATGATAACTTATTAAAAACATTAAGATCAAGAATAGACTGTGGAAATTGGCTAAAAAATCTAAAACGAATAGGGACTGGATTATTTATAAAAATAAAAGGAATTATTGTAAACAACAGATAAGGAAAACAAGATCTGATTATTATAAAACAAAAATTGATAGGAACAACGACCCAAAAAGATTTTGGCAAGTAGTTAATGACATTATCAGCCCAGGTAATAAAAATAAACAATGTATAAACCAACTGATTTCTCAAAGGGAAGGTAGTAAAGGAACAAAAAGAAATAGCAAATTTGTTAAATGATTTTTTTATAAATTTCCCCGGTCTGGACGTGAGAATTCCATTAGATAAGACTCAAGAAGAATTAGAATTCTACTGGTCACATCCACCTTTTCGTTTTAGGATATTAAATATAAAAGAGGTAAGAACATGTTTAAAGCATATAAAAATTCACAAGTCTCCTGGTATGGATGGGTTAAAAAGAAGGTTAATACAAATGGCCGCAGATTATGTAGCACCTATAATAACATACATATTTAATTGGAACCTTAGTTTGGGGCAGTTTCCTACTACATGGAAACAAAGTAAAACTATCCCAATATATAAAGGGGGAGATAAAAGTGATCCAGGTGATTATCGGCCTATAGCCCTGCTTTCAGTGTTATCCAAATGTATAGAGAAGTTAGTACACACACAATTAATGGACTACTTAGAAACAAATAATATCCTTACACCATACAGGCAGGCTTTAGACAAGGCCTTTCCACTAACTCGGCTTTAATGGAATTTAACGATCTTGTGACAACTTCCTTGGACGCAGGAAAGGAGACAGCAGTCCTGAGTGCCGATTTATCTAAGGCCTTCATCCTGGTGGACCACTCCCTGCTGTTGAAGAAACTCTGGGTTATGGGCATTACTGAGGGGCCATGGGCTTGGATTAAATCATATCCAACAGGAACATCCCAAAAGAATGTGTGTCACAGTTTTTGTCAACAACTGAACCAGTGGTTAGAGGAGTTCTCCAAGGATCAATATTGGGGCCCTTATTATTCTTGATGTTCTGCAATGATCTTCCCCAGGCAGTTTCAACATCTTGTATCCAGCTGTATGCTGATGACATGGCTCTTGTTGCCACTGGGGTGGAGTTTGCAGACCTGAGAGTCAAACTGCAGAGGGACTTCAGCAGCTTGGGGGAGTAGATCACCTGGTTAGGGTTGGTGATGAATATAAAATAAGACAAGTCCTTTACTTTGGAAATAGAGATAAACCAACACTGGGTTTAGTATCTTTATCTGATGTACTAAAAGACCAGGTAACGGAATATCAATATTTGGGATGAGCTGGCTGCGGTTCAAACCCGATCCCCAGCTTGCCTTCTTAGGTTTACTCCATGTACATGGGATAGCCTTTTGACCTTCAGGAGCAACTACCCCATTCAGAAATTTTGTTTGAATGGGGAAGCCTAACTGGGTGTGCATGATAGCATGCCCTTGGCTGCGTGTTCAGTTAAAACCACACTACCTCAATCGTGGTCTAGTCTATTTGTCTGATTAAAATTACCTTATCCTAAACTTTTATATTTGTTTTTTTTTTTTATATCCTGATACAGCTTATATATACACCAATAGTCACAAGTAAGCTTTACCCCTGTATTGTAAGTCAACAACTTTATAAGTAAAAATATTTAACTGAAAAGAAATACCAGGAAATGTCATGTTGTCTTAGAAACACAGAAACATAGAAACATAAACTTTGACGGCAGATAAAGACCGCTTGGCCCACCTAGTCTGCCCATTTCCCTACCTAGAGGATAAGCTGCAGATCCTGTTTAACCAACAGCCTATTTCCTCCTACCCCCCCCCACAAAAATTGCCTTATGTTTGTCCCATGCATTCTTGAATTCTCCCACAGTTTTAGACCCCACAACCTCCTCAGGAAGGCTGTTCCATGCACCCACCACCCTCTCTGTGAAAAAATACTTCCTCACATTGCCCCTGAGCCGTTCCCCTCTATCTTCAAATTGTGTCCCCTTGTTCTTGCACATCTCTTTTTCTGAAAGATGCTACCTCTTGGACTTTTGCTGATTCTACTGAGGTACTTAAACGTTTCTATCATGTCCCCCCCCTTTCCTCAAGGGTATACATGTTAAGCTCCTTTAGTCTCTCCTTGTATGGCTTCTCTTGCAGACCCTGCACCATTTTAGTTGCCCTCTTCTGCACCGCCTCCATCCTGTCTATGTCCTTGCAGAGATGGGGTCTCCAGAACTGGATGCAGTACTTCAGATGGGGTCTCACCAACTGTCTGTACAGGGGGATAACAAGTTCCTGTTTTCTGCTGGTGATACCGCCCTATACATCCCAGTATCCCCAGCCCTCCTACTGCCTTCTAACATTGCTTGCCAACCTTAAGGTCATCTGATATGATTACCGCAGGGTCTCTTTCCATTTTTGTTGTTGTTACTACCCCTCCCCCCATTGTGTAATCTTCCCCTGGGTTTTTGTTTCCCCGGGTGCATTACTTTGCACTTCTTTGCATTGAATCCAAGCTGCCATACTTCTGACCATTCCTCCAACCTTGCCAAGTCCCTTCTTATCCGTTCCACGTCTTAATTCTTTACTTAAAAGTGGTATATAGAATTAACATCATTTGGATCAGCAGTACAAGCAAACAATCTACCTTCAACTGGAGAGGAATTATTTCCTACTTTTAAATACAATCATATAAACAAACTAAAAATAAAACAAACATAAAATCAAGCATCATACCTCTCTGCTCATAATCAGAGATAATAGCAAATTATAAACACACAGTGCCATACCTTGATGTCTCAAATGAAGTCCTAGGCAAAAGGACATACTGTCACAGCTCCTTCCTCTCTTCTGCCCTCCTTTAGCTTAAATGAGTCTAAATGTGTATGTTTTTTGGATGTACCTTGCGTTACACTGCTGTTAGAAGTGTGTCTCGTGATGCACTTCCTGTAGCAGTATGTCCCGTGACCATGACATATTTCTTGTAGAAGTGTGCAAATCATGTAGGTGGCAACAAAAAATATCTTATTTTAAAAGTGGAATGTCATGTCTGATTCTTGCTTTACTGGAACATTGTTTTGTAAGCTCTAACTGTTTTTTGCTACAGAAAAAACTGTGGTTTAGCTAGCATTCTGTCGGGCACGAAATATGTTTCACTTCCTCAAATAAAATCTCCCAATTTTGCAGTTCCAAATAAGACATGCAGATATATTTTTTCCTTTAAAACTGTAAACTGTTAATATCACAAAAAAAGCTACAATCATTCTTGTTTTAAATGCATCTTCAAACGGTTTATAAGGCACACAACAATGATAATAATCATTCTTGTTTTAAATGCATCTTCAAACTGTTTATAAGGCACACAACAATAATAATAATGTTTGCAACTTACAAATGTTAATGATATAACTTATGTGCTCTAGAGGAAACTGGGTTAGACAGCTGCTTTCTTGAAGTGTGTTCTTTTTCACTTCCTCAAACACATTTTCCTAATTCTACAGCTAGTTTTAAAACATGATAATTTCTTTAACCTGTAAAATGCCACAACCAAATATTGCAAAGAAGCTATAATCAGTTTTGATTTAAATGTATCTTTTAACTATTTTACAGTAGGACACACACAATTTATTGGCTAAACAGAATTATGCTTGGCAACAAAGTTGTACCGAATTCAATTCAGGAAACGCAGAAGTAAAGCATTTTTTCAATTGTCATTATTTAATTTAGAGAAAAGTCAATAAGTCAGATCTGTTTATCGCTTTGTCTCTGGGAAATAGCGGGTTCTTCCTCCATCATGTCCTCTAGTTCTAGGAAAAGCTGCTTCTAGGAGATTACAGGTTTTGCTTCTTTGAAATATCTGTATCAGGCAGTCCAAATAGGAATTCCAGGAGATTGCAGGTTCCGCAGGGAATACTTTTTGATGCCGAGTTAAACTTCAAAGAACATATTAAGCAACTGCTGACTAAAGTTAGCAAGAAATTAGGAGCCCTTAGACGAATATCAAAATGTCTGGATTCAAAGACTAGGAATACTATACTGGAACAGATGGTGATGCCAACCATTGATTATTGAAGTGTCATATATAGGGTCGCACCTAAATTGATGTAGGATAAACTGGACAAAATTTATTATAAACTAGCAACGTTCATATTGGGCAGTCATTATAGAACACATCATTGTATACTATTAATTATTTTGGGATGGACTACTTTAGAACAAAGAAATGGAGAGATACGGTTGAAATTATTTTATCATTTTTTTTACAAAGCAACCAGCTCATTATATATCAGTTAATGCACTGATGAATAAATTTGAGCCCACTTGGACTTTGACCAGATCTGTATGTGTAAATAAAATAAAGGAAATTTATAATAAAACAAAATTTGGTGTAAAAACTTTAAAACATCAAGCAGGAAAATGGTGTAATACACTTCCTTACTAAATGAGGGTGGCATCTCCTAACTCATTTAGCATAGGTTTGAAATCAATGTTTCCAGTTGTGTGTGATTGTTAAAACGTGGCCAATCTCTTGGCCAATTTTTCTTGAGGTTCACTTACAGCCAAGGCTAATCCAGGAACTGAAGTCATGATTACCTGTTTGTGAATTCACAGCTTGTTGCTGTGAAAATGTTGATTATGTCACAATTACAGCATTACAATTTTAGTTCCAGAATGAACCTCTGCTGTAGATAAGCTGTAAGAGACAAAGCCAACTGTTTTCACGTATCCTTAGTAGTCAAGAACTGCATGGTGTAGAACGCAAGTTTTGGGAATGGGGATATAGCAGAGTTGATGCCAACAGATTTTTTTTTCTTGTTGTGTTTTTTTTATTTGTTTTGTTTTGTAATTTTGTTGCTAGCAGCTGAACCCTCCCCACCTCGCGAGAGAGCTGTCATTGGAGTGCACAATCCCCTGACAATGCAAGCTTGTTTCTGCACACAGGTCTCTGGCACAGTTTGGCCATCCAGACCTCCTCTAAAGCATTCAGCTAAAATTTAGTTCATTGCAGTGATTGCCAAAAACTGTAAGCCACTCACTCATATACCACACTCTTAACCACTTGCATGTATGCAGTGTTGCCCAAACTGAAAACTACTAAATCTTGCTAAGTGCAGTGTCTAAAAATGACAGAATGAATATCTCTGGTATTTACAATGTGTAAAGCTGACAAAAAGGCAACTTAATTAAAAAAAAAAACATTCCTCAAATGCCAATGGCCGGTGGATACGTCCCACCTTGGACTGCACTGAAATTTAGAGGGAATGCCAGCCAGGTGGCGTGGGGTAGTGTGTTGTGCTATCTTCAAGCGGGAGACCTGGCTTTACCACGCAAATATGTCTCCTAGCCCTGGGCCAGACGCGCCTCAGGAGCAATGCATAGGTAGTGTTCCCAAACTCGTTGGGGGGGGGGGAGAAAGATGTGGCTCGCAGTACTGCAACAGCAGTTCTTTGGACAGGTGATGACAGTGATCAGACTCCTGCAAAGACAGGGCAACATAGGTAGGCCTTTTGAGGAGAGTGGGGGATAAGGAAACCAGTTGCGGACATAGGATGATGGCCCCAGGCACTCTTTGAGCACACGTTTCTGGTAAACCTTGTGTGGTGCCAAATCCTGAAGGCAATAATAAAGCCTGATAGGGAAAGACAACCATATAAACCCAAGAATACAGATGGAACTTTTTTTTTTTTTTTTTTTTTAAACAGCAACTTCAAATTTGCTAACCGAGCCATGCCATGTTCAAAACAAGAATTCCTCCTAGTATCACAAATGTAATGGAGTCATGGGCCTCTGTCCCCATTTTGAGCCCCACGTGATGCAACTCTCCTAAAAAACCTTTTTCTATTTAAAAAGTTTTACAAGGCAAGGTCCACTATGAGAGGTGGTACAAGGGGAAGCAATAGCAAAGCAATAGTAAAATGGTAAAAGTAAACTCACATACAGTGCAACCTAAAGTGGTCAAACCAGGCACGCAAAACAGGCAAGAATAGTAATACAGGAATGCAAAATGTCAAAATGGGAAGACCTGGAATGGAGATAATATTAGAACTACTGTAAACAGCAGTGTCAGTGGCTCAGTAGGTAGCACACTCGCCTCTGAGGCCGGGAGATCAGAGGGCTGTGGGTTCAGTTCCCACATCTGGCACTTGGGTTAATATCCCAGTACTGACACTCTAATGCAGCATGAGAGGGGTGCTGCATTTCTGAGGTGCCGTCTTTCGGATGAGACGTTAAACCGAGGTCCCATCTGCCTGGATTGGTGGTAGTTCAGGTGGATGTTAAAGATCCCATTACTTGCTCGAAAAGAGGGAATTTCACGGTGTCCTGGCCAAATTTCCTCATTCACTAAAAATACCGCAACAGCTTAATCTGGTTCAAGGTCAGTTGGCATTCATCTGTATCCCCCTCCCCCCGGGTCGTGCCTGAAAATAGGCAGGATTTGTCTAGTGCACTTACCCGGTCAACAAACGCAAAATAAATAAAATAAAAACACATAGACCCAGATATTCAAAAGGGTTGTGCCATGCGCAATAGGGTTGCTCCAGCGCAAGTCCAAAAATGTGCCATTCTGCGATATTCAGCAGGAGGCAGATGCGCCCCCCAAAATCACACTGAGCGATAGCGCAATGATAATAGATGTATCGCAACTGAAGGGAGGAACCATGCATAAATAGGCGCGGTCATTCAACAACATGTGCCATGCGCAGCAGAACAGCGGAAGTTGGCGATGGCGAAATGAGCCAAAATAAAGGAACAAGGGAGGCGCCAAAAACGCTACAGGAAGGCAAATGAGGCTGAACCATAGCTACACAAAGAGGCAGGAGGAACACACAGGGCAGACCAGGAAAGGCACCCTGAACAGAGAGCACAGGAAGGTGTGGGAGACACAGCCAGTGCAGAAGGAAGTGCCACACAACACAGAGGCCACCACATTTAGGTGTTCAGTGCGGGGAAGTAGCAGCCAGGACAGCGAGAACACAGAAACAGCTGCCGGGGTGAACACAAGCCAGGACATGGCCAGTGCCACCATCCAGATGGAGGCAGTAATGAGGGGTGAGAAGGCAGACAGCAGGGGCACAGCTGTGGAAGGGCCCGTCGGCGGTATGCCCCAACAGGCAGTACTGAGCCCGCACCAGCTTGAACTGTACAGCGATACTGAGATCATGGGCGGTACCACCTAGATCGGGCAATTCTGAGGCGGCTGTATGAGCTGTGCAGTGATGTGATGCAGGCACCCACACGACGGAGCCAAGCTCTGTCAATGGAGACAGAAGTGACAGCTTGCATGTGCTTGCTCGTCACGGGTACCTTCCAGAGACCAACAGGGGACACCACAGGCATAACCCAGTTGGCCGCATCATGTCGCCTCACCCAATCCCTCAGCACACTGCTGCCACATGCTGCGGAGTACATCCATTTCCCCAGCACACCGGCGGAGCGCACAGCAAACATACAAGAGTTCCACAGGGTAGCACGTATGCCTGGCATGCTGAGGGGCAATAGACTGCACCCATGTGGCCATCCGCACCACCTGGCCCCAAGGTGGCTGCATATATTAATTGGAAGGGCTATGCTAGCATCAACTGCCAGGTGGTGGCGATGCCGAGGAACGCATAATCAATGTCTGTGCCACACCCTGGGGGCACACGATGCCTTCATCTGACCAGTCGGCACTGTGCCACAGATTTGAGTGGGGACATCCCACTGGCCACTAGTGGTGAGTATGCCAACCACATGGGCAAACTTAGGGCTTGGAGGGCATGGTCAGAGGTGACATGGGTAGTGGCCTACATGGCCGTGGCAGGCGATGCTGATCGCAAACAACACCTCCACCTCACACACAGGTGACAGTGGATACCCACTCCGTCCTAGCTGCTCACACCATACGGCGGCCCGTGACCACATCTGCAGCAGCAAGGAGGCACATGCCACCACACATAATGTCATTAGAGGGTGTTGGTATGCAGAAGGCACGTTTCCATTGCCTGGACACCTCCGGCAGTGCCCACAGTACAGCCCCTCAAAGGTCTGCGGGCTATTCCTGGCCTGTTGCATCCTGCACAACATGGCCAGCAGTGTGGGATAGCCGTACAGGTCGAAGAGGGGACAGTGATAGGGACAATGAGGGCGCCGGTGACAATGGTGATGGGCAGCCCCCTTGGGTGAGGGAACCACTGACTGCTCCGGCTGGCACAGCTGCACCGGGACACCATCATGGAGGAGCACTTCCAGCCAACCCAGGTAAGTCATGGGGCCATGCAACCACCAGTGACAAAGGCACAACCCACAAACACGCATGGACACACACCAGGGGTGCATGCCGTCAAGGGAAGTGGCCGGGCATGGAACCACACACACCACCAGGGATGGGCGAGGTCTAACATGGCACATGGTCAGACACACACACACACACACACACACACACACACACACACACACACAACTCACCAGACAGGCACAAAGGGTAGGAGGCACGCCGACCCAGAACGCCACCCCTAGCCACACACATGTCCATAGACCACCACGCCCACTGCCTGTCATTGTGCATGTGTCAGACGCTGGGCTCCATTGCGCAGTGGCGTACAGTGCAATGCAGGCATCATCATGCACACGCAACTGTGGACAGCAGCCGGGAGGGTGTGCAGATGCACTGTGTGTGTGCGTGCAGGGCCGGATACCCACCCATGCATTGCCCGCTGAATGACACAATGCACACAGGGCAGCATCAGACAGTAGCCGCGCTGGGAGACAGGTCACTCACATGCCACAGTGCCACGGCCACCACGGATGTGTGGGTGGCACTGCTGAGACCCGCCAGGAGTGACAGGCTGACCACTGGCCTCATGGGGTGGCACCGACGGTCCCCCATTGCGTGAACATGACCGTGCTTGCACAGGGGTCTGCAGCACACTGAACATGCCTGTGCCAGGTGTGCTCGGGATGCCCACAGCTGAACATAGTGTCGACAAGGATGGTGTCATACGGCGCTGGGAACGAGGGGTGGACAGTGCACTGCGTGGCATCTGTGATGCATGGGTCCACTGTGGCCATGACAGCAGTGAATGCCTGTGTCTGCCTGTAAGTAAGTAAGTAAAAATTTATTTTTAAGCGCTTTTCAATATCAAAGCGCTGTACAGATAAAACAATTAAAATACATACAAAATACATACATATAACACAACAGCAGCAATAGCAATATAATTACAATAAAATACAATAAATCACTCCCCATATGCCATTTGAAATAAATAAGTTTTTAATTCTGACTTAAAGCTTTCAACGGTCAGGCAGCTTCGTATCCGACGAGGTAGAGAAATTCACAGGGTAGGGACAGCATAAAAATGCCCGTGCTCGATGTTTTAAGCGAACCCCTGGGAACCTCTAGCAATCCTTCAACGTCGGAGCGGAGTGAGCGAGAGGACAGTAGGAACAAGCAGATCTTGAAGATACCGTGGTCCCTGTTTGTGTAAGGGCCTTATAGGTCAGTAACCCGACCTTAAAGGTGATCTGCCACTGAACGGCAGCCAGTGCAGTTACAGCGCCTTAGGCGTAATGTGACTCTCATAGATGTCCCAGTCAAAGCCTGGCTGCTGCATTCTGCACTAGCTGCAAGCGGATATCAACCCCAGCAGCCCTAGGTACAGGGCAATTGCAGTAATCAAGGCGAGAGGTAACAAAGGCATGGACCAATGTCGGAAGGTCGGCCGAGAAGGAACAAGGTGTTCACCGAGCAATATTTCTCCAGATGGTAAAGGAAGATTTGACAGCAGAAGACACCTGAAATTTCAGGGTCAGACTGTAAATCAATAATAACGCCCAGGTTACGCACCGGTCTGAGGTCGAGAAGCTGGGCACCATCGATCCATACGCCCGGCGGGAGACCAGCCTACAACCTGCCTCAAGGTGACCTGGGTCCACCACCAACACCTCAGTCTTATCCGGGTTTAACCTTAGCCAGCTGGCACTCATCCAATCATTGATCTCGGATGAACAGTTGTTAAGTATAGAGACTGCATCTTCTTGTCCGGGACTAAAGGACAAATATAGCTGGGTATCATCGCGTGGCAGAAACCAAACCATATTGCCTAATAATGTCTCCCAATGGCATATAGACAGCGAACAACATGGGTGCCAAAATGGAACCCTACCCGGAACCCCACAAAGGCAAGGGAACAGTGTCAGAGGAGTAAATTCAGTGACCAACCCTCTGTCTCCGCCCTGTGAGAAAAGATTGAAACCATTGCAGAACCATACCAGACAGTCCATAAAAAGACCGCAGGTGTTCCAAAAGCACACCATAGTCCACAGTGTCAAATGCTGCAGAGAGATCAAGAAGGACTAGAATAATCAGGCCTTTCGATCTCTGCTATCAGGAGATCATTTAGAACCGGACAAAACAGTCTCAGTACTATGTCTTTCCTAAATCCCGATTGAAGAGTATCATAGACATTATGATTTGTAAGATGGTCATCCAGTTGCAGTGCAACCACCTTTTCAATAACCTTGCCAAAAAGGGCAGGTTAGAGACAGGTCTCGAATTAGCTGGAGAGTCGAGATTCAATGAAGGTTTTTCAGGAGTGGTGAAACGACCGCCTCCTTTAAAGGTTCAGGAAAGATCCCTGCTCAAAGATTTCCAGACAATTTCAGCAATGGTTGGACAGATAATATCACAACCCAATAATAATAGGCGTAGGGCCGGATCAAACTACAACTGGTTGGACGTACAGTCTGTACAATCCTCCTAATAATCCATGAATTCCGGCCTACCAAAGTCAGACCAAGTGACACAGGTGTTTGTTTCCCCCGCCGATCACTGCAAAACCTTGAAGAGGAGCTGATGACATCCCACCAATGCTGCAGCAATCCTATCAGCGAAAAATTGAGCAAGCTCATCACACTTTATTTGAGAAAAATCTCTTCCAGACTGTAGACAGAGTGGATTGCACAATCTGTCAACAGTCCGAAAAAGCTGAGCAGTCGGTTTCACGCAGCAGCAATCTCCCTGGACAGGAATTCTGCCTTCTACGGGATATTGCCACTGATAGATAACATAATGATCCATCAATCTAAGTTGTCAGCATCCAGGTAAGATTCCACATGCCCTCTAGTGGCCTCACTCTCCCAGCTCCTTCAAAGACTCATCAAACCAAGGAGTCTTTGGGCGCTGGAGTGAGTGGCGTAACTATCAGGAGCAGTTGGTCCCAGGGCCCCTGCTCACCGCTTTATTATAGGTAATAACCAGGTCTCGGACCCATGCTCTCGCCCAAAACACTGATAGGGTTCAGTACCGCCAGTAGGCCCCTCTGGGTTTTACTCCCTTGAAGGGCGATACTGACCATCTTCGTAGGGCAGGTCTTTGGTTAGGGGTGCCCTAAAACTGAATCTTATGGTGTGATGGTCTGTCCACACATTTGGTTCCACCTCCAAATGTGAAACATCCAAATCCAGTAGGAACACCAGGTCCAAAGAGTGTCCACCTATATGGGTAGCAGAGGTAACTACCTGTGACAGGCCCAACATAGACATAAGTTGGAGGAAGTTCTTTCCAAAGTGCGAGAGTTCATCGTCGACCCTGTCAATGGCAGTGGTCACATCCTCCCACAACCGGTCCATCCCTGCCAGGAGTAGAGTGGTGTCTCTGCTGTAATGCTCCTCTGCCTGGTGCAGAACCACACTCAGTGCATCCACCGACATCACAAGCCGCATCTGCTGATTGACTGATGCTTGCAGTATGTGGGTGTGCTCATCCAAGAGGTCATCTGCCTGATCGGCATGCGGTCCCTCAGGGTGTTCGTGGCCCTGATGCTCATCACCCCTAGAGGGTGGGTGCTGCACACCAGGGCCAGGCCTGGGCATGTCCACAGGCGGTGCACTGATGCCGCCCCCTGACACTGTACCCCCATGCCCATTGGCAGACTGCTGATGCTGCCCCCCCCGGCTGCCACTCCCCAGGGCTCAATGGTGCCACGGCAGTGGCCACAACAGTCCCACTGTCCTGTACACACACCAGTGCTGCCCCACTGGTGCTGACAGGCACAGGCTGGGTCTGTGATGACACGCAGGTGCCACGGCAGCACCAACCACAGGCTTGGCGCATGATAACCTGCTGCACATGGCCATCCTGTAGCTACCGTGTCACTGCCCGCGGCGTTAAGCGACATCATCAGTCATGACGGATCCGGCAACAACCCGAATCTCAGCATGCCGGCAATCCATGGATGCCGGCATGCTGGGGCTTACAGGCAGAGCCTCCTCCACCTGCTCCACCAACATCAGTCTCGATGTCCAGGCGGGCCCACTGTCACCCTGACCCGCATATTTCTATGGAGGTGGATGGGCCTCCTCCATCTCCATGTGTTCCGGCTTCAGTGGAAGCCCACCACCACAGACCCATGCAGGCAGTCCAAGAAGCTGTAAGGGAAAACAAAGTCGCATTACGCATGTGACTGCCTACCCCCCCCAACAGACAGACCATGACTCCTACCATGCAGTGACAGGCTACGACCAATCTGGAATCCATTGAACGGTACCCTCAATGGCGCAGCATGCATGCTGCCAACAACCCACTCCTCCTGTGGGGGCCAGAGGCATAGCACCTCCGGCTGTCCCCACCTGTCACAGACATGCTGCCCTGATGGCAGCCACCTCCTTAATCCTCCGCCTGTCTGTGCCTATTTCTTCTTTGCACTCCCGCATGGAGTACTGGTGGCTGCCATGCAGGTTTACAGCACACACCTCCTCCCATGCAGCAGCATGGGCTGTAGTGTTCCCTGGCGTCTGCTGAGAAGCAGCTCCTGGTCTAGGTAGGCCTCGAACAGGGCATCTGTCTCGACCTTAGTGAAATTCAGCCTCCTCTTCCTCCCACGACTCTGTTCCTCTTCCTCCACAACACGCTCGGTCATGATTCAGCCTGTGAGAAAGACAGGTATTACCTGTGAATGTGCAGTCTCATGCATGTCCCAAAATCCACAGTCTACACTCCCAAACAGCATGCAACTCACTGCAATAGACTGCAGTAACCAACTATGGCCAGTGCAGCCCAATGTCACACTTTTATAAGCTCAACCCATGCAAATGAGGTGAGGCGCATCTTTAAGTGGATACAAATGCAGTGACTGCACCATTGAATATAGCTGATTAGCTGATCTGCATATGCCGGCTGAATATCACGCTGTTGCGCTGCGCAATTGTGTTGGAAGAATTATGGCGAAGGCGCAGTTCTGTGACATGTGCAGTACACACTAACAGGCATGCCGGGTTGAGACGAGGCGCCTGCCGCACTGCTGATAATGCTGTGCGAGGCAAAGGAGAGTAAACAGGCCACCACTGTGCCAGTGGCAATACAGCGCTTGGCCTTTCCTGTATGGCGCTGGACATCAGGGCAACAGCGGTGGTAGGCCGCTACAGAGGGCACACAGGCACCTCCAATTGTGCTGCACATTGGGTTCCAATTGCACTCAGGCTGTCCGCACCAGAGACCCCGACCCCTGTGCCCGACCTTTGCCCCTAGCCATGCAGCCAGGCATGGGTGTATGTACCACTATTGTGCTGTTCAGTGACAGCGTGATAGGAATGGCAGCGTGTACTGCGCAGCATCTGCATCTGGCAGGACCATGCCTGGCGCCTATTTTGAATGAACTGAGCAGAAGAGATGGCGTGAGGCATGCATGCAGTGGAACCAGGTGCAAAGCTGGCAAACCTTGTTGCCACATTAAGGAGCTACATGTTTGCAGCCACATGTTGGGCCTTTATTGGGAGGCACCTGGGACAGGGGCCAGGAAGTCAGGTGTGGCAGGAGGTGGCCGATGCCCTGGAGGAGGCTGGGGTGTAAGCGGGCGGATAGAGCAGTGCCACCACCGATATGGGGACCTGTGAGCCGGAGGGACCAGACCTCGTTTGCTCAACGGCGGCACATGCAAGAGGGCCCCAAGCCGCAGCCAGGTAGGTGCAAATCCATACACTTTGTCCATAAGGGTATCACAGCTGCATGTGTCTGGCAATACGAAGCCCAGTTGGGCCATGGTGGTATTATCGAGTGAGGTGGGTGCGCCTGGCTGTGTGGGATTCACACATGCGGCAGAAGTACTGAGATTGTACTGATGTTCCTCTCCATGTTGACATTAGGCCTGCAGAATGCCAGCAGGCCATGGACCGGGCGTTCGGTGAGGAGCAGCAAGCCAAGAGGGTGTAATATGGTGGTCAGCAGCACATGGACCACCCTGATGATGGTCAGTGCTTTATCCATGATTACTATGCATGCCTGTATAGTGGGTGGGCATTAGGTGTGGCCACCATCCAGTAACACTCCCATACCGCAACAGTACAGTCAGCACTGCCCAGTGGCACTACATAGCCCTGTTTTAGAGCTGCAGTCCCCAGGTTAGACAGGCACCGCCCAAGAAAATCAGGAGGCAGAGCGCCTAGGAATCGAGCTGACTTCACTGCACCTCCGTGGGAACCCCAGGTCTATTTAATGTGTAGCCGCTAGGAGGACTTAGCGGCTGCAGGATCCTCCTCATCTAGCCCCCTGGACCGATGGGGGTTCCTGCAGGAGTCGCGGAGGTTGTTGCAGAAACATTGAATTCAGATGGATTTTCTTGGGACTTCAATGTTGAAACAGAGGTCAGCCAACCCAGTTACTGCAGAGTGTCCCTTTTGGGGCTGGTGCAGTCAGTCGAAGACTACTCACCAGGACGACATTGGACCTGGTGTTCACTCGACTGGATAGCTAATCTTGGCGTTGGTCAGTGAAGCGGTCTGATCATTGCAGCGAGGTTATGTTTAGTGCTCCGTCGTGAACTCTTCCCCCTGTCTGGCCAGCAAGATCTACCCCGAGCGCTATTTGTGGCAGTTGATCTATCAAGGGGGTGATGCATGCTGGGCAACTGACGAGGGGTGATGCTATAATGAGTACTATCTGGCCCATTGACCTCGTCAAGATACCACCAGAACTCCTTACCTGGAATCGCCTTGGTATGAAACAGCGCTCAGGAAAATGAAGCGGTCAGAGATTAGAGCCCACTGGAAACCCATCTGGGGGCTGACAACTGATCCAAAGTAGCACTACACACCAGGAGAATCAACAAAAAACAATATTTTTGCTCGGAGATTGCTGCTGGGACCAACCCAACTCACCTGGACGTGATAGACTTCTCCATCACTCTGTCTTCAGCCAGAAGAGTCCGAATGAGGACTGTGAAATCTGCTCGTTTTTCTCGGACGGGTGTCTGCGATCCGGAGGGAGGTTCCTCAACCAGAACATCATTGCTGTCAGTGTGTGATCGTGTTCTAGAGCCCTCTAGGTGGGGGCGCGAGGCCAGTGGAGGTCGTGAGGTCACTGAGATGTGGTAACGGGTATACCACAGTGAACTGGATCCCGTACAACGCTCAGCTACGATGAGTGCATTGACACTGTTGGCCCAGTGTTTGCCCTGATTGTCGGTGCTCCTGAGTCAGTGTTCTTCCGGATGCCTTGAAGGACTCTGGTGAGACCTTTGAAGAAAGCCGACCGGAGATTAGGCAATTACATCCTATCTCAATCTTCCATTTTGGGAAGATTGTTGAAGGTGGTATCACTCAGCGGTGGAACATCCAGCACCATCAGTTAGACGATCCCTTCCGACAGCACATCGGACCAGATATAGCACTGAAACTGCATTAGTTCGGTGCAAATGACCTCCTAGGGCTAGAGATCGGGGACAAGATACAATTTTGATCCTCGATCTCCTCTCAGCATTTGATACTGTGGATATGATACATTGCTTTTCTGCCTAGAGGTTATGGACTCACGGTGTTGTCATCAAATGGTTTGAGTCATTTCTTACTAACAGGAGGCCCAGCGGATTGTGATGGGTAATTTCTCATCACCTACCCTCCTTCCATGTGGAGTCCCCAGCTCCAGTATTACCCCTATGTTACTCGTATACACATACTGCCCCTAGGGAGATCATTAGGGAGGCATGGTTTGAGTCATTGCTATGCTGATGATACTCAACTATACCTTTCACTGCCCCAGGAACATCAAAATGCAGTGGATGTGTTAAATATCTGTCTGGCTGAGATAAATGACTGGATGTCTTCCAGCTGGCTGCGACTGAACCCTAACAAGACTATGGAGGTATTAGTAGTGGAGTCAAACAGAGTTCGTGATAGGATGGCCTTCTGACTCTGTAAGATTGGCATTGTGCTAGGAGCTGTGTCATTGATGGCCTCCCAATGGTGTCATAATTCGAGTGATCTTTTTGAGGAATTTGTCCATAGGCTCAAATATATACTGTGGTTACGTTCCTGTTTTTTTCATCTGAAATATAGGATACAGCCTGCTGTCCTGGACCTCCTACTTTGGTACATGCCTTAGTCACTTCTAGGCTTGACTACTGTAATACTGCCCTCTATCTACGGTCTCTGGACTTCTCTTCACAGACTGCAGCTAGTGCAAAATGCTGCTGCCCGGTTTGACTGGACAAAAGTAAGTTCCAGTCCATATTACTCGTTATTAACTGGCACGGTGCACGGCTGCCTGTCAGGTGGAAGTATTGTTCAAGTGGTTTTCTCACCTATAAGACCCTACATGGACAAAGGACCCTAGTTACCTTCATCTGGTACCCGTCCACCTCTATCCATGGATCTCCGCCTCCTCTATTAGTGGCCTCTCAAAGTCCCGAGACAGATTGAAATCAGCTGGATCGATTGCTTGGGAGTTGTTGCTCCAGTTTCTGGAACTCACTGCCATTAAATGTGGGGAGAGAGGCTCACTATAGGCTTTTAAGAGCCGGCCTGAAGACCTTTTTTATTTATGCAGGGCTTTGGAAATGGAATTTTTATGTATGTTGTTTTTAAGGAATGTATCACGGTATGACACACTGCTTGTACAGTTTGTGGGCGTACAGAGCCTTTGCCGGTTAGGCGTCTTTTCATCATAAAATTGACATTTGTGACATGTCAGGTGCATCAATGGTGGTCATCGTGCACAGGCACATGGCTGTGGCACTGCCTTCACCATAGCCAAGTCACTGTATGCACATGGTGGTGCTGTGCAGGACATGGGCGGTCGATCAATGCGGTCCACATGGCTGTGGCAGCCTAGATTGGGCCAGGTCTTGTGGACACCTGATCCACTGTGTGGGTGGTCACACACCATCACAGGGGCGTGTCATATGTATGTATAAGCAGGCCAATGGTGGGCTGTAGGGGGGATGGACAGTCACAATTCTATTGACTTTGCTCCCTGTCCTAGGTGGGTTGGACTCTCCGGCAGATAAAGGAGGGACATCCAAAGGGCTGCTGTGTGGGTGTGGGAGGGAGACTTTGTGGCTCCTGAGGCACACATCCACACGGGGTGAGGGAGGAGGTGGGTTCCATCGGTTGTGGGGGAAGAGGAGGACCAGGGGCGGCCAGTGGCGGCTGGCGGCGTCCCGGCCTGCTGAAATGCTGCCTTTCCCTTTGACCCACCCTCACCCTTCTTCCTCTCCATATGTTCCCTTACCCCTTACCCCCCACTCCACCAGTGGCCTTCCCACTACTGTATATAGTTTTGTAATGGTTTTACTGTACATAGTTTTAATATATACATTTTGTTATGCAACAACTGTGGTGGTCTCTGATTTGCAGGGGCTACAGGTGCTCAGCCGCTGTAGTGGTGTAAGTGGTCAGAGGCGGTGCATGCATGGGGTGTGTGTGTGCGTGTGTGTGTGTGTAGCCAGAGAGGTGAGCCACCTACTGGTGTGGACAGGATCAATCACTGTCTCAGGTCGTGTTGTACTCAGCACTGGATGCCCGTGGGCAGTGGTCCACGGGCCTGCATCAGGTGCATGGCACGCCTGTCAGACCGCTCCATGGCCTGTGCAGCTGGCTTGCCTGTGTCTGATATGTCCCAGTCAATTCGCCCGATGTCAGCTGCCCCTTCCTCCCTCCATCTGTGTTAACCTTTTCTAAGTAGTCCTTCTTTAGGTCTGCAAGGACTTTATATAGCATAGAAATGAGGCCTGTGGTTTTCTGTGAGGATAGAATTACGGAGAGACTTTCCACCAGGGGGGCCGCTCTACTCTGCTGAGGATCTGATCTACGACATCTAAGTATGTAGTCTCTAACTTGTAGGTATTGATAAAAGTCGGAGGTACGTAGTCCATAGTTATCTCTGAGGGTCTCAAAGTCCAAGACCTCGCCCTCTGACATATATTGTTTGACATAAATCAGACCCACTCTCTCCCAGGTTCTAAAAGTGTAATCTAGTCAGGATGGGGCAAAAGTAACATCCCATGAGGGCCTATAAATCGGCCAGAGGGAGAGTTTTATTTTATATTTCTGCCACGCTCTGTGTGTGGCCCTTATGGTGTCTCTCACCGCAGTCAGAAGTGGAGGTGGGCAGTCCACGGAGTTCCCCGTCTGAATGAAGTGAACTCCCAATGGGTGTCCCCCCTCCTCCTCCTCCTCCTCTGTTTTCTCCATGTCTTTCCAATTAGCCTCGTAGGTAGGGACAGACCACTGAAGCACCCTTTTAATCTGCGCAGCAAGATAATAATCCTCAAGGTCCAGAAGGGCCCTGCCCCCCTTAGCCCTCCCAAGCTGGAGAATCTGGACGTTTATTCTGGGTTTCCTATTGTTCCAATAAAACTTTAAGATCACTCCTTGCCAGACACAGAATTGTGTTTTAGTTATATATGTTGGGAGACATTGGAAGAGGTATAGGTATCTAGGAAGGATGTTCATAGTTACAATCTGTATTCTTAAATATAGCGGGAGGTTCAAAAGTGACCACCTATCCAGGTCTTTCTGTACCTGACCAGAGAGTGGGACATAATTAGCCTTAAAGAGATGCGAATTGTGCTTAGTTAAGTAAACCACAAGTATGACATTTAAGCATCAACCAATTCAGCAGGGAAAGATTCCACCACTCTTTGAGAGGGGGAATAATAAAAAGACAGGACTTCAGTTTTGGTCTTATTCAATGTATATCCTGAGTGTCTACCAAACTCTGTTAGGATTGACCAAATGTTGGGGATTGAGGTCTCTGGGTGGGTCAAACAGAGCAACACGTCATCCTCATAGAGCGATATTTTTCGCTGCTGTCCCCCAACTTCAATACCATGGACCACTGGAGAGGCACGAATTGCCTCTGCCAATGGCTCTATATAGAGGGCAAATAGGAGGGGGACAGGGGACAACCCTGGCGAGTGCCTCGCCCTAAATTAAATCACCTGGAGAGTCCTCCATTTACCCTGATATATGCTTGAGGATCAGCGTATAAATTCTTAATGCAATCAATGAAAGCCTGCGGAAAGCCCATTTGTTCTAAAACCTGAAACAGGAATGGCCAGGAGACCTTATCAAAAGCTTTTTCCGCATCTAAACTCATAAGGCATGCGGGGAGGCAGGTACGGTGTATGGCATCTATTATGTTAATGGCTGAGCGGACACCATCTGGGGCTTGTCTGCCCGGTATAAATCCCGATTGGTCAGGGTTAATTAGGTCTGGCAATATAGTGTTCAGCCGAGACGCTAATATCGCTGTGAAGATTTTGTAATCTGAGTTTAAGAGGGAGATTGGGCAGTAGGATTCGCACTTGACAGGATCTTTATTCTCTTTCGGGATAAGCGTGATCGTGGCGTAGTGCCGGGGGATCGGGTTTGCCTCTTGCCAGATCTCAGAAAATACATTTTGCAGTAATGGGGCTATATCTGTGGTGAACGTTTTGTAGAATTCTGCTCCAAAACCATCTGGGCCAGGGCATTTCCCTACTTTCAGAGTTTTTATGATTTTTATAATTTCGGTTTGGGTGATTGGCTTAATTAAGGTTTGAGCTTTTTCTGGTGGAAGGGTGGGGAGGGACAAGGCTCCAAGGTAATCCCTGGTTTCATAAACTGATGCTGACACCTGAGGTGTGTAAAGTTTAAGGTAGTACGATACAAAAGCCTCTGCAATTTGCTCAGGCTTCTGAGTTATACAGCTAGAGGTCGGAGAAATAACTTTAGTTATTGTAGCCCTGGCTCTAAATTGTCTTAATCTGGTTGCCAGCATTCTGGTGCCTCTGGGGCCTCCCTCATAATATTTCTGTTTAAGAAAGAAAAGGTTCCTCTCGACCTCCTCCCTCTGTAACTTTTGTATTTCTGCTTTCAGGGATTTAAGCTCGGAGTCCCTCTGCCTGTCCCATGTCAACTTTTGATGGGATTCCAGCTCTGATAATCTTTTATGCAGGTCTTGCTGTTTCAACAAGCGATCTTTTTTTTTCCCGGGAGGCTATACTTATTAGTTGTCCCCTGATTGTTGTCTTTAATGTGTCCCATATGATCTGTAGCGTAACTCCAGGTGCAGGAGTTTTCGGTAATAGTGTTTATTATATGATGCTTAATTTTATCTACTACTTCCTTATCCTGGAGAAGGGACGTGTTCAATCTCCAGTGTGTTGCTCTTTTAGGAAGAACAATGGCAACCTCCAGGAATATCGGGCTATGATCTGATAGGGTAGACACTCCAACCCACATAGAGGGTAGGGCGGGGATGCTATCTTTAAATGTAAAAACGGTGTCCAACCGGGAGTACACCTTAATCCTGGGCGAATAACATGTATAGTCCTTCGCCCTGGGATATTTCTCCCTCCACACATCCACCAGTCCCATCTGGTTTAGAGCTTGTTTAACTGCCCGTGCCTTGCGATATTCAGGATTTTGAATGCCCGATGTGGTGTCCATATTTCAGTCCCAAATCAAATTCGATCTCCCCGTAATCAGGAGGCCCTGAACTCTCTGTCACCAAGCAGGCAGGGAGGTATAAAATGCAGTAGGGGCAGGGCATAAACATTAACTAGCAAAACCGGGTATCTGCACTTTTCCCACCAACATAATATATTTGGCAGCACTATCTGCCACAGTGTCCTCCATCACAAATGGGAAAGACGCCCATAGAATGGCAACTCCCTCCCTGCATCCGACTCTAACGAGGCAAAATGAACCTGTGGGTAGGACTTGGTTCTCAGTTTACAGGACCTCAGCAGGGGACAGGTGAGTCTCCTGTAAGAAATTCACCTCACAATTCTGCCTGGCAATGTATTTCTGTATTTGTTTTCTCTTCACTGGACTGGAGCAGCCATTAATGTTATATGAGAGAACTTTTACATTGTGTTGTGCCAGTGATGTAACTCTAGTAGACTCTGTCTAGTAATCTGCAGAATGATAAAACCTCTCAACATGCCTGAAATATTAGAAGTTTCAAAAAAAAAATAAGTACCAGCATAACTGAAGCAAAACTATTAACAAGAAACTTTTCAACAAGAATGGAAAAATCTGACCAACTGTCAGAATCATGAGCCCGGGGCCAATCTCATGTGAAGGCTTGGGCAAAAAAAGGATTAGGGCGGCCAGGTTCTTAGGGAACCATTCAGCCCCTCCTGAAACACATATCCATCGACTTCCTAGGAGTGGATGGGAAGAAAATCCCAACCAAAGGTCAAGTGCGAAAGCGCAACTTAGGAGGGTACTCCAGCTTGGTAGAGTATATACCCTTCTTCCCAGGGGGAAATCCCTTAAAAGGATTGCCTCATAGTCAGTGGGCAGCATCTAGCAACCGTAATCCGGCTCCCTCCAGGATCCCTATGGGCTTATTTTAACATGAAAAATCATCCTTGTTTAATAATTAACAGAAAGAGGAGCTCTTTGGAGAATATTAATCTTGGAAGCAAACATGGTTAGGTGAATATAGCCCCTACTATATGTAAATGTACTGCGTGGCTTCACTTCAAAGGTCTGTAGTCAGCAGGCCCAGTTTTACCAGAATGATTAACATAAAGTATGCCCCCTCTATGGGGCACAGGATCCATTAGCCACATCAGTTTCAATTTGGGATAGCCAACTATCCAGAAAGTGTGTCATAAGAGACCTCTTAACCTAATTTTCAACAGTATAGAGCTTTTAAGGTCAATGTTCTTCAACTTGGCACTTTTACTTCATCAGTTTTTAAATCTCAACGAGTTCCCATTCAGATCAGTCCACAGTACAGCTAGCTTATCCATCCGGTGACCCATGCCCCCCATCACCTCGCCAGTAGCAATCGCGATGCAGCCTCTGGGTGCCGTCAAGTCACTCCGATGGTATGGTGTGGAGATATCCACCCTGAAGAGGTCCATATAGCGTGGTCAGCCTGGGTGTGTGCGTTCTTCACGACGACCAGGAAAATCAAGGTCACACACTCACCACGCATCAGCCAGAGGCTATTGTCGAAGAGTGAGGGAGGGCACAGAGGAAAAAGATAGCGGGCAGGTAGGGAGACCGAGCAGACGTCCCTGTATGATGCTGGATGGGAAACCCGGTGTACTTTCTAAAACTCAGCTGAAAGGTGTGGGAAAAGGTACTGGTCACGTAAGACCCCCCCCACAATTCACGTCGCATCATCCGGTTCAGCCGTCTCAAGTAGCACACACTCTCCTTCTTCCTCCAGCAGATGAGGAGCCTTTTTGTTGAAATTTGCAGGATCTCCCAGTTGGGTTATCAGAGCAGAGACGTCTGCTCCTAAATTTCGCTTGTGGGTTCCCTGTGAGGTTCCTCGTTGAGGCGGCCCTTTCTGTGAGACAGACCAGGCTGAGGTGAGTAAGTCTCTTTCCAGCCTTTCTTTCTTGAGAGGGGAACACGTTAAACCCAGCGATTCAGGTAGGGAGTGGCAGACAGCAGGTCCTGGAATGTTTTGAGCCTTTGTCTGAACTAATTCTCAGTCTACTTGGGTATAGATTTATGTTTTCATATTGCGGGCTCTAAGCTGTTTCATGATCGAGAGCATTTTTCTGGCTTCTTGTACCATCGTGGTGTGGTCGTTGTCTAGGAAAACTTGATGGCCCTCGTAGCTCAGCGCTCCTTGTTTCCAGGCCAGCTTTAGAATCTCCTCCTTGGTTTGGTAGTTGGTAAATCTGATGATTATGGAGCGGGGCCTCGCATCAGGATTTTTTGGGCGAGAAACTAGAGACCTATGTGCCCGATCCATTGCAAGATCAGCGTCTTGAGGTAGCAGTAGAATTTGCTTGAGCATCTTTTGTAGAAACATGGCCACACTTTGGAACTTATCTTTGGATCCCTCTTGGATCCCAAACAGTCTTATATTTTGTCTTCTGTTTCTGCCCTCCAGATAGTCTAATTTATGAGTAAGTTCTCGATCTCTGGCAAGTAGATGGAGCAAAAGTCTGTCTTGGTGATCTGATTGTTCGACTAGTTGATTAGCACAAAGCTCAAGCTTATCTGTTTTGTGATCTACTTTAGTTAAGTCCGATTTAAGTTCGCAGAGCGTCTGATCAATCTTTGCAACCATGCGGGCTGTTTGAAGTATAGTTTCTCTGAGGCTCGGTGGGATCTCTTCGGCCCCAGCTTCGGTGCGTTGCAGGCCTTCCCTTGCATCTCTCTCCTGCATGTCGGTTCTCCCCTCTCCCTGCATCATACCTTTTAATTTTTGTGTCGGTGTCGACGGTAGCCTCCCTGTTCTGTTTCTTTTGCCTTTTGCTGGTGAAGACATCACATTTAATGGGTGATGCGGATAGATTGTAACCGGGAGGGAGACGGAGCTGGAAATCTATGCTGCCATTAGCCCTCTGACGTCACCGGAAGTCCAGATCAACTTTTAATAGTCAAGTTGCTGCCATCACTGTCTTCGGTTTTAGAACTGTATATTATTGTGTTTTTTTAAGACTACAAAAAACATGCAAAACTAACACTGATCGTATTATAGAAATACTTAAAATAACATGCTAATATTTAAAATATGATATGCCAAGATTTATATTTTGACACACTTCAATAATCCAATTATTTTGTTCAGTACCAGCGAGATGGCTACAGGCTGCAAAAGTGTAACATTATTTTTGCACTTCATGAAATAGGTCGAAGAAATTAATAAGCAGTCCCCTGGCAATGAGACGTGAACTTTAAAATCTGCCACAGAAGCAATCCTACTTTGCACTATCCTGATACATCTGCTGTAAGACTGCACTGTACACATATCAAATGACCATGGAAATCTGGGGGAATTATAGCCCTAATTAACATTAGTCACTGTCAGTTTAAAAAACAAAACACCACAGTACCCAGAAAGTACTGCAAATAACAAAGGTACACCTACCACGGTAATTTTCTTATTGTACCAGCGTATGTGCGACCTCATTTATTTAGAGAAGAACCCCTTTGGCACCGCAGTGTCAACCACTATCACTGGGGGCACCCTTACTGAGATTAAATCAATGTGAGAAGATATAGAACACAGAGATGTGAGTGTGGCTCACTTATCAGAGATTACAGAGCTATGTAACAGGGCAAATGTGTTCACAAGGTTTTTTCAGATCAGACATTTACATGCTTCCAGACTGGGATCAACAAACGAAGCACACTGCTGTTGTAACTAAGAGACTGCATGCACAGATGCATGCTTTTCAGCAGTAGAAGACAGTCTTTTTTTTTTTTTTATTTTATTCTTTGGTATCCAGGTAAGACCCGATGGGCACAAGGCTGGTCTACAGGGGGTGACCAAGAGCACTGGGGAGGTTAACCAACTCATTCAGGGTCACCCAGTATGTATGTGGAGGTTATGGGATCAAACCCAGGGCTGCTACATGTACCAAGTTCATTCACAGCTCGTTACTCTAATCTCTAGATCACTTGGAAACATCTGAATTAACTGCAGACTACTTTACCACCAGCACCAATAAGAGTCCAGTTTTGCCAACAATCCAAAACCTCAAAGCACAGAATAGCAGTATTCAAGTTCCTAAGGAAGCCGAGCTCCTCATTATCCACGATTAAAATAAATAAAAACACATAGTGCAGCTACATGGCCACAGTACTCCAATTCCTGCAACATTCTGAATAAGTATTCCAAGTACAGTGTTTACATGGATAAAATATTCCTTTTTGCATTCTTTTTTTACATGTAGCTCAGTACTAAGAGAGTAAGCTTGAGTTAAGGCATATCCAGTACAATTTTTTTTTTTAACCGCATGAAGGCCTTTCTATAGTGTGTATTCCAAACACTGAAAATTCGGTGTTTACATGGTTCAGTATTCCACCAGTATTCAGAATATCCTAGTTGTGTTACTTGCAATGCTAGTCTTTTTTACCTCATCTGTATTTTTCCTCCTTGCAGCCACTTGACCTGCTCTATATCCAGCCACTGCTCCACTACCCCAGATGACCCAGAGGGTGCCCTGCACACACCAGCTAGCATATGCAACTGTACCCATGAAAGGAACCCCCCTTTGGTCCCTGCGCCAGGCCAGGAACTAATACCGGCATGTCTCGGCACTACTGAGCACCACCGGGCTTGGAAAGCTGCAGCTATCAAGCTGCCACGATCAATGATGCCATTTTCCTCCCCATTGTAGATCCCCCAAATGCAGGTGTGCCACGTTGGCGCACATATGTGCTGATGTCCACTGAACTTACCCCTTGCTGCACCAGCACCAGCAGTGCCCCCAGTCATCACCAGGGGCCGCTGCAGAACGGTGGAGCCCCAAGTCCCTCCCCGGGCTAGGAGAGCAGTCCTCCGGATGCTCAATCCTATCCCTTCCCTGCCGACCCGACAGCTCGGGCTCACGTCCAAACCCAGGTCGCCAGCATGGTGCAAGGTGTGGTATCCAGTGCCTCAACCCTCAGCACCATCAGGCCGGAATGCTAGTCTTCTGAATACTGCCACCCTATTCAGAATTCTACTGTTTACATGGCTGGTATACATATTCAGAACAATAAAGACATGAATATTGCTAGCCTGTACACCTACTCAGTTTAACATTACGGGATGTGCCTCGTTTTAGAGAACGTTGTCATTTCTTTTTTGTTTTTGTTAACTGTGATGTCTTTGCACAGTTGCGAACTGTTGGCTGCTGTTTGTCGGTGTCTATGGCTCTGTGATTTGTAACTTTGTTATGATCTTGTTTTGATGACGTGGAACCTTTGTAAATGAGTACCTTTCTCAAAGGCTGTTTCCAAAGGATAAATAAAAAAAAAAAAAAATATATGGGCAATTGCTTGTTAATAGATGGCCTGCTCATTGAGTTGCCACAAAGGGGGGGGCTGAGATTTACATGCAGGCCCCAGAATTCCACTCGGTTGTCAGCTGAAGGACAGCCCCATTGTGACCATGAGGCTTTTGGCTCCCACAGATGGAGGGCCTTTCCCATCTGGCATTTGCATGTACCCCTGTCAGCCAACCAATGAGCACTAATGGCTGTGCCCGAAAGCAGGGTGCAACCATAAAGACCCCAATTGCCCGGACTGGGAATACGGAACCACAGAGTAATAGAAAAACTAAGTAGTCTTATTGGTTCTAGAAAAGCTGGACTTGGATACTGTGGTAGTTTTTATTAAATCATCCCAGATATTGTTGGCATAATGAACTACAAAGTTGATGGCCAGTACTGGGCCGACTTGATGGACAATTACTCATTTTCTGCAATCACTTTCTCTGCATTGCTATGTGTACTTTAAGCTGGCCAGCTGGCACAATGGTAACTTGGGAGAAGCTCAAGCCAATGGGCATTGGCTGGGGGAAAGAGGACAGAGTGTTCTGTGGACTGCTACCCTCCTAGGGGAGGTGGTGACTTGCATGACTCACCACTTGACTAACACCAAGTAATGTCTGGGTTATAAGTAGGGATTTCACAAAAATACAATATGACAATATATCAAGATAATTACCACTGATGATAATTTCTCATAAAAAAAATATATATATATATATATATATCATGATTATCCTGCAGCACGATATACTGCAATATATAGTGACAAAGCACCTCAGCTTGCTTTTCCAGCAGCATATCCCTTTCCAGGTACAACCATGATTCTCGATTCCCAACCATCCTCCTATCAGACTTTCTTATTTATCCTCCCCAAGTGCACGATTCTGCACTTCTTAGCACAGAATTTTAGTTTCCACTTGTTTGACCACTCCTGAAGCTTTCTTCAATCTCTATTCATATTTTTATTTTTTTTGGACACACACACTCCCCCAGAGTGTCTACCCTACTGCAGATACTTGCGTCATCTGCAAAAAGGCATACTTTCCCCTTCTAGACCCTCTGCAATGTTACTAATAAAAGACATTAAAAAGAGGACCAGTCCCAGTACTGATCCTTGTTTCACCCTACTAGTCACCCTCTCTACCTCAGAGTGAGGTCCATTTACCACCACTCTCTGTCGTCTGTCTCCCAACTAATTTCTTACCCAGTTTACCCACTCCCAGGCTGCCCAGATTGTTTATGAGTCTCCTATATGGAATGGTATCGGTAAGCCTTACTGAAATCTTGACAGGCTACATCCAAGGCTCCACTCTGATCCAACAAAAGTAACAAGGCTTGTGTTACTTGAATACAAGTCTTTAGTTTATTTATTTGAAATATCGGATTTACAACCTTTGAGCCATACGGCTCATTTACAAAGGTACCTCGTCACATGGAGGACAGAATAAAAACAGACAGGGTACAATTATAGAGGAAATAGCCATCATGAATGTGTTACAGACATTGTTTACAAACATTATATATAGTTTTGAATACAGATATTTACATAAGTGTAGCAGAAAAACATTGTTAACATGAGTGAGCATCCATTACAGTATAGTCCATCATATTCATGGGCCAGACATTGTTGTAAAAGGTTGCAGTCCATAATGGACTTTGTCAGAGGTTTGGGTCATTGTGGGCAGGACAGCACAGACTAGTTGCAGTTACAGGAGCGGACATTGAGGAGGTAGTTGTGGAGAGCGACTTTGAAATGGAAAATCTTGGGTGTGCTAGTGATGGTGGCTAGGAGTGCATTAAACCAAACAGGGGCTCTGTAGTGGAAGGATCTCTGGACAAGGGAGGTTTTTACCCTGGGTACTACCAGTATAGCTTTGTCCGAGTTACGGGTGGAGATAGAGGGGGTGGCAAGTTGGAGAGGGGCGGTTACCCCAGGTGGGGAGTGACCGAGCAGGATTTTCTTGGTCCGGTTAAAATCATAAAAATAAGTTTTATAATGCCACCCCGTAGATTTGCATGGAGCACGTCCCCGCACTAGGCATATAATGACCTCACAAAACAAGGAAGCATGGGGATGGCATAGGAGATCAGGAAGTGGAAGGATATGAGTGGCTAACCACCCCTTGGGGGCAAATATGATCCAATCCATTCTCTTCCTTAGGGGGCTAAGAAGAACATTTTTCAACTACTACAGAGGAACTCCCAGTCAAGTAAGGGAATCTCCTGATGATTTTGCAGGCAAGGAGAAAAATCTGGGAAAGGTGCTCTTTAAACAAGCAAATAAAAATATTTGCTCATTCACATTTTAAAATGTACTGTACTCTGTGTGTATAACAGGTATTAATTGTGTATTTTAATTTTTATGTAAAGAAATGCAAACAATTTTATAAAGTTCAGAGATTTTAATGTGAAAAAATAAAATATTTATTTTTAAAATATTTTACTCTGCATTATTTTAAAACAAAGACTTCAAAATAATGTGCACACATGCATAGCACTGCTTGAAAAGGAGTCAAATATGTAAATTATGAAAACAAAACTGAATTTAAATACTTTTTCTAAAATTGTTGCACAAGTGGCAAAATTATCACAATAACAAGGTTATCGCAATATTTTCATCATTGTTATTATCGTGACACCCCTAGTTGTAAGGCAACTGTGTCCAATGATGTAGGGAGGGTTAGGATGCAGCCACCGCAATCCACATATGTGTAGGTGCGTGCCTTGGGTGTCGCTCCAAATAAGCCACTGGCAGGGCAGATGACGCCCTGCCCCCCCATCCACTGTCAGGCATCCCTCTCAAGGCTCCTGGGTATGCTCCTGGGCTTTAACTCAACTATGAGTGGCTGGATAGGGAACGGAGCTGCCAAGGAACTGAAAGGCTGGCCCTACCTTGGGTATGGGGCATAATCAGTGGGGGGCCAAGTAATATTAGGTCATGGATGGCCCAAGGAATCCCCAGGATCCCAGGCAAATGGGGTCTTGAAGGATGGGAGGAGGCGCTGGCAGTGGCTGAAGGAGGTTTCATTGGGGTGGGGAGAAGAATTGGAAAAGAAAATGTTATACTGTACACAGATATGGTGCACAATTTGTCAGGACAACACAGAACCCTTCCCTAGGTGTGACAGTCTGAACAGAGGGAAGAGATGAATCAGTTTCCACTGTTCAGAATGTCAGAGCACCTGATGAAGGGACTTGTGTGACCATAAAAACTTTGCACACTACATTTAAGTGCAATATCTAGACCAGTTTAACAAAAGCTGTCACAACAAGATATAAATAGTTAAAAAACTGGAGAAAGAAAAAAACAAATGTATGTTTCCATTCTAGGAAGTGCCAAGAAAAACTGGGGAATACTACATATAAATACAGGTAACCAGTATTCCCAACTACTTCACCAAGACATCAAACAGCAACCAGCAGTATAGTAAGCCATTGTAATGAATAACAAATAAAAAACACAAATATCTACTAATTATTTGGGGGACTGAGAATCTGAATGGTCTGTGACACCCGAGAAAAGGTAAGTATGGAACTATATGGCAAAATTACCTCTCCACCAAAATAGTGATACTGAAAGCAGCAGTACTAGATAAAACAAACATTTGTCAATGCCGAATGTTTGCTTGCTGGCATTGGCATTGGTAGTGTAAGAGTTAAGAGAGATGCATAATAGGAATGGCAGTGAAGTATTGAACTGAAGCCAACCCCACCACCACCCTGCAGAAAAAGTGAAGTCACGAGCATGCGTAGAAACTGCACGATGCACACCCATAATGTAATTAGTTTGGGGATATTTTACAGCAGATTGTCAATGCAGGCATTTGGGGACCTCTGTTCATGAACAGTGTCACTGTGATTTTCTTAATCTGTCCCGAACACTGATTTCCCTCAGCGATCATGCATTTCCACGCCAGAAGTGCGAAAACAAATTTCGGCCAGGGTGTGAAAAATGACAGCTGTTCTGTTTATAAGGAGGTGTGGAAAAATGCCAGTGTTGAAAATCTGGACTGAAAATAGTTCTTCAAATTCGTGTACTGACGAGGGTGCGTGGAAACAGCGCAATGCACACTCGTAACACAGTCATTTTATGGACTTCTGTGACCAAATTTTCAACATAACCATTTTAAGACCTCTACTCATGAATAGTGTCACTGTGATTTTCTTAATCTGTCCCCAACATTGATTTCGCACACTGCGCCATTGGGCACTACATGCACGAAAACACATTTTTGGCAAGATATGAAAAATGACAGCTGTACTGCTCATAAGGAGGTATGGTAAAATGGCAATGATGAAATCTGGAGTGAAAATGTAAAAAATTTGTGAAGTTATATGGCGTGTGTGGAACTGAGCAACCTGCAGCTAAATAAAACAGTCATTTTGAAATTTTTTTCACCAAATTTTCAATATAGGTTTTGGGGGCCTACCTAATGAATTGTGACACTGTTGTTTCGTTACTGGGTCCCGAAAGGAGGTTCAGCGCAGTGCCCACGAAATCACCTTTCGGGACCAAATAACAAAATGACAGTGACTGAGTTCATGAGGTGGGGCCCCAAAAACCCCATGTTGAATATTTGGTGAAAAAATTCCCAAAAATGGCTGAGATATGCACCAAAGTTGAAAAAAAACCCCATATATGCCATTATACAGCTTACCAGCATTTCTTCAGTTCGTGGTCAGCTTTGAAGAGTGCAGACGTCTTCCCAGTCCATCAAGATCATCGCGCTGGGATCTAGAGGCAAGTATGGGGTCGGGGTGGGGGAGGTGGATGCACAGAGGGTGGGCACAGTTTGGGGACAAGACAATCAACGAGAGAAAGTTTTTTGTTTTCAGGTGTTTTTTTCTCTTTAGGAAGACGACGTGGGACTTGTGCCATGCTGGGGTGGGCTCCCAGCGTGGCAGCTGAAAGTTTTTTTGGGGGGGTTAGTGGAGCCAACAGGGGACTGGGCACCCCCGTCGGCCATACAGACATGTGCCACGCTGGAGTGGGCTCCCAGAGTGGCAACTGGAAATCTGTGAGGGCTTTTTTGGTAGGAGGGGAGTTGTTGAGTGGAGCAGACGGGGGATTGGGCACCCCCCATCGCCATTCTCACTTTTGCCACACTGCAACTACAAATCTGTGGGGGGGGCCTTGGAGCCAATGGGGGACTGGGCACCACCAGCAGCCATACTGTGTCCGGTGGGGGGAGGGAGCACATGAGCATGTTGGGGTGGGCTCCCTAAGCGTGGCAACTGGAAATCTGTGGGGGGTTTGGTAGGAGAGGAGTTGTTGAGTGGAGCAGATGGGGATTGGGCACCCCCATCGCCATTCTCACTTGCACCTACAAATCTGTGGGGGGGCCTCGGAGCAGACGGCGGATTGGGCACCACCATCAGCCATACTGTGTGCGGCGGGGAGAGGGAGCACATGAGCATGCTGGGGTGGGCTCCCAGTGTGCTACTTGAGTGTTTGGGGAGGGCGAAACTTCAAGGGAGCTGTCTATGACAGCTGCATTCACGATGTAGTGCTGAGTGTAGGCACTTTGCATACTGCCAATGGCAGTATGTAAATTACCTGCCGATGGCAGTATGCAAATTGCCTACACGTTACAACCGCTGATTGCAGCAGTTTTCCTCCTTCAACTGTACGCCACTGCATCTGAACAGCTGTCATAGACAGCTCGGACATTCATTGGTGCAGTGCAGCCACGCCTGCAAAAGGGAGCAGGGCATTGGAAGTGGGGGAGGCATACCTACGAAAACTCATATGGTGGCACTGCGTTTCTTGCACAAGCGTGCAAGCAAACATAAAAAATCTGATTTTTTGCAACAGTTTGCTTCTTGTGCTCTGCTGAGCAGTTGCTAAGTAATCTTTCTTGTTTTCGTTGTATTATCACCCCGTAATTTGCTCCTTTTTTCTTTGTTTTTGTTTACATTTCTCCAACCCGCCATGTTGAATTGGAACCCTCTGCTACCAACCACACATGCGCATGACTCGCATTACTACACAGGGATAGTGGGAATGTGCAGCACAGGGTCCCACAGAAGTAAACAAAAGACGTGATGCGACGTAAAGAGGGAAGCTCGGCTGCAAGCAAGGAGCAGCCATATTTACTGTGGATCCACAACAATGGAAATAAATGTTAAATATCTAAAAAATTAAAGATCGCTAGAAAAAAATATTTACAGATATGGAAACCATAACTATAGCTGCATGCTTCCAGAAAAAAAAAACACAAAAACAGAATTTTGATAATCACTTCCTGATTATCTAGTACTGTTGCTTGAAATTCAAGCAAGGCCCTGTCCACACTACACTGAAAACTCCCCTCTGTAACATTACAGAGGGTTCAAACAGTTACTGCAATGGTTTGCATTTACACCTGTAATGTTACAGGAGACATTTTCGTAACCGTTGTTTAAACCACTTATGAGGTGGTTTCAACAACGGTTCTGCCTCTGTAACATTACCAGTTGTAGTGTGGACATGTGAGTGTGCAGCCCCAGCATTGCCCTCAGTGCAGCACATAGAAACATAGAAACATAGACTTTGACGGCAGATAAGGACCGCTAGGCCCATCTAGTCTGCCCATTTCCCTACCTACAGGATAGGCCGCAGATCCTATTTAACCAACAGCCTATATCTTCCTGCCCCCCACAAGAATTGCCTTATGTCTGTCCCATGCATTCTTGAATTCTCCCACAGTTTTAGACTCCACAACTTCCTCAGGAACACGAACTGCATTGTGGGATAGGGTGCCGACCATAATGGTCACCTGTCACCCACAGTGTGGACTGGCTGTAACGGTTCCGAACCGTTATCATGACGGTTCATTGGCAGTGTGGACACACTGTAACGTTTACTGTCTGTAACGGTTTGAAACCATTACAGGGTTTGAGTGGTGTAGTGTGGAAATGGCCTAACAGTGTACTGGATTCAAAGTACAGAAAACATCTTGCTGATTTTGAGTGTGGAATTAAAGTCTCCTACCACACCAATCCTATAAACATATTGACCAAACCTTCTGCCATCACATTTCTACTTCTTACTGACTTGTTCCACAGATGGGGAAAAAAAATTGTATAAAGCAAAAACAAGGCGCTGCGTCAGCATGTGGTCTAAAAGCAAAACAAAATGGTTATATTAAATGCACGCTGAAAATAGAAAATAGAGTTAGAAATCTATGTTTCGACCTTAGGTCTTCTTCAGGAAATATCTAAAAGAGAAAAAAAAAAAAAAGTCAGTGTAGAAGAGAGGTAACATGAGAGAGATATATATGTGGAGAAAGAAGAAAGCGGAGGCTCAGGGAGAAGAAGTGATAAATGGTAAGATTAAGAGAGAATCTGTGAAACAAAAAGATGATGATGGGAAAGATAAAGCGTAATGGGAGTGAAAGAGCTGGGGAAGTTCCCAGGTGGAGACTAATTAACAGGGCCTAGTAAGAAGGCTGAAAGGAGACAAATGTGTGGGAAGGAGACAGAAATGGAGACATATGGTGAAAATGAAAAATAAATTAAATGAGTACAAAAACAAATAGACTTTAGGGAAAAAAAGGATGGCTGAAAGATGTTAGTGGAAAATAAGTCTATCATTTAAACCAGAGGGCTGCTGGGAGCCAAGGCGGATGATCAGCTTGGCTTCCATGTTTTTTCTATGGTCAGGATCCCAGAAGCCCTGCTGAAGGACACAAACAGAAAGGTCATTGACATTGTGGTCCCTGGAGATAAAGTGGGATACAATGGGTTTAGCAGTTTCACCATTCCTGACTGCTCTGTAATGTTCCCTGAAATGGTCAGCGAGACGCCTACCAGTTTCTCCAATGTAAATGGCTGTACACTTCCTGCAAAGAATACAATACACCACAATAGTGGAGGTGCATGAGAACTCTTTGGTGATGTGAAAAACACCTGTAGGCTCCCGAATCTCAGTCACACTGGAAATAAATTTGCAGGTGTAGCAGCGAGTCCGGTTGCAAGGTTTGGTACCTAGGAGGGAGGAACTGTTAGGAGTAGGTAGGCTGCTTTTAACCAGTAGATTCCACAGGTTAGGTGGCCGGTGGAAAAAAAAAAATGTACGCTAAAAACACTACATACCAAGTTAGGAAATAACCAATAAACATGCGCCCCAAATGTTTTAATACTTCTTTACCAACGCATTCAGTGCTAACTAGTTATTACACTGACCTTAACTTAACATTGTCTTCAGCAACAAAATATCAAAGGAAATGAGTGCATAAACTGCATAGCTCTTCAAAACCAGGAAAAGAATGCTCAGCAAACATAAAGCTTGGACAGGAATCAGAGAGACCACAGAATAAAATCCAGATTGGTTGCCTAAATGAGGGAAATCAGAGGAAAGCAGGCTTTCCTTCCCCCAATGACTTCTGTCACCATGTTTCACTTATGCATACCATAAAAATCCACAGCATGACTATTCTAAGAACATAAAATACAATTTTAACTGTAATAACGTAAAGACTAATATATGCAGGATTTCTTTTTTTAAAACTTTTTATTTAAGTCATTTCTCTTTTCTTTTTTTTTCCTTTCCCAATACACAATACAGACATACACAGATAACTTATTTACATACATAAGTGTCAAATCTGATTATTTTAACAGTACAATTCAGATAATTATTAAGCAAAATCTGCAGTTACATTTCATCACAGTTTCTAATCTTTTCCAAGGTTTATTTAAAATTAAGCTATTATTCCAATGGATGGGACACATGAGCTGTTCTGCAAATATTATATTCAATACTTGTGTTATTACTCTCAACTTTCCTTCACTATTTTCAAGGTACAAATGTAGTATTATGTTTCATAATGTACAATACCCACTGCCTCCACCGTATTTCAAATTGTTTTAGGGTGTGATGGGTCCAGGCCGTAATTTTTCCATTCTATAAATCTCATTCATCAGATTTTGCCATTCCTTAATTGACGGGGTGTTTTTCGATAACCAATGTCTTGTTACTATTTTTTTTGCTGCTAAAATACCAATCATCATAACTGTTCTTGTGTTGGGGTCCTTATGGCCGTCCGCGCAATGAGTGAGAATAAATAACTCCTCTGTGATTTCTACTGGAGAGGAAAATACCTCAGTTAGGGCCTCCTGCAGGTTATTGTAAAAAATCATAAGCGGCGGACATGTCCAAATTACATGCCCAAAAGTAGCAGGTGAGGTGCCACATTCTCTCCAGCAAAATCCCCCTAGTTCCGTCATATATTTACTTTGTATTTCTGGCATTTTAAAAAACCTGACTGCGACCTTCCAGCCAAATTCTTTCCAATAAGGAGAAGCTGTCACTTGTGTATTTGCCTAAAATGTCTCAACCAGGTTTCCTCTGGGATCTCCATCCCCAAATCTGTTTCCCATCTCTGTTTTATGTATTGTGTTGTGGTTCCCTTCATGCTCATTAAGGCTTTATAAGTTCGAGAAACCAGGTGAGTCAAAGGGGTTGAGCCCTCGAGTGCTTTCCTAATGAGGTCTACGATGGGGGCATCATAATTCTGTACTAGGTTTTCCTGTGAGAGCTTCTTAATGAAAGTGGCTGCTTGCATATACTTAAATCTGTCCTGCAGAGACAGGTTGTACTTTCTGGATAAGGAATCAAAGTCATTTAGAATACTCTTTTCTAGTAAATGCCAGAGAATGATAATACCTTGCTTCTCCCATCTCCTAAAGCCACCATCTATAGAGGCTGGTTCAAATTAAGCATTTCTGGCAAATGAAAAAATCAAGTCCTTAGTTTTCTGGAACTGTTTCATTGTGAGTAGCCTGTTCCAGCATTTAAGAGTGTTAAAAATATATGGGTTATCCGTGAGGTTCAATAGTGGGGGTCTGGGAGAGGAGAGAAGGATGTAATAAGGATTGGTTAAGTCTTCAGCTTTTACTTCTATTTCTTTCCATTTTGCATAATAAGATTTGTGAAGCCATAAAAATAATATTCTTAATTGAGCGGCCAAATGATAATTATAAAAGTCGGGAAGTGCTAATCCTCCTTCCTGTTTCGATAACTGTAAGGTAGCCATTCTGACTCTTGGGCGTTCATTGTTCCAGATGTATCTGGAGATTTTTTTGTTTAATTCTATGAAAAATTTTTCTGGAGGGTTTATGGGCAGTGTCTGTGCTAGGTATAAGACCCTGGGCAATAAATTCATTCTTACTGCTTCTGCTCTTTGTATTAGTGGAATTGGTAGTATTTTCCATCTCTCCATTTCCCTATACATAGTCTCCAATAGGGAGGCGTAGTTTTGGTCATAAAGTTTTGCTGGATCCAGGGTTAAATTAATCCCCAAGTATTTTAAGGAATTTAGGCCCCATCTAAAAGGGAACTGAGAGGTTATTCTTTGTGAGGGAGAGTAGTTCAATTGAAAGACCTCAGTTTTATGCATATTTAGTTTGTATCCTGCAACCCTACTAAAAGCTTCCAAAACCTCCCATAACAGGGGCAGAGAGGTCTCCAGATTTACCAGATATACCAGTAGATCGTCAGCATATAGTGCTATTTTGTGTATTTCTAAGCCTTCTATGTTTTTTTCTTGTCTTATTGCCTGTGCCAGTGGCTCCAGGTATATTGCAAACAGCAATGGGCTGAGGGGACACCCCTGTCTTGTACCTCTTAACAGGTTAATAGGTGGAGCAGCATCTCCATTTACATGGACATAGGCCTTTGGGTCCCCATACAATGCTTGTATAATCTTGACAAATGAATTCTCAAATCCCAGGGCCTCCATGGTTGCAAATAAATAAGGCCATGCCACCCAGTCGAAGGCCTTCTCCGCATCCAAGCTCATTAAAAGGAAAGGGGCCCTCGACCCAGCGGCGTGGTGCAAGACATGGAGGGTTCTTTTAATGTTATCCTGGGTCTGTCTCATCAGGATAAAGCCACACTGGTCATAATTAATAATGTCACTCAGTATACTTTCTAGTCTTTGTGCATATATTTTCGTAAAGATCTTGTAGTCTGTGTTTAGAATCGAAATTGGTCTATATGAAGAGCAAAGTGTCTGATCTTTACCTGGTTTAGGGACACTGGCTATTACAGCGTATTGCCATGAGGGTGGTATGGGGCCACCTTCTATAATACTGTTACAGGTTTTTAAGAGCATAGGCTGTAGAAGCTTTCTGAACTGTTTAAAAAATTCCCCAGAGTAGCCGTCTGGGCCTGGGTTTTTCCCTGTTTTTAAATTACTGATTACCCTTTCAAGTTCAGCTCCTGTAATTGGTGTCCCCATTATTGCCCTCCGTGTTTCTGTTATTTTGGGTAGATGTAAGCGGTTTAAGAAGGCACATACCTCTCTCTCCACTACCTTATGTTCTGGGGAATAAAGCTTTGAGTAAAATTGTCAGAAAGCCTTTTTAATTTCCTTAGGGTCATTCAACTTACGACTCAATGTTTCCGAGTAGATCTGAGTGATCGAGGTCTGGATAGTTTTTTGCCTAAGTCTATGAGCTAAAATCCGGGTGGCCCCAGGACCTCCCCCATAGTATTTTTGCTTGAGAAATTGCAGGGCCTGTTCAGTTTTCTGATCTAAATATTCCTGTATGCGTTGTTGAGTGGCTATTACAAGGGATATACTGCATGGTCTCCTTTCTGATGTTGGTCTTGTAAGTCTAGCAATTGTGTCTGTAAGTGTTGTAATGTCTCCTCCTGTTTCTTCCTATAATGTGCTGCATATTTTATTATTTCTCCTCGAAGGACCACCTTCAAGGTGTCCCATTGAAGGCCTGGTTTCACTTCTGAGAGTCATTTCTTTTGAATTTGAGGAATAAGTTCCTCCATTTTTCTTAAACTCTGGTAAGTTTAAAAAAAAATTATTGAACCTCCAGAGTGTGGATTTATTTTCTTTCCTCCAGTCCAGAGTTAACTCCATCAGGTTATGATCTGAGAGAGGAAAAGGAAGCATTTCACACTTCTGGGTCAGGTGTGCATGCTCTTTAGAAATATGGAAGTAATCTATTCTGGTATGGATTTTATGGGGTGCTGAATAGTGGGAATATTTTCTTTGAGTGGGATTTAAGTGGCGCCAAATATCTGTCCATTTAAGTTGTTTTATATAGGTTGCTACCGCTCTTTGAGTAGCAGTGATTCTGTGTGGGCGAGGATTCGTTGTATCCTTGTTTTCATATATCATATTGTGATTACCCCCCTATTATCAATGTCCCTTCCTGGAATGTTGTTATGTTTTGGAGAAGAGCCCTAGCTACATGTTTGTCTGTACCTGGCGGAAGGTATAGGCTAGCTACCATTATTGGCAATCCCTCTAATTCTCCTTTCACCATGGCCAGTCGTCCCTCTGTATCTGCATATGTTGCAGTAATCTGGAAATGGCTAGTTTTTGAGACCAGTATGGCTGTACCCCTTCTTTTCCCCTGCTTAAATGACGGAAGATATCACATGGACATAACCCTGTCGAGACAGTTTTTCATGCTCCGTACATGATAGATGAGTTTCCTGCAGCAAAATAAAAGTTGGATGTTGTTTTTTCAACAGTGCTATCGTTTTATATCTTTTAACCGGGTTATTTAACTCATTCACATTGCAAAAGCATAGTATAATCTTACCCATCGAGGTAATTATTGGTATTTTCAGGTTGTGCTGAGGTTATCTGGTCTATCTCACATAAGTTCTGTCTAATCCTGTGTTTCCATTTTGCCCTTCTATATTCACAGATTTTACCCATTTCCTTTGCAATTGCATAGCATAATACATGTATTCCCAACTGTTTTATAAAGAACGAACCCACCAGTATTCTCTGCAGACATGTATTTTCTAAATTTTGACACCTCGCTATACCTAAAACATATAAAACCTGTAACTTTAACATTAACACATCATAACTATTGTACAGAAGCGAACTCCCAAGGGAGAAGGGCCCATAACATTGCCCTTTAATAGGCCAGGGATTACCCCATATCAAGTGGGGGACCTGACTAAGAGGCCGCGAAATGTTATCGCGCACACTGCCTCTTGGATCAGCCTCAGCTGATTCCTGATTGAGAAGCAGCTGGCCAAAGCGTAGGAGGGTTAAAACTAACGCCCTTGTAATGAATCTACAGGAGCCACTTTTTCTCTCCATAGTCGTGGACTTCCCTTCCGGCGAACCTTTAATTAAAATTAAACCATAAACCCTGTGATCCAGCTCTTAGTATTTCTTACCTTGTTGCTCTTAAAGAAAGCATTGTTTATTTAATTTCAGCACCTTTCCTTTGTGCGGAGTTTTACCCTTCTGTAACTCCAATTAGGATATTAGGTCTGCTCAAGACTCCAACCTAAGAAAACTTTTTTCTAACCCCCTTGTCTAGGAGAAAGCAGGGAGGCAGACTAAGAAAACATAAGGAGCTATATCTCACATGCACGTTTTTAATGAAAGTCCTTGTCCCTTTTGGGACCTCACAAAGTCTGCCTTTGCCAAATTGAAGTGTGCCCTTACCAGAAATGAGAGCTATGTGTAAAAGTCTCTGTTGGACCATTTGTCGTCAAAGTGGGAAAGTCCCCCCCCCCGAGGCCTCCCAGCCCCAGCATCAAGATTTCAACTCACGGGTCATTTTTGTCTCTCAGGTTAAACCCTCTTCTTCTACTGTGGCCGTTAGAGCCCCCGGAGTAGCTGTGATGTCTTGGAGGAGCTTCTGTACTTTTTGGAGCGTTGCTGCTGCTGAGTTCCTGCCCTGTGCTCTCGCATTGTGCTTATTTGCTGAAAGCCAATGCCATTACGGCGGACGGGGCCTTCTGGAGTCGTCATTCTTCTGGTTTTCCGGTTCCCAGCCTCTCTCTCTCGTAATGCCTGAATCACTTTTTCTGGGTTCTGGTAAGTCTCCACTCCTGTATTCCAGTAAATCTTTCATTTCGAGGGATAAGGAGTTTGAAATCGAATCCCTTTTGTTCGGAGTGTTTTTAAGATCAGTGCATAAGCTTGCCTCTGTTGCAGAATTGCTGTAGGGTAATCTTGATCAAAATACAGGCATGTTCCATTGTATTGCACCTGCTTCTGTTGCCAAGCTTGCCTGAGTATGTACTCCTTGTCTCTAAAGCTAGAAAATTTGGCCATCACAGATCGGGGTCTGGCTTTGGGATCCGTTGGCTTCGGCATTAATACCCGATGGGCTCATTCTATTTTAAAGATAAAAGTTTGCAGTAGTACCAGAATGTGTCTCAGCATATTTGTTAGGAAATCCTCCATAGCTCCTACTTCAGCACCTTCCGGTAGTCCATAGATGCGCAGATTATCTCGTCGAGATCTAGCCTCCAGGTCCAAGCATTTGGATGCCATTTGTTCCTGCTGTTCAACCAGATATTGTAAGACTTTAGTCAGTTGAATTAGGCCATCTTCTGTAGTGGCCACTCTCTCTTCGGTTGACTGAACCCTTGCTTCAAGATTATTAAGCTGCGAGTTTAATTTGGAGAACTCCCGCTGGTTTTTGGTTCTAAAGTTTTTAATCTCTGTAATGATTGCTTCAAATCTGGACCTTGTCAGTCTCTCCTGCTTAGCCTTCATATCAGTATCCGTACCCGTCATGCTGATAGGTGAGGGGCTTCGGCCTGGTGCTGAACCTGTTACTTCATATCCATGTCCATCCGCTTTAGATTTCCGTTGTTTCGAGCCGGATCTGTTCTTGTGTGAAACTCCACTGTTTCTTGATGCCATTTTTCACATTTTCCCTGAAGCTAGTAATGTGTGGAGAGGTGTTTTGGTTTCTACCACGAGGGAGCTCCTCTATCAGCCAGCCATCTCGTTAATGACGTCACCGGAAGTCCCATATATGCAGGATTTCAATATCATCCACGCTCCTAAATTGAAAGTTATCTCACTGCTGTGACATCACATCAGTGGATTATGATGATTTGCTTGTCAATCACACTGCTCACTTTTTTTTTTAATGGGTTTTTTTTTTTTTTTTTTTACTGGATGACATTTATATAACACTAGTAGTAAAAATTGTCCTGGTTAAAGAGCAAGGGCTTAGTAAGGGTGTATATCTTAAATAATGAAGGTTTGTGGCATTTAAATGCCTCTGTAATCCTTTTGTTTGCTTTTATTTGTTTCTGTAATTGCATTTTCATCATTTAATTTGTATTTTGCCACCTACTAGTAAAAAACAAAGAATCCAATGGAATTCTTGTTTTATGGTGTCAGAAAAGTCTTACTGGCAAGACTGGCAGTGTATTTTAGTTACTCTATTTACATGCAGGCTCGGAATCGATTATAAGGTATTCGACTGCTGTGTAACCAGTTGCGAGCCTGCATGTAAATGACAGCATCCAGGATATAAGAATCGACCCTGGAACCGACTGAAGTGAACAGATCAAGGGTACCGATTCCAGGAACTTCAATTTTCAAATTTCATGTAGATGCGATCGGAGCTGGAACCGATCCAGCGCGCACACTCAGTAAACTTGTGCCCCATTTACATGCAGGGTAAAATTGATTACACAGTAATTAATTACGTTGTAATCGAATATTACCCTACAAGCAAACCCATTCTTTTCTACGTGCATCGATTGATGCCCTTCTTGTAAACGCGAATGAAGCTGGTAATCGATTACCTAGAATCAATCGAAGACTATGTAACTGATCACCAACTCGTGTAAATATAGCAACAGAGAGACTAAACCCGTTTTTAGATTTTTATAGAGAAACAACATCTTCCACCAGCAAAATATTATATATTTAATTGATATATATGATTTTTGATAACCTGATGTGATCTTTTGTTATAATTTAGCAGGTGACATTTCTCCATATCCAGTTCTTACTTGGAAAGAAGAGAAGCTGATTATTTTTTAAAAATTGTGAAATTATACAGATGGGCCACAACAGTGCAAACATATGCAAGACAAAGTTTGTTGCTGAAAGAAGTATCTATTTCTTTTGAGAAAGACGGAAAAATATATTTAGTTTCTCACTGAAATACATTGGGCTCCTAAGTAGCTGGCAGTTTCTGACATCACAATACCAGAATTCTACTTAATTCTTTTTTTAGTAGCACTGCACTAGCAAATATTTTATTATAAAAGTAGAAAGTAATTACTAACACATCAAAATACAATAAACAAAATAGTCAGTTATCCATTTACTAGAAGTAAACACCCATTCTTTAAATGTGCTTATCACACCGCATAACTTCGAGGTCAACATTTGTCTGATGGTTAGATATGTCACAATGAATACCCTCAACTTAAGAACCAGAAAGCAGCTTTCACAATGCGGATGACATCAGCCACCGTAGCCCAATGGTTAGGACCCCACTGTGAACTACAAGAACAGGGCTTCAATCTAGGAACAGGGTAACATTTCCTTCTTTCAGATGAGACGTTAGGCCGGGGTCCCGTCTGCCTGTTCTGGTGGATGTGATACTTCTCAAAAAGATAAGGGGACTTTCCCCAGTGCCCTTGTAAAATTTACCCCATGTATTAAACGTACCAAAAACAACTTCATCCGATTCAATTGTCAGTATGCACCTGTACCCCCCCATAAGACTGAAAACAGCCAGAATTCCACAACTGCCTTGCCCTCATTTCCTAGCCAATAAAATCCAAAATTAAATGATTGCCTTTGCCTTGTTCTGCCCAAAAGCTACCTTGATCTTTACACCAACAGATGATTTAAAAGGTATAACTTTTAAACTGAGGCTGTGTAAATCAAACATGCAATGGCTTGACTTAAAATATTCAGTTGTCACCATTTGTGTCTCTAGGGGTGCAATGTTAACAGGAGACTTGAAGGGAAGGGGGAACTGTTTAACCAGGAAGAGCACACTAAGCTGAAGCTTGTTTCCAGGTGCAACCTGGGATCACAAGGACGTTAAGTGACTTGTTCAGGGCCACACAGCATGCAAGTCACCCGGTTACCAAAGACCATACCTCTCAACTGTCACACATTACGAGGTACGTCACTCATTTTATCCCTCAAAAACCCTCTGTTCCACATTGAGAAGGGGACATTCCACACTGATCACTGAGACTTTTAAGCAGAAATGTATAATAATATAAGATGTTAGGTTATCAGCAAAGACTATATACATTATTGCTCTTATTTCCACAGTATTCTGAGCTTGCAATGTCATGTTTGAGGAACTGTCACACATTTTGTCAAATTGTCACACATCTTGTCACACATTTGGGTCATAAAAGGTTGAGAGGCATGCTAAAGACTAAACTAAAAGTGGGGGATGATGAGATTCAAACCCAGGTTTGCAGCTATACTGCCTCCTTAGTACCATGTATCACAAACAAAGCGATTAACTGACCATTAATTAACATAACCCCTGGGCGTTCCTGAATGCAACGATAAAAATTGGAATGTTTATACTGGTATACCCTGTTTAGCATGGAAGTATGCTCATGTGTATGTTCGCCAAGGGATACAATGCTTGCAGCCAATCACGAAACTCTTATTTCGCAGACCCTTCACTATTATCTTCACTTGGGCTAATGGTTATTGTAATTGCTCAGGGCTCGTTAAGCAAGGCTCTATGCATGCAATTTCTGAAAGGCAACTCAGTTTTTTGTTTCCTAAACTCAAGAGTTCACTGGCATATCCCACAGCAAATGAGTTTCTAATCAATATTGCTTTTGGAGTGGAAATAATAATCAAGGGTGTAGACAGGCATACTCACTGTACACATTTGTGTACAGTTTTGTTGAGTGCCTGCCATAACCCATAAGCCACTCTGTTAATATTATCATTCTAATCTGTAGTATTTGGGTTAGTGTAGGCCACTGAGGAGTGTCCAATAATGTATAACCTCTTTAGAGAGTAGAGGAGTCATCTGACAACAATCTGACTTGTTTGGAAGGGGGTGCCATTTGGAAAGGATGTGTACATTTTTTAATTGGGGGGGGGTGTAACTGTTGGAAATTGTGTACAAAATGGAAATTTCTGGCTACACTCCTGAGTGGAATGCAACCTAATCATTTTTCGAGAGAAGCAGTGACAATGAAGAAAAAAAGTGGAACATGTGCATCTGCAATTCGCAACAAAATTCGACAATACTAAAACATTTTGTCTCTCGTGTCAAGAAAAGCAACTTCCGCAGGTGCATCAACACAGAAACCTTCTTCACACTCGCCAGTACTGTAAACTTCGAGGTGGACCACCCTTTCCCTGCAATGGGCACGCAGCCATTGGTGCAGCGACGTCACTGCGGACCAACGCTCACCCTCTGATTGGCTGGCAACTCTGTCAGTCTTCAAGGGGACGTACTGCGCTCGTTACTAAGAGGAATAATAAAATGCAACTAATGCTAAACTAAGGGCACGGTCAAAATGTAACGAACGTAATTATTATTTTGTTCATTCATTTATATCCACGCCTCCTCACGTAATACACCAAGCAACTCTGCCCAGGCTACTTGGCACCAAATGTGTCGCACACTCGGTCGTTCTGTTTTTTTTCCCCCTTTTAACCTAAGTGAGCAGTTCCCCCACCTAACCTGAAGCAGGTACTCTTACAGGCAGCAGCGAGATGAGTCCCCTAAATGTCGCATTGAGGAGTAGCTGCAGGGGACAAGGAGATGGGGTATGAAGCGGCCGTGCAGCTACTGATAATAGTTTGGCGAGCCTGGGGCCGGGCACGGTAGCGCTCCGGGACAGACCCTCGCTGTCTCCCTCCGGTGACTGCCACCCGCCTAATTCTCCCATGTTGCCAATCAACATGGACGGGGCTGACTATACAGCCAAGGGGTGCCTCGTTGGAAACCGAGCCCGCGGGTGACTCGAGCTAAGCCTCGTTAGTGCGAGTGGTGGTGACACCGCAGGACAGAGTAAAGATACCGGCACATGAAATGGGAACCAATGCTAAGTATGCCGCGGGGGCGAGGGGGGTGCAAAGATTGTGCTTCTGCTGCTATAGTACTCTGAGGGGGCCAAGAAAGACAGCAACGCCATAGCCTGACAGAGAGAGGGGGCTCGGTCGTGAGATTTACATTTTTAAATCTCCAGTAACGAGCGCTACAAACTGACAAATGTGCCCCTACAACCTGAAGTCCGGGTGGCAGATAGTCCAGCTCCAATTATAAGCTACCCTTCCCCGGTAATGTTCTGCATGTCACCTGCTTACCCGTCAGAAATGTCGGTGGTTGCCGGTGGCACTGACCATCGGTTGATAACTGATAAGATGGAGCTCCAGCTCAGTTCGCGGCCGCCGTGTTCCTGTTAATGACTTCCTGGTTGTTTATTTCAACAGAGAGTTGCCCAAAGCGGACCATCAATTCAAATAACACACCACACTGTTTTGTATATAAACAAGCATTTGTCAATGCCGAATGTTTGCTTGCTGGCATTGGCAGTGGTACTGTAGAAGTTACAGAGCTGCATAATAGGAATGGCAGTGAAGTATTGAACTGAAGCCAACACCACCACCACCCTGCAGAGAGTGACAGGCATTGGGGTGTGCCTTTGGGTCGTCAGGCATAACGGCCACGCCATTTCACCACACCCCACCCTGCAGACACTGACAAGTGTCACGGTGTTCCTTGGGGTCTTTGGCCCTTATGCGCACCCCATTCTGTTAGGAAATATGGTGAGATGGGTGCGATATAGGAGAATGGGGTAAACTTTGGGGCTGAAGAGTCCAAGGCATACCTCGATGCCTCTCACTGGCTGCAGGGTGCAGAATGGTATGAGCATTACAGGCAAGAATCCCAAGTCACACCCCTGATGCCTGTCATTCTCTACAGGGTTGGGCGTTATGGTTGGAAACCCAAATACCTCAGGCATTCGTTGGTATTTTCCCTCCAAATTTTCAACATGTTTTTTTGTGACCCCACCTCATGAACAGTGGCAATATCAGTTTGTTAGCCGAAAGCTGCTTATGCACAGTGACTACGGCATTTAGCACCACAGGTGCAAAAACATTCTGAACAGGATGTAAAAAATGACAGCTGTACTGTTCATGGGGAGGTGTAAAAATGGCAATGTTGCAAATCTGCAGTAAAAATATTAAAAAAACTGGTGAAGTCGCAAGCGTGCATAGAAACTGTGCAATGCACACTCATAATATAATTAGGTTGGGGATTTTTTACAGCAGATTGTCAACTCAGGCATTTTGGTGCCTCCAATCATGAACAGTGTCACTGTGATTTTCTTTATCTGTCCCAAATAATGATTTCCCACAACGACCACGCATCTCTGCGCTGAAAGTGTGAAAACACTCTTCGGCCATGTTGTGAAAAATGACAGCTGTACTGTTCATAAGGAAGTGTGGAAAAATGCCACTGGTGAAAATCTGGACTGAAAATATTACAAAGTCATGAACTTACGAGGGTGCGTGGAAACTGCGCAATGCTCACTCGTAACACAGTCATTTTATGGACTTTTGTCACCAAATTTTCAACATAGCCATTTTAAGACCTCTGCTCATGAACAGTGTCACTGTGATTTTTTAATGTGTCCCATATGATTGATTTCAAGACATCGACTCGCGCCATTGTGCGCTACATGTATGGAAACACATTTTGGGCAAGATGTGAAAATGACAGCTGTACTGCTCATAAGGAGGTGTGGTAAATGGCAATGTTGAAAATCTGGAGTGAAAATATTGAAAATTTGTAAACTTACGAGCGCAAGGAACTGCGCAACGACGCCAGAAACAGTCATTTTTGAATTTTTTCACCAAATTTTCAACATAGCCATTTTAAGACCTCTGCTCATGAACAGTGTCACTGTGATTTTCTTAATTTGTCCTGTACATTGATTTCACACACCGACTGTGCCATTGTGCACTACATGGGCGGAAACACGTTTTGGGTGAGATGTGAAAAATGTCAGCTGTACTGCTCATAAGAAGGTGTGGTAAAATGGCAATGTTGAAAATCTGGAGTGAAAATATTGAACATTCACAAACTTACGAGCGCGAGGGAACCGCGCAATTTACGCTCGTAAACAGTCATTTTTAGGATTTTTCCACCAAATTAAATAGGTTTTGAGAGCCCACCTTATGAACACTGGCAGTGTCATTTTGTTAATCATTCTGAAAGGTGATTTCACACAGTGGTTGCGAAATTACCCTTCGTCGGCCCAGTAACGCACATGACAGTGACATCATTCATGAGAAGGGCTCCCAAAACCCCATGTTGAAATGTGGTGCAAAATTCCAAAAATGCCTGAGATATGCAACAAGTTGAAAAACCCCTATCTATCCCATTATACAGCTTACCGGCATTTCCTCAGTTCGCCGGCTTTTGAAGAGTACAGACGTGTTCCCGGTCCAATCAAGATCTGCTTGAGCTCCGGAGGTAAGTATGGGGTGAGGGGGTGGGGAGGTGGGTGCACAGTGGGTGGGTGCGGGTTGTGGAGGGGGCCAGGGAGAAGTGCCAAGGGACAGTTTTAATTTTCAGGGTTTTTTTTCAGAGACGACGCAGGACGTTTGCCATGCTGGGTAGGGCTCCCAGCGTGGCACAAGGATGGCTGGGGAGGATGTGGAGCCGACGGGGATTGGGCTCCCCTGCTATATGATCAGTTGCCATGCGGTGGGCTCCCAGCGTGGCACCCTGTACTCGCAGGGGAGGACAGTGGAGGCTATACCATGAGTTGCCACGTGGTGGGCACCCAGGCGTGGCATGTGTGGAAAGCTGGGGCGCACGTCGACGGGATTGGACATCCCCGCCGGCTATACGTATCTGCCTGGGTGCAGCACACAGTATGCACGCGGCATTTCTGTGTGTGTGTGTGTGTGTGTGTGTGTGTGTGTGTGTAGGGGAGCTGCGCGCAGGCAGGAGATATCTTATCGCTGCTCACTGAAGCATAGCTCCCCTTTCAACTGTACGCCACTGCATTTTGGAGCTTGTCATACACAGCTCCAGTATGCATTGGCAGACTGGGGCAGCGCCTGCCAACACACTGACTGAACTGGAAGAGGGGATGACACACCTCCAAAAACTCGAATGATGGCACTATGTTTCTTGCACATGAGTGCAAGCAAACATAAAAATGGCCGCAGCTCTTTTTACTTAATCAAAACTTGTATACATTACATGGGACACTTAACATTTATAAAAGCCTATTGTGTACATCACAATTTACAGATATGCACTTTACAGTATGTTCTATATACACACACAACACTATAGAGAACATTGTTTTTAACATATGTACATTACGTATGCCATCCAGTAAGACCCCTTGGGCAGCCATAATTCATGTATTGCTGAAACCCCGGCTCCTTCATCCGCTTGTTTCAGGGGAACTATGGCCCTTTAGTCCAACAGACCCATTGAGGGCCGTGCCTTTAAACAAGACAGTCCCCCCCCCAATATCTTACCGGAATTTAGGGCCTCCTAGACCCTTGACGAGCATGCCCGTCGGGGCCACACTCCCCATTTCAGAGTCTTGGATCCCAGTGTTTCGGTGCACGCCCTAGCCTGGGTGCCTTCCTCTCCCGATCTTCCGAGGCATACCCATCCTAGGGTCGTGCCTCTCCCCAGTGACACCCAATCGCAGCTCTTCTTATGTCCGGAACCTCTTACCCAGGGTCAGCCATGAATTACCGCCGCCTCTTGTTCCCTATATCAGTTCTCAACTAGGTTTACTACTAGAGCCACGACAGAGCTCTTGCTATGGCCTGAACATTTTTAGGGTGGGAAAACTTCTTGCTGAGGAGCTGTTCCAGGAGAGCGAGATCCCCTGGGACAGCTCCTTAAGAACCCCGGCCGTGACCCTCCCTGTAGGGAGGGTCTGGGCCAACCCTCTCCGAGGAGATCCTCAGATTGGGCCACTTGCTCAGGGGGCCGCCTTCTTGATGGTGGTGGTGGCCGAGTCTCTGACTCTTAGGGGCCACTGCACCTGGCTCCCCTGGTGAGAGGCCGGTGGGGCCATTGCCCAAAGCGGCCCCCCTATTCAGATAACACACCACACTGTTTTTGGTATAAAAAAGGGCTGCAGCTCTTTTTACTTAATCAAAAGTTGTATACATTATATGGGACACTTAACATTTGTAAAAGCCTAATATGTACATCACAATTTACAGATATGCACTTTACAATATATCCTATATACACATAACACTATAGAGAACATCATTTTTAACATATGTACATTACGTATCCCATGCCATAAGACCCCTTGGGCAGCCATAATTCATGTATTGCTGAAACCCCAGCTCCTTCATCCGCTTGTTTGAGGGGAACTCTGGCCCTTTAGTCCAACAGACCCGTTGAGGGCCGGGACTTTCCGGAAGACAGTCCCCCCCCATCTTACCCGAATTTAGGGCCTTCTAGAGCCTTGACAAGGAGCATGCCCATCAGGGCCGCACTTCCCATCTCGGAGACTTGGATCCCAGCATTTCGGTGCACGCCTCAGCCTGGGTGCCTTCCTCTCCCGATCTTCCAAAGCATACCCATCCTAGGGTTGTGCCTCTCCCTGGTGACACCCAATCGCAGCTCTTCTAATGTCTGGAGCCTCTTACCCAAGGTCAGCCATGAATTACTGCCACTTACATACGGTGCCAACACGTATCTCCCACTAATGCCCAAGGGATCTTACTTTTTCCAAACAGTACTGTCTCGCAGAAATCGTTGAGGGTATTGTTAAAAATGTCATTTCCAATATCCGATAGATGAACTCCGTCCCGCCTATTCAGGCCCTTATCCATTTTGGTGATCAAGAAATGCCTGATTACCTCCACACCCAGCGAGGCTGCGAAATGGGACACCTCCCTACTCACGGACCTCCGTGCTTTGTCCATGGCTCCTGCCTTTCGCCTACCTCACCACTGCTGGCGTGGTATCATTCTTGTCCATGCCAGAATGGTGCGAGGCAACATCTGTTTTAAGTGGGACAAACCCTTCTTAATATCCCCAATTAATCTCGGTGGGCCTAGATTGACCAAGTCGTTCCCTTCCAGGTGAATAACCACCGCGACCGGTGATTGACGATGTAGGTCCAATCTAACAATCGTTTTACATAATGCCCCCACTTCATCCCCCCTTTCCTTGCCCATTTAATTACAGCTCGACTTCTTGGAATGCCCAACTGTCTTGTGTAAGGCCATTTTTTCGCCCTCGTGTATGCCTCCCTCACGTGCGAATGACCCACGATCCATATCTGAGGGGATGTTGCAGCCATGCCTGTAAGACAAAAATAGAAACGTGAGTATTCTCCCAATTTGAACTTCAGTTACAACTTGTGCTGGGTTGCCCAACGTCACTTCCTGTTGTGTTGTGCTGAGGCCTAATGTACCCCATGTATGCTTTTGATGCCCATCTGCCGACCCCTTTTATCTGATCCTCTTTTAACCCACACCTGGCTGCCTCGGTGGCTGCTCCAATTCTGAATGAATGGGTGTTGTATGAGGTCAGATTTACACCTGCCATCCATAAACCCTTTCGAAGGACAGCAGTGAACTGCCGCCTTGTGACCACCTTTCTGTTCCCATGCACAAACAAATGCTCTGGTCCTGTTGGACAACCCACCACATACTCCTTCATTGACAACCATGGGCAAATGTTCCCTGGGGGGGCCAAAAACAGTGTTATAATGGCAGGGGGGCCACACTGGTTCTTTTTTGATTTTCTCAGCTGAAGACACAGTCTGTCTTGACAGATGACGAAATCACTAAACTGGAGATTGGTGTTCTGACTCGATGAGTTAGACTGTGGTACCAATTCCGACACCCGGCAGGCCCCAAAAAATGCACATATGTATAGGGCCCTGAAAAGCTTGGTTTTGACTGCCAGTGCTTTCAGGAGGCTAGACAGTTCAGGTAGTCCCATGGGCTTCCTCATGTCTGCCTTTTTTCCTGCGAGTCTAGACATGCCCTGTATCATTTTCTTCGTAATGAAACTGTTGGTTGGGTCAGGGAAACCCTCGTACTTACGAAGAAAGGTGATGCCCGCTAGTTGGAGGCGTATAGCTGCTGGAGATTTTCCCAGGCTTTCTAAGTGGAGGACGTAGCTTTGAACTTGTCTTTGGGTATTGTGCAGTTCCACGCCTACCTCGTGACCACAAAATTGCTAGAAAGACCCATAGCTACCTACATACTTCCTCCATGTCGAAGGGGCCACAGCGAGTTGTACCAGCTGCTGCAATCTTGGTTCCCAAGTCTCTAGACTGCTTCCAGTACTTTTGTGGGGAACTGGTCCGCCCATGGAGCTAACCGCCTGAAGTGCTCGGGCTGAAATCGAGACAGGGCATCAGCTATAACATTTTCTTTTCTTGGCAAATGACGTGCCTTAAAAGAGATGTTGTACCGTAGGCAGCATAACACAAAGACCCGCAAGACCTTCATCACCTCTTCAGAACAAGATGTCTGCGAGTTCAATATGTCTGCTACCGCCCTGTTGTCTGTGTGAAACAGCACTTTCTTATTCTGAATTTTGTGCCCCCACACCCTTACGGCTACCATGATAGGGAACAATTCGAGAAGGGTGATGTTTTTTGTGAGTCCCCTCAATACCCAATCCTGTGACCAGCGTCTTGCAAACCATGCTCCTTTCCAGAATGCCCCAAACCCAATGCCACCCGAAGCATTGGTCACCATGTGCAGATCCAGCAATTTGTCTGCCGGTGTTTGCTAGATGGTGATACCATTGAAATCTTGTAGGAAGAGTTCCCAAACCTGTAAGTCTGCTTTTATGCCCTGCGTTAGTCTGATGTGATGATATAAACATCGAAACATAGAAACATAGATTTTGACGGCAGATAAGGACCGCTTGGCCCACCCAGTCTGCCCATTTCCCTACCTACTGGATAAGCTGCAGATCCTAGTTAACTAGCAGCCTACTTCTTCTTACCCCAACCCCCCAGAATTGCCTTATGACTGTCCCATGCATGCTTGAATTCAACCACTGATTTTGACTCCATAACCTCTTCGAAGGCCGCTCCATGCATCCACAACCCTCTCTGTGAAAAATACTCCTTAAATTACCTCTGAGCCCTCCCCCTATCTTCAAATTGTGCCCTCTTGTTCATGCACACCTTTTTTGAAAGATGCTACCTCTTGGACTTTGTTGATTCCCTTGAGGTACTTGAAAGTTTCTATCATGTCCCCCCTCCTCCTTTCCTCGAGGCTATACATATTAAGCTCCTTAAGTCTCTCTTCATATGTCTTCCGGTGCAGACCCTGCACCATTTTAGTTGCCCTCCTCTGGACAGCTTCCATCCTGTCTATGTCTTTGTGGAGATTGGGTCTCCAGAATTGCACACAGTACTCCAGATGGGGTCTCACCAGCTGTCTGTACAGAGGGATAATAACTTCCTGTTTTCTACTGGTGATGCCTCTCCCTATGCATCCCAGTAACCCCCAGCCCTCCTTGCTGCCCTCTCACATTGCTTGCCCACCTTTAGGTCATCTGATATGACTACCCCCAGGTCCCTTTCCATTTTTGTTGTTGTTAGTATCTCACCCCCCATTGTGTACTCTTCCCCTGGGTTTTTGTTTCCCAGGTGCATTACCTTGCACTTCTTAGCATTGAATCTAAGCTACCATACATTTGACCATTCCTCTAACCTTGCCAAGTCCCTTCTCATCCTTTCCACCCCACCCTGTGCATCAACTTTGTTGCAGATCTTAGTGTCATCTGCAAAGAGACATACTTTTCCTTCCAGTCCTTCCGCAATGTCGCTTATAAAGACATTGAAGAGGACCGGTCCTAATACTGAACCCTGCGGTACCCCACTAGTAACCCTCCTTTCTTCTGAGTGGACTCCATTTACTATTACTCTCTGTGTCCTATTCTCCAGCCAATTCTTTACCTAGGCTGTCATCTTGGGACCCACTCCCAGGCTGGCTAACTTGTATATTAATCTTTTGTGTGGGACTGTGTCAAATGCCTTGCTAAAGTCTAGGTAGGCCATGTCCACAGCCCCTCCCTGATCTACTACTTTGGTCACCCAGTCAAAGAAATCTATCAGATTTGTCTGGCATGACCTTCCCACTGTGAATCCATGCTGCCTAGGGTCCTGTACCCTCTGGCCTCTAGATACTCGACAATTCTTTCCTTCAGAAGTGATTCCATCATTTTCCCTATCACTGAGGTTAAACTAACAGGTCTGTAGTTTCCTGCTTCTGCCTTGCTCCCACTTTTGTGAAGGGGAATCATATCTGCCCTCCTCCAGTCCTCGGGTACCACCCCATCATCCCATGATTTGTTAAAAAGGTTAGTCAGTGGTGTCACTAGTTCTACCCTTAGCTGTTTTAGAATTCTGGGATGAATCCCATCAGGCCCCATTGCTTTGTCCACCTTCAGTTTTAAGAGTTCTTTTGGAACCCTTTCTTCTGTAAATGGGCTGGTATCAACTTCTATATGGTTTTAGAGCCTCCCCAGTGGCTGACGCCAACCGCCTGAGGAATAGCCTGCCTGGGCGGATTGCCCGGCATGCAAAATTCAAGTGGCCTATAACAGATTGCAGCTGTTGTAAGGTCACCTTCTTTGCCCTTCCCATCTCACCCAACAGTTTGCTCGAAAGTGCCACCTTGTCTTGCAGTAGCTGGGAAACCATGACCTTGGAGTCTATTTCTATGCCCAGGTATGAGAGGCAGGTAGCAGGACCCTCTGTTTTTTCCTGTGCTAGCGGGATACCGAAATACCCCATTAATGAGGTGAAACCTTGCAGTGTCTCCGCACATGTGGTTCCCCCCCGGGGCCCACAAATAGGAAATCATTGAGATAACGAACTATATGTATGTTCTGTGTGTGTTCTCTGGTGGCCCACTCCAAGAAGGTTGAGAATGCTTCAAAGGCTGAGCAGCTTACGGAGCATCCCATGGGCATAGCCTTGTCCATATGCCATTGGCCTCCCAGTTTGAAACCCAGTAAATCCTGGTCACTTGGATGTACTGATAGCAGGCGAAAAGTGGATTTGATGTCACTTTTTGCCATCATTGCCCCATGGCCTAGCCCTTATATGTGGCACAGTGTGACATTGAACGTTGTATATTGCACTGTGCAATCCTCCGGGTTGATGAAATCATTTACTGAATTGCCTTTCGGGTAGGACAGGTGATGGATGAGCCTGTATTCCCCTACTTCCTTATTGGGGACCAGCTCCAATGGGGATACCCTGAGGTTGTGCACTGGGGGATAATCGAATGGTCCCGCCACCCTGCCTGCCTCTACTTCCTTGGCAGTTTTCCTCTCCAGGATGTTGGGAAGTAAATTTGCAGACTTGCGATTGCGAGGTGTGGTTTCTACCCTTGGGCCCTTGTATTATATCCTAAAACCATACTTGAAACCGTCATGTATATATTTTGCTATTGTTTTTTACGGGTAGCAGTCGAGCCAGGGGTCCATTTGGTCTAACCGTACTGGTGAGTTAGCTAAACTTCCCAGACTCCTTTCCTTTTTCACTGCTTGCTCCCTCGATGTTTGATTTCTTGGAGGATTGTTGTGTGCATTCCGAGAACTTGTGTTCTCCTCTGCACAACTTGCAGATGTGCCCGTACTTACAAAAGGAATGAAAACATTTTCCTTTATTGTAGTCATAACATGCCTTCCTCCCTGCCCCCTTCCTCTGTTCTTTCCTGTACTCTCCACCTGTTTGTCTGGCAATAACATGACCACTGTCAGTATAAGTTACCACATTGGGCCGGCCACGCGTCATATAGCAGACCCACGGGTCTATGTGTGTGTTTTCTCTTTGAGATTGGGTTACCTAGATAGTTTTAGACAAAACTGCTTGTCATATTTTAACCACGCATATCCATCAAAGGACAGATGTGCGAATTTTATGGTGTCCCTGTATTTTAGCAGAGCAAGTTGCTTATCAGGGTGTTTCATCCCATAAACTGACATAAATATGTCAAATGCTGCTGCCCAATTCTCAAATGTGAAAGGTACCTTCAGCTGCCGTGGCCTCTCTTGTTTATTCTTTTTCTTATCGCCCACTTCCGGGCTCTCCCTATGCAATAACGAGAACTTGTCTATAAATTCCCCTTTCCAGATTTTTTCCTGGACAACGTCGGATAAGTGGTCTCCCAATGGGTCTTCCACACCGGCATATGTCCAACGCTCTGATGATGGTGATATTGCGCTGTTTGACTTGTCCCCCATTGCAGTATTGGGAGCGGTATCCATTTTAGAGGCTACCATCTCCCGCTCTTGTAAGCTTGGTGTCAAGCTTTCCTTGTTAGTTGGGGGGGTTGTATTGTTGAAGGCCCTGCACCTGTCCATACCTGAACTGCTGCCCCTTGTGCATTACCCCCTTCTACCGTAGACCCTTGGGAGACAATGGAGTGAGAAGGCTGGATCAAACGAGCCTCGACCCCCGTGGTGATCTGCTGTTAGCCTTCTATGTGACTTAACAGGGCTTCATCTGGTCCTGCCACCACAGATTCGGTCCACTGGTGTGCCCCAAAGCCATAGTTATCTACTGACCCAGAGGCCCCGGCTGTGCCCAGAGATGTACCCTCACCAGGCTCATTGGCTGGAAATGCCAGAGGCCCCACGATGGGGTTGGTCATTCCACCCTGCTGGGTTGTTGGGAAACCGGGGGTGAAGAGGGCCCAAGGATTCATCGCTGGCCAAGAGATGGGCATATTACCCGGTCCCCACTACATAAATGGCCACATGAAGGGGTTATGTTGCCATGTTTGATGCCCTAGCATCACCGGCCCGGGATTGAACCCTGGAGCCCCCTGGTGTCCTAACTGGCTGCTTACCTTTTGATCCCTTGATTTCCCTGTGATTTTTTCTCGACCGTTTTCTGACCACAGCCCCAATCCTGTCTCCTATGCGCCTTGCCCTCTTTCATTCACGTTCTCTTACCTTTGTGGCCTTAGCCATGTCTTCAAGGTTCTTTCTCCATTTTTTATATTTTGTTTCCTGTGTTGCAGATTCCAATGGCAGCCGTTCCTGGCTATCACTGGATTGCTCTTCCTCACTATCAGATACAGACCACACTAATTCTGTTGATACATCACTGTCCTGATCTCCCTCATACTCACCGGTCATGTCCTGATCTCCCTCATACTCACCGTTCTGTGGCTGGGCCACCGGTACCACCAGGGTTTTTTCCCTTTCTTCATTCTCTGTCCTGGGTTGGGTCACAGATGTGTTCTCCTCTGCTCTGCTCTGTTTTTTTCTGTCTGTCTTTTTCCAGCCTCTGCCACTGGTTGAAACTTACACTTACTCTGCCTGCCCCTTTTTAGCAACAGATTTTTTCTGAGCCACGGATTCCAACAATTGGGCCAATGGCTGGCTACGCCTGGGCTGCTGGCCCTCATCCTCCACCGGTTCTTGCGACCTATGTTCTAGTATGGTGGGAGGGTCTGCCACAGTTTGCTGTTGCCCACCTGGACGGGCAACTAGTAGTTCTGGTTCCAACCTGGACATGGTCATCAGCCAATCTGACCCCCAATGTCCTATAGGCATTGCAGGGCCTTGCGGAATGCTTGGTCTTGCCCTTGCGCAGGGATATCCTGTGCCACATATTGTGTCTGGCTTTCTAGACCAGAAAGGTCTTGACTGGTACCCTGTGCCTGCATGGAGATTTGGGGGGCTTGGCTGTCCAGAACCTGATTATTCTGTGCTTTGGCCATTTTAGCTATTGATAGTAAGGGGCAAAGCAGTGTTCAGCAAGGCGATACCTATGAGAGAAAAACATTAGTTATTAATACACCTTTAAACATGCCCTTTATTAGTTAACCTTCTAACCCTATATACTCGTAGAGTTTTAGTAATGAGCTCTTTTTCTAAAATGGGGACCCCCTACTGGAGGGGATATTTTGCTTTGAAAAGCCCAAAAGTAACAGTTTTTTAACTGAATGCCCTATCCTCGCCTGTCTGTATTTGCTCCAGACCCCTCTTGCTACTGTTACTGTATTACAGCCTGCTAGCACTGAACAGTGTTGAACATCCCCCCCCAGAAGTCCCCTTTAAAATTCAAAACCATGAACAAAATGAGCGAGAGAGACCCTCAGATTGGGCCACTTGCTCGGGGGGGCACCTCTTCCTTGATGGTGGGCGGACCTCCTAGCCCCACCCTCTTGGGGGCTGTCGGCAACTTGCCCCCCCCAGTGAGAGGCCGGTGGGGCCAATCCTCTCACAAGTCAGAGACAGCAGAGCAAGCATTAATCGAGCAAAAATAAGCAGGAGGAGCAATTTTTTTGGGGGGTGGGCAGCGATCTTTCAGGAGAGTCAGCAACTAATTAAAGTGTTATATTTTAACAGTAGCTCTTTCTACAGTTGTGCCTGTCAGCTGTTGGGAGAGAATTAAGCCGAGCCAGTGCTTGAGTGAACAGCGGGTGGCTGCTAGCACCCTGACACTAAAGCACAAGTACATTAGTGTGTGTATTCTGTACATGGAAACGTGCTCTGCTGAAGGATTGTCCAGAGAGCTGACAGAGTTATATCATTTAGCCTGAATTACAAAAAAAAGTTATTTGTGACTGGCCCAATTGTGGCATTGTGTTAAATTCAAGAACCCTTGTATAGCTTTCAGTTAGCTCTGCCAACAATGCTGGTCAGTTTGATCCTGCAGCAGTTGTACTTTTTTGAGGGTCCGGAGGAGCTAATTCTAGAAAATGTGTGTCCAAAATCTGTTGATGCTGTGTGTATTACTGTGTCCTCCAAGATCACTCTATGCCTGTAAAGGTGGTCTGGCGGATAGTTTCGATATGAGAACCATGAACCACCCCTAACCATCTTCAACCGAATGTTTAAAGCGTGGGCATCTAGATCTACTAAAGCACTAACTCCAGTGCCATGACTGGTCCCTCCTGGACTCTGCCAGTGACATCAATGTTGCTCTTGATCACTTCATCAAGTTTTTCAATACGGCCTGCAACACCCATGCTCCATTTAGAAAGATGAAGGTCCGTGGAACTATTAACTCCTGGATCTCACCAGAACTCATTACCAGAATGAAACAATGTGACCATCTCTGGCTTATTGCCAAGTCAACGGGGAGGTAGCATGACTCTCAGGCGTACAAAGCTGCCAGAAATGCCTGTACAAGGGTGCTTTGTCGTGCAAAACAAAACCACCATAAAGAGCTCCTGTCAAACTCCTGGGGTGACAGCAAGAAATTCTGGGCGAACATAAGACGTCACAGGCAAAGTTCAGAAGGTCTCTCCGACTACGTTAAATCTTTAAGGCACCTGCCGACCCTCTCTCAAGTGCAGATACTTTTAATACTGCCTTCACTAATCTATCAGAGGTCCTCCCTAAAGACTAATTTGAAGATGCCCCATGCTCGGATGCAGAGAAGCCTGATCACCCTCCGTTCTACTTCAAACAGGTCTCTGCGACCCAGGTCAGAAAACTGCTATCCAAAGTATTGGGGAAAACAAAACATAGTGGGGACTCACTGGACCTCAAACTTATTGCACTTACCCTAGAATAGGTTTTCCCTGCCTATAACTAAAATACTCAATCCAATCCCTCACTCTGTCCCAGTTCCCAGAAGTCTGGAAATCTGCACTGATCATGCCAGTGCACAAATCAGATGATCGCACGGAACCTAGCAACTACAGACAAATATCCATCCTCTCTTCACTGTCGAAGATTCTGGAATGCATAGTAACCAACCAGCTTGTGGACTGTCTTGACAGGTACTCCCTGCAATGCACACAGCGGCACGGCTTTAGGAAAAAGCATAGCACGACTACAGTTCTGCTAGAATTCACTTGCTTCATCCAACAGTCTGTCGACAATAGCAGTCTGGTAGGAGAGGTGTTCATAGACCTTATTAAGGCCTTTGACACTGTGAATCACAAACTCCTCCTTGAGCAACTCACAAAGACTGGTCTCTCATCTGGCGCACTAAAATGGTTCAACAGCTACCTTGCCAACAGGTCACAGAGAGTGAAGATTTAAAATTCCATCTCAGAATTGCGCTCTGTCAGATCAGACGTACCCCAAGGGTCCATCCTGGGACCCCTTCTGTTTAGTATCTTCCTAAACAACCTACCAAAGGCCTGTCATTTAAGGACCCTCCTTTACACAGATGGCACTGTCATCTTTGCAAGTCACCCAGATTCCACTATGCTTGAAGACAACCTACAACATGGGTTTCTTGAAGTTGAAAAATGGCTCCAATCCCACAAGCTAGTTCTAAACTACAAAAAAAACAAAACTTATGCTGTTCTCATTCTCCCACCGAGGGAAGCCCTCAGCTCCCTTAAGACGGAGAAAGCATTAGGGCCAGATAAATTACATCCCAGAGTGTTGAAGGAACTTACGGATGTCCTGGCGAAACCCCTGGTGGACCTTTTCACCATCTCTCTGAGGACAGGGTGGGTGCCCCAAGACTGGAAGGTGGCGCATATAGTGTCTATCCACAAGAGGGGATCAAGGGAGGTGGCAGGGAACTACAGACCTGTCAGCCTGACATCGGTGGTGGGCAAGGTGATGGAGGGCATTGTCAAGGAGAGGCTAGGGGGACCTGGATAAGTCAGGTGCCTGGACGATAGACAGCATGGATTCATCCCAGGGAAATCATGTCAGACAAACCTGGTGGAGTTCTATGACTGGGTGACAAGCTTTGGACCTGGGTAGACCAGTGGACGTCCCTCTTTCTAGACTTCAGCAAGGCATTTGACTCTGTTCCTCACATGGGCCTGTTGGATAAGCTGGGAGAAATGGGGTTGGGGAACCAGATGATCAGATGGATAGGCAATTGGCTCCAGGACCGGACCCAGAGGGTTGTAGTTGGTGGGATAGTCTCATCCTCAAGGAGGGTCCTTAGTGGGGTCCCACAGGGATCAGTCCTTGGGCCCCTTCTGTTCAATGCCTACAGATCTGACATAAGGACAGGAATCAGGAGTGAGATGAGTCTCTTTGCAGAGGACTCAAAACTGGGGGCGGTGGTGGATGGGGAGGAGGGGAGGGTGGCCCTACAGGGGGACCTGGAGGCTCTGAAAAGATGGTCTAGAAAGTGGAAGCTGAGGTTCAATGCAGGGAAATGCAAGGTACTCCACCTGGGGGCCAGAAACCCAGGCCAAGTGTACACCCTGGGGGGGGAAATGCTACAAGTCTCGATGGCTGAGAGGGACCTGGGGGTGGTGGTGGATTTCAAGATGAACAACTCTGAGACTTGTAGGAGGGCAGCAGCCAAGGCCAACAGGATGCTGGATGCATCACTAGGGGATCACCTCCAGAAGGAGGGAAGTGATACTCCCTCTGTATAACTGCTTGGTGAGGCCGCACCTTGAGTACTGCGTGCAGTTTTGGAGGCCACACTTAAAGAGGGACATTAACCTCCTGGAGAGGGTTCAGAGGAGGGCAACCAAAATGATTTGGGGCTTGGGGGACAGGACCTATGAGGAGAGGCTCGAAGAGCTAAATATGTACACATTGGAAGAGAGAAGGGACTGGGGGGACATGATAGAGGTCTTCAGGTACATGAAGAGGGTAAATGGGGGAGGAACAGTCAGAGTGCTTCGAAGGAAGGAGGAGGGGCCACTAGAGGGCATGGGTGGAAGCTGGAGGGGGGAAGATTCAGGGGAGAAAGGAGGAGGTGCTACTTCACTGAGAGGGTGATGGAGCCATGGAATGCACTGCCTAGGGGGCTGGTGGAGGCAGAGACAGTGGAGGGGTTCAAGAAGGGGTGGGACAGGTACAGGGGAAGGGTTCTGGAAGCAAAATCCAATGCAGCAAGAATATCCGGAACTGGGAAGGGAGAAGCCAGAGAAGGCGAGGGGGACAGCAAGGTCAGCACCCAGGGTGGGGGCTGACCAAACAAGCAGACTCGAAAGACCGTTAGGACTATTCTGCTGGCATTTTAGTATGTTAGTATAAACACAAGTCACATGCCCTCACAGTTAAAAATAACCAAGGAGCCCCCATTGAACAAATCAAGCGCTTCAAATACCTTGGAGTAACCCTGGACTGCCACCTTACCTATGAGCCACACATTGATATTGCTGCTAAGAACATACATGCTAAACTAGGACTGCTCTACAGACACAGATGAAGTCTGACCCTAAAAGCACTGAAACTTGCAATCCACAGCTCGGTACTATCTGTTATTGATTATGACTTGGTTATATTTGGAGCTGCCACAGCTACATCTCTCAAAAGACTAAATACTGCCCTAAACAAAGCCAGTAGACTTATTACTGGTGCCAGCTACCTCACCCATACTTGTGATCTATTCGCCCTAACTGGGTGGCTCAAACTACAAGACCGCATCATGTACCACACACATATACTTGCCAAGCAAGTGTTGCTTGGAACCCTGCCAATGGGCATTGCCAGTCTTCTATCAAAGCTTCAAAAGTCACGTCACACCCGATCCTCTGTCTCTGAACTCTCTCACGTTCCTAGGGTTCGGACCACCCAATGCCAGTGATCCTTCCTTTACAGCGCTCCTAACTGGATGAATGGCCTGAGCAATGAACTGACTAGCATACCTCAACTTACCCAGTTCAAGCGTCTCCTGCATCTGCACATCTCGAAGGAAAGTAAGCGTACCTGCTTCAATTAGTCATGCGGCTTGCACCTCCTCAACAAGGCCCCTGGCTGCATCCTTCCTCCCCTGCTTAATTGCCTTTCTCACCCTTCCCCCTACCTGTCATGTCCTGACCCTCCTACTCTGTCCCACTAACTTGCCCACTATGACCCCTGACTGACTCTTTTCCACACTTTTCTTCCTCTCCTCCCCGCTTTGCTTCCTCCCCCCCACACCTCACCATCCCCTCCCTCTTGTCACCTTCTCCTTCTATGCTTGCCTCTGTTCCCACCCATTCTACCCCTTCCTGCCTCGCCGACATGCTTGACAATGCCTCCCGGCTGCATCCCCCCCCGCTCTCTGTCCTGCTGCTATTCTTCGTCCCCTGACTCACCCTTCCCGATTTCCAAATGGGATTACCTGCCCACATTTTCACCTAAAGTCCTAGAATGCAAACTATGTATCTAATTGCAATCATCTCTATTTACTATGTATTGTGTTGTTCTACTATTCGCTGTATTTGATATTATCTATACATGTTATTGTGCTTTATGCTCTGTCTGTTTTGTAACCCCCTCCCCATTATTGACGTGGAACGTTAGTAAATGAGCTCCACTGTGCTCAAAGGTATTTTCTAATCCTAGATTGAAATAAATAAATAAAACTGAAGGCAAATGAGTGGTTCTGATACCCCTACCTGAGGGTGTACCTGAAACCTTTTTTTTTTTTTTTACAATTTTGTAGTAGTCATCACTTTGTGAAACAAGAGTACAGTTCTACATATATTAGTGTAGTAGTACAAATCACCAAAAGGTGGCAATGCCAACATAAATATCATAATCATTACAAGGATACAGGTGTCCTAACATCTTTTAAGCAAGAAATATATATGTATTAGAAAGCAAAGTGTATAACAATAATATGCATACATATCCTGACATCTACTCTTGTATGGTAGATGCCCTTAGCCCTATATGTTAGTATAACATATACCTAAGTGCTAGCTGTCTACGATGTACTTCTGGGGGTACCAATAAGGGTTCAGGGAGCCATGAACATTCTCCCCTTGTTGCCTCTCAGGCAACACAGCAAAAATAGGAATGGACAGGAACAGGGCCGCTTATAGACCCAACGATGAGCTTTGTAAAGGAACTCCAGCTGTTCATGGTGTTGACACAGTATGCACCGTAGGCAGCAAAGCATAATAAAGCAACCCAACATCTTGTTTGCCCTTGCAGTTGCTGTTATGCACTGCATGGAGTTCCTCAAGCCACTAGTGATCATCACCCCAAGATTCTTCTCTGTTGCTGTTAGCCCGACCCCTCCCATGTAGTACTCCATCTTTGGATTCCTCGCTACAGTGTGCATAACTTTGCATTTCTTTGCATTGAAGCCGAGCTGCCAAATCCCAGACCACCTCTCAAGCTTTCTTGGATCATCCTGCAGGTTCTGTATCCCCTCAGCTGTGTCCACCCTCCCACAGAGTTTGGTGTCATCCATGAATAGGCACATTTTGCCTTTAATGTCATCCACAGTGTCTTTAATAAAGACACTGAACAACACCGAGCACTGCAGGACACCACTGGTGACTTCCCTGGTGTGGGATGACTCCCCACCACCACCACCCTCTGGGTCCTGTCCCTCAGCCAATTTTCTACCCATGTGGTCATCTCCCCAACCTTGAGATCTGCCATGAGGAGGAGGGGATACTGCCCTTGTACAGGTTGCTGGTGAGGCCACACCTGGAATATGGAGTAAGGTACTTGTGCCCATATCTTAAAAAGGCCAGACTGTTGGAAGGTCCAGAGGAGGGCAACAAAGATGACTGCAGGCCAGCAGGGCAAGACATGTGAGGAGAGGTTGGAGGCCCTGAATATGTAATTCCTGGAGAGGAGGGACAGAGGGGACCTGATAGAAACCTTCAAATACTTGAAAGGGATAAATAGTGTGGATAAGGATTGTCTTTTTAAGTTAAGTGGCAACCAAAACATGAGGACACACAGTCTTCAGCTGGGGTGTAAGTGTGTGTTAGGGGGAGAGGTTCAGAGGCATTTCTTCATGGAGAGGGTGGTGGCCCCTTTTAATGCATTGCCAGAAGAGGCGGGCTCTATGAAGACTGAGCAGCTTCAAGAGAGGCTGGGATAGAGATAAGGGGAAAGTAAGTGTCATGGGAGGGGGAGATGGAAAGGATGGGAGGACTGGGGGGCAGAGTCAGTAGCATAAGCTGGGAGCCCTGCAACACGAGCAGACTAGACAGACCACATAGCCTTATTTTGCTGGCTTTTCGTACGTTTGTATGACTCGGAGGCCTTCCTTCTTCAGGCACTGTGAACGGTACTAGAAGGGGGCCCAATTTTGCGGTCAGTGCTGCCTCGTTCACCGGTACCGACCTCTATACTATGAGCAGAAGCAGCACTGGGCAGCAACACCCAGGTGGCCACTAGTGTAGACCCAGTGTACAGCTTTGGCCTCACCACCGGAGGCATCTGCTGCCCTGAAGGGCCAGACAGGGAGGGGTGCTTAGCTGGTCCCCCAGGGGAGACTGACTGTCCACCAGACCCCTCCCCCAGGTCTACAATGCCTTGGTGGAGCAGGTGCGTGGAGGGCCTGGTCTTCCTTGGTACATATAGAATTGTGAAGGGGCACAGGGGAAGAACCGAGGGACCTTACCTTGTACCCCTGGCGTGATGCCTACTTCTGACAGTGGGGCCTTGTGACCCCACTTCAGTGTGCAGATTTCTAAGATGCAGTAGTGCAAGGAGAAGCAGGCATCACACCTATCCATGTCATGGTCGGTGCAGAGGCAGGTCCAACATGCATCTTCCCAGTCCTGGATGGTGATGTGTCCCCCACAGGAGTTGCCTCACCCTGGCGGCACGTCTCGCCCTAGCCAAAGGAGTCCTCTTACCTACGCTCTCCTATGGCCTTGTCTCCTTTGCCCTCACCACAAAAAACAATCTCTCCAAATGGGATATGGCGTACAATAATATATGTCGCTTTGCTCTCTCTGCCCCCCCCGCCTCACTCACTGCTGCCAGCTTTATTCTCAGCTGGAATGGCTTCCTCCGGAAAAATACCAGTCCTTTGTTCTAGGCAACTTCATTGATAAGGTCATCAGAACTGCCACCCCTCCTGGCCTTGAAGCTACCCTCATTCCTCCTTCCTCCTCCTATCACCTAAGGTCCAATGACTCCCATGTCCTTCTTGTGCCTAAAACACGCACCCAGATGGGTGACCGGGCCTACACTACCCTTGCTCCAAGGCTGTGGAACTCCCTGCCAGCGAGCACTCACTCCTCCACCTCCCATTCCTGTTTTAAGGCTTCCCTCTGGGGCTTCCTTAAATCTGCCCTTCCCTGCCTCTGCACTTAAGTTACTCCTGCTGCTTGCCCCACTGTTCCTTCTGCTTTATGGTGTAGGGTATCCTGACTTTCCCCTCCAGTGAAACATATAGGGGTTCAGTGTATCAGATTATAAGGAGCCTTCCTTGCTGTTCTGGATCAAGCTGTACTAGGCCATCTGAGTGTTCCTTTGGCCTCCCCTATCTCCCTCTTGTAATCGCCTTGATGTACGCCTCAGCCCCTAGCCTCCAGATGTCATGTTGGCTGACATGTAGTCGGTAGTGGGGAAGATCATGGAAGCACTACTGAAGGAGAGATTGGTGGAACATCTGGTTGTCAATGGACTACAGGACCCAAGGCAGCATGGTTTCACCAGGGGGAGGTCATGTCAGACCAACCTCATTGAATTTTTTGACTGGGTGACTAGGGAGGTGGATCAGGGGAGGGCAGTGGACATGGCCTATCTGGACTTCAGCAAGACCTTGACACTGTGCCACATAGAAGACTATTACACAAACTGGGGAATATGGGGTGGGCAGGACAGTAGTGTGGTGGGTAGGTAACTGGCTGGGTGGCAGGACACAGAGGGTGGTGGTAAATGGCTGTCACCCACAGAGGGAAGAGTGACCAGTGGGGTACCACAGGATCAGTGCTGGGACCGTCCTATTCAACATCTTCATCAGTGACATGGCGCAGGACCTAGAAGGCAGAATTTCACTGTTCGCTGATGACACAAAGCTCTGTAATAGAGTAGACACACCAGAGGGTGTAGACAGAATGAGAAGCGACCTGCAGAAACTTGAAGAATGGTCAGGGTTTGGCAGTTGAAATTCAATGCAAAGAAGTGCAAGATAATGCATATAGGGACAAAAACCTGGCACAATATATCAGTTGGGGAGTGAGGATATAGCATGCACCAAGCAGGAAAGGGATCTTGGGGTTATCTCTGATGACCTCAAGGTAGGGAAACAGTGTGACAAGGCATCAGGTAAAGCAAATAGGATGCTGGGATGTATAGGCAGGGCATTACCAGCAGGAAAAGGGAGGTCATAATTCGCTATACAAGACACTAGTGAGGCCCCACCTGAGTACAGTGTACAGTTCTGGAGACCATACCCACGTAAGGACATAGACAGGGTAGAGAAGGTTCAGAGGAGGGCAACAAAGATGGTGCATGGATTGCATCACAAGTCCCATGAAGATAGGTTGAAGGAACTGAACATGTACTCCTGGAGGAGAGAGGAGAGGGATATGATAGAGACATACAAGTATCTTACAGGGAGGAACAGGTGCAGGAAAACACTATTTTTAAGCGAAAAGATGTTCCAGGACTAGAGGGCATGGGATGAAGTTGGAGGAGGACGATTCAGAGGAAACATGAGAAAGAATTTCTTCACAGAACGGGTGGTGGACAGTGGAACACCCTGCCAGAGGAAGTGGTGGGGGCTGAAACAATCACGGGATGTAAGAATGCATGGGATAGACATAAAGGAATTCTGGAGGTCAGGGGTCAGGTGCAACAGACTTCTAGGAAATCAAACTGAACTTACAAGCTCAAATGGGTAGACTGGGTGGGCCACAGGCCCCTATCTGCTGATACTGTCTATGTGTCTATGTATCTATATTCCCAGCCGACAGCTGACCTCCTACGTATGAAGTTATCTTCCTACCATAGGGTAGATAAGGTCCCCTGGTATTGCTTCATTTACCTTGTTTATGTCTGATGCCCTTACTTGTACCTGCTCTTATTGTTTTCCTGCTGTACCTGATTGTATCCTTGTAATCATGTATGTATCTCTGCAATAATCATGTATGTATCTCTGCAATAATCATGTGTGTATCTCTGTAATCTCCCAGGTCGCACCTGAAAATAGGCACCTGGTTGTGTAGTGTGCTTACCTGGTAAACAAAAACAAATAAATAAATAAATGCACTGGAAGACAGTCCTACTTCTTTTGCTTGGAAGCTGCCTTCTTGCGCTCCTCAGAACTGGACATGGCACCACATGGAAGGAAATAATAACAGAAAAGAAAAGGTTCAGCACCTCACTAAAACAGTAAAATAAGAATGGCACTGGAAGAGGAGGGTACCAAGGGGTATGGTGACAAACCGAGGAAGGAGTTGACACAGTAACACACTACGACTAGCCCTCCCACAGTGTGCACTCGATGGTGGGAAAAACAGAACTGAGGCAAGCAGGGGGACAGTCTCAGTTACTGGCCAGTCCACGAGCTCCACATCATTAACATCTGCCTTGTGTGCGGCCTCGGGACTGACATCGGTTCCCTAAGCTGTAGACTGCAAAAGACTTTGCTCCCATGGGGTCCTAGTACTACCATCACAGACAAATAAGTGGGAATGAATAGTGCAGATTGATTCTTATCAGTGCTGAGACCCAACAAGGAGCCCACCACAGCCACCTTTCTTCTATGACCACAAGTTGAGCAGCTGACCTGGCTGCCACCGAGGCCTTTTTACTGTCTTTCAGCTACCGAGGGCCAGTCAAGCCTTCCAGTCTTCAGCAGAGGTGGGCAGCATAGCCAAGCACAACCTGCGTCCATGGATGTCATGAAGATTGTCTAGGCAGTACAATGGCATGTCGTGCAGGTCCGCTGCCGACATTTCTGCCTACATCGAGTACAGACTTTAAAACCCGGTTTCTTGCTCTCCATTGCTGATTGCGATGCAGAGCCAGAAGACTGTGGGATGATTTAACAGTCAAATGAGGACTGAAACAGTCAAAGATTCATCTGAAAAATGTGCCTGAACAACTAAAATCCTTTAACCCTGTGGAGCTGTGCAGGTGGAGACCTGACCCAGCAGAAAGAAAGATCTGACGTCATGCGTTGGTGTCAGAGGATATACCACACCGCTGGTGGGACGAGCTTAGCTCAAAGACTTCTAATAACTCCACTTTCTCCAGCAGAACTGCCAAAGTGTGCATAGTGAACTGTATCCATGTTAGAAATGTATGTTCTCTTTGAGAGACCCATGAAGCCTTTTTAATCTGCCGTAAACAAGGAAATAAATCTTGCTGCCAATAATACCTTGCAGATGGTTTAGGGATTGAAAATGTATGTGTGATAGGGAGACAGATATTAAATGATTTGGACAATTTGCTGTCTTACTATAGCCGTGTTATGGATCCTACAATCTGCTCTTTTTTTGCAATTTACATATCCTGCATGCTTCATCTGAGTACACATGTCTGCAGAATCGCATTCAAAGCTAAAGGTCAATGAGTCAGCTTTTTATTTCAGATCCATGGTTGAGATGGCCAGATAGCTGGCATCATGGGGATGGATATATGTAGAGATAGAGGCAAAATTTCGTTTAATGCATCAGTTAGTTGTTCAATAGTTGTCAGCAGTGAAAGTACGTGAGTTGTTGAAACCTTGTATTTCTCCAGCTCACTTCTCAACTTGAATCGGAGTGCCATTACATCGGCCCTAAGTGTCACCCCATCACATGTGGAAAGAAGCTGAGGAATAGGAGAATGGGGTGACAGTTAGGACCGATGACCACAATGCACACCCCGATTCCAGTTGGGAGGTGGGCTGGAGGGGTGCAAAGGGGATTTCAACCCTAACATCGAATTTCCTCGCTTTTGTTGCTGTGGAAAAACCTAACTGATGCATTAAATGGATTTTTTTGCCTCTAATTTCTTTTCTTTTTGAGAATGAGAATGAGAAATAGTGAATGTAATGTAATGCAGCGGCGGGAGCGCGGGGGTGATGTCTTGTCGCATTGTAACATTGTGCCCGCAAAGGCAAATCGTAATGCACACGGTGATGCGAAGTGAAACAGAAAGAGGAACAGTACTGTAGACAGAAATGTTAAAAACAATGGAAACGCAACCGCAAATGAAAACGCAAAGGGTAATGCACATGGTGGCGTAAACGTGAACGGTAAGTGAAACGGGTATGGAACCACAAGCAGAAACGGTAATGGTAAGAGTAATGTAAGCGCACAGGCTGGTTTTCCCCAAAAGCTGTATAGAGAAAGACAGTGAGTAGAAAGAATGTATGCAAAAATCAGTAGTTGTAATAGTAAATTGCTTATATCTCAGTAACTGTACGACACAGAAAAAAAATGTAAAAGTCATATGTATTATCAATTTCCTGGCTAGTTTTATACATGGGGGCTATAATTTTTCAACAAAAACTCTGTATCTCGCATGACCGCTACACAGGCCATCAAAGGTGCGCTTGACCCTGTAATGTTATCCTCTAAGGGAAAAACAGAAGTTCGGACTGCCATAACTTTGAACAATTTAATATTGTTTCACAAAATCTTTGAAAGGCACATCAGGGACCCTGGCACATTTCCTGAAGATTTTGGGCCGATCGCGCAAACCGTGCAACCTGTAGGCGCGACCGTAGAATTCCAGAAAAAGTGTAAACGCACCTGCAGATCATGCTTAATAACTCTGCAGCCGTGGATCTGACCAGTACAAAACTTGGCAGATCCCAAGACATGTGGGTCTTGATCAAGTATTCCACATTTCAGGCAAATCCATCAAACGGTTGCAAAGTTATTGAGGTGCAAAATTTGGGGTTTAACATGTAAATGGCTCCTCAATTCCTAACTATGGTAGCACTACTGTGCTACCATTATATATATATATATATATATATATATATATATATATATATATATATATATATATATATATATATATATATATATATATATATATATATATATATATATATATATATATATATATATATATATATATATGCAATATTTTTCTGTACTGAAAATGAATGTTCCTAAAAGGAATACTACGTCATTTCTAGCTTTGAATGCAAAAGGTTTTATCAGTTTCTGACAGAGCAAAATACATAATGGTTGTGGTAATGGGTGCAAGGCATGTGTAGAATTTATACTAGTACTACATTCCAATGGAGTCATGTATGAGTTACAGGAATATGACAATTTGGTATAATGAAAACATTGTAAAGTGCTGGAAGGAGAAGGTAAAATGTTAATGAGAATACTTTCTGTACTAATGCTTTCTTGCTAATGTCCTTGCTGTTGCAAAAATAGACTTGTTAGTTAATGTGCACAGCTTGTTACTATAAGGAAATAAGGCATGTTATTGTCTTGTGCGGTCTGTGTGTACATGAACATACAATGAATTACAGATAGCAAGGGCTATGTGAGATGTGCAGTTTCAGACCAGAAAAATGGTTATGTACCCCATCATCTAATTACCTTGTATGGACACATGCTAACTTCTGCAAGACAACAGCTAGTGGAAAGTGCATATAAGATGGATTGTGAGAGGTGGAGGGTGAGAAGCTACAAACCCTGAAATGAAGTACTGATGCCTCCACACCTGTCCAGTTGGTTTCTCCATGGAGAAGGTAATTGATCCATTACTTGTTCTCTGAAAGCTGGACTGCTGGTGTTAATGCAGTATATGTGTTGGTTCAATAAACCTTGTTTTGTGGTTGCAATTCCTCATACCAGGGTAATCACTGGCTTGACACCCCAACAGAGTGGATGCTACCGCTGTGTAAGTTGTGGATAAGCCTGTTGCTAGAAATTAAGCTTTGTGCACTTATCACACCAACACATTAAGTACTGTTGTTGCCTACACACTTCATTTTAATTAACACAGAAACATAGAATCAAACGGCAGATAAGGACCATACGGCCCATCCAGTCTGCCCATTTCCTTACTCAGTATGACAGCCCAGATCATATTTGCCTGCTCTGCCCACCTGCAGGGTGCCCCTATTCTTATCCCATGCACTCTTGACCCCCTTATTGTTTTGCTCCCACCACTTCTGCTGGAAGGCTGTTCCATGGATTCACCACCCTTTCTGTGAAAAAATACTTCCTAACATTCCCCAGGCCTTCTTCCCTCCAGCCTCATGTCATGTCCCTTTGTCCTTGTGCAATGCTTTCTCCGAAATATGCTTCCCTCCTGTACCCTACAGTGTCAGTGGCTCAGTAGGTAGCACACTCATCTCTGAGGCCAGGAGATCAGAGGGCTGTGGGTTCAGTTCCCACATCTGGCACTTGGGTTACTATCCCAGTACTGACACTGTAGTGCAGCATGAGAGGGGTGCTGCACTTCTGAGGTGCCATCTTTCGGAAGAGATGTTAAACCGAGGTCCCATCTGCCTGGATTGGTGGTAGTTCAGGTGGATGTTAAAGATCCCATGGCACTTCTCGAAAAGAGTAGGGGAATTTATTGAAAAAAAAAAATCATACAAAAAAAATACAATAATAAACAAGTCAAAACATCAATAAAGAAAAGAAAATACATTCAGGTAACAGGAAAATCTGATGTGGTCACCCAAGGCATATTACACCAGTAGGCATCTAAAACGTGTTTTGGAAAAACCATACTTTCATTATGAAAAATAATAGACAGTTCCTTGGTAACATTCCTCATAATCATTTCAATAGGGGTATCTTTTTGTTGTAGCATAAAACCACATCTAGCATTCCATATATACCATTTTAACACTAAACAAACAATATTTAGAGTTCCTTTATGAAAATACCACCACCCAGAATGAAAAACACCATTCATCAATTCTTCCGATGTCATATTGGAAAAAATAGGTACAGACCAAACACTAGCAAGGGTTGACCAAAAAGGCCTAATAAATGAACAAAGAAAAAATAAATGCTCAATCGTTTCTTCTGCAGAAACACAATGAATCCGAATACAACCGCGCTCAGCATGCTGTTTGTGTTTTTGATGACTTTTTACGTTTATCTTTCCGTGACAACTAAGCCAATGGAAATCCCATAATTTTCTTGGAATTCATGATTCATTTAACAAAGCTAAATGGACGGATTGTAAGTGCAAAGGTCAATGAGGAAAAGTGATCAATTCAGTAAAATGTGTGCCAATTACGCGGTAGTACAACTGTTTTCTCGACTTGGCAATCAATAATTGGCTAGAAACCCCCCATAATCTTAATTTTATAAAGACTTCTCTATAAAACTCAGGAAGTTTTGAATTACACTTCAGATGAGCGACTCTAGATCCTTCCCAAATTGAAAACCATTGTTGCACCGTATTATAGAAATATGATGTCCAAACCTGATTCTGGTTTATAATTAAGGCTCGAAGATTTGTATAAAAAAATATACAATAAAAAAAAATACTGGATTAACCATATTCAAGCCCCCAGATGAAATAGGCAAATAAATAATATTCCTTTTAATAGGATTTAGTCAACTTCCCCATACAGCACGAAAAAACAAACTTAACAATTTGGTTTCCAATATTTTAGGAGGGGGAAAACCTTACTGACATATAAAAATTGTGGCAGAAGTTTCATTTTAATTAAAACTACACGTTTTCTTTTATCGAGTTTCCACGTATTCCATTTGGATACCATCACATTGCCTACTTCCATCCTTACTGTCCAATTAAGTAAGTCTAAATTACCTCCACCCCAAAATAACCTTAAAATCTTAATAGGAGGAGGAACAATGGAAATTCTCAAAATCTAAGAATCAGTATTAAGTTGTGTACCCAAAACTATATCTTGACTTTTAGACGGGTTCAAACTAGCTCCTGAAATTGAAGAACAGACATTACAAATTGTTATAGCCGAAGAAATAGACTTTGCATCTGGCAATAAAAAACATAAATCGTCTGCATATGCAAGACACTTAGCTGGGACTGGTAAGGACCCTAAATGTAAAGATCGGATACTAGGGTGTTCATTAATATGTCATAATAGAGGATCAATGCAAAAAACATATAGAAGCGGGCTAAGTGGACAGTCTTGCCTGACGCCTCTAAGTATCGGGACTATGGGTCCCACATGCCCATTTACCATAGGAGTCACCGTAGCAGATGTATATAACAACTGTATCCAACGTATAAAATTATCCGGAATATTATAAAATTTTAAGACTTCCCACATGTAACTATGGTTAATTGAATCGAAAGCTTTACTTTGGTCCAGTGAACATAAAAATCCATCTACTTCCTTTGCCATACCCCTAGTTGTGACCTCTCGGAGTAAGAGGCGATGTTCAATAATATTTGTATGATTCACCGAACAAGCCTGTGCTTTACTAATGACAATATTTGCGACTGGTTGCAATCGTAAAGTTAAGATTTTTGCAAGCAACTTAAAATCTGTATTTAACAGACAAATAGGTCTCCAGTTAGTTAAAAGGTTTCGATCTCCAGTTTTGTATAAATACACTAAAGAGCCTTGTACCACATTAAAGGGTAGGGAAGTTTGTAACATGAGAGTTAAGACTTGTGCCAGCTCTTGTGCCTAAACTTCTACAATAAATTTATAAACCTCTGTAGTCAACCCGTCCTTTCCTGGAGATTTATTGGAAGACATAGTGTTCATGGCCAGGATTATTTCAGAAGGAAGAATATCCTTCTGCATATCGTGTTTCAAAACTAATGGAATCTCTGGAACCTCAATATATTGTAAAAAACTGTGAATACTCTCTAAAGGTATGTCAGTGCCAGAGAAAAGAGATGTAGTATGTTGATATACGATATTCATAATATCGTCCTGTGTATCATAGAGATGCCCAAATGAATCCTGTAAACTATCAATTCTTTTTGATTTGACACACTGGCGACAGGTATCAAATGGACATATGTTGGAAAGCGGCCCTTGTAAACCAAAGGTCTGTTGAAAGGCTAAAACAGCTGCTTTCTTTTGATGAAAAAGACACATATGTTCTTTCAGAGATAAAATCTGAGCACTATAATCATGTGTAGAATTATACGATAGGGAAATCAAAGACTGCAACTGCTTCCTATGTCGCAAATACTCCGAATAATGAGAATCTGCTTCTTTTTTACCCATATATTTTAATAAAACAATCAATTCTTTCTTTAAATCCTCCCACCACTGTATCGGTGAATCATATAAAAAAATATCGTATTTTTGGTGGATAAAAAGTATTGTATCTGCATCTGACAGTTTACCTGATTAAGTAATGAAGAATTACATTTCCATAGCCCCCGTCCAATCTGAATCCTGGGACCGAGGGTAAGAGAAAGTCTGGAATGGTCAGAATATTCCACAGCTTGTACTTCAGCTGTGGAAATAAACGAGTGTTGAGAAATGAAAAAAAAATCGATCCTAGTAGGACCACAACAAAAAGTTGGTATAACTCTTTGAAGATGAAACAACATAGCATCAACCAAATCTGCTTTGCATACCACATCGGATAAGCAATTTGAATCGCAAAATGTTTTTAGAGTTTTAGTCCGTAACCCCTTATCCCGTTTATTTAACCCACAATTGAAATGACCACCCCAAATCACCAAATGTGCCATATATAAAAAAAGGTTGAATAGTTTTAAACAGGGAAACCCTCTCAGCCTTAGATTGCATAGCATAACTATTAAGACGAAAAGGTTTATTTTGGACACAAATGTCCATTAATAAAGCTCGCCCAGGAACCAAATCTAATAACTTTAAACAGGTAAAGTCAAGGCCATTAAATAGAATCCGTACCCCCGAACATTGGTCTGTATCTACTGACCAATAAGAAGGTTCCACATACCAGGCCTTAGTAGCATTCTGTACATCACTTAAAGTATGTAGTCTCGTATCTTGTACAAAATAAATGCCAGGCTCCTGATGAAGCAAAGTGGAAAAAACCACAGTCCTTTTCCGTAAGCTCTTCAGACTATTCACATTGACTGAAGTTAGAAAAAGAGCCATAAAAAAAGAAAAGGAAAAAATAAATTTAAATGAAGAAAACCCCCAAACATAAATCATTTCTTTTTTCCCCCACTTCTCGTACCCAACCGAGTTTTAAGTTTAACATGTGAAGGGTAGGTTTTCTTAGAGGGTTCTTTACGTGAGACAAGCTTTTGTACTTCAGTGTGGTCTGCCTCCCCATCCCCAATCATGGAAGATGAGTCCGAAAGGATTTCAGAATCACTATCAGCCAGGGGGAGGTCTTGGTACCGGTTTGAAAGAGAAATAACCTGCTTTTTAGCCATTTTTACAGCAGGAATGTTTTTTTCTGCCTGTTTTCGAGCTAGAATACCTTTCCTGGTATTATAAGCCAAAGGAGGAGGAGGCATTTCTAAATCTAGAGGTTCAGGAGGTAGAGGCACTTTTTCCAGTTCCGGAAGATCCTGCTTCGGGGAAGAAGGTAAGGAAATAGAAAGGGGAACTACTACTGGACCCACCCATGGGTCGGCTTCTATGGTTTGGGGAATCCCCAAATGGGAAGAAACCTGTAAAGGAATAGAAAAGGTGGGAGCAGAGGTAGGCGGCTGCCTGAAGTCAGATTGCTGTCACTGGGAAACAGCTATAAGCAAACGTTGTTCTTCACAATCAGCATCGGGGTTTTTGTTATGGGCGGCCCAAGCACAACTCTGGTAAGAATGCCCAGTTTCATCGCACAAGCTACATATCATTTCATTTAGACAATTATTGCTGACATGTCCCAATTCATTACAAAGACAGCATTTAACTTTATCACAAATACCACTTGTATGACCCTCAGAACCACACTTGTAGCAGACCTTGGGTTGGCCTGCATAAAATAAAACTCCTCTATCACGGCCAAGAAAAAGAGAATTAGGGAGATATTTAAGACCCTCACTAGTCAAGGATAACAAAATTTTAAACTTCCATCCCCCAGTCCAATAATGTTTGCTATCAAAGATAGCATTAGGGCCATCCAAAACAGTACATCTTAGCTTCATTCAGTAAGTTAATCTGTCACACTAACCCTTCATTTCAAACAAGACAGTTACAAACTTTATAGCAGGTTTAGTAGGTATAACTCAAAGGAGTCCATAGAGGGGAATTACGTAGTTCATTATATCGTTTCCAAAACCTTTCCAATCCAGCCGTAGTTTTGAAACTAATATCAAAAGTATGTTCGCCCAATACATGTATCAGGGCATATATCTCAGTCACAAAAAATTGTAAGGAATCTTTAAGCAGGGTTTTTCCCACATAAATACGATCAGGGACACAGTCTAAACCTCCTTTATAGAAGAAACGGACAGCATTGTGACGTTTAGCAGGAGCTATAGGTAAATGGAATAAAGAAGCAAACGATTCTTTGGAGGGTTAGGTTTAAAGTTTAAAGGAGCTTCTGAACCAGAAGATTCAGGGCGGGTGTGCAACCCAGTCATATTAGGGACATCTGAGGGAATATCAAGAGGAGGAACAACAGAAATATCAGCAGTGTCAGAACCGTTTACAACTTTAGGAATTGAAATAGGAGACATACCAGAGACCCAGCAATTGTTATTTCCATTTTTTTCCCACCCTGCAGCCCGCAAGGCAGCATCTACCAACCAAGGTTCCATTTGTGTAGACTGTAGTAAGTCAGAGTTAGAAGGTGCAGGCGAAACAGACAATCCCTGGCGTACATCGTCACAGGTTGACTCACTCGGCAAGGCCTTTGATGCTGCTACGTCAGCATTCTGAATCAGCTGCATAGTTGGGACTGACAGTGGTGAAGTCGAAACATCTGAAGGTGTCACGGTACACTGCATAGGGATTTCCAAAGGGTTTTGTTCCGAAGAAACCTGTGTTAGCTGCGTAGAAAAAAGTAAGTTATCCTCCGAAATTTGTTTCTCCATCGGAACACAAGCCATCGGTACAGTAGGTAAATGCTGTGCCTGCTGACAAGTAACTCGTTTAGTTAACAATGCTTCTTGTTGCTGTATAACTTCCATAAGCTGGCGTTTTTGACATTCTAAAGTAAGAAAGGCATCGTCGTCCATATCCTGGGTCATTTTCTGTAATCTTTCCACAACTGGTCTTTCTGCAAAAGTCGGGTCCGACGCCCGCTCCGTTCCAGATAGTTGAGAAGCAGGGGGTGGAACGAACCCCCCTGCCTCCTCCACGTCCTTCTCCTTTGCCGAGTCCACACAGACTGCCGCCATGACTGTGAGCAGCAACGCCCCCTACCGAGTAGGGGTAGTTTTATTGATAGAAAACATAACATCACAAGAATCCATACAAACATAAAAGATATCTTATATAATAACTAGTACTCTTTTGTATCCTTTTATAAAACACAGTGCAAAAAAAAAAAAACAAAGACAAAACAATAGTTACTTAAGGTATCATAGAAAATAAAGTCTTTCCAAAGTAAATCAACTTTTGATTTGGAAAATTTACTTAGATCTCTGGTTTTGACAGAAAGTAAACCTGTTTCAATTTGCATAAATAAAGTGTTCAATAACACATTTAATTGTTGAAAGATAAATTGACATCTGGCTTGCCACAGGTAATATTGAACAAAAGCAAAAAAAACATTTAAAGTACTCCTATTATAATGTCTCCAAGATCCAGTATAATTACCTAAAACTATAGTTTGATATGAGACATTACCCAAAAATGGGAGATTCCAATGAATGGCAGCGTCTTGCCAAAAGTTTTGACTATAAGGACAGGAAACAAAAAAATGAACCATGGATTCTTCACAGTTGATACATGTGTTTCGTAAACAAAATCTTTCAGTAGTGGGTTTGTATTTTAAATTGCCTCGAACTCCTAATTTCCCTTGTATTGATAACCAGACAACATCCCAAATGAAAGGAGGTATTCTGAAATCAGTCAATTTCCTCAAGGCATAAATCATCTGTGTAGGTATACATTCTGGGAACAGGGGAATACATTTCTATCAAATACCACGAAATTATAAAAGGTTTTCCTAAAAGTAAGCAAGTTTGGAAATGATATCTTCCATTGTTGTAACTTTAAATGTAAAACTCCATATGACGGTAAAAATGCTTACCACATATTTTAGGGGAAACATAGACCATTTATCTAAATAGACAGACCACAAAGATTTGGACCATTTTTGCCAAGTCTTAGTGACATCAAACCATAAGTAAGAAAAAGAATCAAATAAAAATATGGAATGGTAAAAAACAATAGGGTTAATCATTCCCAGGCCTCCTTGTTAAGTGGAAGATACGTTATGTCCCTACGCACTGGGTTTAATCTATTACCCCATAACATTTGGAAAAAATACTTAATAGCCTTGTCTCTAAACTAATAGGGGTGGAAACACATAACTTAAATATAAAAATTGGTAATATGAATTTCTTTATAATAATAACCTCTTCTTTTTCCCGATTTCCATCCTTTCCACCTGTGAATTTTGAATTCTCCAATGTATAACTGTTTCTCCCAATTGTATGTAGCTAAATCACCATTTCAACCAGATTCCTAAAATCTTACGGTGTGATGATTCTACAGGGATATTAGCAATATTAGTGGGGTCTGAATTTGTAGGTTGTAAAATAAAAATGAAGCTCTTACCCATATTTATTTGAGCCCCGATATTGCCTCAAAACATGAAAAGGTATATAATGCTTTTGCAATGAGGGTATATCTTAAGAGAGTAATATCATCTGCATATGCAGTCAGCTTTTCCATTGGTAAATCAGGGGAAGGGGTTAAACCTATAATATGTGTATCCCAAACAATTTGTCTAATAACAGGATCCAGAGCAAAAGAATAGAGAAGGGGACTTAAAGGACAACCCTGCCGGACTCCAATTGAAATAGGTACTTCTTTTCCAAATAAAGTATTAACCATGGGAATACAGTGAGCCATTCCATATAAGGTTGATATCCATTGTACAAAAGGAGGTAGAATTCCATATCTCACCAGTACTGAAAATAGATAGTGATGATTAACTCGGTCGAAAGCTTTGGTTTGATCTAGGCAACAATGTACCCTGAAATCTGTTTCTTATTGCTTAACTCAAATAATTCTCTAAAAGATATAAATTATGTTGAATTTTCCTATTAGGGATGGCACATGTTTGGGCTGGGTGAATAAGTTTTTCAGCTACTAATAATAATCTGTTATTCAAAATTTTAGTCAATATTTTATAATCGCTGTTTAATAAACTTAAAGGCCTCCAGTTTGTTATTAAGGCTTTATCACCTGATTTATATAAATAAAATAACATGTAGGTATTGAAACCTAACAAGTCACTAGAAGTAAACAGCAAAAATTAAATATTTTAGGTAAAAGTGTATCATATATGATAGAAAGAGTTTGTAAAATTCATTGGGTAGTCCATCCCATCCTGGTGCCGTATTCTTACTTAATTGTTTAATAGCAAATTCGACTTTGTGGTGTGATAGGTTGTATCAACGGAATCAGTTCAGATTTAGTCAATTCAGGCACAGGGGCCGTAAAGAAAGAAAAATCCAGAGGCCTGAACTCCTCTGAACTCTTAAAGATGCTTCTACATGTTCCTGAACTGTAGCCAGTATCTCCATGTCATTTGTGCATATAACCCCAGTAGCTGTTTTAATTGAGTCATAAGAGTAGTTTCTAGTCTGAATTTACATGCTGTAAAAGGGTCCGAGGCTGGGGTAGTTTAACCCCAAATTTAAACTCTAGTTCTAGAGATTTAGCCCTGTCATATTGAAATTCTTTCATTCGTTCCTTCAAATTTTTGATTTGGAAAGTAATCCTTGATTGTTTTTAAATCAAATGACATCAGTTTATATAATTGATTACGGGTGAGCAAATAGTTAATATATTTAGAATTAGCTGTAGATTTTCCAAAACAGACAAATAATTTTTAATTCTTGTTTTGTGTCTATCCACCATTGTAGCGGTTTGAATATGCACAATATACAGAATCCCTATATGTAAATAAAAGTTCCGTTTGGTTTTGAAAAGATAAATTATCGAATAAAGATATATTAAGTCTCCAGCTATAGTATTTAGAATAAAGTTTTGTGGGATGAATTGCAAGGAAAATGAGCAAAATAAAATGTTATGATCTGAAAATCTGGAGGTTGTGAATAACACACAGTAGGGTGTAGATGTGGAAAAAAGAAACATATCTATTCTAGTAGCATAAATGAATCTATGATATGTAGTCTGGGATCATTAGGATGTAGTTTGCAAAAGCATCCTGCATATTTGAAACTGCTAAAGATTGTTTTAAAGCGTTGGAATCACAATATATTTTCTTTTGTTTGCTTGTAGATACAGGGTGTCTAAAGAACAATTAAAATCCCTCCCAAATAACATGTAGTTTAGTAAAAGAAAGGGTTTAATTTCACCAAATAGTTCCAATCTAGCAGATTTAATTTGTGGAGCATAAATATTGATCAATCTAAAAGAAAAATCTTTAATTGAACAATCTAGAATTAAAGTTCTGCCAGGACATAAATCTATCAAGCGGAAAACATGGACATTAGTGATTTTAAATAAAATACCAATCCCATCTGCAAGTCCTGTACTGAAGGACCAGAAAGAAGGGCCCCAGTACCATCGTTTCTTTAATGTCTCTACCTCTTAAGTGATGAGATATGACACTCCTGCAAAAATGACATCCACAGGAAGAGTTGATAAATGCGATAGGACAGAGATTTGTTTCTTATATGTTTGTAAACTTCTAACGTTAAGTGATAAAAGTTGAAGTGTTGACATCAAATATTTCAAATTCAGCTAATACCCCTTTGAATTATTGCTTGCTTTCCTTTTTTCCTTTTTACTTTTTTTTTTTTCAGTATCTCTATCAACTTTCCGTCCTCATCCTCAGTGATCATCTCAGATCTGTGGGATGTGTTTGATTCTAAATCGGAGTCTTCCAGATCTTCTTGCAGTGGCAAAAATATTAGATGTTGGTAGGGGCAGGAACCAACATTTTTAAAGCTGATCTAGTGACCCTTTTCCTTTCATGGTTTCAAAATCTTTTGGGGGTGGCATGCTGACTTTATCTATCCCAGACTCATCTGTAGGAGCCAGTGATGATTTAGGAACCTGGTCAGCTTTTGTCAGAGGGATCATTAACGGCTCTAGGTCTGCAGAAGGCTCCTGGCCTATGGGTTTTGTCCTGTGCTTGAATTACTAATTCCTCATGATTCCAACCCTCTGTTTTATTACGCTTTGCCCATGGGCATTGGTGGAAGGCATGCCCTTCTCATCGCAGAGGTTGCACTGGAATATATTCTGACATAAATCTGCCGAATGACCAAAACCTCCGATAGTGGACATTTCATCATATCACAGGAACTGCTAATATGAGACCGTGATCCACATTTGTAACAGGCCCTAGGTTGGCCGTTGTAAAACATACACCCCTATCTTTCCCTAAAAAACTGTTAGGAAGATGGATTATTTCTGAGTTGACTTGAAATAATTTTACTTTAAACTTCAACTCCCCGTCCAGATACCCTCTAGGTCTAGTAAGGGCTCAGGGGCCTAAAATGTCGCATCTTTTTGTATCCAGTGATAGATGTCACTGACATTCACCCTTCATTCCTAAACATTACAGTGACGTACCTAATCTGTGGTCTAGTTAAAGGGATGGCTAAAAGGGCAACCATAAAGGTGTGTTTTTCAGATTTGAATATTTTCCCAAAACTTTTCCAAACTATGATTTGTTCTAAACTGATGTCAAAAGAATCTTCTCCGACACATGAATAAGAGCAAAAAATCAGATGGAGAAAAAACATAGTATTCTTCAATAAAGCATTCACAATGTAATACCTATCAGGGTGAATATCTAAGCCTCCTCTATATCTTAGCCTCACAGCATTTCTCCTGGGAGCCTGCTCAAGCTTTTGCTTGAATAGATCTGCCATGGAAACACGTTTAGGAGGCACATTTTCTCTGTGTTTGAGGTATCATTGGCACTTGTTTTTGTATGCAGTTTCACTCCCACCCTTCTAAAGGAACCTTGGAGCTACTAGTAGCTGCCTTGTCCTGCAATAACTGGTGTACACCTTTAACAGTATTTTAGTAGCGCTACTACCTGAGCTCAGGGTGATGGCATGCTGTGGTGAGGTATAGGCGACCGGCTTCCATTCTGGATTAGGTGTCCAACTGCCTGACTCGCTCTGGATCCATCCTGCATGGAAGCGAATCCTCTCTGACTGAGTCTATAACGTCCGATACTTGGGACTGCAGTTTAAACTGTTCTTTCACCATTTGCGAAGCTGTCGGCGCCGGTTAGGCCTCCCAATGTCCTGTAACAACGACGGACTGTTCACGGTGCATCCGAAATGTGCTATTCCCACTATCTTCCGTGGTGGAAAACCGCAGTTTCATGCGAAAGGTTCCTGTACCAAAGATCGATTCCGAGTGTCAAAATTGCCAGAATTACCATCTTGCGAGGCTTCTTCCATAGCTTCTGGCGCCGGAAAATTCACATCCACTCCGAGTATCTTTCAGCCGCTCCAGAAACGGTAACATCCATTACATTTACTTCAGGAATTAAAGCACTTATCGCTTGTAGCCTCCTGTTTGCATGCTCACAAGCCTGCAATGCCCCTGAAACAAATCGATTTCTCGCTCCGGCATTAGTTGGGACTGTGTGTCAAACTCCTGCTGCAGGCAGAGCTCCTGCCTGTACGCCCTCCTCCATCGCTGCTCCTGCTCAGACTGCAAAGAGTAGGGAATTTCCTGGTGTCCTGGGCCAAATTTCCCTTATTCACTAAAAATACCACCAACAGCTTAATCTGGTTCAAGGTCAGTTGGCATTCATCTGTATCCCCCTCCCCCGGGTCATGCCTGAAAATAGGCAGGATTTGTCTAGTGCACTTACCCGGTCAACAAAAATTAAATAAATACATAAAAATAAATATCTCAACGAACAATGGTAAACAATGTTTTCTTCACTATGTAAAAAATACATAGATATTTCATTAAAAAATATAAATGCTGACAAAGAGAACTTAATACATTTTTTTCTGAGTGTAAAACAAATTAGTTTGCAAGACATTATGTAGAATCTACAAAAACAAATATTTATCAGACATTATTATATCTTTAAATTAAAAAAAAGTTAATTACTGTAACATTTGAGCTTCAAGAATATCTTCTCTATAGAGTGCCATTCTTTGGTTTTAGAACTACAGGCAATAGGACCCTATGGGAACCAGAACTTTTGGGACCATGTGTGTGTGTACAAAGTATAAAGGGGTGCCACTCCAACTGCCTCAGTACCTTTGTTGCCTGCCTATCTAAAAAAAAGTTATCAGTAAAAAAAAAAACAAACTAAAAAGGGTATAAAATTGCCCATCAGTCCCTGTAAGAAGGGTCAACAACAAAGTGTCTGCACAGCTCACACCTATCGGGGGGTGAGGTACAAAAGAGATTGAAGTGAGTCCGGGGAATGGAGGGTGGTATTCTATGGAGAAGATAAGTATTCTTGAACGTCTAGGGCAGGATTCTCAAAGAACTTGTGTTCGGTGCATCTTGGATGGCCAGCACAAGTGAGATACATGAAGCACAAATTGTGGAATTCACAGAAGATGTGCAGAGGGGACACTCCCGGTGCATCCCCTCTATGAATACCAAAATTGCACCCAGTCCGTGATGCGCCAACACAACCCCCTGGTCAGGCTGGGTAGACAATGGGGCAGTGCATCTCCCAATGCACTGCACCAAAGCCACCATTCACAGCCATAAAAATGCAAATGGGGCCATTAGGCATGCAAGGCACAATGGGGCCATTTGCATGTCATTATGGCCCCATTTGCATGCGCTTAGCAGGGTTGCACCTGGTGGAATGTGCCAGGCTCCTTGCAAGGGCTGTGCACTGTACAGTGCCCCCACGACCACCAAGACAACTGGCACCCACTCCCACCCCGCCACATCCCCGTTATAGTGCCGCTTCCTGTAGCTAATTGTTGTATACTAAAAACCCCCTCACCACCTGCATCCATGTTCACATGCCGCTCCCTGTAGTGAATCTGTGGTAAAGGTAGGACCCCTCTCTCAGCCTGCATCCATGCTCACATGCTGCTCCCAGCAGCGAATACATGGTAAAAGCAGAACCCGCCTCCCTGCATGCATCCACGTCACCTGCCGTTCCTGTGGCAAATATTTTGTAGTGAACCCACCTCACACCCCTGACCCAAACGCACAATTAGCAGCAGTTCACTCACCGAAGGGGCTTAAGGAATGGTGCATTCGGTCGGAAGAGTGGGTTCTGCTTTTACAAAATATTTGCCGCAGGGAGCGGCTTGTGAGCATGGATGCAGACGGGGAGGGTGGGTTCTGCTTTTACAAAATATTTGCTGCAGGGAGTGGCTTGTGAGCATGGATGAGGCCGGGGAGGGGGTTCTGCTTATACCACAGATTCACTGCAGGGAGCGGCATGTCAGCATGGATGCGGGTGGGGGTTCTGCTTATACCACAGATTTGCCACAGGGAGTGGCATGTGAACATGGATATGGGCAGGGAGGGGGAGTTCTGTTTTTACCACGGATTTGCCACAGGGTGCAGCATGTGAACATGGATGCGGGCAGGAAGGGGGGTTCTGAGTATACAACAATTTTGACGCAGGGAGCAGCAGTACAACAGGGATGCAGGCGGGGGGAGGGGCACACTGGACTGCCAGGGTGGGCAGGTTGCTGTCTGCAGTACGGCAGTCTGCCTGTGGGTGGCAATCCACATAAGTCTACTGATTTTAAACTTATATTTGGGTGGTACATCTCCAGACTTGCCCTGGGGATGCAACTCCAAGTTGGGCTGTGAATGGGGCAGTGCACTATATGCATGGGAACGCCCCCTTCACAGCCCCTCCAGATGCACCGCATACCATTATGGGTGGTATGTGGTGCATCTGCAATGGTGCATCGGGGATGCGCCCGTGCATCAGCCCCCTGCCAGAATCACGCCAATGCGCAAGTCGGGGATACGCCGGCACATCTCAGATGCACGGGACACATCCCCTTTGTGAATCCTGCCCTAGAGTTATGTTTTTCCTATCTTCAAAGAATCAGTCTTCTCCATGGAGTCCCAGACTAGAGAGGCTGGGAGACCTAAGACTTATGAGAAGAATAGGCCATGAAGTACAGCCAGCCTAAAACCTGCATGTCTTCTCTAACAGACATCCAGGACATAGTGCTTAGTGAAGGAATGAACACTACTCCAGGCTGTGGCCCTACATCCTCCTCAAATAGGGACCAAACAAAACAAAGCCACTGAGATAGCCACTGCTCAGCTGAGATAAGCTCTACAGAGCCTTCCAAATGCTATCCTGCCAGCGAGTAATACTAAATGCAACTGACAATCCAATTCGACAGATACTGTTAGGAGATGGGGAAACTGCTTCCATCTGGGTTCAAAAGAGACAAATGGCTGAGAAGCACTTCCCCTGGGTTTTCCTACTTGCGGTTGAAAGTGGGACGAACCAAGGAATGATTGAGGTGAAACTTACACCACCTTTGGCAGAAATGTAGAATGTGTCCAGAGCACCTGTAACTCAAACATCCTGTATACTGAAGCAATGGCAAACAGAAAGTCTTTCATGTCAAATACTCTGTGTCACAAATAGCCTCTGGCTCAAAAGACTCCAGCAAGTCCAATACTAGGCTGAGATCTCAGTTGATGAGTGGTTTCTTTATCGCAGTCTCAAGAACAGGGCACCTCAGAGGAACTTTCTCAAGAGAGGGAGATGGGCCAAAGGAAAGGCACCGCCTGATTAGTGATATGCAGAAATAGTTGGAAAATTAACCTTAAGGGAACAGTACTGAGAGCTAGATTCAGAAAGGTCCAAAAGATGGTCCAGGACATTCCCCGGAGTACAATGAAAAGGACATCTTGCCATTTAGTGCACTAAATGGAAGAACACGTCAACTTTGTCCCGTAGGTTTTTCTAGTGGATGACTTCCTACATGCCAAGAGAAACTGAGAGACATGTTCCAACATCCAAACCTACTAGCTTCTATGTCTCCAGGAGCCAGGCCTAGATATGAAAGATCGCAGGCTCTGATGCACCCAGTAACCCTGACACTGTGACAGCAGATCTGTCCTGAAGGGGAGGTCCTGTGGTTAGATTACTGCATGTAAAGCAGGAGCAGGTACCAAATCTGTTGTGAACAGCATGAAGCTATCAGAATCATTCAGCTGCCGGTGGGCATCCAGTCTGAGAAGCAGCTTCTTAATGAAAGGGACTGACAGGAAAACATACAGAAAGTGACTTGTCTACTGCAGCCTGAATGAATCCTCACAGAAAGCACCATACTCTAAGTATCAGTTTTGCATTGTAGCGGGGACACAAAAAGTCCACTTCTGGCTTGCCCCATTCACAGACCAGAGACAGAACCACACCCTGAGAGAGAGTGAGATAATGAGATAGTTCCTCAGACTACCAGGATATTTTCTACTCCAGGGAGATGTGTGACATGGGAAGAAAGTACAGTTACATAAGAATTTACTGTAACAGTAGATCTTTGAGGGAAGCTCTTGCAGCAGGCAACAACCATAAGGACTAAACTGCCAGGCACCAGGACCCTATGTAAATCTTCTAGCTAGCAGTCTTCAGTGGGGACTGCCCCCTGATGATGGCACACCCCGACGTCAGCCAATGGTATAAAGGGGGTGGCCCCAAACCCCACCTCAGTTTTCCCACCGGAGACCCGCATTCTAGGATGGAAGGAGAACCAGGTAGACTCATGCCCATGGAGAAAAGGGCAGAAGAAAAGAACAGGGAAGGATGGAGGGAAAGCAGCGCCTGCTGCAAGAGCTCCTCTCAAAGATCTACTGTTATGGTACCTTCTTACATAACTGTACTATCTTACTTCAAGTTGGAGCTCTTGCATCAGGCAATAACCATAAGGACAGAGTCCCAAGCAGTCAAAAGGAGAAGGAACAGACAGGCAGGGTGGAGGCTGAGAACAGCCAACAATTTCAGGAGAGCAGGTCCTGGAGAACTGCAAGGCCAGACCCGGTCCTATGCTTGGAAGCAACATCTAAACTGTAGTGTTTGTGGTAGGTGTGAACCGAACTCCAGATAGCAGCCACACAAATGTCTGCTGCAGACACGTTCCTCAGTGAGACAAATGAAGTAGCAACTCCTTGGTGGAATGGCCTTTAACCGGGCCTGGTAAAGGCTTACCATATTTCTGGTAACAGAAAATACAGTTCACTAACCATTTAGATAGTGTTTGTTTAGAAACTGGTGCTCCTTGAGACTTGGGAGCAAAGGAGGGAAACAGCTGGTTGGTCTTTCGAAAGGGATTGGTATGGTTCAGGCAGAAACAAAGCATCTGGTGAACGTCCAGAGTAGGCAATAAAGCCTTCCCCCTGTTGGAATACTCTGGATAGTAAACTGGAAGATGGATGTCCTGGTTCAAAGTAAATTTGGACACCATCTTAGGCAGAAACTTAGGATTCTTCCTTAAGGGCACTCTATCCTTGTAAAAACTAAGCAGGGCTCTTTACTCATCAGAGCCTGGAGCTCAGAAATTCTTCAAGCAGAAGTAACACCAACTAAAAATAATGCTTTCCACAACAGAAAGCGTAGCTCGCAATCCGCGTCTGGTTCAAAGTGGGGTAGTGTAAGTTTCTCGAAGAGAAACAAGAGGTCCCAAAGAGGGACTGGGTCCCTACCGGGAGGTCTTAAGTGCAAAATGCCCCGCAAAAATGTATGGGACAAATCCAACTGAGTAAGGGTCTTAACCCTCTAAAGGTGTGCCATACGCAGTGATGGCAGAAAGGTGCACCTTGCTAGAGGAGATAGTCCAACACGGAGTTCACTGGGCAGGTAAAGGGGCCGAAGTGACAGACAGACACCTAGAGGCAAAACCTCTTCCACTTCATAGCATATGTGGTCCTAGTGTAGGGCTTTCTAGTGGCCACTAGAACATCACCAACTCTAGGGGAAGTCCCAAATCTTACTACTGCTAAGTCTGCAGGAGCCATGCATGCAGATGCAGAGACTTGCAGTCTGGATGGACCAGAGTGCCCTGATCCTGGGACAGCAGGTGTGAGCTCAGAGGCAGGAGAATTGGGGGTTCTGTCACCAACTGCTGGAGTAGAAGAAACCAGATCTGGTGAGGCCAGAAGGAAGCAATGAGGTTCATCTCTGCTCCCTCCGCCTGAAGCTTGAGCAGTACCCTCTGAAGAAGAGGGGAGGGAAGGCATAAAGAAATCTCCCTGCTCAGCAGAGGGACAATGCATCTGGCTAGAAAACTCTTGGCCCTGGATCTAGCAAGCAAACAGTGGGCAGTTTGGCGCTGAGTGGGGACGTGAAGAGGGCCAACTCTGGCCACCCCCATTTATCGAACAGATGCTCTATAACTGACTGGAGTAGTTCCCACTCATGGGCCTTGGACCAAGACCTGCTTATGCCATCTTGCAAGGCATTTTGGACACCTGGAACTTGCACAGCAGTGAGTTCTAGACGATCTTCCAGAGCCCAATACCAGACCCTCATGCCTCTCTGCAGAGGGGATAAGAATGAGTCCCCCCTTGCTTGTTGATGTAAAAAACCAAGGACATGTTGTCCATCTGGATGAGTAGAGGGTCTGGGAGGAGATCTTTCTGAAACACCTGTAGGGCATAGAGAACTGCCCGCATCTCCAGAACATTGATGTGTAGAGACTGCTCCACTGGGGACCAGGTCCCTTGAGTCTGTCTGCCAAGTGAGCACCACAGCCTAGGCCCAAGGCATCTGTCATCAAGACCTGGCTCATGGGTTCCTGTCTGAATGGAACCCCTTTGGAAAGGTTGCTGGGGTCCATCCACCAGGACAGGGTCCAATGAACTGGGTCGGAGACTGAAACGGGCTGATCCAGGTCATCAGATCATTGGTCCCACTGCACCCTGAGGGCCAGATTCTCAAAGGGGGCTGCATTCGGCGCCAGCTGCAGCTTGTGCCAAATCCCCCTGTGCCAGGGACCCTGCACCCAATTCAGGTACGGGACGTGTCCTGGAGCCTAAGTCCCCTTACATGCGGCAGCACCCCCGATGCAGCTAACGCAAGGTGCATGGACAGGGTGTGCCACAATGCCCAGCTGGTACCCCCATCCCCGATGGCCCCAACGCAGGCCAATAACCCTTGCAGTGGTGGTCCAGCCCCACCAAACAGGACAGTGCCCATCTCCATCCAGGGATCAGCATAGCCTCCACAACAAGAGAGGGGTCCCTCACTGACTGGAATGTGCAGTGAACTGTACAGTGTACACACTACTAGTAGTGTGTATGCTGCAAATTCTGGTCAGTGGGGACCTCCATGAGAGGTGTGTGGATGGCTATGCTGGTCACCTGCTCTATCTGGGAATGGGGTGGGCACCTACCTGTTGGGGTGGGGTGGCACTAGCAGCACATGTACTGGGGCAGCATCTGGGTTCGGGTTGGGGAGGGGACTGTACTAGGTACCATAGGCTGCATAGGGGATGGGGGGAGTGTACAATACCATGGGCATGACATGGGTCCTGGCACCACTGAAGGACTGTGCCATACTGCTGCATACAGAGGTTGTGCCCAGCAGAGCATTTTCTAAGTCTCTTTAGACCAGCCCTGGCTGGTCTAAGGGTACTTAGAATTCTGCCTTCAGGGTGCAGTTTATGAATCCCGTGCCCGAGCTGTGGCAGCTTACATCTGCCGCAGTGCCTCTTGCACCTTGTCGCAGCCCATCTCTGGGTGCAGGGATGGTGCAAGCCCCATTTGGGGCAGGCAGCCTGCGGTCGACGCAGACCACCACTGTGAATTGCATGGAGGCAGCCCTGGACGCAAGGTACACCTTGCACCATATCTGTTCAGTGCAAGCACCTTGTGTCAGACACAGGGCTTTGAGAATTGGGCCCCTGAGTGTCCATTGAGGGACCCTCATGTAGAAGGGCCAGAAGAGCGGTCAGGATGGCTGCCATCATATGGCTGAGGAGTCTGAGATGTACCCAAGCTGGCATCTGAAGAGTCATGGATACCATTCGAGCCTGAACCCGAAGGCGATCGGCCCTGTCTGAGGGGAAAAAAGGCCTTGCTCTGCACCGAGTCGAGGACTGCTCCAATGTATTGGAGTCTCTGGCTGGGCCATGGGGACAACTTTGGTAGATTCAGGGTGATCTCCAACTCTCGGAAGAGGGCAAAGGTGTCTCTGAGAGTTTGTAGCAGCTGACCCTTTGAGGGAGCTGTCAGGAGCCAGTTGTCTAGGTAGGGAAAGACATAATGGCCCCTTCTCCTGAGGGTCACAGCCACCACCGCTAGGCACTTGGTGAAAACTCTGGGAGTAGAGGATAGGCCAAACAGCAGAGCCCAGAACAGGTAATGTTGCCCCTGGAAGAGGAAGCACAGGATCTTCTGTGTGGCTGAAATACCAATATGTGCAGGTATGCATCCTGCATATCCAGAGAGCAGAGCCAGTCTCCTTGGTGCAGAAGGGGAATCAGACCCGGAAGTGTGACTATTGTGAACCTCTTGTACTATATGTACTGGTTCAGAAGACTGAGGTTCAGGATGGGATGAAGTTCCCCGGTCTTTTTGGGAATGAGGAAAAAGTGGGAATAAAATCCCTTTCTCCTCTGATCTGGAGGGACTGGCTCCATGGCCCACTTTTGAAGCAATGCCTGGATCTTCCCTTTGATAAGGGTGACATGTGATGAAGGGTAATGAGAGGACACTGGTGGATTTTCTGGTGGCATCTCTAGGAACTCCAAAGTATGTCCTCTTTCTATTAGTTGGAGAACCCATAGGTTGGTTGTTACCTTATTTATTTATTTGCTTTTGTTGACCGGGTGAGTACACTAGACATAGGAATGCCTATTTTCAGGTACGACTCGGGAGGATACAAATGACATACAAAACATCAGTGTGAGCACAGCACACATAAACCATACAATAAATATAGAGCCACAAGAGTACAAAGCATAAAATTACGATAATACATGTACAAGCAAAATAGGTTAAAATGAGATAAGTGCAACTAAGGTCAGGAGATTCATGTCTGCCCTTAGCAAGAGGCTAGTTGACAAGTCCAAGGTAACTCGGTGACTGGAGGAGGCAAAGGGGAGGGGGTAAGTTGGAGAGGATAGGTTGGAGAGAGTAGCAGGTAGTGTGGAAAAGGGAAAGGGGAGGCTTGCTCCAGCCCTTGAGGTACAGTGAGAAGCGACCCTCTACCACTTCCCCTAGGGACTCTGCTGGGGGAGGAGGTCTGGCAGAGAGTCAGGCTGAGGCTTCAGGGGTGGGTAGTGTAGCCTGGGAGGACTTGGCAGCTCTGGATTTGGAACCCCCAGGAGTCTGGGAGGTGGCTTTGTGTTTAAACCTTCCCCTCTGTTGGGGCTGGTTTCTGGACTGCTGACCTAAGGGCTTACAAAATGGCTGCTTCTTGAAAGGCCTTTGGTTAAATTTGTACATTTTTTGTACTGACCAAATGACGTTACTGGAGTCCTGAAGGCGAGTGATCAGTTTTTGTGCCTCGTCTCCAAGCAGGACCAAGCCTTTGCACAAGAGGTCCAAGATACCTGCCTGCAGGTCCGGGGTAAACCCAAAAACCTGAAGCCATGCATGTCGCCAGAGGCAGATGCCTGTGGTGGAGTAGCTGTGCCTGCAGTATCGTATGAGGCCCAACACATGGGTGTCGAGGTACAAACCGGATCTCAGCAGGTCTAGAAGCTTTGTTCTTTTAGCAGAGCCTGAGCAAATTCCAACCCCTTCTCCCACAAAGTGTTTTGGTACTGTACTATGTGAGTGAGGAAGTTCAAAGATCTGATTGAGTAAGTAGAGAAGGTGTAGACCTTCTTGCCCAGCTGGTCTATGAGCTTGGATTCCTGGTCAGGAGGCTGGGAGCTCAAATGTTTCGGTCTCTTGTGTCATGAGCTGCAGTAATGACCATTGAGTCAGCTGCAGGGTGTTCTACTAGGAAGGGCTTATCCCTGGGTGCCCTGTAGAGCTGGTCCAATATTTTGGAGACAGCTGAGGAGGAAGATGGGTGCTTCCAGGTGAGCCTAGTAAGATCCTGGAAGATATCTACCAATGGGGGAAACCATGTGAGTCTTAGGCTCCTTCTGTCTGAGGTATTTGGTCAGCCTATGCCTCTCTGGGTCTAGGTCCTCCATTTCCCAGCTGTCAATGGCTTGAATGTGCTTCATGACATCCATAAATGATGGGTCGTCAGGAGGCGATCTAGGGGTGTCCTTGATATCCAGGGAATGAGGGCAGACTCCTGTGTTCAGACTCATCAGAAGCAGAGGAGGAAGAGCTGAGGCTGCAATTCTCCGAGCTGGAAAAAGAACAGGAGGAGCTGAGCCGACGTCTGCTATGGGAATGATGCCAGTGTCGGTCTGACCACCAGAATGAGGAATGTTTGTGCCTCCGTCCCCTGTGCTTTGGTCTTCCCCATCACCTACCATCTGGATGCGGAGAAGGGCTTCTAGGGTCTGGAGGCTGGTCTGGCTCCGGCTCCACTCTCACTGGTTCCGCAGGTTTTGGAGGAAGCAGGTCACCTTTGATTTTGTTCCGCCAAAAGTGGAAAAGGTCCTTGACCTTACTAAGAGGGATCTGAGGACCTGAAGAGACTGCCAGTGTCTGGGGCTGAGGGTGAGCTGGCAGAGTATTGGTGTCAGTGTACCTGGTGTCGGAGACGGGGGGGGGTCAGACACCCGGGTGGCTCATCAATGCAAGGGGTAGTGGGCATGTGGTCCTCCTTCGTCAGAGTGCTGGAGACATTCCTGTCTCCCATCAACGGATGGTCCTGCAACTGTAAGGATGTCGTTGGTACCCAACATCTCTTTAGGAGGTGACTGATGGCGACTGTCTGGAGAGGAAGCTGTCACCGGCATAGCCAGCGCCCATGGTGTAGTCACCTGGGGAGTGGGGCAGAGGCGTCACAGAGGCCTTAGAGGTGGGTGCATGCTCCTGATGTTGTGGTGCCTTTTCTGTAGATTTAGAGATAGTGCCTGACAGTTGGGGCTGGATGGCCAACGAGAGAGGACCCTTCACCCCTTTTAAACCCAGCCCCACCACCTAAGGAGGCGGACAACAGAGGTATGGCCTTTACCTTCAGGGGCTGCAGGGCTGGACCTGAAGTCCTGGACCCTGACGAACCTCTGCCTGTCACCAGAAGCAAGGCAGGAGGTTTCACTACTGGCTGCCCAGAAGTGAGGGCAAGCTGGGTGGAGTGGTCCAACCTCCTCTCCCATGGGAGGAAGAACCTGAAAAGGTCTTCTTCTGAGGAGAATGGGAATAGGAACAAGTCCAGGCCTTCTCTCTATCCTTTTCATAGGACTTGTGCTTCCCTGAGACTTTCTTCTTCTCCCAATGGGTCTTCAACAATGAGGAGGTCCCTGAGACAGAGGAGGAGGAAGAAGGACCCCCCCCGAGGATTGTTTCTGCATGGAGGCAAGCGGCTGTTCTAGAAGGTGAGCATTTAGAGCCTTCTGGTGGCAGATCCTTGTCCGTTGGGTGAACCACAGACAGTGCTGGCAGCCCGAGGTGTTGTGGTCTGGGCCCAAGCAAATAAGGCCAGCCTCGTGGCCATCTTTCGACGGGAGCTGCTTGCCACATGCACACTTGGATTTTCTTCAGTCGATGGAAGAAACAGAAGAAGCCGGGGATGAAGACATGCAGGAGAAATAACTTTTGTTGAGCAAAAATAAATAAGAAATGTGCAATGGCAGTTGACTGTAGCAGGAGGCATCAGAGGAGCCAAAGCGAACAGGTCGACAGTGGGAAAAGAACTGAGGTGGGGCTGGGGACCACCCCCTTTACACCACTGGCTGATATCGGGGTGGGCCAATGTCATGGGGTGGTCCCCACTGAAGACTGCTAGCTAGAAGGATTCTGTGGGGTCCTGGTGCCTGGTCCTTACAGTTACTGACTACTGCAAGAGCTCCAACTCTAAGTAAGATCCCTGTGTTCTAGACACCACTCCAAGACTATCTTCTATGGAGAGGATAGGAACACATTTCTCCCTGCATGCTGAGGTAGAACATTAGTTCTCCATATGGAGATGTTACTGTGTGGTTGCAGGCTAGACCTGATATGGCTTGTACATCACACAGAACATCTCTTATCTCCAAAAAATTTATGTGGCGATACTGTCATGAGTCCCTGTTGCTCTAGAGGAGCAAGGGAAACCTCCGGAGTAGGATTTCCTTTGAGGACCACCAAAGAAGGGAAAGAACCAAAGGTCTTGTCACTCATATCAGATGATCCAGAGGCTGTGATGCTAGAGACCACTGGGTGCTCAGCATCCACTGGAATGTTCTCAAGTGCACTGTAAAGACTGCGGATGTCAGACACAGCATCCTCTGCACTGAGTGTGCTATTACCCAAGTTTACTGTTTGACATAGCAGGCCAGGTGCACTACTTATTCCTCCCCGTCATCAGGTAGGAAAGACTCTGCTTAAGTGGAATACAGAACTGCTCCTATAAACTGAAGTTTATGCAAGGGAACTAGCTAAGACTCTGGAAGGTTGAGTAGAATTCCCATGAATGCCAGAAAGTGACAAACTGAGGAGACTGCCTATAACAACTGACTGCGAGATGGATTCTTTGAAAGCCAATCATCCAGGCAAACACTTAGGATTCCCTGCTTTCAGAGGTGTGCCTCCAGCACTGCAAAGCACTTGATGAAAATGTGGCGATGTGGCAAGACCAAAAGGTAAGACCCTGAACTGATTGTGCAGGTACTTGCAGTTGCTAACTCTGACAGAATGTGCTGATATGCATCTTGTATGACCAGAGAAGCCAACCAGTTCAAGGCTCTTAGATATGATAGTAGGGAGCCTAGTGACACCATTCTGAACTTCCTGTGCCTCACGTATCTGTTCAGAGATCTGAGATCCAAGATTGTGTGGATACCACCCGTCTTTTTTTGAGATTAGAAAATACTAGGAGTAGAAGCTTTTGCCCTGGTCCAGCATTGGTACTTTCTCCAATGCCCTGTTCTAAAGAATCCCTATGACTTTAAGGGAAAGCAATTCAGCCACAGGACCCTGAAGCCAATGCATGTTCTCTGGAGGGTGATCTGGCAAATGCTATATCAGTTCTAAGGAATAACCATCTTGGATATTTGCCAAGACACACTTGTCCATGGTGATGGCTTCCCAATGTTAGTAGAACAGGCAAGTTGCCATCCCTCCAATTACTAGCAAAGAAAGATCAACTTTGGGCAGCTGAGGGCACAGGGGCTAACATCCTGTCATAGGACAATGCTGGGGGCCTTCACTGCCTGTGCTTCTGCTGCTGCTGGAAGGGCTCAGGCTTGACCTGCTGATGGAAGCCTCTTAGTGCAGGTTTACCACGAAATGGCTGTTGACAGCAAAAAGGAGCCATGTTATCCTCGTCTAGGAGGGAGTGAGGCATGTTCTTCATTTTCATTGTTTTCTTTTCAAAGGACTCCTTAAGGGTCTCAATTCTGTTGTCCAAAGAGATATGTTCCATTGAATGGAACATTCATGATCACCTGTTGGACATCAGAAAAAAATAAAATTCCATTCAAAGCTAAGAGTGCCTTTGGATACAAATCCTTGGAGCAGCTGCACAGGCTGCTACATTAATGCAGCCCTACGTTGATGGCTAGTGGACTCAAAACCTTGAGGAATTACTGTCAACAGGTCTTGCTCCAAGGCAGTCTCCAGAAGGCTTTTCGTAATATCTCATAGCCTGTTCCAGAAGTATTATTCATACCTCGATATGTGGGATTGGTAGCTTATCACTCTGAGGATCAGAGTAGCTGAGGAGAACATCCATTTTTCCATGATGTCAACCTTGCAAGATTCCCAGTCAAGCTGCACACTAAATTTTTTCAGAATGACTGATTTGTCAATAGTAGCAGTAATAACAATAGCATATGCTACAGGCTTTGTATAATAGACCTGTTTTCTCCATTATGCCATGTACCTCCTTATCCAGGAACCAGAAAACTATTTGTAAGGAAGCAGGCTTACTTCCAGCTGCTTCTGTAATGGCTGCCAGAGCAGGCTGGACAGAGGGCATCAAGTATACTAGGAGTGTAAGTATATAAAGTTACTTCCATCTGTATCTTTTTGGACTGGTTTACTGCCAGGATCAATCTTGTACAAATTCTTTAGCAGTGAGTGAAAAAGAGTGATTTCCCTGAAGAACCTGCAGTATGAGCAGATGGAGCAGTGTCGTGAAAGGAACAACACTTTCATAATCCTGTCTCAAATAAAATCTAGATTGTATTCCTGTTAGTCATTCAGCATTGGCAGACAATGCCAGGGGTGCCAGCACCAATGCCAAAGTCTGATCCATGATAAATCTTCCACATGACACTGAGGTTGATCCTAGAATGAATGCCTGATGCATCAGTGCTGAAGACAACCTGGAGTGAAAAGGGACATTGGCATCAAGGAAGGTGTCATCAATGGGACTGAAACTGCAGGCAGCACCAGCACTGCAGACAAGAAGCAACCCAAAGCTGGCTTAGACAACATCATTAGTAGCACAGATTGCACAAGGTACAGAGGAACCACTGCTCCATAAGAGCTGTTTATTAGCTAAATTATTCGTCCATGTATCCCCAATGGCAGTGAGGAGATGGAGATGGAAGCGCTGCTGGAGACAGATAGAGACACCAGAGAGTCTCATCCTAAATGGAGATAACGGCCTTGAGGCAGAGTTCCTAGAACTAGACTAGCACCTATGCTGACTTTTTTTTGTGATGACAAGATCCCGAGAACCCAATCCAGAGTGTGGTCAAGGCTAGGACCTTTTCCGATTATAGGAGGCCTGACTATCCTGCAGCAGAACACCTGCCCAGAGAGGATTGGTGGTCCAAGGCAGACTCCTTGCCAAAGCAACCTGCCTAGTCAGGCACTCTACCTGCCATAATAGTTTTTAAATGTCGAGCTGAGAAGAAACTTGGCAGAAACAGCATTACCAAGACAGTCAGGAAAAAAAACATGTGAAAAGCTGCACTAGAATGCTGTCTGTACTCAAATTGAAGTTCTGGCACCCTGACAAGGAAAGCATTGTGCATCGACAGTAGTAAAAAAGGAACTGAGGTGCTTAGGGCTGTAGCTGCTTTGTTACCTGCAGGGGTGCAGATGATGCTAGGCACTTGGCACCGCTGGCCCCAAAAGTTCTGGCGCAGTTCTTTCACCTCTGGCTCCAAGACCTAGTATAGGTACTCTGTGGAGGCTGATTCTTCAAAGATCTACAGAATCCTGCTACACTACAATCTTGACTAAGATATTCCACTATGAATAGTATGGCATTTGATACATGAATATTGTCATTGGGTAAAACCAAGGGCCAATGTAGACACTGTACATGCTGTAGATAATACAGTGCATACGTTTTTAGGGCCAAACAAGTCTCCTCATCATCAGGTGGTCCTGCAAGATTGTGTATTTTAACATCCAATTTGGTCCAATAAAAGGTACAGCTATCCTAAATTTTCTGTCCTAATACTACTGTTGAAACCGATCACAATCACATAGTTTATTAATATACATATTTACACAATGTAGGTGGGAGTCAAACTTTACAGATAAATTATTTATTTTGGCTACTGACACATTCTGAATGAAGATAAACACTTTATCCTCATTTTGGGCAGTTATCTCAACTTTAGACAGGACATAAAGGGACCTTTAACTAATGGGGTAGAAGCTTAAACAATACCAGACGGCATTAAAATAATCTCGGCTGCACTCAAAACAGGGCAATGAAATCAAACAAACTACTAAATTTTCATTAAAAAATTATTTAAAAGCCTTAAAATGTAACATAAGATGTATACATTGGACACACAATAGCCTGGCTGGGAATATGCCACTGATCACTTGTGAGGAGGCATGGCTTGTATAACTCACCCATCACTCTACCACTGATGGAGTTATTGTTCTGCCCCCTCACTCATGAATATAAATAGCATATTCTGAGTAAGGCCTTTGCCTATCCCATATTTATTGATCTTACTACCTTGCAGTAAGTTACAGTTGTGAAAAATGTATGCTTTTAAATTATATAGCAGATTCAAAGATCGTGAATTCCTGGCTCCAAGAATTCAAAACAATGTGATTATTTGGTGATCCTGAAATACTGTGCCCCAGCATTCAACGTTTTTACTAGTAAAAATCTTTTCTATGTCATTCCACGTTGTCACTGGGTATTCATTTACATTACTGCATGGACTGTGAAGGACCAAACTCCTAGTATTGCCTTTACACAGTGCTGCTAACTATGGTCTCATTAAGTATTCTTTAGGTCAGAGACTTCTGAAACACTTCTGGTGCCTCGATAAAAATCAAAATAAACCATTTTATTCTAGAGAATTAGGAAAATATCCAATTTGTAAAGAAAACCAACTATACAAACCCTTAAGTACAGACTGTTCTGCAGAAACTGCTCCTGGCTACAATACTTGATTGTTTTTTATTACAGAAGAAGCAAACACAGTTCAGAGTACAGTTTCCTGTTCTTAAACAGCACATCTCTACTCCACTATGTACTTTTGTAAATAATTTATTAAGCTATTATAATTTCCCCAAGAATACATTAAAAAAAAAAAAAAAAAAACTTCAGTCAAATTTCCCAGGGTTTCCAATATATTTTTCTTTACCATGTTCTGGTCTGGCAGTGTCAGAGGAAGAACAAAGACTTTGTGCAGTACTGAAACTTAAATATTTGGCAATAATTTATGGATTTTTTTGGGGGGGGGCTGAAATGACTGGATGAGATTTTCAAATTCTGTGGACTAAGGAACTTTAGTTAACTGGGTGGGGGCGATGTTTTGGGCCTGGGGTTCTACAGTATTTTTTGAACATTGGAATGCCTGTGGGGGTGGGAAGTGGGCTTGATGTCCAGGCTCTGGTGGTGTTTTTAACATGTGCGCACAGGACCTGGATTTGAAAGCTCATAAGGATATATAAAAGGGCATTTTTAGCACTGTTTCAGTTCCCCATCTTCAACCAAAATATTTTTCTAGTATTTTAATTATGAGACATAAATATTGGGTTTCATAAACAGCACTATTTAATAGTACTTTTCTTTCTCTGAGCTCTGTTACATCCCTGCATAGTAACAGTCCATATGAAAAAATTACTCATCTTAGTAATCTTGTTTCTTCTAAGGGAATCTTACTGTATTCTGACTTGTGCAGCATGGTCTCGCCATAGGACCGCCTCCGAGCAAATGATGGAATGCTAGGCTCGAGCTCAGTTTTCAAGTCACTGTCCCTGGTAAACAGCTTCTAAACCATCAGATTCTTATGAAGATCACTCTAAGCAGTTTCCTACTACTATTAAATAAAGATAATGCTAATAGCAATAATAACAATACACCTATAACTCCCTTCCCAAATAGAAACAGGGACAGAACAATAATATGGAGTTTACCCCCCTCTTTAAAAATATTTTTTCCCTTAATGACATCACTGAGACTCTAGTCACAGATGCCCAAAAAAACAAGAACTCTAGATACCCCCAGGTTTGCACCAACTCTTACCACAGCATTAGTGCAGTGTCCTTAGGTTTTAGTAGGGAGGGAGCTGAGAATACAGTAAGATTCATTTAGAAGAAACAAGATTACTAAGGTGAGTAATTTTTTTCTTCAAACCCCAAGAAATCTTATTGTATTCTGATTTATGCAGATTACAAAGCAGTGCCTTTGGAGGTGGGCCTAGAACCTATTTAAAAAACAGGCTTTGCAGGACTGCTGTGCCAAACTTGGCATCACTTCTGGCCTGGACAGCCAAACAATGTTTGGTGAATGTGTGGACTGTTTTCTAAGTTGCAGCTTTGAAGATGTTCACTAGGGGAATATCTCTAGCAGCTGCTAGAAAGGCTGCAGTGCCCCTGGTAGAATGGGCCCTGAGGCTCGCAGGTGGTTGCTTACCCACCTTTCCGTAACAGAACTGAACACAGGCTACGATCCACCTGGCAATGGATCGTTTGGTGGCAGGTTTAACTTTTCCTACCTCTCCATAAGTAAGGAAGAGCTGGATCTGATCCTGCCAGTGACCCTTTGTGTGGTCCAGATAGTAGCTGACTGCCCTTTTTACATCAAGGCTGCGTAACCTACGCTCACCTGAAGTGGAGTAGTCAGTAAAGAAAACTGACAAGGTAATAGACTGGTTAAGGTGAAAATCTGATACCACCTTGGGCAGAAATTTTCTGTTAGTTCTGAGAGCTATTTTGTCCCTATCGACAGCAATATAGCCTTGCTCTACAGTCAATGCCTGGAGCTCACTGATCCTTCTGGCAGAGGTAATAGCTACCAGGAACACTGTTTTCCAAGTTACATATTTGAGATCTGCTGTAGACATGGGCTCGAAAGGGGACTGCATAAGCTGAGCAATGCAAATATTCAAATCCCACATGAGAGTAGGTTCCCTGTGTGGAGGGTGCAAGTGTAAAAATCACTTAAAAACCTTTTTAAACACTGGTTTTGAGGCCAATAAGGAAGCATTACCTACTGATAAGTAAGCTGAAACAGCTGCCAGGTGCACCCTTAATGTGGCAATAGACCCATAGAATGCAAATGGGCCAAATAGTCCAGGACTATAAAAAGACTGGCCTTGGCACGGTCCAGACCCTTACCCTGGCACCAGAAAGAAAACCTCTTCCATTTAGAAGCATAAGTTTTCTTGGTAGAAGGTTTCCTGGAAACTCTCAGAATGTCCATAAGCCCTTCTGAGAGATGTAAACATGCATACTTTAAGTCTTTAAGAGCCATGCCTTGAGTCGGAGGGATAAAAGGTTGGGATACATGATCCTCCCCTGAGATCATGATAGCAGGTTGTACCTCCTGGTAAGGCCGATTGGTTTGATTACTGACAATGATAGGAGCATGGAGTACCAAGGCTGCCTGACCCAATCTGGGGCAATGAGGAATCACTGATGCTGATTGGAGCCCGAGTTTGTTTAATACTTTCAGTATTAGAGGAAATGGAGGGAAGGCATACAGGAACCTCCCTGTCCATTCCAACAGAAGTGCATCCATAGGAATTGTGCCCTTGATAGGAGGTCTGCAACAGTATTGATTGATTGTCTGGGGCTGCAAACAGGTCCACCTCTGGGGTACCCCATCTCCTGAATACAATCAGTAAGTCCCATTTATTCTGCTAAGGGCATCCACCAGCACATTGTCCTTGCCTGGAAGGTGGACAGCTGTGAGGGAAACATTTAGGGAGTAGGCCAAGGCCCAAATTTTCTTTGCCTCTGTGCATAGAGGGGTTGACCTTGTTCCTGTTTGTTTGTTTATGTAATACATTGTGGTTGTACTGTCTGTTCTGACCTGAACCACTTTCCCTTTGACTCGAATGGAGAAAAACTGAAGAGCCAATAGAACTGCTCTGAGCTCTAGAAGATTTAAATGCAGGAGAGATTCTTGCTTTTCCCAGATACTGTGATGATGAGGTCTCCCAGATGTGCACCCCACCCCAGGAGGGATGCATCTGTGATAAGCATCAGAGAGGGGAGCTGATGCAGGAAGGGGATCCCCCTGTCTGAGATTGCTTCTTTTCTGCCACCACTGCAGATCTTGAAGAAAGGTGACTGTGGCCAGCTTCGAAAGGGAATCCTTTATTTGGGACCTGTGTTCTCTCAAGTGAAATTGAATGTCTCATCTGAAACCTTGCTCCTGGCACAGCTGCTGTGGAAACTGTCATGTCGCCAAGCAACTTAAGGAAGTAACTTGCTGGCCTTGAGACATGAAGTCTGAAAGATTCGGCTACCTGGATAAGGCTGTCCGCTCTGTCCTGGGGCAGGTAAGCCATCCCTTTTCTTGTGTCCAGTTCTGCCCCTATAAATCTGAGGAGCTGAACTGGTTCTAGAACAGACTTTCTGTGGTTCACCAGGAACACCTGAGAGGATAGAATGTCTTGTGTTACAGACAATGCCTCCCTGACTTGTTGAGGGACTGGCCTACTATGAGCCAGTCATCCAGGTAGGGAAAAACTGACACCCCTTGTGACCTTAGGTGGGCCACAACCACTGCCAAACACTCTGTGAACACTCTTGGGGTGGATGTGAGCCTGAAAGGCATTGCTCTGAACTGGTAGTGACTTGACGGTAACCTGAACTGGAGATACTTTCTGGGGATATGGAAGTATGCATCCCTGAGGTTCAATGATGCTAGCCAGTCTTCCTGTCTTAGACAAGGTAGTATTGTAGCCAGAGTGACCATTTTGAATTTCGGTTTTGTCAGATGCTTGTTTAAGTACCTGAGATCCAGAATGGGTCACCACTCCCTTGTTTTTTTCACTGTAAGAAAGTACCTGGAATACAGCCCCTTCCCCAGCTGAATAGGACTTACTGATTCTACTGCCTTGAGGACAAGGTTTGAAATCTCTGATTTCAGCAAGGCTGTTTCTGATGGGGAAGATGGTTTGAAAGCTCTTGACCTGAGCCTTGGAATAGCCTTAAAGCTGAAGGCAAGTCCCTGGCCCAGTACTTCCAGGACCCACTTGTCTGTGGTGATGGTTTTCCATTCTGGGAAGTAGTGGGCCAACCTGCCCCCTACTGGGCATGGGGATGTGACACAGACAACCCCTCAAGGTGTCTGCTTCGACTGAGCTACTGGCTGGACAATAGGGCTAGTATGACCACTGCCCCTGAAGTATCCCCTTGGCTGATACTGGGGACAAACTTGAGGCTGTAAAAAGTGCCTATAGGGAGTTCTACCCCTGCCACCCCTAGGATGGTGCTTCTGGGGGTTGTCGGCTTTCTTCGTGACTGCTGCACTTTTGTAAGCAGCTTTGTAGTAATCCATTTTTTTCATATATGCCTCTGTTTACTCTCCAAACAGAGACATGGGGTCAGAAGGAAAATCCATAGCTTTGTTCTGGGTGTCTTGTGTAAGGTTGGTGGTTCCGAGCCATGCAAACCTCCTTAAAGACACAGCTGAAGCCATCGGTCCAGATGCAGTGTCATTAGCATCCCGAATTGTATTTTTGAGGCTTCAATGCCCCTCTTAGCAGCTTCCTCCAAATCAGCTGCCATGGGAGGGGGAAACTGCCTTTGCTATCTCCAGAACCATGGACCACATATTCTTGTGGTACCTGGCTATGTAGGCCATATATGAAGCCTGCCTAATAGCCAGGGAAAATCCAAGATAAACTTTCTTGGCAATAGAGTCCATCCTCCTAGAATCAGTTTCTGGAGGATGGGAGGCCAGCTTTGTCACAAGCTGCAGCCTGAACCACACCTTTGTGGCTGGGGTGTCCAAACAGGAACTCAGCCCCAGGCTTAGACACCCAATACTTTCTGTCCACCTTTTTGTCTGTAGGAGGAACAGAAGTGGGAGTCTGCAGGACCTTCATGGTCTGTTTCCTTAGGGACTTGTATAGTGTAAGGAGCAACCTTTTAGATGGAGGAACTTCCATCATTTCCTTATAGTAGTCTTCCTCTGCTGATTCTTGAGATGGGAGGTCGAGAGACTGAGCAACTTGCTTCATAAAAGCAAAGTATGAAGTAAAATCCTCATTTCCCTTATCAGGCGCATCTGGTCTATGACGATTAGGAGAAATGTCTGGTTCTATGGGATCACCACAGTCTTCATCCTCATCATCTGGTTCATCACCATAACCAGTGTCAAAAGGATTCCCACCTAGGTCTATTAAACCGGGGGTCTGTGAACCAGAAGTTTTCATAGCCGGTTGTGGATCAACTGGAACTGGAGACTGTAAAGACTGAATAATCCTAATAGCATTAGCGATTTCCTCAGCAGAAGGAACCGCGGTTGATTTCGGTTGCGGTTCCTGGTGCTTTTCTTTTTAACCTCGACGGCCGGTTCAGCAGCCTTATCTGCGGTTCTTTTCTTAGTGGAGCTATCACCCCTGTCACAGGGCAGCCCCTCCAGTTCAACTGGTTGTTCACCGGCTGGATTATCAGCCTTCTCAGCCATTTTTTTCCCTTAGTCTTTTCTGCCTTCTTTCAATGGTAGACTGAGGGGAATTGGCACAGATTTCAGAGTCTGTCTGAAGGTGGTCAAACCCCAGACAGAATGAAAAAATAGGATGTGGATCTGCTTTAGCAAAAAGTTCCCTGCACTCAGTACAGTGCTGGAAATCTGTGGGTCCTGTTCGTTTTTTTAGTCTTCTGTGACATAACCCAGATACCACACACACACCTAAAACTTTATTTTTTTATTTTTTTTTTTACAGTTGTTAGACTGATAGGGAAAAGACCAGGAATTATCCTGGAGTTTTTAAATGTAAACAAGCCCAGGGGTTAGCCTGGTTACAGGACCCAAACAAAAAAACAGGAGTTACCACAGTTAAACTAAGCTAAATTAACCAACTATACTGAGTTGGAAATAAAATAAACTTACTAAAGAAAAAAGAATAGGAAAATACAAATTAAAGCGTCGGTTTCTTCCCGGTTAGTGAACTGAGAAGAAAGAGACTACTTACCAAAATATATATAAATCTAAACAAGTACTACATGAAAACCAAGGACAGTGAAAGAAATACCAATAAAATAAAATTTACTAGTGAAAAAAACAAGAAAAATAAAATTTCTTGAAGCGATGAAGGAGAGCTCTCTGGAGACGTCTTATTGAGTCAAGTGGAGTAAAGAATCTGACTGTTTAGAAGCTGTTTACCAGGCACAGTGATTTGAAAACCAAGCTCGAGCCCAGCATTCCATCATTTGCATAGGTTCTATTAACCATTTCAGCTCTGGGGCAGTCCTTTGGTGAGACCATACTGCATAAGTCAGAATACAGTAAGCTTTCCTAGGGTTTGAAACTTTTGTTACATCCTGTCCCTGTAAAGAGAAGACAGGACCCCAAATCTTTGGATCACCAAGCACACATTACAGAATCCTTGACTTAATACTCTTTCCAAGTGGCTGCATAAGATCCTCCATAGCTAAGTAGATATTCATAAAAACCACCAACTTTTAAAATTACAATACTACTAACAGCAGATCTGATGCTTACAAAAATCACAGTATCTAAGGACATGGTTAGCCATTCTCAATGACATCAATAGGTAATATAAAAAGAATTAAAAAACACACAAGAGAGTGCGTACTTTGTATCCCTCTATACTTTTTATCAAACCTTACTCTAGTAAGGTTCTTTAATCAGGGCCCACATTATTTTAATTTTGTTATCTTTAGTCATGCAAGTAAACCAACACTTACGAAGAGTTTTTTTTCGGGGGGAGAGGTGCACAGAGAAAGAGACGGAGATGTGCCTCATAGAAAGAGAGCAGACTGTGATGTTGACTATGCAGTCTTCAGAAAGAGGATGCCAGGATGTGTGCAGCAGGGAGAGAATGTAGGCAGCCTTGACACTATCAGGAAATAAGTATGCACGACTTAAGCACCAACGTACATTTATAAGTCCAATTAATTATTCATAAGCCCAACTAGGCTCCTGATTAAATACTGGATCGGTCATTACACGTACGGCTCATGCCACTTTGCTTTAAAATTGAACTGCGATAAAAATAAACAGGGAAAAAAGCTGTTATTGTGATGTAAGGCATATGCCCATTTTTGTAACATGGATATACATATGTCTCTACGGGTTCGGGGAAGGATGAGGTTACCTGGCACAAGAGACCTAGGTTTGACTACTCTGCACAGGGGCACCCAAGTAAATCCAAACTACAGGAAGCAATAACTGTAATGTCCAGAACCAGAATTGGGATTTTTTCAGTGTGGCTTTATTTATTAACTCACTGAACATAAACAAAGCTCTGTATGGTCCCCCAAAGGGCTATGTAACTGTAATGCAGACTAGAGGTTAAACACAGTGGTCCATTTGAGGAATGAACACAATACAACAGTTGTCTGGCTTTGGACCCACCAGGCACTCAGCCCGGACTTTGCATGCGCATTGGATACACAGCCCGACTGGCCCAGCTCCCCTGCCAGCAACTCGACTGACGGTCCACTTGGTGAATGAACCCAAACTCTACTTGGAAAGACATCCCATCAAACAAGGAGGCTCCCAAACTGTGGCTCCCCACACCACTTGAAGTCTGCGACTCCTAGAGAGATTTTGTTTTCGTACTTCCAATTCGAAACTCCCATCAAACAGGGAGACTCCCATCCAACAAGGAGTAATGTTCCCATCCTGTGACTCCCCACACCACTTAGAGTCTGCGACTCCTAGAGAGATTTTCAAGTTGCGACCCACGTCTGGGTACCCACCCCATCACTGGCCAAGCGCATGAGGCAAGTAGCAAAAACACAGAAGAAATCCGTAGAGGTGGACCTGGTTACTAAAGATGGGGGGTTTTCTCACCTCCAGCTCCCACCGCCCATACCCGGCCATTTCTCTGGACACACAGAACTTTAGACTTTAAAATGTTGATTGACGGTGGATGACCTGAAGCACACCCTCTACAATGAACTTTAACACTTTAAACAGATGACTGCTCTATTTGTTTGTTCTAGTTGACATAGTCCTCCCAAATAGCAGTCCCCAATACTTGAAATCCAACTGAAGAAAAGAAGTTGTTTGCCCCTTCCAATAGGGCCAAACACTCACCCATTACGTTGCAGGTGCCCCACAGGTGAAGAAATGTAACCTTTGCTGTTATACATGAACAGACTGAACTTAAATTAAAACGGCAGCTTTCTTCCAAGGTGGGAAGGGATTGCCCCTGGAACCCAAAAGAACTTTCCTCACCCCCAGAGGGAGGGGTAAACAGACAATTACTGTTGTCCTTCTTGTTTGTAAGGATAAACTGAAGACTCACTTTGAATTCCACAGTTTCTAAACTTACTCTGAGCTGAAGATTCCAAATGTGGCTCATGCAGCTAGACAGTTCTATTATGATGTCATCCCTCTAGTCTCAGCTGTGACTGAGGACAGAGTGAGACAGTGTGAAACCCATTTAACTGGAGTTTCACAAGCTGCCTTCCCTGCCTACCACTAGGTCTTACTGGGATTCTAGTAACCCCGGGTAACAAAGGGGTTACAGTGATAATACAGTCGCAATAAATACCTTGAAACCAGTCATTTCCTTGGATTAACGACCGGCTGGAGGAGGTGGCTCGAGGCCATCCCCCCAACCGTTCCTTTATCCTTAAATGAATCATGCTATATGGACTTGTTTACTGGAATGAAAGCAGAAATGTACAAGAAAAAAAGAAAACTAGAGCTACTGTGAGAAGAAAGTATGTAGTGAAATACGAATGTTGGGTGGAGGGAGAGGAAGAAGCTATAGAAAAAGTAGTATATCAGTAGTTCTGGGATGCGGTGCATTAGCAAATAAGAAAACGGCTTCCAATTTTGTTTTAATTCTGTGAAGCATATTAATGTGTAAAGATGCCAAGAACCAGGATGAATGTACACTGTGCAAAATCAGCACAGTTATGTAATACATTTCAGCCAGTCATCTTTGAGTCTATCAACCCATTTCATAATTAGTTGTACTCCATAACCGGATCACCACTGTGATCCCACTCATTGTGATATTACTAATAACCAATACAGTGCAGGGCAAGTGGCTCTTCTTCATTGGTCATGATGTCATAATCAGTGAGGGCATAATGCTGATGAGATATGAAGGGGAAACGAAATTGTCAGTTCCAGGTAGAGTACTGTTCCACAGATCGCACCTTCTGCTGTCAGGTAAAACACCTTGTAATTGGCAAGAGAAAAGCAAAAGCATTTCAGCTATAGAAAGCAACAGTTCGCTACTTTTAAATGTTTATATAGCTATTTAACATGAGGCCATCAGAATTCTTTTAAAGAGAGTCAGGAAGTTCACCTTCTCCCAAGATCAAGTTTAGTGACTGGGCCTGTATAGGGGTGTGGGGGTCATATTCCACGGCAACAGATCTTTCTCCTTTTTTTATCAACCAGTACATTCTGCTCTGTATGATCCCGATTCTCAGAGTCCAAAGCTACCTTTTTGAGATTCAAGTTAATGTTTTCCATCACATTCTTGTTTTGAGCCCTAGTCTACAAACATGTTTAAGTTACATTGGGGGAAGAGCACAGTGAGAAAAACCAATAAAGTGAAGGAGACAGAAAAGGAAAAGCACAGAGAACTATGGATGGATGGATAATAGGGGTTTCTGGAGCACAAGGGATGGGAGGGTCTCGGCACCCAACTAAGGATCTAGGTTCGAGCAGACTCGATAGACCATAAGGCCTAATCTGCTGGCAAATAGTATGTTAGTATGTTAGTAACTAAGAAAATTAGAACACAAGTGAATGAAATCCAAAGAAAACTCAAATAATAATGATGGGACATTATGGTTTATGCCTATGGTGGAAATCAACAATACAGTTATGCAAGAACTTACCGTGACAGTAGATCTTCCAGATGAGATCTCACAGCAGGCTAACACCAGTAGGACTGAAGCCACCAGGCACCAGGACCACATAGAAAACTTCTAGCTAACAGTCCATCATGGGGAACTGCCCCCACAGACATCAGCACACTGACATCCACCTATCCTGTAAAGGGGGCAGTCCCCCACACCTACCTCAATTCTCCTGCCAGAGACATCGAACAGGTGGCAAAAAGGAGAACCGAGGTGATTCCCGAGAGCCGAAAAAGAAAGTATAAGCAGCAGAAGTGCAATAGAAGAGAAGCTAACAGGAAGAAGAAGGAGGGAGGGGAAGCAGAACCTGCTGCAAGAGCTCCTCTCAAAGGGCTACTGTTACGGTAAATTAGTATGTAACTGTACTCTTACTTCAAGGGGGCTGTTGCAGCAGGCTAATACCTGTAGGACTGAGTCCCAAGCAGTACTGGAAGTGATCCAAAAAGGCAGCCGGGAGGAGGCACCAGGCATCAGTATAGAGCTCAAGAGAGAAGGTCCTGCAGGACTGCTAGACCGAAGTTGGCTCTGCACCTAGAGGCGATGTCCAGACTGTGGTGCCTAATGAAAGTATGGAGAGAGCTCCATATAGCAGCTGTACAGATATCCACAGCAGACACATTTTTGAAGCAAGCCGTGGATACAGCTATACCTCTGGTGGAGTGGCCTTTAACTGCTCCTGGCAAAGGCTTGTCATACTTGTGGTAACAGTAGACAATGCACTTAGCTAACCACCTAGACAAACACTGCTTTGAAACAGCTGCTCCTTCTCTTTTGGGAGCAAACAAAACAAACAACTGGTCAGATTTTCAAACAGACTTGGTACCATGGGTGTAATACCTGAGCACTATATCAACATTCAAAGTATATAGTAAGGTCTCCTCCTGATTAGTATATTCAGGGTAATAAACTGGCAGGTGGATGAACTGATTTAAAGTAAACTCAGACACCACCTTAGGCAGGAACTTATAATTAGTACGCAAAGACACAGTCTTTGTGAAAAACCAAATGAGGTGCTTTATAAAACAGAGCCTGAAGCTCAGAAATCTTCTGATCAGCAGTGGTAGCAACTAAAGATAGCGCTTTCCATGACAGAAAGTGCAGCCCGCAACTCATGGCTGGCTCAAAGGGAGGCAAAACACAGGTTACTCACCTTTAACAGTAGTTCTAGGAGTGGTATATGTTGTTCATCCACACTTTCTGGCAGATCGCCATTCTCTTTAAGAGGTGCTGGCATGTCTTCAAGCTGGCTCCTCCCACCCACCTGGGTGGTATAACCCTCAGCTATGCCCCATGAGGCCAGATCTTACCCGCTGGAAGCAGATATGTGAGTCGAAGCCAGGGAGGTTGGGTGGGTCAGTGTGGATGAACAACATATACCACTCCTAGAAAGTACAGTTACGTAAGAACTTACCATAACAGTAGATCTTCCAAGGACTGTCTCTTGCAATAAGTCATTATTTATGGGAGTATCCACCAGGTGGTGCTGTCACATGGCAGCTTCTTCCAGCAGTCTTCCATGGGGGCCACCCACACGACATCACTTCCTGTGGATGTGTATAACAGTGAGCGGCCCCCAGTACCCTCTGTTCACTGTCGGCTTTGGCAAGCATGGCCTGGATCGAGGTAAACAAGGGTCAGAAAAACAGAGAACAGCAATCCCACCCAATGTCCCAAGTTGCAGATTCGAGGCAACAAGTCAGGGGGGCAGAGGGCGGGGGACTTACTGCAAGAGACCATCCTCAGAAGATCTGTTACGGTAAGTTCTTGCATAACTGTACTATCTTCTAAGGACTGGTCTCTTGCAGTAAGTCCTTACTTATGGGAGATTACCAAGCAGTAAAAATCCAAATGGGAGGAAAGGCTGGAAACTGGGTCAGAGGGCATGTCTGATGGTCGAGCCCGTGCAAACCCAGCTGTCCACGATGCCAAAGAAGCTAAATTCATAGTAAATATGTCAACTGCAACTGGACCCGCTCTGGCAGATAGGCCAAAGGTGGGGAGGACATGTATGATATTTAGTAGAAATGTCAACTCAAACCTCTTCCATGCAGGCAGATAGGCCAATGGTTAGGCAAAGACAAGTGGCATGAAATCAAAGAGAAATGTCAACTCAAAACACACCGGCTCAGGCAGATGGGCTCAAAGGTGGGTGAGGACAGCATGCAGGAGGCATGATGTAAAAAGAACTGTAGGTGGCAAGGCACAGTGATTCATCCTGACAAGGCAGAGGTCGACAGGCTCTGGCATAAAGCAAATCCAGTAGAAAGACAAGTAGAGCAGATCAGAAAGAGGAGCACAGGGGAAAAAACAACCTGGGTGGACAGAGGAAGAAACAAATGAAGGGCTCCAGCAGGGAGAGTAGCAGGAGTTCCAATCTGATCCACATGGAGGAGCAAAGTGTCCAGTCTAGGAGCAATCCTCCAAGAAAAGGTAAAGAGATCCCTAGGCACCTCCAAGGCCTGCAAGAGAAATGCGGAGAAACCCTGAAAAGCGGTTTAAGGCACAGAAGTGGGTCCTGCCCCACATGAGGGTCAGGCAAGCTACAAAGGGGCAGACTGAGCCGCCCCCCTGAAGGCACTACCGTGGTCCCAAGAGGCACCTCGGTAGGGGGGCTGAGCATGAGGCGGCCCGCCTGCGGTGCGTAGGGGTGGGAACTGGGGGCGTGATAGAGGTCCTGAACAGACTGGAGAGTATGCCCCAAAGGCTGAAGGGACTCCAGGATGGGCTGAGCACTGGATTCCCAGAAAAAGGGGCATCAGCGACTGACAGCTGGATGCTGGGTGGCAAACCTGAAACCTGCAGCCAGGCGAAGCGCCGAAGGGGACGCCGGAGGCCAAGAGGTGGGCCGATGCGTCAACCGCATTGAAGCATGCATGGAGCAGGTTGCAGAAAAGGGAGGGCATGGCAGACAGTGGCTGAGCTGATCAGGGCCATGAGGGGCAGGTTGAGTGGAAGTGGGACAAGACCAAATATGAGACACTGCGTGAAAATATGCAGGAATCAAAGGCGGGACAACCAGGGCAGGCTCCTCGGGAACGTCGAGGTAGGCAGCTGTGTCCCAATGAAAAGAGTCCTGATCCGCAACAGGGAAGCCAAAAGTGTGCTGAATCTGCAGCATGAGCTCGGTGAAGGAGGGATCGGGGGTTCAGGAAGGGTGGTCTCCAGAAAGGATGACAGATGGGGGGGGGAACCAAGGTCCCTAAGGTCCGAGAGGTCCCCGCCAGGAACATCCCCCACAAAAGGATCCCTATCCCAGAATCTCCATAAAGGGAGTCCACATAAATGGGAGAAGGGGGGTGCCCAGGTGGAGGGGGGAGCGAACGGGGTGAGGCCGGACCCTGGCCCATGGACAGCAGGACCGCCAGCACAATGCAGGTGATGCTCAGCACTTGTGACGGGGGGAGGCCCAGAAACACACAGCACCCAAGGGCGGCGCTAGGAGGAGGATGAGCCATCCCGGGAACTGCTGACCCTGAATAGCAGGGAAAGGCACTCCAACCCTTGTGGTCCGAGTCCGGCAAAGGGGTAAGGGACTCAGGGTCTGGTCCTCTCAGTGGGGCCGAAGGCCAGGGAAAAGTTGCATCCAAAGGGCACAAAACGGGCAACAAGGGAGGGGGAGACTCCCGAGGACACCGAAACAAGGTGCGGGGATGAGCAGGTGGGGGCATGGGAGCAAAGCCCCAAGCAGGGGGTGTCCTGGGGTGGGAGGCCCTTATCACCAAGGGAAGCATCTCTGTCAAGGAGGGAAGGAGGAGAGGCTCTTCCGTCGATGGTGGAATCATCCCTGTCAACGAGAGGCCAGAAACAAGCCTCTCCGTCGACAGTGGAAGCCGTCCAGTCAATGAGGCATGCAAAACACGCTGTTCTGTTGACAGGAGAGGCTTTTCCTTTGATGGAGAAAAAGTCTCCATCCATGAGAGAACAGCAGAATCATGTGCCGTCGACGGGAGAAGAGCTTCCATCGACGAAGGAGAGCAAAGAACACGTGTCATCAACAGGGGAAGTATCCCCAATGACAAGGAATGTCCCGTTGATGGGGCAGCAAGGCCCATCAAAGATAAAACAAGCCCAACAGGCTCAGTCAATGGGGAAGTGGCCCCAACAATGAGGAACGCTCTGTCGATGATGGAGGAGCCACCGTCGATGGAGTAAGGCAGAGGGAGTGTTAAGAGTGTGAATCCTGCTCCCTCCTACGCCTGGAACGAGTGCCCTTGACTGAGGATCCTTTAAGGTGGCCCCCCCCGGTCCATTCCAGCCTGGCTGGATGATCAGCCATGAGCAAGTGCCAAGGCCCAGCAAGAGAGCCTGGGCCAGGGAGCAGCAGGGGTGCTGTGAGTAAGGAGGGCCGCAGGCACTGTGAGGAGCACAGCCCTGGCCTAGTGGAAGTAGAAGAGCCAGGGCCTGAGAGTAGTATACATACCCAGGACCAGAGGCAGGAGCCGGGGGTACAGTGAGTGGTGCACAGGCCTGGGTCCCTGAAGTAGAAGAGCCAGGGCCTGGGAGTGTTCCAGAGGCTCAGCAGAGAGAAGCAAAGTGGGCTGGGCAGTTAACAGCAGCTCTAGTGAATCACCAGACCCAGCAAGAGTGCCTGGGCCAGCGAGCAGCAGGTGTCCCGGGAGCTCTAGTGGAACACTGGGCCTGCTGTATAAAAGAAGTCTGAGGTTACTGTGAGTAGGTCACAGGCCCAGAACAGAAGGTAGAACAGTCAGTTCAAGTTCGAGTCGAAGACTGCAACCCAAGAGGTCAGGAGAGTTGGCTGTGCTAGCTGAAGCCGGCAGGAAAATGAACAGAGGGTACTGGGGGCTACCCACTCTTATACACATCCACAGGAAGTGATGTCATGTGGGAGGCCCCTGCAAAAGACTGCAGGAGGAAGCTGCCATGTGACAGCGCCACCTGGTGGCTACTCCCATAAGTAATGACTTACTGCAACAGACCAGTCCGTACAAAATCTACTGTTACAGGTGAGTAACCTGTATTTCTAGGGATGTGGATATGTTGTTCTATCCACACTTTCTGGCAGACTCCTAGCAGTTCTCCAGGAGGAGGGAGGCAAGGCGCACACCCCCTACTTAGGGAACAGACTGGAGAACTGAGGCCCCAAAACCAGCATCCCGGCGTGACTCAAGGTCAATGTGGTAATGGGAAATGAAGGTGTTTGCTGACTTCCAGGTAGCAGCCCTGCAGATTTCCTGGATAGGGACGTCCCTAGAAGCAGCCACCGATGTAGCTGTATGGCAGGTGGAGTGAGCCCTTAGCCCAATGGGAAGCTCCCTATCTGCCAACCTATAGCAGAGATAAATGCAGGAAGTGATCCACCTGCCAATCATCTGCTTGGTTGTAGGTCTGCCAGGTGCGGCTTCAGCATAGGCGACAAACAGCCGGAGAACCTCTCCCTGAACTTCCACCATTCGCATTTTGTAGTAGGTGAGTGCTCATCTCGGGTCCAAAATATGAAGCCTGTACTCAGCCTCCAAGGCGTAACTGGGGTAGTACACTGGAACGGTGAACATCTGATTAAGGTGAAATTCCGACACCACCTTCAGAAGGAATTTCGGGTGGGGGCTCAGGACAACCTTGTCCCTGTGGAAGACCAGGTGAGGAGACTCCACCAAGAGTGCCTGGAGCTCCCCAATCCTTCTGGCTGACGTAATGGCCACCAAGAAGGCGGTCTTCCATGACAGGTGGGAGATATCACACCTGTGCATCGGTTTGAATGGCTTGCCCATGAGCTTTGCCAAAACTAGCAGTAAATCCCATGGAGGTGGTGGTTCATGCACCGGAGGGGATATGTGATCTAGGCCCTTGAAAAAGTGCCAGAACACTTTCTCCTGCACCACTGACTGCTGACCGTCCCACACCCGGTAAGCAGAGATGGCTGCTAGGTACACCTTAAGGGTCATTGACTGAAGTCCCTGTTGGGAGAGGGACAACAGGTATTCCAAAATGCTAGCCACTGGACAGGATGAGGGGTCCAACCCTTGGCCTGACACCAAATGGAAAATCTTTTCTATTTGAAGGCATAGCATTTTCTGGTCAATTCCTTACGGGATGCCTCAACAACTGTGAGGACCTCATTGGAGAGACCCAAAACCTGGAACTCTAGTCACTCAGGAACCAGGCTGTCAGGTACAGGGATTGAAGGTCCAGATGGAGTACCTTCTCCGATTGAGGGAGAGCAGGTCCAGGTGTGCTGAAAGACACCTCAGGAGTCTGTTGCTGAAGCTGAGGAGATCTGGATACCAGAACTGGTGCGGCCAGTCTGGGGCTACCAGGATCACCTGTACCTTGAGGAGCACCTTGTGGATCACGGGAAGTGGAGGGAACTCATAGAAGAGGCCTGGGGTCCACGGCTTCGAAAAGGCATCCCTCTGCAGCAAGCTCTGCTGAGGGGGTGGGCATGGAACAGCCTCAGCTTCACATTCTCCCTGGACATGAACAGGTCCACCTGAGGGGTGCCCCAGTGGGGGAACAGATCTTGTACTACCTCTAGATGGAGGGACCACTCATGAGATGCCTTGCCCATCTGGCTGAGAGCATCGGCCAGCTGATTCGAGGCTCCTGCCACATGGATGATTAGGAGATCTGCCCCTAAGCTCAGCACGGGGGTCCAAGTGTGGAGCACTTCCTTGCACAGGGGCAAGGAGTGTGTCTCACCCTGCTTGTTGAGATAGTACATAGTCGTGGTTTTGTCCGTCTGGACCTCGACCACTTGACCCTGAATGAACGGAGTGAATGCAGTCAGGGCTAGCTGGACCACTTGGAGCTCCAGCAGGTTGATGTGACATCGGGACTCCTGTGGGGACCAGAGTCCATGGGCTCTGTGCTCCCCCAGATGGACACCCCAACCCAGAGAGGCATCGGTCCCTCAAGATGACCAGCTGTGTGGGTCAGACAAATGGGATGCCTTCTTGCAGATGAGTTGGGATGAGCCACCACTGGAGGCCATCCCATATCCTCTGAGTCATGGTGACCAGCTGATCGAGGTGACCTGAGCGCTGAGACCACTGGCTGGCCAGTTCCCACTGAAGGGAATGCATATGCCAGCAGGCCCATCAGACCACCCTGGTGCAGGCTGCCACGTATCCCAGAAGGTGCAGGAAGTCCCAGGCAGGGAGCAATTGTCCAACCAGAAATGACTGGGCAAAAGAAGAGAGAACCTCCGCCCTATCCGCCGGGAGCCGAGCTCTGGCTCAACAAGAGTCGAGCTCTGCCCCAATGAAGTGAATCATGTGCAAGGGAATTAGTTCCGACTTGGCCTTGTTGATCAGGAGGTCAAGCTCGAAGCAAGTCTGGAGGGCCAGATCCCTAGACTGCTCCACCTCCTGCCTGGAAGGGCTTGCTATGAGCCAGTCGTCCAGGTAGGGATAAACCCGGACACCTTGGCACCTCAGGAAAGGTGCCACCACTGCAATGTATTTGGTGAAGACCCTGGGGGCTGATGAGAGGCCAAAGGGCATGGCCTGGAACTCGTAGATGGTTCCTTCGGCTCAAAAGCAGAGGAATTGTCAGTGGGACAGATGGATCGGGATGTGAAAGAACACATCCTGAAGATCCAGGGAGCAAAACTACATGTCTTGCTCCAAGGATGGTACAATCCGAGTCAGAGTTACCATAAGGAAGGTGCAAGAACTGAGAAACCTGTTCAGGTCGTGCAGATCGAGAATGGGGTGCCAGCCCCCCCATCCGTTTTGGTACCAGGAAGTACCTGGAAACAAACCCTGGGTCTGCCAGAGGTTCCGCAACTCTGTGCACTACCTCTTTGCGGAGGAGTTGAGCGATGTCGTCTCGAAGAGCTGAGTGAGTGACAGCGGACACGAGATCTTCCCTTGGGGTGTGGGCTTGGTTTGGGGGGAACTGCTCGAATTCCAGAGGCAGACCCCGGCTGACCACTTCCAGCACCCATTTGTCCATGGTGATAACTGACCAAGCAGAAAAGAAGTGGCAGAGCCAGCCCCCCATGGGAGCACCCAGGGAAGATGTGACAGGCTTGAGGGTGCCACCCCTCCAATCCATCATAGTGTAGGCTTGGAGGAGGAGGATCCAGCTGAGGGGCTGCTGAGTCCCTTCCCTCTGGGTTTTCTGACTGATGAGGCCACCGACTTGGCCCGCAGTCACCAGGTTTGAGCCTGCTAGCCTGCTGCTGCTGGGCTGGTTTAACCGCAGGAGTGGAAGACCGAAAGGGCTTACACTTTTGGTGCTTAGGGCCCTTGTCCTTCTGGGCAGATGTCACAGAGTCCAGGGTGGCACTGAACTTTTCAATGCACTGGAGGTGGCCCTCCACACCGGGCCCAAACAGGTCGGTGCCCAAAAGGGGGACATTCACCAGCTTGTGTTGAGTGTCCACTGTAAAGGTTGAGATCCTCAACCAAGCACTACAGCGCATGACTACTGCAGCCACGACAGAGCGGGCACATGAATCGACAAAATACAGAGCCGCCTGGAGTTGTTGCTTCGCCAGTGCCCTCCCCTGGTCCTGGACCTGCTTGACCATGGTCTGGCGGTCCGCCAGGAGATGAGGAATCACTGTGTCCAAGGAGCCCAAAAGGGCATGAGAGAAGTGTGCCATCAGCACAGCCGAGGTAGCCTGATGAAGGCCAAGTGAAGAAGCAGCATAGACTTTTTTAGCAGAACAGTCCAGTTTCTTGGTGGTCTATCAATGTCTCTTGTATTGCCCGAGCACAAAAAAACTGAGTCAGCCACCAATCCCTCAGCCGAGGGATGCTCTGAAAATTCAGAAAGTGATCCAGTAGGAACCACATACTTGCAGGCCATCCGGGCTGAGGGCACAGGGCCAAGAGGTGGGACGCTGCCAGAGATCCAGGGCTGGGCTGACAATGGCCTCGGCCACAGGGAAGGCCTCCATAGGAGAGTCCCCTTTGCCCAGAATCTCTGTAAGGGGATATCGAGCCCATTTTTGGACCGGCTCAAGCTCCATCTCCGTGGACTCGGAGACGAGCCAAACACTGCCCATGAATGAGGTGGGTCCCTCATCTATGGAAAGACACCCCCCACTCCCCCGAGGACTCCACGTTGATGGGACAGGAGTGCAGCGAGGAGTCTTCGGATTCTGAGGAGTCTGCGTAAAGCAGGCATCCACCTGAGTCGCCCTTGTCCTGCCTTGAGCAGTTGGGAGTGAGGGTAACAGACAGCGCATCCCTTTGGCTGGCCCAGACTCCTTGGTCAGAGCCCCGGACTTCAGCTGTTCAGATGGCGGCTCTACCACAATCGGTAGAGTAGCTGGCTTCGGCCAAGCTGGCTGGTCCTGCGCTGGTACCTCTGCGGGGGTGACTGTGGTGGGATCCGATGTCAGCTGTTCGGGCAACAGCCACTTGATAGCCTGGGTAGAAACCAGGGTTGGTTTTGGACCAGACAAGACTAGCTGCTGCCACATCAAATCTCCATAGCGCTGACGCAATTTGCACTGGAGCCTCTCCTCGGCTGAGGAGGATGAAGAGGAGTAGCAGTGTTGCCGCTTTCCATGATGCTGTGAATGAGATCACCGGTGACGGTGAGATCTGTTCAACTCAGAGGAAGAAGACCGAGATCTCAATTGTCAGTGGGGCCAATGGGGAACAACAGAAGAAGCCGGGGAGCCTTGCGGCTCTTCCAGGTCAGGGTCTTGGGTTGGTGGGTTCGACCCAGCAGGCTGAACCGACCCATTGGAAGACATCGGAATCTGAAAAAGAGAATTATTGGCTTCGTCAGGCAACAACCTGTCGATGGGTTCGAGAACAATCTTCGCCACATCGACCGGCATCTCAGCCAGCTGGCGGCTCCATGAAACCAGCGGCCGCGGTTTTGATTTAAGTTGAAACCGGAGTCTCCTGAGAACAGGACCGCTCCCAATCCCAAGAGCGTCAACGTTGAGTCTTCTCTTTTTTCGACTACTCCTTACAAGAGCGTGAAACGTGTGATCCAGAAGGACCCTCTCCCTTGGTGGAGAGGGACTGGCACAGCTCTTTGAAGGAAGCCGAATAAGTGGAGCCCAATTGGAGCGGAACAAAGGCCGGAGCTGGAGAGGAACTAGCCGTGGCCTGGTCTGCCTCCTCCTTGAAGGCCTTAAGCTGTTCAAGCTACTCAGCGGACCCTGCAACTGCGGAGACCACCCAATGGGCATCCTCAGATTTGAATGGCGGGTAACGCTTCTTCTGTCACCCCAGCTGGAGTCGGGCAGCACGGTCATCCAGAATCGATGGCTGAAAGGACTGACAGATATCGCAAGCCTGCGGGTCGTGGTTATGTCCTAAGCAATACACACAAGTGGCGTGAAGGTTGTTGTGTGACATCTTCTGCCCGCAGGAGCATCAGCGAAACATGGGAATGGACTTTTCTTCCATCACGGGACCAAGAGAAGGAACCAAAGATGAAACTCTAACAAGTTTTAAGGTAAGTTTTGGAAGGAAATCCGAAGATTTGAAAGCCAGGGACTACCACATGTGGGAGTGCTAAGGAGGAACCTGTACCTTCCAGCAGAAGGAAGATCTGGCGCCATGGAGCGGAGCCGAGGGTTATACCACCTGGGTGGTGGGTGGGAGGAGCCAGCTGAAGATGTTCTGGCACCTCTTAAGGGAAAGGCAATCTGCCAGAAAGTGTGGATAAAACATATCCACATCCCTAGAAGTGAGTTTTTCCAATATGAAAAGAAGGTCCCATGGAAGGACAGAATTTCTAATGGGAGGTTTCAAATGCAGGATGCTCTGTAAGAATGTGTGGGACACCTCCAGCTGAGTGACAGATTTACCCTCAACAGGTGTATGGTATACAGAGATGGCGTAAAGGTGCACCTTAAGGGAGGAGTACCCTATGCCTGAGTCTGAAAGGGAGAACAAGTACTACGGAATCAGATTCACCGGGCAGGTGAAGGGATACAGGTGACAAGCAGTGGCCCACAGAATCGCTTCCACTTTAAGTCGTATGTGGCTCTAGTGGAAGACGTTCTAGCAGCCACCAGGACATCAGTAACCCTAGAGGAGACCCCAAAGTGAGAGACAGCTAAGTCTGCAGGAGCCACACGTAGATGCAGGGATTTGAGGTATGGGTGGAATAAGGTACCCTGTTCCTGGGACAGCAAGCTGGTGCACAGAAACAAGGGTATTGAAGGTTTCACTGCCAGCTGCTGCAACAAGGGCTAACAAATCTGGCGCAGCCAATGGGGGCTATGAGGATTATCTCTGCCCCATCCAACTGGAAGCTTGAGCAGGACCCTCTGCAGAAGCGGGAAGGGAGGGAAGGTGTACACAAACCTCCCCTTCCAGTAGAGGAGCAACGTGTCATGCCAGAAAACGCCAGGCCCTGGATCGAGCAAGCAAAAATCTGGCAGTTTTGCATTGAATGGGGATGCAAAAAAATCCAACTCTGGATGGCAACACCTGTCGAAGAGCTCTTCAACCACTGAGGGCAAAAGTTCCTATTCATGAGCCCTCGAACTGGATCATCTGAGACCATCAGCCAGGACATTTTGGGATCTGGAATATGAACTGTTGAGAGTTCCAGACCATGCTCAATGGACCAGTACAAGACTTTCATTGCCTCCCGACAAAGGGGGTATGAGTAAATGCCTCCCTGCTTGTTGATGTAGTACACTACATGGACATGTTGTCTGCACCAGCAGCGAGCTGGGAAGAATGAGAGTCTGGAAGGCCTGCAGGGCATAAAGAACCACTTGTAATCTCCAGCTCACTGATGTGGAGATTGTGCTCTGCCTCTGACCAGGACCCCTGGGTCTGGCAGTCAGCCAAATGAGCACCCCAACCAAGACCCAAGGCATCCATTGTGAGGATCTGCTCAGGAGGCACAGGCTGAAAGAGGACCCCGCCCCCCCGCAGGACACTGGTAGGGCTCTGCCACCACTCCAAGCTCCTCTTCACTGGATCAGAGACCATGACTGGCTGGTCCAGATTGTCTGTGCGTTAGTCCCATTGAACCCAAAGGGTCCATTAGGGTACCCTCATATGCAGGTGGGCCAGAGGGACCGTAGCTATGGCTGCCACCATGTGCCCCAACAAGCGTAAGAATGCTCTGGCCGGGATCTGTCAACTGGAGAAGACTGGCCTGCTCTATCAGGTGCTCCACTCTGTCCTCTACAGGAAGACCTTGCCCTGAGAGGAGTCCAGAACTGCCCCAATATACAGAAAGCACTGGCACAGGGACAGACTAGACTTTGGCAGATTGACTGTGATCTCCAAAGCCTGGAAGAGTCGAAAGGTGCAATCCAGTGTCCAAAGCAGAAGATCCTTGGAGGGGGCAGTCGTCCAGGCAGGGGAACACAATGAAGCCCTGTCTCCTCAGAGCTGCAACCACCACCACAAGGCACTTGGTAAAAAATACAGGTGCTGAAGAAAGTTCAAAAGGGAGGGCCGGAATTGAAAATGGTCCTGGAAACAGAAATGAAGAAAATGGCAGTGTGCCGGGAAAACCTGAATATGGAGGTAGGCATCCTGCATGTCCAGGGAGTAGTGGCAGTCCTCCTGCTGAAGAAGGGGCTGTAGTCCCTGGAGGGTAACCATCCTGAAATGTTTGTACTCTATGTATAGGTTCAAGTGGCTGAGGTCCAGTATCAGCCTTGGTCCAGTCTCCTTGGGGACGAGAAAAAAGTGGGATTAAAAACCCTCTTCCTGTTTGAGCCAGAGGGACGGGCTCTATGGCCCTCTTGTGCAAGAGAGCCTGAATCTCTTCCTGAATGAGGGAGATGTGGGCCGAAAGATAATGGGAGAACAAGGGAGGGTTTTTTGGAGTAGGTTCCCGGAATTCTAAGGTATGCCCATGCTCCATGAGCTGGAGCACCCGCTGATCTGTGGTCACTGCTCGCCACCTGTCAAAGTAGAGGAGAACTGATCTGACCGCCTCCCCAGGGTTTTGTCTGAGGGGTTGGGTAAGGAGTCGCAGGTGTGTACTCAGGGGTAGGTAGAGCAAGGCTGCGGGTGCTCAGGGGGTTCTAGGGGTGGCCACTGCTGGGGGGTACTGGCTTTATGTTTGAGAGAGGTCTTCGACTGCTGGCCTCTGGTGGGCAGAAGTGAGGCCCAATGAAAGGACAGATGTTGGCTCATCTGGGGATGGGAGTGGTAGAGCGAGTGAACGGACCCGAGAGCTTTACCGGACTCCTGGAGCCAGGAGATGATGTCCTGAATATCACCCCCACACAGAACCAAGCCCCTAAATGAGGCATCTATGATGCTGGCTTGAACATCAGGGGCAAAGCCAGACACTCTAACATAGAAACATAGAATTTAATGATAGATAAGGACCACTGGGCCCACCTAGTCGGCCTATTAAAAGCCACGAATGGTGACGAAGGCAGACCCCTGTCACTGCCCCACACCCGGAAGCATCAACTACATCATATGCTGCCCAGAAAACATGAATGCCAACATCTGATCCTGACTTTAACAGCTTGGCTAGCTGAGTTTTAGTAGAGTCCACAGGAAGAGTCTGCACCAGGTCCCTCACCTGGTCCCAGAGGGCGTTCTTGTACTGCATCACGTGGGCTAAATAGTTTATGGCCATAATAGCAAGGGTGGTAGATATAGACATGCATTTTCCCACTGGTCAAGCTGTCCAGACTCCCAGTCAAGGGATGGGCACTGAGATGTTTGGGTCTTTTAGTGTCGTTGTGAGCTGTATTAATGACCACCGAGTTTGCTTTGGGGTGATCCCCAAAGAAAGGCTTATCAACCGGAGCATGATAGAGATGGTCTGCCTTCTAAGGTAAAGGCGGAGTGGTAGAGGGGTGGTTCCACGCTGCCTTGGTGATATTCTCACAAGGAGTCGATTAGAGGGGGTAGCACCAGAGGGACGGTATCCTTATGCTGCAAGTAAGCTACCAACTGGTGATGCTCCAGGTCCTGCTCCTCTGTCTCCCAAACCATGAGGGACTGGACATGACACATGATATCTAGGAATGTTGGGTCATCTGAGGGAGACTTAGGGGCCTCCTTAGACTGATCCTGCCCCTCAGAGGAATCCCTGGAGCCCTCTGAGAATACTGAAAAGGAAGAGTCATCCCCGGAATGCTCGCCATTGGGGACTGGTGTCAGGGGTGATGATCCTCTGTATGTGGGCCAGAGCTGACATCAGGGTACCCCTGGAGGATCCCTTGGTATGAGGCCGCTGGGTCCCGCCTGGTCTGGGTCCTGAGGCAGAGGATCCCAGGAGAGGCAGGGGGAAGATGGCTTCCGGGGTGATCTGTCCTTGTTCTGGACAAAGGACCACCAGGCAGAGCATTGCAATCCACCAGTGGAGGTAGGTTATAGATCGGAGGATAAGGATACTGCAGCTGTGGGTAAGTGTACATTGGTGGAGGGGCCAGCATAGGGTACCCAGGTGTAGGCCCACCTGGCACTGGCTGCGGATCCGGAGGAGGTCCAGCAGGTGCTGGCTGTGATAAGGGCTGGGGCGATGATGGCTGTGGAGTCATTGGTGGGGCTGGCATTGGCCTGACTGATGAAGGCGGATGATGGTCAGGAGAGGAGGCTGATGTTGGCTCTATGAGTGAGGGCAGTGCCTGAGGGCAATAAGACCCGAGGCAAGGGCAGGGGCAAAGTCTGGGTGGATGAGGAGACGAGTGTCTGCCATGGGTGACGACTGACAGGACTGACATTGGATCCAGAATCTGGCACCGATGAAGACAATGCCATGGTGGGGGGGGGAGCATGACAGTCTGAGAACTGCAGCCAGAAGACCCAGAACCATCTGGCTAAGCACCTGTGATTGCTAAAGGCCTGAGCATCAGGGGGCTGAGGTGCAGGGGACGACATCTGCTGCCCAGAAGAGCCGCCATCTGAAATGGAGATAAGAGAGGGCTGCTTTGCCACCGGGAGCCTGGAGGAGGTAAGGGCTAACAGGGCTGGAGGGGCCAACCTCCCACTGGAGGAAGACCCAGAGATGGCTGCCAGTGTATGCGGCAACCGCGAGTGAGAGGCTGACCATGGATGGTCCCGGTGCTTGTGCTTCCCACCAGATTTCTTCTCCTTCTGGGAAGAAACATCAGCCATGGAGGATTGAGCTGGGGAAGCTGAAGAACTCCTGGTCTGCAACTCCTTCTCCATTGCGGTCAACTTCTGCATTAAGAGACTGCTCTCCAAAGTCTTCAAATGACATCTCCGAGTGGCCTGGTTGATGTCTTGGCAAAACTGGCAGGCTTCAGTGTCATGGCTGGGGCTTAGGCAGAGCAGATATGCAGAATGGTCATCCTTAGCTGGTATCTGTTTGCCGCTGGCACATTTGGGCGGGCGATCAGAAGACAAAGCTGGAGGAGAAGACATAAAACTCAACAAATTAACATTGAAAATTCAATGTGTTGCACACTAAAGAAAGAAAAAATAAAGCGCGGTAAGCAAAGAAAATGAAATTGACTGTAGCTAGCGTCAGAAGAAGGTCTGACATCTACGCAAGTCAGGCAAGAACTGAGGTAGGTTGGGGACTGCTCCTTTATAGAAGGATGTCAGCGCATCGACGCTAGGGGTGGTCCCCGTGATAGACTGCTAGCTAGAAGTTTTCCGTAGTCCTGGTGCCTTCAGTCCTACCAGTGTTAGCCTGCTGCAAGAGCCCCCTCGAAGTAAGATGTAAAAATACTAGGGTGGCATGCCTCTGTCCAAGACTTGGGTAGACATTCATGTAATCAAAAAACAGTCCTAGCAAATAAATGCAGCTCACCAAATCATGCCCATTTTTCTCAGCAAATAGCCTTTCAATTTTTCCTCGGGAAAACCACACATAATTTTGCCATTTTTTTTTTTTTTTTTTTTATTATCCCCTTTTATGATCACCACCTGGTGATGCAATTCACTGAAGAGCAACAGGAATTGTGGGTGTGATTCTTGCTCTTTGTAAAACCTTGTCCCTATGTAGCAAAATAGCTTAACTGTGCTCCTCTGAAATAAACCACCACAGGAAGGGAATAACACAGCAAATAGATCTTAAAATATATATTCTGTCTGTGTATGATGCAAGACTTACAGTAACCTTTTAACACTGTAATGATTTTTATGCTTAATGTCCGCATGGTTATATGGCCGAGAATCCAACTCATGACCAGTCAGCCACCAAATCAGCACTGTAACACCAAGTCAAAAGGAGTAGCCAGTTTTGCTAGGAGGATACAGTGTTTCTTTACAACTGCTGTTGTGAAAATAAATGATCTTTGTTGATCACGTACTGTACCCACCTCCAAAATACCATGTCATCTCTGCTGTGGGATAGCTTACAATCAATATTTTGAAGATTAGCTACATCACAATGCACTACTAAACCAATCAGATAGCATCTTTCATAATGCTGATGACACCACAATAGCCCTGTGCAGCACTGAACCTAGCAGTTGACGTCAAATAAACACATTTAAATCTTCACACTAACATCAGTTTTAAAGACTTTCTTAAAATCACTTGAGCAAACTTTGGGAGAGAAAACAATTTAGTCACATTTCAGCTTATATTCTAAATAGTTTCTGTATTTTGCTTCCCCTTTATCTCTACACCCACTTAAAGTTACAATAGTATTAAAATAGGAGCACTTTGCCTCTGGACTATCTGCTCTGACTACTTATCTACTGCTGTTGCCTTAATCTTCTGTTTAGGACATCATAATAGTTGTTAGTCACTAAACACAGGATTGTGGGGGTTCATGTGTAGAAAGGCAGCCAGAGCAGACAATGTGTAGGGGGCTGTGATCCTGTTATAATGTAAATGTATGCAATTATATAGAAAAAGGGGACACATAATAGAGAATATATATGAAATCAAAGCAGAAATGTGTCTCAAAATGAGGGTTACTCACCTGTAACCCTAGTTCTAGGAATGGTATATGGTGCATATCCCCACTTCTGGCAGTCTCTTGTTTAAATCTGCCAGACGACTTCAAGCTAAGCTTCTCCCTTCCACCGGGGTGGTATACTCCTCAGCTCTGCCCTGTGATGTCAGATCTTGCATGCTGAAAGCAAGGATCCATGTGCCACTTGCCAGGGGAGGACAGTCAGGTTGTGTGGATGCACACCATATACCACACCTAGAAAGTAGTTACATAAAAACTTACCGTAACAGTAGATCTTTTCGGAGCATCTCTTGCAGTAGGTAATACTTTTTGGTATCCAGCAGAGGTTGCTGTGGTGCATGGCAGCTCTTCTAGCAGTTTTTCACCAGTGACCGCCCACACATGACATCAGCTTCCTGTTTCCTATATAAATGTAGGTGGTTCCTGGTATCCTCAGTTTCAGCTTGCAAAGCGAGGACCGAGGGGAAGCCAAGGTACCAAAGGAGTCCCAACATTAGTCATTGGACCAGAACTTTTTTTTTTTTTTATTTATTCAGTCTTGGATTACAATACCTTTGAGCGGGAGACCACTTTTTTACAAAGGTTCCACATCGTAAAGGGTGGGTATACATATATTGTGGGTTTAGGAGTATCTAGCTAGGTGAGTAAACAGACAAAAATACATTGTAAATAGGAAACAGAGATGGTTTTAACACTAGGATAATTCAGGTAACAGTAGCAGCCTAGGTGGCATTGTCAGGTAAAAGACAGTAAGCAGCTATCCAGAAAGGAGAGTAGGGGGCACTGAGTGGGGGGGCATGATGACTATTTAGGGGGAGAGAAAAGTGCAGGGTATTGCAGGGCAAAAAATGGGGACAATTCAGGGTAGAAGAACAAAGTAGGAGTAGCGAGGAGATGGTAATAGCCTGAAAGGTGAATAAGACCAGGATCAGAAGTGGGTGTGTGTGGAATAATTAGAAAGTACAGCCACTGCAAGAGACACTCCTCAAAGATCTACTGTTACAACAAGTTTTTATGTAACTGTACTATCTTCCATGGAGCGGTCTCTTGCAGTAGGTAATACTTTTGGGATGAATCCCAAGCAGTAATGCCCATGTGGGAGGACAATTATGACAGGAGATCTTTTAGGACTGCATGGCCGAAGGCGGTCCTACATCGTGAGGCAATATCCAGATTGCAGTGCCTTGTGAACGTATGGCTCCTGGACAAGGTAGCTGCATTGCAGATATCCGACATGGAGGCTCCTTTAAAGCAAGCCGCAGTGGTGGCCATAGTTCTAGTGGAGTTGGCTTGGACAGGCCCAGGTAAAGGCTTGTTGCATTTTTTGTAACAAAATGAAATACAATGTGCCAACCAGGATGAAAGAGTATGTGTCGCAACCGGGAGGCCATCGCGACCCGGTGCAAAAGAGATGAACAGTTGAGACATCTTTCTAATGGATTTTGTCCAATTTGTATAGTAGTATAGTATACAATGGAATCTAAAGTATGTAGTAGATGTTCACCCTGATTGGGGAAGTCAGGATAGTAGACCGGAAGCCCCAAGGACTGATTTAAAGTATGTTCAGAGACTACTTTAAGAAGGAAGGAAGGGTTAGTATGAAGGACCACCCGGTCTTTGTGGAAAATCAAGTAAGGTTCCTTACACTTGAGGCCATGAAGCTCAGAAATACGTCACACGAAAGTGACAGCCACCAGAAATAGGGGTTTCCATGAAAGAAAACAGAGTTCACAAGTGGCTGCGGGCTCGAAAGGCTCAAGGGTAAATTTTTCTGTCATATTGAGATCCCACGGAGCAGTGGGTCTTCTAATAGGAGGTTGAATATGTTACATTCCTTTCAAAAACATCTTAGCTAGATGATGTTGGTACAGTAACCTGCCATCCAGAGGCTCATGGAAAGCGGAGATGGCGGCCAAGTGGACTTTGATGGAAGATTAATTTAAACCGGACTCAGATAGTGAGGCCTGGTAGTCCAGAACCTTCGTCAGTGGTCAAGAGTAAGGGTCCAAAAATTGAAAGGTTGACCATATGAAAAAGTGTTTTCATTTGGAATTGTATGTTGCTGTTGTTGCTGGCTTACGGGAGGCCAAGAGAATATTGGCAACAGGAGAGGACACTTGTAGTAGAGTTATGAAAGCATCCTCAGGAGCCAAGCGTGAAGGTATAGAGCTCTCAGGTTGAGGTGTAGGAGAGACCTGTGACACTGAGTCAAGAGGTCTGGTCTGACTGGCAATGGGACAGGGTCCCATATGGAAAATTGTAGGAGCAGAGGAAACCACATCTGGAGAGGCCACATTGGGGCTATGAGAATCATCATGGCTGGTTCTAAATAGCAGTTACTTAAGAACTTACCGTAACAGTAGATCTTCGAGAGAGGTTCCTGCAGTAGGTCTTCACATTCAGGACTGTGCCCCCTGGCATCAGGTCTGCACAGCAAACTTATAGCTACCAATCGTCAGCGGGAACCCCCCCCCCATCGTTGGGTGATGCGACTTCAGCTCAACTATAAAAGGGGGCAGTCCCAAGCCCACCCTCCAGTTCTTTTCCACCAGAGACCTAAGGATAGGAAGTAGAAAGAAGTAGTAACAACTCCTGGAACCCTGTGCCCTGGCTGAGTAAGAGGACTAGACAGGAGAAAAGGAAATAAATTCCAGGTGCTGGGGGATAGGTGGGAAGTAAACTAGACCTACTGCAGGAACCTCTCTCGAAGATCTACTGTTACGGTAAGTTCTTACATAACTGCTATATCTTACTTCGAGAGGGTTCCTGCAGTAGGCCTTCACATACAGGACTGAATACCAAGCAGTCTAGCAAAAAGGAGTCGTAGATGAGGTTCTGGGAGGAGGAAAATGTCTGCCAACTAGGGGTCTGTCTTATGACAAAAGACCTTGCAAGACTGCAAAGCCAAAACTAGCTTAACGCCTAGAGGCAATGTCCAGACTGTAATGCTTACTGAAGGTGTGGACGGAAGACCAAGTGGCCGCTGCACAAATATCCACAGTGGATACATTCCTGAAAAAGCCAGTAGAACTGTCCACGCTCCTAGTCAAGTAACCTTTGACCACCCCCAGAAAGGGTTTCTCGTACTTCTGTTAAGTGTATTGGATACAGTTAGCTAGCCACCTAGACAGAGTCTATTTAGTGATAACCTTGCCCTGGCACTGGGAGGCAAAGGCCACAAAGAGCTGATTCGACTTTCAAACCTCTTTAGTCCAAGAGCTATAATACCTCAAAATCCTGTGCACATCGAGTGTGTGCAGAAGATATTCCCCTCCTGTTGGAATGCCCTGGGAAGAAAACCAGCAGTTCAACACTCTGAGAGTCATCTCCGAAACAACTTTTAGAAGAAAAGGATTAGTCTGCAGGACAACCCGGTCCCTGTGGAAAAATTAAATAAGGCTCTCTATAAACTAGAGCCTGAAGCTCTGAAACTCTTTGAGCTGAAGTAACTGCAACCAAAAACAGTGTCTTCCAAGCAAGGAATCGCATTTCACAACTTGCTGCTGCTTCAAAAGGGGGCAAAGTAAGTTTTTCCAACATAAAATTAAGATCCCAGGGAGGATAAGGGTTGCCGACTGGAGGTTTGATGTGATGGATCTCCCTTCAAGAAAGTCTTGGAAACCTCTAGCTGGGCTAGGGTTTTGCCCTCCACTGGATGGTGGTAGGCTGACACCGCAGAGAGATGGACTTTTAGTGAAGAGTAACTAAGGCCCAACTCTGAAAGATGTAAGAGATACTGTTAACACCTGAGAGGCCGAGCAAGAAAAAGGGTCCAAGTGCTTAGCTGTGGCCCAAATAGAAAATCTCTTCCACTTCATGGCGTTAAGTGGATCTGATAGAGGGTTTTCTGGCCTCCACCAAGACCTGAGCAACCCAAGAGGAAACTCCATAGTGAGAAATCACTATGTCCACAGGTGCCACGCATGAAGATGGAGAGACCTGAGACTCGGATGTACCAGGGTGCCCTGCTAATGAGACAGAAGGTCATGAGATAAAGGCAGAGGAACCGGTGGTTCTAGAACTAGTTGTTGCAACAGTGGGAACCATATCGGCCGGGGCCACAGAGAAGCCATCAAGATCATGTGTGCCCCCTCCAACTGCAGTTTAAGAAGAACCTTCTGGATGAGAGGAAAGGGAGGAAAGGAATTCAGAAACCTCCCTGTCCAGGATAGAGACATTGCGTTTCACCAAAAAGCACCATGCCCGGGAACAAGCAAGCAAAAGCTGGGTAGTTTTACATTGGATGGGGATGTGAACAGATCTAGGTCTGGTCAACCCCACAGAAGAAACAGGTCTTCTACTACCTCGTGCTTTAGTTCCCAGTCATGAGCCCTGGCTACTGATTGGCTGAGACTGTCCACCAGGGTATTGTGAACCCCTGGCATGTGGACTGCTGTCAGAGTCAAGCCATGCTGAATGGACCAATACCATACTCTCATTACCCCTGTGTAAAGAGGATATGATCGGGTATCTCCCTGTTTATTCAGATACCAGACAGTGGCCATGTTGTCTGTCTGGATGAGAAGTGTTCCCAGATGAAGTAATGACTGGAAGGCCTGGAGAGCAAAGAGGACTGCTCTTGGCTCTAGGATGCCAATGTGAAGATTCTCCTCCATGGGAGACCAGGAACCTTGCGTTCTGTAATCCCCTAGATGAGCTCCCCAATCCATATTGGAAGCATCTGAGGTAAGGGTTTGGGAAGGAGCCTGAAAGTGGAAGGGGGCCCCCCCATCAACAAGTTGGTGAGATCCTGCCACCAGAGGAGATCTTTCTGAAGGGTGTTGGAGATCATGACCAATTGGTCCATGTCTTCCAACCATTGGTCCCACTGGACTCGAAGAGACCACTGAGTAACCCTCATTTGCAGCCTGGCCAAGGGAACTGTTGGAATGGCAGCTGCCATTAGACCCAAAAGGCGAAGTACTGAATGAGCTGGGGTCCACTGAGACTTGGCCACCAAGGTGGCTTGGGAGACAAGCGTCTCCGCTCGGTCTAGGGTTAAGAAGGCCTTGCTCTGGACTGTATCCAGCACCACTCCAATGAATTAGAGGTGCTGGGAGGGTACTAGCTGGGATTTGGGTAGGTTGACCAAAATTCCCAGGTGGGAGAACAGATCCAGAGTGAAGGAGAGGGATTCCTTCAGGCTGTCCAGTGATGGGTCTGAAAAAAGCCAGTCATCCAGGTATGGGAACACGTATATGCCCCTACGGCAGAGAAACGCTGCTACCACTGCTAGGCACTTGGTGAAGACCCGAGGCACTGAGGACAGGCCAAAGGGAAGTGCTTTGAATTGAAAATCATTCTCCAAGAAAGAGAACCTGAGGAAGCAGCAGTAGGCTGGGAGGATACGGATATGAAGTTAAGCATCCTGTATATTCAGGGAGCACAGCCAAGTGCTGGACAGGAGCAGGGTCAGGAGTCCCTGGAGACTAAGCATGCAGAACCTCTGGTATTCCACAAAGAGGCTGAGCATGTTGAGATCCAGAATAGGTCTTAGATCCCCCATTTTCTTTAGGACTAGGAAGAAATGGGAGTAAAATCCCCTTCCTACTTGTTCTGGTGGAATGGGCTCTATGGCTGCCTTTCTGCAGCAGAGCCTGTAGTTCCTGTTGGATGATGGGGATCTGTCCCTATGGGTAGAAAGACCTTCCTGGAGGATTTGCTGGAGGTGTCTCCAGGAACTCGATTGAGTGACCTCTTTGTATGAGTTGTAAGACCCATACATCTGTGGTGACGGCCTTCCACCCTTCCAGGAGGAAGCTGAACCTCCCTCCTTCTGGTTCCTCTGAGGGGGATGGGGAAATGAGTCAAGACACAGAGGGGAGGGGAGCCTTAGCTTCTGAGGCAGCTTTGGTGAACTTGGCCTGAGGAGTTTGGGCTCCTGAACCAGTGGCACGTCGTTTATTTTGATGTTTGCCCTGGTTCTCATTCCACTTCCTTTGGTGATGAAAAGGCTGCTTCATTTGGCCCATACGGTACATACAGCGTATGTCTCTGACGGATCTACCGCTCTCCTGCAGCCCCGTAATTATGTTTTTTGCATCACCGCCAAAGAGAACCAGATCCCTAAATGGTGCGTCCAGCAGGGATGACTGAACATCCTGTGCCGAACCTGCTAGGCATAGCCAGGCTAGGTGCCCAAGACAGATTCCCCGGGGCTGCAGCCCGAGCCACAGAGTTCACAGAATCTTAAGTGGCTCAGAGTGCGTGACAACAGGATGATTTATTCATCCGCACTTTTTCTAGGAGCTTAGCCCTGAGCTGTTTATTTTGGATATCCTGGAGATCCTTCTTGAGTTCCGAGAGTGAAGACTTCTGAAAGGCCACTATGTGTGAAACGTAGTTTAAGGACCTGATGACGCAGGTGGATGAGGCATAAATTTTCCTGCCATACTGATCCAGCTGCTTAGAGTCCTTGTCAGGGGGAGAGGAACTTAAGTGCTTTGGTTGTGCCGATCAGTCATGGGCTGCAGTAATGAACAGAGAGTTGGCTTTGGCCTCGGTGGTAAGGTGAGAGATCCCTTCCGGGGGGGAAGTAGGTTCTGTCAGCTTTCTGTGAAAGAGCCGGGATAGAGGAGGGCTGTTGCCATATGGTGGACACGAGATCCTCATGTGGACCCATCCAAGGGGGAATGGGAAGGGGATCCACATTGGCAAGGGCCAAATATTCAGTAACTAGCTCCTTGGACAGCCAGCCACAAGTTATTTGGATGGTTCTCAAGAAGGGTCCTCTGGGGGGGATTTAGGGGACTCCTAAGGTAAGGGTTTGACCAGTGAACAAGGTTCAGATTGGTCGATATCCTAGTCTTCATCAGACTCAGAGAAGTCTGTCCTGCTTGGCAGGGAGGGGTCCACACCAGTGTCCCCCACAGGGAGAGAACCCAAGGCTTGGCCAGAAGGGGCTGGACCAGGGGTGGTGCCCTAGGAAGAGGGGTACCCCCTACCAGCTGAGACTGCTTTAGTTCAGAAAGGAGTTGTGTCCTGGCATCCTGCCACCATGCCAGGATGGCCTCATGGTCGGGCGACGGTGGCGGAGGAGAAAGGGGCAGAGGCTGGTACCCAGGATACCTGGAGAAAAAGGGGTAACTGGGTGGGTGATGCCAGTAAGAAAACTGGTAAAGTCTCTGCCTTGAAAAGCCTGGCAAAGGATATCCTGGCATTGGGTATCCTGATGGCGGATAGCCTGACATTGGGTAGCCTGGTGGTGGATAAGCTGGCATAGGGTAACCTGGCATCAGTGGGTAACCCAGCGTCGGCGGAACAAAGCCCGACATTGGAGATATATTGCCTGGTGGTGGAAAATGAGGGTCAGGCCCTGGAAAACCGCTGGAGGGGCCAGCATGAGGAACTGAAGGCCCAGCCAGGAGAGGCACCGATGGGCCACTAGGCAGCAGGTCAGGCGTAGGGTCCGTGGATCCCATGGGAGGAGGGTCCATGCCTGAAGCACTTAAGTCTGGTGACAGACCCCTGGGGAGGAAGGGTTCCAGCAGAGGAACAGAACCTGGTGATGGGGGGAGATCTGGTAGGGACCCCAACAACAGGTTCGGTAACATGCCCAATGGGAGAGATAAGTTGGGAATGGGTGGTGAATCCCTGGGGGTAGAGACCGACAGGGATGAAGGTTCTCCCATGAGCACACTCGCCCCAGGGTTGGAGTCATAAAGGGAGCCCGATGGGAGAGCAGACGCGTCTGTGCGGTCGACTGAGGACCTGTTGGCTGACTTATCAGGCACGGCTGAGCTGACCGTGGTAATAAGGCTGCGGTCAGGCTTATCGGCCAAGGCTGGTCATCCAGTGGCAGAGCTGGAGGGTGACTTATCAGCGGTGCTACTAGTGGGAGACCTAACAGACACCTCTAGAAAGGCGACCTCCGGCTGCCCACTCACCTCAGTGGGGGCGGGGAGAAGGCGTTCTGCCCACGGGAGCGCATGAAAGCCCAGCAGAAGTGGTACTCGTGGTTGAGGGACCATCCTGGTCATCAACTGATGCAAGGCTGGTTTTCCCCTGTGGAGAAGGGCTTCTCTCCCGGTGTTTCTCCTTGTTCTTTTTTATTTTTTCAGGGGCCGGCAACGATAACTTCTCTTGCAGCTCCTGAAGCTCCTTTTCCATGGAAGCTAGCCTCTTGGACAGAAAATGGGCCTCGAGGTTCCGCTTGCATCGGGTTCAAGTGGCCTGGTTGAACATTGGCAGATAGCACACTCAGCCAAGTAGTGCTTAGGCCGTGGGAGTGGTCGTCCGCATGCGGAATTTGGGCATCGCACTTGGAGCACTTTTTCTTTGGACAAGATGACATACATTCGCAGGTGTTTTTAGTAAAGTTTTATGCGAAAAGTAAATGAAAAATGTCAAATAAAGAGCGGGTGACTGATCGCTTTTCTACCACATCTGTTGGACAAACTAGCATGATGACAGGAAAGAACTGGAGGGCGGGCGTGGGACCGCCCCCCCTTTTATAGTCGAGCTGACATCACGTCACCTGATGATGGGGGGGTCGCAGCTGATGACTGTTAACTACAAGTTTGCCGTGTGGACCCGATGCCAGGGGGCGCAGTCCTATATGTGAAGACCTACTGCAAGAACCCTCTCAAAGTAAGAGCTGTAGTTTCAGTAGAGTCCATTGCAGGAGAGGGATGGGGGAGCAAGAGTTGGGACAGGGCATCTATAAGACCATTCCCTTTCTGTTCAGGATAATGGAAGAATATCCGGGAAGACAGCAATTCTCTGGGGAGGCAAACAGATCCATCTGTGGAGTGCCCCATAAGTTGAAGATGTCTTGGAGCACTTGCCCGTGGAGTGTCCATTCTTGAGTTATGGACTGGTGACTCAGCCGGTCGGCTAACTGGTTGCAATGTCCCAGTAGGTATACAGCTGTTAGCATCAATGGTTGCCGTATGGCTTCCTGCCAAACTGCAAGAGTCTCTCTACATAGGGTGTGAGACTTTGTACCCCCTTGCTTGTTGAGGTAGAATACTACTGCAGTGTTGTCTGATTGGATCAGTAACGATCCTGGTTCGAGGTAGAGCTGGAACACCTGGAGAGCTAGATGGACCGCTGTCATCGCTAAGAGACTGATGTGAGACAGATGGGGAGAAGGGTGCCAGTGGCCTTGGGTCTGATAAGGACTGAACTGTGCTCCCCAGCCCTGCAGGGAAGCATCTGTGGTCATTTGCATGGGGGGGGGGACTGGAATGGCATTCCCTGATTCAGATTGATTCTGATTGTCCACCATGTCAGGGAAGACTCCAGAGAGGAAGTGACCCTGATTTTGTCTTCGATCTGTCCTGGATTTTGGGACCATTAATTTTGAAGGGTCCATTGGACAGGTCTCATGTGGAGATGTGCGAATGCCACCATACGGATGGCAGCAGACATGTGACCCAGAAGGCGCAACATTTGTCTGGCTGTGACTATTTTCTGAGTCTGTATATGTAATGCCAGAGCTATAAGTGTTTCCTGCCGGGCAGGTGGGAGGTAAGCCCTGGCTGTAACTATGTCTAGAACAGCTCCAATGTATTGGACAGACTGTGTCAGATTTGGACTGGACTTTGGCAAACTGACAGTGATTCCCACAACTGCAAACAGTTGCAAGGTAGCATCTAGAGAGGCAAGCAAAGCTACTTTGGAGTCTGCTTTTATTAGCGAATCGTCTAGATATGAAAAGATGAAGTGCCCTTCTCTTCATAAGGCTGCTGCTACCACCGCTAGGCACATGGTGAACACTCTGGGGGCTGATGAGAGTCCAAAAGGAGTGTTCAAAACTGGTAATTTTGATCCAGTAGATGGAAGCGCAAAAATCTGTGATGGGCAGGGTGGATGGGAATATGAAGGTAGGCATCCTTCATGTCTAGGGCGCAAAGCCAATCACCCTGTTTCAGGATCAGCGTGATGACAGGTAGAGTGATCATGCAGAAACGTTTGTACTGAATGTAAAGATTCAGCTGTCTGAAATCCAGTATCGGTCTGAGGTCTCCTGTTTGTTTGGGTACCAGAAAGAAGTGGGAGTAAAATCCCATTTGATGTTCCAGAAGGGGCACCGGTACAATGGCCTGTTTGTTCAAAAGGGCCGTCAATTCCTCCTGTAAGATGGGTATATGATCTGGAGGATAATGAATCTTGCGTGGAGGGCAAGGGCATGGGGTGGAGAGAAACTCCAAAGTATGATCCTTTTATATAATCTAAACTACCCAATTGTTGGAAGTGATAATTTACCAGGCCTCCAGATGGATGACAAAACAACCCACCACAGCCTCCGAGGTCTGGTCGAGGAGGCGGGGGGGGGGGGCCTTAGTGGGTTCACTGGGAGGTAGGCTGCACAGCTCTGCTGGAAGGCCGGGAGCAGGCACCCTAAGCTGCAGAGGTGTTGCCTCTGGTGGATTGAGCATGACCTCTGAAGCTGCCTTTATTATTACCTCTTCATCTTCCACCTCTTTTGGAATAAGAAGAGTGTTGAGTATGGTAGATTGTAGCTGGAGTATGATACATGCCATGGACCATACAGAGGGTTCTGCCTGATGTCTGTAAGTCATCCAGTAAAGTCTGAGTACCTGGCCCAAACAGCTTGGACCCATGAAAGGGGGCATTATCTACTTTATGTTGTATATCAGGTGTAAAGCCTGAAACACAAAGCTAGGCATGGCGACTCAAAGTGATACCAGTGGCTGATAGTCAGGCTGAGGTATCTATGGCATCATATCCTGACCTGAGAAGGTGACAGGAGACAGAATTACTAGTTGTCACTGTAGCCAATAATTTATCCCTGTCCTATGAGGGAGGGAGTATATTGATAAGCTCAATAGCAGAAGACCTCTGGGTATGCTGATATTTAATCATATGACCCATATAGTTCAAGATTCTGATATTCGTAGCACCTGAGGAAAATGCCTTTTTCCCCAGATAGTCAATTCTTCGGGATTCCTTATTGGGGCAAAGAGATCATGTGCTTGGGTTTTTTGGTACGGTCATGAGCAGCAGTAATGACCACAGAATCTGCCTCTGGAATACTAGACAGAAAGTGGTGGTCCAAAGGAGCCTGAGATAAATGATCCGCTTTGCGGGGAACAGCTGTAATAACTATAGGCTGATGCCAAGCAGCCAGCATGGCATTCTGGTAAGTTGGTATTAGTGGGGGAGCCACTAAAAACAGGCTCCTCAGATGATTCAAGGTATTCTGCCATATCCTTACATTGTTTGTCATGTTTAGTAGTGGAGAATCCCATAACCTTTTGGATTTGAGCCATTTCACTAAAGGTCGGGTCATCTGGGGGAGAGGCCACTGAAGGCGGAGGCAGATCCTCATCCAGAGAAGAGATTTCTGAATAAGGGGATTCAGGATTAGGAAAATCTAAATCTTGAAACTCTTCATCTTCAAGATCACTGGTGAAATCAGGCAGCAAATCTTGGTCATCTGACAAACAGTCCTCTATGAATGGAGGAGACCAGGGTGGCATGGTATAGGTCACTATGAAATCTTTTAGGCAGAGGAGGGAGAGGAGATTGGGTAGGATCACCCAGCTCTTCAGAGGGCTGAGAATGCTGCATGGCATGCAAGACCTGTCAGACTACATTGGTGAGGTCCCTTTCCTTCGAAGGGGGGGTGAGAAGGGGGGCATGTTGGGAAACAAGGGGGGGTGATAGATGGAATGAGATGTGTAACATGAGCAGGTCTCACCCCTGGTGGTAAATATCAGGGTCCCGATCTCTGTCCGCCTGACCCCTATAAGAAGCCATCTGTGTAGGTGGAGGGGCAGTCAATAAGGCATAAGCCACAGGTTTCCCCCGAGGAATGCAGGGTCTCATTGACAGGCCTGCAGGGGGATAAAAGTTATTTTGACTTAAATTGTCAGATGCCATCGACGGAGCAGCAGTATATTTAACTGTATGGAAAGCATCATCGACAAGAGGGTACAAGCCTCTGTCGATGGAGCAGTTACTGTTTGAACTGCATTTAAAGCACTGGAAAGCGCCATCAACAAGAGGGTATGAGCCCCCATCAACGAGGAAATGTTTAAAGGATGCCCCGTCTATGAAGGGACACCAGAAACAGTGTCAATTGATGGGCAATGAGGCAGGGAATGTGAGGAGGGTTTCTCCTTCTCCCTTTTCAGCCTGGAACGAGAACCAGTAGAGGGGGAGCCCTTGGTATGAGCCCCCTGTTTCTCCAAAAGAGACATTTGCTGCTCCACCAAAGGGTGTTGAATTTCAAGCAACCATCATCAATGAGTTGCCTGATTAAATTCCTGACATAAACTACAGGAATTGGTGTCGTGAGTGGGTTCCAGACACCTTACACAAAGTGCGTGATTGTCAGAGCGATATATCTTCCTACCGCAATGGCAGGGATGAAATAAAGCTGGTTTCTTTGAAGAATCTGTAGACATTCATCTTAGTTCCAAATTTCTTGTCAATGACTGCTACACAGAAGTTTCACTAGCAGCTGCATGAGCTGAAGACGGCGGGAAAATGAACTGAGGATACCAGGGACTGCCCACACTTCTACAGGAAACAGGAAGCTGATGTCATGTGTGGGCGGTCCCTGGTGAAAAACTGCTAAAGATGCCATGCACCACAGCGACCTCGGCTGGATACCCAAAAGTATTACCTGCTGCAAGAGACCACTCTGTGGAAGATTTACAGTTACAGCGAGTAACCCTCATTTCTAGGGGCATGGATATGGTCCACTAAGCCCACACTCTGGCAGACTTCTAGCAGTTCTCTTGGAGGAGGGGCCAAAGTGCACACCACTACTTGGCAAGCAAGGACTGGAGAACCAAGGTCCCAAAACCAACATCCCGGCGTGACTCAAGGTCAATGTGGTAGTGGGAAATGAAAGTGCCTGCAGATTTCCTGGATAGGGATGTCCCTGGAAGCAGACACCGAGGCAGTGGTATGCCTGGTGGAATGAGCCCTTTGTCTTACAGAAGGCTCCCTACCAGCCAACTTATAGCAGAGGTCGATCCGGAAGACAATCCACCTGCCAGTCATCTGCTTAACTGCTCATCTAATAGGTGCAGCTTCAGCATATGTCACAAATAGCTGGCGAACTTCTCCATGAACTCTAGCCATGCACTCCTTGTAATAAGTAAGTGCTGACCTCAGGTCCAACGTGTGGAGCATGTGCTCAGTCTCTGAGGTGGGACTGGTGAAGTACACTAGGAGATTAATCACCTGATTAAGGTGAAACTCCGACATAACCTTTGGGAGGAACTTCCAGAGGGGGTGGAGAAGAACCCTGTCCTTGTCAAAAAAACAAGTAGAGAGACTCTACCAAAAGTGCCTGAAGCTCACTAATCTTTCTAGCAGAGATGAATGCCACCAAAATGGTGGTATTTCATGACAGATGTGACATCTCACAACTGTGCATTGGTTCAAATGTCTTGCCTATAAGCACTGCCAATACCAGTAAGTCCCAAGGTGGTAGTGCTTCACGCATTGGCAGTGAGAAGTGGTCAAGGTTTTTGAATAAATGCCCAATGACCACCTTCTCCTGGCACCACCGTCAGCATACCAGCCCACACTCAGTATGCAGATGTGGCTGCCAGGTGTACCTAGAGGGTCACTGACCTCAGTCCTGAGTAAGGGATGACAGGTAGTCTATAATGCTAGCGAAAAGGCAGGTCAGGGTGTCTAGCTCCGGCCCCCAAATGGAAAATCATTTCCATTTGAAGGCACAGCATTGATGGACTGATTACCAACTCTTTCCAGGAACCTTCCACAATATGGAGCATATTTTAAAAAAGACCCAATGCCTGGAGCTCTAGCCATTCAGGAACCAGGCTATTAGGTGCATGGACTGAAGGTCTGGATACAGGACCTTCCCCTTGTGACAAGAGCAGACCCAAGTGCAGAGGTAACTGCCATGGAGATCTGCTGTTCAGGCTGAGGATATCAAGGTACCAAAACTGGTGAGGCCAGTCTGGGGCTACCAGGATCATCCATGCCTTGGCCCTCCTAACTTTCACCAACACACTGTCGATGAGGGGAAAGGAAGAGGAGGCCTGGTGTCCAGGACCTCATGAAGGCATCCCCCAGCAGTGTCCCGCACTGTGGAGGGCGGGCACAAAACAGCCACAGCTTGACATTCTCCCAGGAGGCAGAGTTCCACCAGAGGAGTGCCCCACAGGGAGAACAGGTGGTTCACCACCCTTTGATGTAGAGATTACTCGTGCGACACCTAGCCCACCCAGCTGAGGGCATCTTCTAGTTAGTTGGAGGCTCCTGCTGCATGGACGGCCAGGATATCCACATCCAAACTGCACACGAGAGTCCAGGTGTGGAGAGCCTCCTGACATAGAAAATGGGTGTGTACTGCCTTGCTGGTTCAGTTAGTACATGGAAGTGGTATTGTCAGTCTGGACCAGCATGACCTGACCCCGGACAAATGGGGTGAGTTTTGTCTGAGCAAGGCACACTGTATGGATCTCTAGCAGACTGACGTGGTGCTGGGACTCCCTATGGGTCCAGAACCCATGGGTCCTGTGGTTCCTTGGGTGCACTCTCCATCCAACCAGACACACATCAGTTGTCATGGTGACTGTCTGCACTGGGTGGACAAACACTGACACCTTCCTCCAGATGTTCTGGGATGAGCCACCACTAGATGGCATCCCATATTGACTTGGTCACTGTGACAGGCTGGTCCAGGTGACCGAGGCATTGAGACCACTGGCAGCCCAGCTCCCACTACAGGTGGTGCATCCCCCAGCAGTCCATCTGACCACACTAATGCAGGATGCCATGTACCCCAGCAGCCACATGAAGTCCCAGGTAGGGCATGAGTGCCCAACCTGAAATGATTGGCTAAAGGAGGTAAGGTCCAATGCCCTGTCTGCAGGGAGCCGGGTCTTCACCCAAACGGAGTCTGGCTCTGCTGGATGAAGAGGATGACCTACGAGGTGTTGAGTTCGGACTCTAACCAGAAGTCCCAAGTTTCTGAAGGTAAGGACAGCCAGGTGCTTGGACCACAGCACTGCCTCCTTGGATGTCCAGCTATCAGCCAGTTGTCCAGGTAGGGGTAGACTCTGACCTTTTGGTGTCTCACGAATGGAGCCACCACTGTCATACACTTGGTGAGGACCCAGGACACCAAAGTGGGTCTCAAAGGCATGGCCTGGAACTTGTATAGAACCCCTTCTGCACGGAGCAGAATGTACCGCCAGTGGGGCAGATAGTTCGGAATGTGGAAGAAGGTGTCCTGGAGGTCGAGGAAGCAGAATCACATGCTGTGTTTCAGAGTGACAATCTAGAACTTGCGCTTCTTCAGGAACTGGTTCAAACTGTGAAGATCCAGCATGTGGCACCTCAATCAATAATTTTTTTATTGTTTGACACAAAGTCTTTACAAATTTTTTGAAAAAGAGATCTTGCATAAAAACTTTGGGATGACACAGTATCCCTATAAAACAATTAATTCTCTGGTAAATAAAACATACAATTATAGTTTCGATGATGAGAAACAGCAGTCTGTGCAATATTCTTTTTTCTGGATAATTAATACGTTAGTATATTATCCAGGGGGAGATCGAGGTCTGAAAAAATTTGTCCCAACCAGTGTTTCCTATGTTTTTCATATATAGGACATACCAGGAGAATATGCCTCATGATGTCAGGTGTTTTTAAATAACACTTACATAATCCATCACTGATATATTTTCTTTCTTTCTTGTCGGTAATATACCAGTCTACATTTATATATTTCAAGCCTAAATCTGGTGATTATCCTTCGAGCGTCAGGATCTTCCAGTATTATGAGATATGGCTCTAATTTGTGGACTGTGTTATAACTTTGTATTTGTTCCATATCTTCTGCAATTGCTATATCTTTAGCCCTAATTTTGACTTGTGACTCAGTCTCTTGAAAAGGCCTATAATATATTTGGGTTAGAAGGTGTCCTAATCCCATTGGTAAACATATTCAGCTATACATGACATCGTTGGGAACATCATTTTTCTTGTTGAGTAATCTACTTCTTCTAAACACATTCTTGGAATTCTTGTTTCTTGAAGTGTGAATAATTTTAACAGGAATATTATTTTCCTCTCTATAACATATGTTAAAAGTGGATACTGACCAAGTTCTGCCCTAATAATCGAGGCAGAAATTCCCTGCAGGACTTTCAATATATACCTATAAAGTTTATCTGGACTTGTAATATCTCTAACTCTCTGTTGCCCAAATTTCAGCTGCATATATTACACTGGTTTTGATTTTTGTCTCTATTACCTTGAGTAATCCTTTTATTGCACCGTTTTCCATTTGATTTGCAAATCTCTTATAGGCATTCAATGCTATTATTAATTTATGTCTTGTCAATTTTAGATGTTCCATCCACTTTGTCTCTTGTGAAAAACATACTCCTAGATAAATGTTGCTTTTTACAGTAGCTATTTTTTTTAATCTATGTATAGTTTTGGTACGTTCTTTGTAAACCCAAAAAATAACATAATTTTGTTTTTATTAATTACCAGTTTATTTTCTCTACACATTCCTGAAAAATTGTCAATTTTCTTTTGTAGACCTAGAACTGAAGTTGATATTAATTCAAGGTCACCTACAAAAGCTAGAACTGGTATTTTCCAGTTTTCAATACTAGGAGAGTGGAATTCTGGTTTATTCACGTTTTCTATAAGTGAATTTATATATAAAGTAAACAAGATTGGGGCCAATAGGCAACCCTGTCTTACTCCTTGATTTTTTTTTTTTTTTTTTATTTTGTTTCTTAAATTCCCCCTTCTGGTTAAATTTTACTTTCAACCATGTATCCTGATGTAACCTTACTATTATATCGAAGAGAGCATAGTCCATTTTATACAGATTTCAGTTTATCCCATAGTATTATTCGACTAACAGTATCGAATGCCATTTTGAGATCGACAAAGCAGCAATATAATTTTGCCTTTTTTATTTTCACATATCTCCATATCTCCATATCAAATGGGACAAAATATAGCAGTGCTGGATTGTTGACATTCCTTCTCTGAACCCATTTTGGAACTCGCCGAATATATTCTCCTGCTCTACCCAATTCTGCAACCTATCTAGGATAATTCTACAGAATATTTTCTGTGATGTATCTAAAAGTGATATTGGTCTATACATCTGTGGGTCCGCAGGGTCTCCTTTTTTCTTGTATATAGGGCAAATTGTACTTCCTTTCCAGCTATTTGGTATTTCTTCTCCCTGAACTGTTCAGTTTTATTAAACATTATATAAAAGATAGGAGTCCACCAATCTTGAAAGTATTTATATGCTTCTGATACTATTCTATCAGGGCCTGGTGCTTTATTTCTTTTCAGGCCCTGAATAGCTATTATTTCTTGAATCTATATAAATTGAATATGGGGAAATGATAAACCTTTAAATTATAACTTGTTAACATTTCTTCCTCCTTAGAATAATATAAATTGGAGAAAAACTCTTCCCACTTATATGTTATAAAGACCTCTATTCCCTTACTATATTGTTGGTATCCTTGGCTGACCATAGTCCAGAATTTTTTATTATTGTTTTCCTGTATTGTCTGTCTTAATTTATTCCATCCTCTTAATTGGTGTTTCTTCCTTTCTTTTTCCAGTATCTCTTTGTATTTGTTCCTGTTTCTATTTAACTGTTTTATTGCTCCCCTATTTTGTTTGTTTTTTACTTTTTTTTAGTTTTCTTACAATGGACATTAAACCATGTAGTTTGCCTTAGGCTTTCAACACTTAGATGCTATAACAGAGGTTTTATGTAAGTTATTATTTTTTGAAAATTACTGATAGTACATATCATATTGCCTGGGTTTATTATTTCTTGTCTATAATCATATGGACACCCATGATTCAAGACTTCTCTCATATATTATTTAAGGCTTGAGATCCCGATCTTATTCTCCTACAATTATCTCAATCTTTTGACTTTCTTGTTGTTTTCCTAGTTCAGTCATGTATTCATGCTCCCATTTAAATATCAAATTAATTGGGAAGTGACTCGATTCGGGCCTTGCTATAATTTTTAATAGTTCCACTAATTTGACTGCATCCAAATTTGTCCAAATATGATTTATCGCGGATGAACCCAACGGACCCACAAACGTATATTCCCCCTGCAGGTCAGCATTTGTTCTCCCATTTAAAATAATATAGCCTACATCTTCCATAACTTGAAGCAGATCTTTCCCTTGTTTATTCATGTTATCCTTTACATTTCTATTCTGCCTAAGATTAAAATTTAAATATGGCATAGTCTGTAGGATATCTTTGTAGTATACACTTGATGTTGATTTGTTTGCTACTCTGGCACTGAAATCCCCCTCCCCCCCATTATTATTAAGGGGCAAGTAGGGAATCTATCTACAAGATCCCCTATAAATTCTGCAAAATCAGACCAATTATACATTGCTTCCTATTTACCTCTCTTAGCTACATATATTTTTAATATTAAGAGAGACCTATTCTCAGCCTGGAGCAATAAGGGAAGTACTGAAGTCAGTTTACATGGGAGCTGTTTTATCTTGAAATTCAGTAGTGTATTTACATAAACTACAAGTCCCTCTCTTGCTCTGCTCATGTGGCACCAGCACTGGTTTAAATCTGTCTGTTTTGGGATCGGAAAGTACCTGGGCACAAAACCCTGCCTGCCATGGCATCTGGGACAGTTTCTTTCTCGAGGAGCTGAGCAATGTCCTCTCTTAGGGCATACAGTGTATCCTGTGATACCACAGACTGCCTTGGGGCATGGGGATGGTATGGTGGGAGAGCCTTGAAGTTGAGAGGCGACACTCTGCCCACCACTTCCAGCACCCATTTGTCAGAGGCAATGATGGGCTAGTCGTACCAGAAATTATGAAGCTGACCCCCCATGGGGAGCTGGGACAAGGAGCTGAATAGTGGGAGGCAAACACCATCACTGTGTAGATTTGGCAGGGGTATTGGCACCTGCTGCCAGAGGGGTACCACCACCCCACCTCACTTTTTTTGAATCCTGGCCAGCAAACTTGGGTTTGGGGTGCCAAGTCTGAGAGTGTTCCTGCTGGGGCTGCTGCAACTGAAAGGCCCAAACCTGAGAGGGCTTTTTTTTTTGGCTTCTACCCTTTCTGTGAGAATGTCAGAATCCAGGGTGGCACTGGGCTTCTCAATCACAGTGAGATGCCCCTCCATCCCCGGGCATAAGTGGTCAGTGCTGAAGAAGGGACATCAGCCAATTTATGATGGGAGTTCACCATGAAGGTGGAAATCCATAGGCCCTTATCTACCAACAGTGTCTATGTATCTGTGTAAATCCACAGTCAGGCCCTGCGACACATCGTGACAGCTGATGCCACATAACGGGCATAAGTCACCGATGTCCAAGGCCATCTGGAGATGTTTAGCCAGTGCTTGACCCTGGTCTTTGATCATCTTATCTGCAGATCAGCAGAAAGGCAAGAAAGACATGGTCAAGGACTCCCATCAGGCAGTGACTGCAGTTGGCCATCATCAAGGCATAACTCACCTGATTGAGACCCAGGGAGGGCGCAGCATATTGTGACAGGGTTGAATAAGGCCCTGCTCCATTTGTTATGCAGAAAGAGTTTAAACACAAGGGTTTCTTCTATCTTCTCCTTTTCTGTCTGGTTGCGCAACCAAATTTTCTTGTGAGACCTGGGAACTGATCACTCAGAAGATCTTGCAATTCTCCACCTCTCACCATCTCTCTGCCTTCCCTTGCTGTTATGTCTTTTCTTCCCCCTTGCATATCTGTGGGTATAAAACTTTATGTGAAATAGTCACTAATACTGGGATCTCTTTGTTTAAAACTGTATATAGTTATATCATTGAAATGACTGCAAAAAAACTATTTGGGAACTCAAGTTAAACCGAGATGCTGGTGTACAAACTTTATGGAGCGGTCAACAAGGTTAGTTCTGGGTCTTTATGCCTCACCTGTAAGAATACTGGAAACTGACAAGAACATTCTTTGGGGGGGGGGCACTGTCTCCTTAAAGAACTCCCTGCAACAACTTTTTATAAAGAGAGCAGCAATATTTTGCAAAGGAGAGACTGACATTTGAAACAGACGAAATACTCAGAAGGACGACTGTTTTCTCTGTACTGCCTTAGCAAATAGTTACTGAAAATACAGTTATGCAAGAACTTACTGTAATAGTAGATCTTCAAGAAGAGCTGTTGCAGCAGGCAATAACTGCTGGGACTAAGCCGCCAGGACCCCCACAGAAACCTTCTAGCTAGCAGTCTTCAACAGGGACCACCCCTGACATCGGCCAATGGTATAAAAGGGGTAGTCACCAGCCCCACTTCAGTTCTCCCACTGGCGACATGGAGTCTAAAATGGAAGGAGAACCAGGCAGGTTCTTTGCCAGATTTAAACAGTGGAGACAAAAACAGAGGTTGGGGGGTGGGAAGGAATGCCTGCAGCAAGAGCTCTTCTTGAAGATCTGTTACAGTATGTTCTTAAGTAACTGTACTACCTTAATTTGAGTTGGAGCTCTGGCAGCAGGCAATAACCGTTAGGACTGAGGCTCAAGCAACAAAAGGATGAGGACTAGGAAAGTCTGGGAGGAGGCTGAAAACACACAGTCAACTAAGGACTTAGAAGAGAAGACCGTGGAAAACCGCCAGTCATACTTCTGGAAGCCAAGTCCAAGCTGTAATGCTTGATGAACGTGTGAACAGAACTCCAGGCAGCCACTGCAGAGATGTCTGTGGCAGCGAAGTTTCAAAGAGAGGCAAAGGAGGTAGCCAAACCCCAGTAGAATGGCCTTTTACCGGACCTGGTAAGGGCTTGTTGTACTTGTTGTAACAAAAATAACTGCAGTTAACCAACTATTTAGACAAGGTCTGTTTGGAAACTGGTGCCTCCCCCGAGTTTTGGGAGCAAACGAAACAAATTAATCTGTTTTCCAAAAGGAAGCTGTACGGTTCAGATAGTAACAAAGCGTTCTATGGATGTCAAGAGTGTGTAACAATGCTCCCCCCCCCAGATTAGCGTGCTCGGGATAGTAAACTGGCAGGTGGATGTCTTGATTTAGGGTAAACTCTGACACCAACTTAGGTAAAAAGTTAGGATTTTTACGTAAGGATATCCTGCCCTTATGAAAAACCAAATAAGGCTCTTTACACATCAGAGCCTGAAGCTCCAAAATTTTTCGGGCGGAAGTAACTGCAACTGAAATAACACTTTCCATGACAGAAAGCATAGCTCACAATCCGCAGCTGGTTCAAACTGAGGAGCATGAGCTTTTCTTACATAAAAAGGGAGATCCCATGGAGGAACAGGATCTCTGATGGGAGGCTTTAAGTGCCATCAGAGATCCGCAAAAAAGTACAGGACATGTCCAGCTGAGTAAGGGTTTTGCCCCCCCACTGGTGCGTGATATGCTGAAACAGTGGACAGATAAACCTTAATGGAGGAGTAGCTCAGGCATTGCTCAAACAGAGAGAGAGGAGATACTCAAGGATGAAGTTCGGGGGGATAAGAAAAGAGATTAAGCTGGCATGCAGTAGCCCACAGGCAAAATCTTTTCCACTTCAAAGCATATCTGGATCTAGTGGAGAGTTTCCTGGCTACCACTAGGACATCCATTACCTTATGGGAAACCCCATATCCTGCCCTCGCTTGGTCTGCAGGAGCCACGCAGAAAGATGCAGGGACTTGAGATCCGAATGGATCAAACTGCCTCAATCCTGGTAGAGTGTAAGCTCAGAGGTGGTGAATTGGAGGTTCCACTGCCAGCTGTTGAAGTAGTGGGAACCAAATCTGCCAATGCTAAAAGGGTGCTATGAGAATCATGTCTGCTCCCTCCACCTGAAGCTTCAGAAGTACCCTCTGTAGAACGGGAAAGGGAGGGAAGGCATAGAAGAACCTCCCTATCCAGGAGAGGGACAATGTGTCTTACCAAAAAACTCCAGGCCCTGCATCTAGCGAGCAGAGACTGGCCAATCTGGCGTTGAGTGGGGACACAAAAAGGTCACACTCTGGTCATTCCCATCTGTCAAATAGCTGGTCTGCTACTGACTGAAGGAGCTCCCACTCATGAGCCTTGGACAGAGACCTGCTTAGGCTGTCAGCAGACATTTTGGATGCCTGGAACATGAACAGCAGCGAGTTTGAGATGTTCCAGTGCCCAATACCAGACCCTCATTGCTTCCCTGCAGAGGGGGTAGAAGTGCCTCCCACCCTGCTTGTTGATGTAAAACACTATGGACATATTGCCTGTCTGGATGAGAAGAGAGCCTGGAAATAAGTCTGCTTGAAAGGCCTGTAAGGTGTTCATGACTGCTTGCACTCCATTGATGTGGAGTGACTGCTCGTCTGGTGACCAGGTCCCCTGGATCTGCCTGTTCTCCAGATGAGCACCCCAACCAAGGCCCGAGTCATCCGTGGTCAGAACTCATCTCAAGGGCTCCTGCCTGAAGAGGACCCCTGTCGAGAGGTTGAGCAGGTCCATCCACCAAGTGAGTGTCCCACAAACTGGGTCGGAGATCAAGATCAACTGCTCCAGATCATCAGACCTCTGGTCCAATTGAGCCCTGAGCGTCCATTGAAGGACCCTCATATGGAGGTGAGCCATGGGAACCGTTAGGATGGCTGCCGCCATGTGGATGAGGAACTTTAAACAGGTTCTGGCCAGGGCATGAACTGATGAAACCATGCAGGCCTGATCCAAAAGGTGATTCCCCCCGTCAATGGGAAGGAATGAAGGCCTTGCCCTTAACTGTGCCCAGGACTGCCCTGATGAACTGGAGTCTCTGGGCCATGTGGACAACTTGGGAATATTCAGGGTGATTCCCAGCTCTTGGAAGAGCGTAAAGGTGTCTCAGAGTGTGGACTAGCTGTTCTCTCATGGGAGCTGCCAGAAGCCAGTCATCTAGGTAAGGAAAGACTTAATGGCCCTGGCGCTGCAGCCACCACTGCTAGACACTTGGTGAAGACTCGGGGAGTGGAGGAGAGGCCAAAATGCAAGGCTCGAAACTGGTAATGTCGGCCCTGGAAGTGGAACTGCAGGAATCTCTTGCAGGGCAGGGAAAAAAAAAAAATCAGATTGCGCAGGTATGCATCCTGCATATCTAGAGAGCAGAGCCCGTCCCCTTGGTGCAGGAGGAAAATTAGACCTGGTAGCATGACAATCCTGAACCTCTTGTATTCAATGAACTTGTTCAGAGAGCCAAGAGCCAGGATGGGCTGAAGGGCCCTACCCTTTTCCTTGCTGAGCTGGGGGGGAATGGCTCTACAGCCTGCTTCTGCAGGAGGGCCTGAATTTCCCCTTCGATCAGGGGGAAATGAGAAGGAGGATAACGGGAGGGCACTGATGGAGTATCCAGAGGTATTTGCTTGAACTCCAGAGTATGACCTCTCTCTCTCTCTATGAGCTGTAGAACCCACAGGTCTTATGTGATTTTGCTCCAGCCCTCAAGATGGAGGGAGAAGCAACCCCCTACCATTTCCCACTGACTTCGCTGGAGGGGGGGTTCTGGCAAGGAGTCACTGGGATGCTCCGGGAGTAGGCAGAGGGGTCTGGGAGGACTTTGTGGCTCGAGAGGCAGAGCTTCCCAGTGTCTGGGAGGTGGCCTTTCTTTAGAAGCCACCCCCATGCTGAAGCTGGTTTCAGGGCTGTTGTCTTGATGGCTTCCAAAATGGCAGTTTTCCAAAGGGTTTTTGGTCCTCTTTGTACATTTTCTGAACGGACCAAATAGACATCCCAGACTCTTGGAGGAGACTAATCAGTTTTTCTGTCTTCTCCAAAAATGACCAAGCCCTCAAAGGGGAGGTCCAGGATGCCTGACTGCAGATCCTGGGAGAATCTTGAGATCCTAAGTCAGGCATGGCGTCCACCAGAGACAAATGCCAGAGGTCACAGTTCTGGCTGCTGTATCTGCAGTGTCGTATGAGGCACACAAAACATGGGTGCCTACATGTGACCCAGATTTCAGTAGGTCCAGGAGCTCAGTCTTTTGCGCCGAGTCTGGGAGGGCCTGAGCTATTTCGATACCTTTCTTCCACAGGGCATTCTGGTACTGGACCATGTGTGTGAGAAAGTTAAGGGACCTGATGGAGCAAGTGGAGGACAACTAGACCTTTTTACCCATCTGGTCAATATATCTGGACTCCTGGTCAGGTGGCTAGGTGCTTAGATATTTAGGCTTCTTTGATCTATGATGAGCAGCCATGATCACCGAGTCCAACGTAGGGTGTTCTGCCAGGAAGGGCTCTTCCCCAGGGGCTCTGTATAGCCTATGCGACTTCTTGAATACAGCGGAAGAGGTGGAAGGGTGCTTCCAGGTTAACCTTGTCAGGTCCTGGAAGGTGTCCACTAGAGAAGGCACCACTAGAGGCTTGGCCTCCTTCTGCTTCAGGTATTTAGCTAACCTCTGAGTGCAGGTCCTCAGTCTTCCATCCACTGGAGGCCTGGATGTGCCTAATGATGTCCATAAATGTCGGGTCATCAGGAGGCGACCTGGGGTGTCCTTGCTATCTGGGGAGGAAGGGCAACCCCTAGGATCTGAATGATCCAAGCCCAAAGATACAGAGCTACTGCTGGAGTCCACTGAAGAGGAGGCTGAACTGCCAGAATGTCGTTGGCTATGGGACCTGCACCCGGTGTGAGAGGACCAGTGATGGTGACAACTTGACGAATGGGAGTTTCTGCTGTGACACTGCTCATTGTGCTGGGGTCTACTGCTGTGATCCTCAAGGCTTGGAGTATGGCTCTTAGGGGGAGGAGTTGGTTAGTTAGGCTCCTGACCCATGTCTAGGTCCGGCTCAACGACTACTGGTTCTTTAGGGGGGGAGCAGGTCCCCTTTGACCCAATTCCTCCAAAAGGAGAAGAGCTCCTGGATCTGGTATTAGGAGAATTGTGGGACCAACTGGTGACTGTGGAGCTGGCGTCAGTTCACCAGTCATCTAAGCACCCATCATCAGGGTGTCTGGCATCAGAGACGGGGACCTGATGGGCTGATTAGGGGTCTTGACCCATCCCAGCTCTTCCAGTGGTGAAGAGTGCCCCGGCGAAGAGGAAGGTGACGCTCGGCCCAACGTCCGAGAGGGCATGCCCATAGCAGATGGCTGCTTAGCGGCATCCAGTTGGGAAGCAGCTAATGCCTTGGCCGGAGCCTGGGGTGGTGGCACCGGGTCAGATGCCCGCCCCGATGTGACTTCTTGTCCAAGGCCTTGGATGAGACCGCCATTGGGACAGTTTTGGCAGGCACTGGAGCATCACTGCCCTTCTTCTGGCTGGTCCCAGCCCCTGAGGCAGTATAGCGCAGTGGATTAAGGCTCTGAGCTGCAGATCTGGAGACCTGGGTTTGAATCTCACAGCCGCCTAAGTGCATACTGTGCAATTCTGAGTAAGTCACTTAACTTCCTTGTGCTTCCAGGTCGTATCTGGAAACAAGCTTTGGCTCAGTGTGCTATTCCTAAACAAACAATGTTCCATTTCCCTAAGGGGCATGGTGACCCTGCTGGTATGGCCTTCACCTTAAGGGGCAGAGTAGGGCCCGAAGACCCAGACCCACCTCTGCCTGATGCCAGGATGACGGTGGGAGGTTTAGAAGCCAGCTGCCCAGAGGAGATGTGGGTAGGCTGGGAAGAGTGCTCCAAGCCCCTGTGGGATGAGAAGCTGGATGAATATATCTTGTGCAGCGGAGACCTAAAAAGGGAGTGACCTCAGGACTTTTCCTGGTCCATGTCCCAGTGTTTGTGCTTCCCTAAATCCTTTTTCTCCTTGTGCAGCTTTGACGTGGAGGCTGTGGAGACCAACGAGTACAAAGAAGGACTCTTCTCCACTGGCTGTCTGTATCTCGGCAAGCTGCTTTTCTAGGAGGTGTGCCTTAAGGGCCTTCTGGAGGCGGATCAGTGTCTGGGAATTGAACGCCCTGCAGTGCTCACAGGCCACGGTGTTGTGGTTCAGGCCTAGGCAAAAAAGGCAGGCCTTGTGGCCATCCTTCGATGGTAGCTGCTTGTCACAGGAGCACTTAAATTTTCTGTGATCCGTAGATGAAACGGATGATGCCAGAGAAGACGACATGCAGAAAGGGAAATAAAATCTGAGATTTTGGTTGAAAAGAAACAAAGGCATGAAAGCAGTCAAACTGATTCAAGAAGGTGTCTGAGGAGCCAATGCGAATGGGTCAACTGTGGTAAAAGAAATTAGGTGGGGTTGGGGACTGCCCCTTTTATATCACTGGCCAACGTTGGGTGGAGTGCCCACTAAAGACTGCTAGCTAGAAGATTTCCGTGGGGTCCTGGTATCTGGTGGCTCTATCTTCATGGTTACTGCCTGCTCCAAGAGCTCCAACTCTAAGCAAGCTCAAATTTTTTATTTTCTGTTTTGCTGTTATTAAGAAAAATAAAATGCTAGTTGTGAATTTTAAAACTGCTCCTGGTTTTCCTATGCTTCCTGACCAGTGCCTCGATGACAGATGGTGTCAGATTAAGTGGGATTTATGCTGTGCATTCTCTTAATCCAGGAGTTTTGTGCATGGGTACTAAACCTAGTACCAGGGAAGCACAGCAGAAAGGCATGGATTAGAAACATAGAATTTGACGGCAGATAAGGACCGCTTGGCCCATCTAGTCTGCCCATTTTCCTACCCAACAGATAAGCTGCAGATCCTAGTTAACCAACAGCTTACTTCCTCCTACCCCCCACTAGGACTGCCTTATGTCTGTCCCATGCATTCTTGAACTCCCCCACTGTTCTTGACTCCACGACCTCCTCAGGGAGGCTGTTCCATGCATCCACAACCCTCTCGTGAAAAAATACTTCCTCACATTACATCTGAGCCGCCGCCTCAAGCTTCAAATTGTGCCCCCTTGTTCTTGCACATCTCTTTTTCTGAAAGATGCTACCCTCTTGGACTTTGTTGATTCCCTTGAGGTACTTGAAAGTTTCTATCATGTCCCCTCCCTCTTCTTTCCTCAAGGGTATACATATTAAGCTCCTTTAGTCTTTCTTCGTATGTCTTCTGGTGCAGACCCTGCACTATTTTGGTTGCCCTCCTCTGGACAGCCTCCACTCTGTCTATGTCTTTGCGGAGATGGGGTCTCCAGAACTGCACACAGTACTCCAGATGGGGTCTCACCAACTGTCTGTACAGAGGGATAACAACTTCCTGTTTTCTACTATTGATGCCTCTTCCTATGCATCCCAGTATCTCCCCAGCCTTCCTTACTGCCTTCTCACATTGCTTGCCCACCTTTAGGTCATCTGATATAATTACCCCCAGGTTCCTTTCCATTTTTACTGTTGTCAGTATCTCACCCCCCCATTGTGTACTCTTCCCGTGGGTTTTTGTTTCCCATGTGCATTACCTTGTACTTCTTTGCATTGAATCTGAGCTGCCATACATTTGACCATTCCTCCAACCTTGCCAAGTCCCTTCTCATCTTTCCCACTCCATCTACTGTATCAATCCTGTTGCTGATCTTTGTGTCATCTGCAAAGCGACATACTTTTCCTTCCAGTTCCTCTGCAACGTCACTTATGAAGACATTAAAAAGAACCGGTCCCAGTACTGAACCCTGTGGTACCCCATTAGTAACCCTCCTTTCTTCACTGTGTACTCCATTTACTACTACCCTTTGTGTCCTGTTGTCTAGCCAATTTTTTATCCAGGCTACCACCTTGGTGCCCACTCCAAGGCTGGCTAACTTGTGTATTAATCTTTTGTGTGGGACTGTATCAAATGCCTTGCTAAAATCTAGGTAGGCCATGTCCACAACCCCCCCCCCTGGTCTACTACTTTGGTCACCCAGTCAAAGAAATCTATTAGATTCATCTGACATGACCTTCCCATCGTGAATCCATGCTGCCTTGGGACCTGTGCCCCAATGGCCTCTAGGTACTCAACAATTCTTTCCTTCAGAAGTGATTCCATCATTTTCCCTACCACTGAGGTCAAACTAACTGGTCTGTAGTTTCCTGCCTCTGTCCTGCTCCCACTTTTGTGAAGAGGAATCACATCTGCCCTCCTCCAGTCCTCAGGTACCACCCCATCCTCCCATAATTTGTTAAAGAGAGTAGTCAGTGGTGTCACTAGTTCTACCCTTAGTTCTTTTAGAATTCCTGGGTGAATCCCATCAGGCCCCATTGCTTTGCCCACCTTCAATTTTATTAGTTCTTTCAGAACCCTTTCTTCTGTAAATGGACTGGTATCGACCCCCATCTTCAGTGTGTTTCTCTTGTTTGGCTTAGGTACCTCCCCCTCCTCTTCCTTTGTGAATACTGAGCAGAAATATTCGTTCAGTATCCCTGCTTTTTCACCGTCACCCTCTACCCACATTCCCTCCCCTTTATTAAGCCTCAGTATCCCTCCTTTGGTCTTTCTTCGCTCCCTAATGTACCTATAAAAGGTCTTAGCCCCCTTTTTAACAGAATTGGCTATCCTTTCCTCGGTTTGGGCCTTTGCTATTCTGATTGCTTTCCCAGCCTCTTTCTGCTTTAACTGATAAAGTTCTCTGTCATGCTCCTTCTGCATTTCCTTATATTTCCTGAATGCTATCCTTTTCTCCTTAACCTTCCCTGCCACCTCTTTTGAGAACCATAGTGGTTTTTTCCTTCGTTGTCTTTTATTAATTTGCTTTACACAAAGGCTTGTTGCCTCTGTGATGGCTGTTTTGATTACTCCCCATTGTTCCTCTACCCCTCCTTCTTGCCTGTTTGCTAGTGCTTTTCTAAGGCACTCTCTCATTTTCCTAAAGTCCAATATTCTTGCTTTTGTATGGCTTGATTGTATGGCTGTGTTTATCGTGAACCACATTGTTTGGTGATTGCTTGTTCCCAGATGGCTACCCACCCCTAAATCTGAGATTCTTTCTCTGTCCCCATTTGAGAGTACCAGGTCTAAGATTGCTCCCTCCCAAGTGGGTTCCAATACTAGCTGTCTGAGGCATGCCCCCTGTAGGGCATCAAGAATGACCCTGCTCTTGGATGTGCCTGCAGCAAAGGTGCTCCAGTTAACATCTGGCATATTCAGGTCCCCCATCAACAATATCTCCCCTTTTTCTGCCATTCTAAGGAAGCCTTCTATCATTTCCTTGTCCATTCCTTCCCCCTGAGATGGGGGTCTGTATACAACCCCCATGCGGATTGTGGTGCCATTTCCTGTCTCCAGGGTGACCCAGAGTGCCTCATCTGCTCCCTGTTTATTCTTCAGTTCTGTTGCTTTGATCCCATCCTTTACATAGAGAGCTACTCCTCCTCCTCTTTTACCCTTCCTGTCCCTCCTGTAGATTGTGTATCCTGGTATGTTGACATCCCAGTCATGGTTCTCTGTGTACCATGTTTCTGTGACTGCCACAATATCCAGGCAACCCTCTTCCATCAAGGCCACTAGTTCAGGGAGCTTGTTACACAGACTATGGGCATTGGTACTCATCACCCTCCACTTTTTGATAGCCTTACCCCCTTTTAGCCCCACTCCTGTCCTTACTGCCTTTGCCTTTTTTTACATTTACCTCTGTCCTGCTCCCTAATAACTTCTCTACATTGGTGTTTACCTCACTAATTACCATGTTTTGTGGGGGGAGGCTGGGATTTCCCTGCTCCTTTTCAGTGCTCCCCCCCTTGGCTAGTTTAAATGCTTGCCAATGAAGCATTTAAACCTCTCACCAAGGATCCTGGATCCCCCCCCGGACAGATGCAGACCATCGCACCAGTATAGGTCTGCATCCCTCCAGGTGGCTCCCCAGTCCCCAATGAAGCCAAAACCCTGTGCTCCACACCAGTTTTTCAGCCACTCATTGAATTCCCTGGTGAGGAGTGCCCTAGCATCACCCTTGCTATAGACAGGCAGCACCTCCGAGAAGGTTACCATATGCGCTACTTGTCTAAGGCCCCCTCCCCAACTCTACAAACTCCTCTTGCACTGCTCTGATCCCATTCCTAACCAGGTCATTTGTCCTTAGGTGGACAATGACATCCAGCTCCCTCTCTCAAGCAGCTCCTCCCACAATCTTGAGGATTCACTTCCTATCCCTCCAAGCCGTGGTGCCAGGAAGGCACCTTACCTCCCTCTCCCCCATTTCTACCCCCAATGATTGAGTCCCCCACCAGGAGTTCTTTTCTTCCCCTGTGAGGTCCCATGCCACCCTCCTATAGGTCTCCTTTGTAAAGGTTCCCAGCATCCTCCTTGGTCTCCACTACAGGTGCCTCCATAGAGGAACCACTATCCACCAGAAGAGCAAATGAATTGTGGAGAGATACAGCTGGAGGGATGCAACTCTGTTCCACCACCCTCTCCCTCCCCGAGCTCACCCTGGTCCAGCCTCTCCTCTTTCTTGGCAACCTCTGAGGTAATGGCATTGGCCGTGGTGGTCCCTGGGTGGGGGAGGAGGTTTCACAAATCCTAGCCAGGTCAGCCTGGAGACTGGCAACCTCCTCTCTCAGACCAGAGAGGTGCCTGCAAATAGGGCAGCATCACAGCCTCCAGAATGTCTCCCGGAACACTGCCGCCCCACAGCCATTGCACTGCACCACTCCAATGTCTTATTTTGTGTCCCCTCTCCTGTTTCTCTGTATGCTTACTCTCTCCTCTCCTTACAACTCTCACCCTTCCTGTTCTGAGACAGCAGCTTCCTATCTTCTTTAGTAGCCTCCTTCTTCCTTGCTCAATGTCAGACCACCAGCAGCTGGGGGGCGGGGGAAGAGTAAGCTACTTTTTTCCTTTAGGGTTGACAAAACCAATGTTTCTCTATGATCCTTCCCTTCCTACTGCCAAACAGGAAGTTCCTGTTGACAGTCAGATCCAGTGGCTATAAAAGTAGAACTGGCTTTTGTTGGGTGGGTGGAGGGGTGGGATGGAGGGCAATTAGTAAGAAAAAAGGCTAGCAACAGGAAGTTGTAATTTGAGTCACCTGCTTTTATAGTGTCTAAGCCACACCCCCAATTAAGCTCTCTCTCCTCCTACTGGTTTAGCAAAGTCAGTTGATACAATACCCTTCCCAGCACAGAACGCACACTGACTTTCTTTTTCTTAACCCTAAATAAGACCCCTTCTACTTCTAAAGAAGTATCTGTCTACTTAATCTCAACAGACACTGACTCCTGCTGAGATATAAGTTTTAAATTAATAAGAAAATGTAGCTTTTTTTAGTTAGCTGCTTTCTACTCTACAAGCAAGGCTAGCAACAGCAGCAGCAAGCCCAGGAGTCATTATCAGAAGAATGCCAGCCAAGGTAGAAGCATAAACAAAAGTCCAAACTGAGATTTTTCAGCCATAACTAGAGATGGGGGGGGAAAAAAAGAACAAGCAGTGACAGAACCTGAAAGCCCAACTGCCTTTTTCCGATGGTGGGCTATACAACAAAAAGAGAAGGAGAAACAGAGAAGAGATGCAGCAACTCAAGAAGCAGAGAACAGATACAGAGATTGGAGCAGCAATGTCTGGATGCCTTGAAAGTTACCAAAGCTGGAAGTTCTGGCACAGGTCCAGTGGAGCAACAAAACACCAACGACTTAAAATACCTTAAACTTACAAAGTTGTGCCCCTCCAATGCTACTGAAGCATACCAGACAACTTTTGAAAGGGCTGCCGCAGCCTGCCAGTGGCCAAAGCAGTAGTGGGCAATCAGACTGGGAAAGACCAACTTGCCTACAGCAATATGGACACTGCACAGTCAGAAAACTATGACCTGGTGAAAAGAGAGATCCTTAAAAGATGTGACATCTCAGGAGAGACCTACAGGCAGAGATTTTGGTCTCTGAAGTACAACTCTGTCGACAATCCTCAAGAAGTCTTCAGTCAACACAGAGAACTCCTTATGAAATGCCTCCAACCAGAGGGCAAAACACTCCCATAGATAAAAACATTTATAATGGAGAAATTCATCAACATCCTACCCACAGATGTACAGCTTTGGGTAAAAAAAAAACACCGACAAAGTGGGAAAAAGGCTGTTTCTTTGGCTGAAGACTACCAGATGGCCAGACAGACACCACAGCAGAGAGGTAACAGCCAAGCACTGGTAAGACACTCTTTTCCCCATTTAAACTCCAAGTCTGATAAGAACTCTGGTGGGGGTTACAAATCTGCACCCAAAGACTTTATTTGCTATAATTGTAATAAGCCAGGTTATATTGCAAGAAATTGCTGTAGTAAGAAAAGTGACACTGGAGCAGATTTGTCTTTAGCAAATTAGGGCAAGTACTTAGAGGTGAAGGTGGGAGATAAGACTGTGAAGGGGCTTATTGATTCGGGAAGCAGACAGACCCTAGCGCATATTGAAGTGCTGGGAAAACAATGTTCAAAAGGACCAGGTACTGGTGTTATCTGCATCCATGGGGACACTCGATACTATCCCACCAGCCACCAACTGAAAGTGGAAGTAGTAACCAAGTTACCTGTACCTGTGATTATTGGAAATTACTTTCCAGGTATTACTGAGTTAATCAAATAGGAAGTAAATCCTGATGTTTCAGCAGCTGTGATGACAAGAGCTCAGACAAAGAAAATTTCAGATGGTTGGGACTCTTCCTTTCGCTGATTTTGATTTGGACTTGTTTGAGCACAGCTCCAAGATCTGGAAGTCCAGGACAGAAAGATGATTCCTGAAGAAACAGTGGCAACAAAAGACTGATGGACATAATGGGTTAACATATGACAATGCTGAAACTAATCTGATCACTGATTGTGATTTTCTTTCAGAACAAACTAACAATGTTTCCTTCCAGGGTTATTTTAAGCAGCTGGTGGTGAAACCGAAACAGGGTGAACCTATGTTTAAAAAATGGAATGGGCTACTGTATAGAGTTTGGATTAAACCTCACACACAGGACCAGACAGAACAATTGGTTATACAACAAAATTATAGATTTGAGTTGTTACAGATAGCACATGATTAAAGCTACCAACTTTCTGAGGCCTAAAACTGGGACAGTCCATCCTGACCATGACCCCCCACCATGTCACTCCCACGGGCAGCGCCGCAGACAACGCTGCACACAATCAAATTTTTCTGCTTGCTCTGGCCATGCTGCCCCACAGTAACACCAGTAGCAAACAAACAGTTTAAAACAATACATCATTCTGCTGCAGCAAGTTCCAAATCATGATGTACAGAAAGTTCATTAGAAGCTAAACTGTGATCATTCCAGCTGCATGTATTGCTCCTCCTGACAGTCCCATCCAACCTGTTTATACTCACCTCATTTGCTGAGCAAATTGCACTTCAGTGACTCCCATCACACCAGATTGTTTTCACACACTTCCCTACAGCTTATCAGGTTCAGGTACCTTAGTTCACTGCTGCCAGTCTCTTCTCTGTCTGGAGTCTCTCTCAGCTGCTGTCAAGCAGATGTCCAAATGCACTTGTTTGCACTACTAAACAGTCTAATCTAACGGGAAGGAACATGCATTACTGTGTTCCCACTGACATGCTTGCAGTGCAACACAAGCGCAGGGGTTGAAGTTGCAAACTGTTGTCCAGCCTGAGCAGTGCCACAGTGGTGCTGAAATAACTCACTCATAGATTAGCAGTCAGCAAAAAATAAAAAAAAGGACAAAACTGGGAGAAGTAAGCAAAAACCAGGACAAAAGTACATACTTTGTAAAACATGTGGGGACATTGGGACATGCTGCCTAAAATAGGCACTGTCCTGGGGAAATAGGAACTGTTGGTAGCTTTACACATGATAGTCCTATGGCTGGTCACTCAGGAAGGGATTGCACCCTTGCCAGATTGCTGTATAGATTTTACTGGCCTGGATTTCATGAAGATATTGCTACCTAATGCAGTTCCTGTGTCAAGTGTCAGAAAGTAGCCCTGGTGACTAAAAAAAAAGACAAGGTGGCCCTGGTACCACTACCAGTGATAGATGTGTCTTTTGAGAGAATCGCAATGAATGTAGTTGGCCCCTTAGACAAAAGTAAAAAAAGTAATCAATTCATTTTGGTAGTATGTGACTTTGCTACTCAATACCCAGAGGCAGTTCCAATGCCTACTTGTCACAGCCCCAAAAGTGGCAGCAGAGCTTGCCAAAATTTTCAGCAGGGTGGGCATACCTAAAGAGATTATTACTGATCAGGGTAGTAATTTTGGTGCTGCATTGCTGATGGAGCTGTACCGACTACTAGGCATCACTGCCATAAGAACCTCCCCTTATCACCCTTTGATGGTCTTGTTCAGCATTTTAATGAAACCCTAAAATGCATGTTAAAAAGGTTTGTAAAAAGGGGAAGGGAAAAACTGGGATCAATACTTGCCTTACCTGCTTTGCTTTTTGCTTACAGAGAAGTGCCACAGTCATCAACAGGTTTTTCACCATTTGAAATGCTGTATGGTAGACTACCTAGATGGCCACTAGATGTAATAAAAGAAACATGGGAAGATACCCCCCCATCAGAAAATAAGTTACGTAAGAACTTATCGTAACAGTAGATCTTCGAGAGAGGTTCCTGCAGTAGGTCATTACAGATAGGACTGCGCCCCTGGCATCAGGACCATGTGGAAAACTTCTAGCTAGCAATCCATAACAGGGGACCACCCCTGGTGTCACATGACAGGATGTCAGAGTGACACTAAAAAGAGGGCAGTCCCCACACCCACCCTCCAGTTCTCCCACCGTAAGACCTCTCAAAGGTATATGGGAGAAAGAAGAAAAACTCCTTGAGCCCAGAGCTGTGAAAGAAGCACACTGGGACAGGAAAGAGTAAGCAAAAGTTGGGGGAAGGTGGGAGGGAAAAATATGTCCTACTGCAGGAACCTCTCTCGAAGATCTACTGTTACGGTAAGTTCTTATGTAACTGTTATATCTTACTTTGAGAGGATTCCTGCAGATAGGACTGAATTCCAAGCAGTCAAGAAGGAACAGTCGGAGATGGAGGTCTGGGAGGTGGAAAGGTCTGCAGAACAGGACACAAGCTAGGACAATAGGCCCTGAAGGATGGCCAGTCCAAAACCGGCTCTGTGCCTAGAGGCAATGTCCAGACTGTAGTGTTTTGTGAAAGTATGGGCAGCACAGATGTCAGATGTGGACACATTTCTCCAGAATGCAGTGGAGGCAGCCATACCTCTGGTCAAAAGCCTTTTGACCTCCCCCCGGAAGTGGTTTCTCATACTTCTGGTAGATAAAGAATGCAGTTAGCCTGCCACTTGGAAAGGCACTGATTGGACACAGCATTGACCTGACATTTGGGCACAAAGGAGGCTAACAATTGGTCTGATTTGCACACATCCTTAGTCTGAGAAATGTAGTAGCGTAGTACTCTATGCACATCCAGAGTGTGCAAGAGATATTCCCCTCTATTGGAATATTCAGGATAATAGACCGGCAGTTGTATATCCTGGTTTAAAGTCATCTCGGATGCCAACTTTGGGAGAAAGGAAGGATTAGTCCTCGGAGCCACCCTGTCTCTGTGGAAAATTAAATAAGGTTCCTTACAAACTAGATCTTAAAGCTTGGAAATCTTTCGAGCTGAGGTAATAGCAACTAAAAATAGCACCTTCCAAGATGCTCAGTGCATGTCACAGCTTCCTGCCAGCTCAAAAGGGGGCAAAGTAAGCTTTTCTAAAATAAAATTAAAATCCCGGGGGGAACTGGACTGTGGATCGGAGGTTTCAAGTGAAGGATCCCCTTAAGAAAAGTTTTGGAGACCCCTAACTGAGCAATAGTCTTGCCTTCCACTGGAACATGATAGGCAGATATTGTTGAAAGATGGACCTTCAATGAGGAATAGCTGAGGCCCAAATCAGAAAGATGCAAGAGACCTGGTGCGCTGGGCAAGAAAAGGGATCATTATCCCTGGCAGTCACCCAGATGGTGAATCTCTTCCACTTCGTAGTGTGCGCAGTTCTGGTGGAGGGATTTCTGGCTTCCACCAAGACTTGGGCTACTCGGGAGGAAACCCCAAAATGTGACATCGCTACATCCAGAGGCACCATGCATGCAGGTGGAGAGACTGGAGTCCCGGATGCACCAGGCTGCCCTGCTCCTGAGACAGAAGGTCGTGAAGGAGAGGAAGAGGTACTGGGTTCCAATGCTAGCTATTGCAGCAGGGGAAACCATATCTGCCAAGGCCAAACAGGGGCAATGAAAAACCTATGTGCACCCTTTGTCTGACGCTTCAGCAGGATTTTCTACAGAATTGGGAAGGGAGGGAAGGCATACGGAAACCTCCCTGTTCAACAAAGTGACAGTGCATCTTCCCAAAAACACCCCACCTGGGAACGAGTAAACAAAAATTGGGTAGTTCTGTATTGAATGGGGAAGCAAAAAGGTCCAGTTCTGGACAGTCCCACATGTCAAACAGCCCTATCACGTCTTGCTTCTGTTCCCACTTGTGAGCCCACACGATGGTACAGCTGAGACCGTCTGCCAGGATGCGGACTGCTATCAAGTGCAGATTGTGCTGGACTACCCAGTACCACAATTGTATCGCCTTCCTGCAGAGGGGGTACAAGTAGGTGCCTCCCCGTTTGTTGATGTACCAGACTGTGGCAGTGTTGTCGGTCTGGACCAGGAGTGTTCCCGGGCATAAGAGGGTCTGAAAGGCCTGGAGAGCATAGAGCACTGCTCTCATCTCCAGAACACTGATATGCAGATGTACTTCCTGTTGGCACCACCTGTCTTGGGTGCGGTGGTCTCCCAGATGTGCTCCCCAACCCTGATCAGAGGCATCAGTCATGAGGGTCGGGGAAGGGGACCCCCAAAAGATGAGACATCTCCTGCCACCAGAGCAGATCCCTCTTCATGCTGTTGGAGACCATAACTCTATGGTCCAGGTGTTAATCCCACTGGATCGGAGTGTCCACAGGGTCACTCTTATGTGCAGTTGGGCCATCTGTACTGTGGGGATGGCAACAACCATCAGACCCAACAGTCGAAGAACAGAGCAAGCTGTAGTCTGAGAATTGGCTATAGCAGATGCCTGTAGTTTCAGAGTATCCGCTCTGTCTGAAGTGAGGAAGGCCCTGTCCTGGACCATGTCCAGCACCACTCCAATAAATTGGAGGTGTTGGGAGGGTGAAAGATTGGACTTGGAGTAATTCACTGTAATGCTAAGTCATGAAAACAGGTCCAGGGTGAAGGAGACAGACTTCTTCAGACTGTCCTAGGATGGGCTAACAGAAGCCAGTCATCCAGTTATGGGAACACATAGGTCTCCCTGCAGCGTAAGGCTGCTGCCACTACCACTAGGCACTTGGTAAAAACCTGAGGTGCCAAAGACAGGCCAAATGGGAGAGCCTTGAACTGAAAATGGTTCCCCTGGAACATGAACCTGAGGAAGCGGCGGTGGGCTGGGAGGATGGGGATGTGCAAGTAAGCATCCTGCATGTCCAATGAGCACAGCTACTGATCCTTTGAGGAGCAGACGTAAGAGTCCCTGGATGGTCAACATGCGGAACCTCTTGTATTTTACGAAGAGGTTCAGCAGGCTGAGATCAAAGATGGATCGTGGATCTCCCATCTTTTTTGGCATCAGGAAGAGGTGGGAGTAATACCCTCTTCCTTCCTGGGCCGGAGGAACTGACTGACTGATTTGGACAGAACAGCCTGAATTTCTTCCCACACCACTGGAAGGTGGCTTGACGGGTAATGTGTTCTGTCTGCAGGGTTGTCCGAGGGTCAGTCCAGGAACTCTACTGAGTGACCTCTTTGCGATCATCTGCAACACCCAAGCATCTGAGGTGACTGCCTCCCACTCTCTTAGGTGGAGGGCAAACCTTCCCCCCACTGGTTCCTTGGCAGATCTGGACAAAGTGGAGGGATGTCCCGCAAGTCAGGAGGCAGAGGGGAGGGATGACTGATTGCTTCCTGCTACCCTGTGGGATTTGGCTGGGCAGACTGGTGCCCCTGAGTCCGTGGCATGACGTTTGCCCTGACATCTGGCTGGGGGCTGCCTAGTCCTTTTTCATTGTTGGCAGTGAAAAGGCTGCTTGGGTTTGGCGCCGGAGCGATAGAGGGAGCAGACGTCTCAAAAGGACCTACTGCTGTCCTGAACCTCCATGATGATGTCCTTAATATCCCCCCCCAAATAGGACAGATCCCCAGAAGGAGGCATCCAGGAGAGTGGACTGGACATCCTGTGCTAAGCCTGCCAAGCGCAGCCATGCAAGCCTTCCAAGGCAAATGCCTGAGGCAGTGCTACATGCCACCAAGTCCATGGAACCATAGGTGGCTTGAGGTACATGACGACAGGAAGACTTGTTAAGCCTCACCCTCTTAAGGAGTCTATCCCTGAGATCTTGGTCCGGGATAGCAAGAATGTCTGATTCCAGATCTGATAGGGAAGATTTCTGGAAGGAAATCATGTGGGTCACATAATTCAAAGACCTCAAGGTGCAAGTGGAGGAAGCGTACACTTTGCGGCCATACTGGTCCATATGTTTGGACTTATTTGGCGGAGAGGCACGAAGATGCTTCAGCTTGACCGATCTGTCGTGGGCTGTGGTGATCACTATGGAGTCTGCCTTGGGCTGCATAGTGAGGTGGGAAACCCCTTCCGGAGGATAATAAATCCTGTCAGCCTTCTTAGAGACCACAGGGATAGAATACGGTTGCTGCCAAATGGTAGATGTCAAGTCCTCGTGCGGCCCCGTCCAAGGAGGGATGGGTAAAGGGTCTGCATCAGAAATGCAGAGGTACTCAGTGAGCCTTTTTATTTTAAGATCCAATTCCTGGGTAGCCCAACCGCATGCGACCTGAACAGACCAAAATAAGTAAGCAAATGAAGGGTCCTCCAGGGGAGACTTGGAGGACTCCTTTGGCTGAAGTTCTATGGGGGAGCGGGACCTGGAACTTAAGGAAGAGTCCATGTCTGAATCAGAGTCAGATGATACTGGTCTACTGGGTGACGAGATCTTATCAGACGCGCCCTCTGTGGGTCTGTCGCCAGGCAAGTTTCTGGGAGGGCATCTGGCAGGCTCCCTGCCCGACGTTCGGGAGTTGGCAGGGGAAAGATTCCTGGGAGCTGATCGTGGAGCTGGCATAGGGATCGGTATCTGCTCCAGTCAAGACAACTTCAGCAAGAGTTGTGATTTTTGCATCCTTCCAACCAGGCAGAATGGACCCTGGCTTATCATCCTGAGGCCTATCCGGAGCCAGAGGCTGTGGAGTAGGAGGTGGTGGGGGTGCTAGAGGAAGCAGCAGAGGAGGCTGGAACTCTGGGTACCCTGAGTGAGGGTAGAAAGGGTAGTCTGGGTAATGGTAGCCAAAAGGGTAGCCCTGTAGGTTGTACCCCTGAAAGAACTGACCCTGTGGTGTGTACCCAGTTGCATAGGCTGGTGATGGGTAGCCCATCGATGGATACCCTGGTACCGGGTAACACGGATATTGTGGGTTGGGGTAGCCTGGGACCATGCCTGGTAGCAGGGGAACCACCGGTCCCACAGGGGGTGGAGCCAAGGGTCCGCTGGGAGCCAAGGGTTCCAATGGCAGACCTTGAGGGGTTGGGACCCCGGAGAGAGCTGGTGGTAGCTCAGGCATCTGAGCATGAGGCACAGATGGGGTGCCCACAGAGCAGTCAGGCAGTGGGAGTTCAGCTGGTACACAGGCCATTACCAGGTCGGGAAAATCATCAACCGGTGTGGAGCTCTGAGGTAGAGGTTCCCCTGTGGCATCCGACGTCAGGGGGTCTGGCGTCGGTGGGACTACCAATTCCAAAGGCTGATCTGATATGTGCATGGGGGATCTGGGAGAAGAGACCCCCATTGACAGGTCCACTGGAACAGCAGGAGACCCAGACAGGAAGGAACCCGATGTAGGGGAAGGAATCCCCAAAGACACTCTGTTCATCTCCTATACAGACTCAAGGGAGAATGAAGGGATGGGCTGAGTCAGAGGTAAGGAATCCCTGGAGGGAGAACATGTGAGAGAAGAAGTAGGGTCTGGCAGCTGGCTCTGGATCACCAGGGAAATCCCCAAGGTACGAAGGGAGAGCCTCGGCTGTGTGATTGTCGGCCGAGCTGGCGACTGACTGATCGGCCATGACCGAGCAGGGCATCAGAGGAGCCGGGGCCCGACTTACTGGTTGGGCAGAGGAGCTGGAGTCCAGCTTATCAACCAGGGCCATGCGCTCTTTAGTGACAGTGGAGAGTGGCTTACCAGCTGGGGTGCTGCTTACAGTCCCAGAAGAGGTATCCTCCTGAGAAGAACACCCCTTCTGCCCTCTGACAACTGCGGGTGGGCCAGCAACCGATCCACCGGGCAGGAGGGGTACTTTCCAGAGTGAATGCCTTCCCTGAGGTTGCTTCCTTGGTCTGGTGGCACTGAACAGAAGGGGACTGAGCCCAGTCCTGGCACTTCTTCTGTTTCTCCTTTCGCTCAGTGGTGGGAGAGGAAGAACAATTCTGCAGTTTCTTTTCCATGGAAGCCAGGCACTTCTTGAGCAGATGGGCTTTGAGGGCTTTCTGGCGTCTGCATGTGTGACCCTGTTAAAGAATAGGCAGATTGAGCAGCCCTGGGCCTAGTGTTTTGGGCCTAGACAGAGGACGCGCTGGGAGTGGTCGTCCCTGTGCAGGATCTGAGTGCTGCCCTTGTCGAACTTCTTCGGGCGACGTGATGGAGAAGACATACAACAGAAAATAGAACTTTAAGGAAGAAAATAAAACTGTTAGCCAGAAAAATGGCAGTAGACCAAAGGCGAAGTTTTCTGCGAGGTTCGACTGGCTTAGGTCGGCGGCGGGAAAGAACTGGGGGGTGGGCGTGGGGACTGCCCCTTTCATAGTGTCACACTGACGTCCCGTCATGTGATGCCAGGGGTGGTCCGCTGCTATGGATTGCTAGTTAGAAGTTTGCTGTGTGGTTCTGATGCCAGGGGGTACAGTCTTATCTGTAATGACCTACTGCAGTAACCCTCTCAAAGTAAGATCAATCTATTATATCTTATATGTGTGCCCTGTGAAAGAAGCTGGTAAAATATGTTGAAATTGCCCATAGTAATCAGGAAGAGCCACAAAACCAGTAGAAGGCCTATTATGATCATGGGGTAAAAGAAAAGGTTTTTGAGACAGGTGAAAAGGTCTTGCTACTGTTATCCACTACAGAAAATAAAATGTTAAATCAAGCGGCAAGGGCCTTATAAAGTGCTTAGATATGCTGGCACAACTAACTATAAGATTGAGACTCCTGATAGGAAAAATCCTAATAAGATATACCATGCTAACCTCCTCAAGAAATGGGTTAAAAAAAAAAAAAAGTGGTTTTGCTGGTTTTACCAAAAACTGATAAAGAAGATATTTATGTAGCTTATGATAGACTGGAGCAAACTAGAACTGCTGATGCTGTAAAAGTGAATGTTTCCTTAACCACCGAACAAGCTGCAGAAATTTGTAACTTGCTAAAGACATTTAACAGTACTTTTACCACAGTACCAGGCTGAGCAAAAGAGGTCGAGCACATAATAGTGACAAGGAATGCTCGCCAAATTAGACAAAAGACATGCAGATTATTTGGAGTTGTTAAGAGCAGACGTGGTTAAGGAAATACAAAAAGTGAAAGAATTGGGTATCATAGAAGAGTCAAGAAGTGCTAGGTCATCACCAATGGTGATTGTAAATAAAAAAGAAGGGGGTGTAAGAATATGCTTTGAATTTAGGAAACAATCAAGTGTCAGAATTTGACAGTTATCCTATGCCCAGAATAGATGATTTGGTGGACAGTCTGGGGAGTGCCAAGTATATCAGTACCTTCGATTTCACAAAGGGTTACTGGCAAATACCCCTAAAGAATCCAGAGACAAAACTGCATTTGCCACCCCTACAGGATTCTATCAGTTCACCACCATGCCATTTGGTTTACATGGTGCACTCGCTACATTCTAGTGGTACATGGATGTAATTGTATCCTCTCACACTGGTTATTGTGCTGTGTACCTGGATGATATTGTGGTGTACAGTTCAGACTGGAAAAGCCACCTGGAACACCTATGAGCACATATCCAGTCTATCAAAAAGGCATGTCTGACAATTAATCCCACCAAGTGTGCATCGGGCATGCAGAAAACCAGATATTTGGGCAATGTTTTGGGAAATGGAGAAGTCAAAGTAGAGGTTTCCAAGGTAGAAGCTGTAGCTAACAGTCCTGTTCCCAAAACCAAGAAACATGTCAGGTTGTTTTTAAGGCTGGCTGGTTACTATCAGACACTTATTGCCAGCTTTGCCAAGTTAGCTACTCCCCTCACTGAACTCACAAAGAAATGGTTCCTGAATAATGTGAAATGAACCCCAGAGTGTGACGAGGCTTTTCGGGCCATTAAGGCTGTATTTATGTTCAGCCCTGTTTTAAAGGGGTACTGTCATCAACAGGATTTCTTAATGTCTGAAGCCCATAAAAAGCTAATTTGATTGATCCATTGTGTTTATCTATGAGTCTTTGCAGTCCAGAGTTATTCATATGTAAATCAGTCTGTAATCAAGGGCTGGTGGCAGCCATATGTTTCGGGCTCCTGACAGGAAATGATGTCACTGAGGGTCTCGGTCCTCCTTTGACTGCACTAACCAACAGATTAAATAGGAAATAGACTGTTTTATTAAGTGTGTTTTAAGATACTATTACAACACTTTCTACATCTATAATAATTGTCGTGTATGTGCATAAAACTAGCGAGTTATCACCTGTACATTTCAAACTCTTATTAAAAATAATCCATCTTCAGACTTCTGGTTCTGCCACAGACCTGTAGAGACTTGAGAAAAATGGCTTTCCACCACCAGACTCGATAAGCTACATAAATCCCCTTGTGAAACGCTCAAACCAAGACCAAAACAGAGAAAATGTCAAACGGAGGACCTAAAGGCAGGAGAGGTTTGAAAATAACTCCCCGAAAAAACTTATTGTTTGGAGATGAAGACCATGCAAATAGGGCCCGAGGGCCTTGAGACAGAAGTAGATCTCCATTCAGCACTAGAGGCTCAGAACAGGAGACAGATGGAGAATTAGAACAGTTATCACGTAACCGATTTGAAACTTTCCTAAATGAGATACAGGGATCCAGAAAGGAAAATTGTAAAGAATTTAAAAACTTGTCTGACAAACTCACTAAAGTAGAAGCTCGAATGGATACACTAGAGGAATGAGTTGCAACTACAGAAGACCACACGCAGCAGATAAGTAAAGTGATAGACCTGCTTTTCCAACAAACCGCTGAATTACATGCCAAAACATTGGACTTAGAAAGCAGATCTTGGAGAGATAATTTGAGAGTCTATGGGCTGAAAGAAGGAGCAGAGACATATCCAATGGCAGAATTTATGGAAAATCTACTCACTGATGTACTGAATCTTCCCACCAGATATACTTCAAAAATCGAGAGGGCTCACAGATCCTTTGTGAAAACAACGACTGACCCAGAGGCTCAACCCAGATCAATAGTGATCAAATGTGCTAGTTACAAAGTGAAAGAAGACATATTATGCCAAGCCTGGTCTCAAAAACACCTGAAGTACTTATATTCTCAACTTACACTTGATCATGACTATCCACTGGAGATACAGAATGCTAGACAAAGATATGCACCTATCTTAAAAGTGCTCAGAGAACAAAACGTCAAATTTCAGACCCCATTTCCTGCACGCCTTAGAGTTGTGTGGGACACTGGAGCTGTTTTATACGGATCTGCTCAGGAGGCGATACAAGATTTGATAAAAAGAGGAATGAGAGTCCCAGACCTACCACAGGAAAGAAAATCCATAGGACAGCGTTTCCATCTGAACTGGCAGGTGGTGGCATATCAGCGCAACAAGAACAACACGCGACTGAATGCAAGGGAGACGGCGAGATGTGTAGCAGTGTTGATTCAGCACGCAGAAAAGAAAGAGAAATCCTCTATTCCCATGGAGAAAGAAGGGTGACTGTAGTCCAGAGTCTTCAGGTACTTAGTAAAATCGTTCCCCAGAGATAGGCCTCATGTTGAGCTTATACTCGAGTGGCTGTGCGAGGCACTGATCTTGGGGGGGGGGATGAAAGAAGCTCAGGGACTCATAGACCCTGAAATGGCAGAAGTGGAAATAAAAATATAACATGAGTGGTCCAATTACGAGACTTATGAGACTTACTGCCCAGAGATGGTATCTGCTTTAATACAAAGAAGAATAAAGTACTCTTTCAAATAATAAATATAAGGGAGACTACCGGTCTATGGACTGTTAATTCCACCTATGCAGAGCATGGTCTTATCATTGTCAGACAGTGGGGAAAAGAACAATGGGACAAAATGTGGGAAATACACATACATATGTTGGGGAATTTGTACATGGAATTTATTGTACCAAATATTAGGGTCAGGGGAAGTGGGGAACCCAAAAGGAGAGAGTAATAACTTTAAGAGCAATATAAGGTCAGTGACAGATTATTATTTACACAAGCCAATAACAACGAGAACGAGTGGCTTGCAGGGAGAGAACCTCAGTTAGAGGGAAGAATACTCATACTTCTACTTAGTGACACCCCTTGGAGGGAAAGAGGAGAGGGGCTATCACTAAGCACAGAAATCCAGAAAGCAGAGTTTCCTACCTTGGGAGTTACTAAACAGTTTAAAATTCTAAATGGCCCAGTTGGCTACTAGAATTATATACGATTGTTATGTTAAAGTTTTGTTGGTTTATATGTTAATAGCCACCAAATGTGAGAAAGATTAAGCTATCCGACCATTAATAGAAAGTAATGGATCAGTTTTGGGAAAGTGGATCACTCAGAAAACAGAACGGCTTCTCTTAACATACCAAAATAAATAATAAGAACACATTAATCTTGCCAAACAACAAGAGTGCTGGACTTCAGGAAGGCCGACTTTGGGAGGATGGGGGAAGTGGTAAAAGGGTACCTGGCCAGAATTCAATCTAGTATGGACACTAACCAGAGGTGGAAGCTCATAAAGCTGGGGATAGTGGAGGCAACCAAAATCTGCTGCAAAGCCCAGAGCAAGAAGGCTAGGGCTAAAAAACTGAGCTGGTTGAGCAAGAAGGTCATGGAAAAGGTAAGGAGAAAAAGAGCTGCCTTTAGGAAGTACAAGAAAACAGGGAGGGGGGAGGCAGGGAGAAGTACTTGACAGAATCGAAGGAGGTGACAAGGGCAGTAAGGTGAGCCAAAGCATCTATGGAACTCAGGCTGGCACAAGGCATTAAGAAGGGGGAGAAGGATTTCTTTAAGTACATCAGGGAGAAAAGGAGCTGTAAGGACCACCTAGTAAGGATTAGGAAGGAGGGGGGTTGGGTGGAAGCAGGGTGCGATAAGGCAGAAGCACTAAATGAGTACTTCTGCTCAGTATTTACTAAAGAGAAGAGGTGGGTGACACCCAAGGTGGGAGAAATGGCAGAAATGGGGAGAGGGGTGACAGATGGGGAAATCATGGAGGGCAGAGTTTGAGAGGGTTTGAAGGCACTGAGGGTGGACAAGGCGCCAGGCCCAGATGGCATCCACCCCAGGGTACTGAGGGAGGTGGCAGAGGTCCTTGCAGGACCTTTGGCAGACCTATTTAATGTCTCACTACATTTGGGGTGTGTACCTCAGGACTGGAGGATGGCTCATGTGGTGCCCTTCCACAAGAGTGGCCCCAAGGATGAACCGGGAAACTACAGACCAGTGAGCCTCACATCCATTGTGGGTAAGCTAATGGAGACTATCCTGAAGGAGAGGCTGGTGGCCCTCCTAGAGGCCAAAGGACTACAGGACAGCAGACAGCATGGCTTCACATGTGGCAGAGCCTGCCAAACCAACCTGGTGGAGTTCTATGACTGGGTAACTAGGCAACTGGACAGGGACCATGCAGTGGATGTCCTGTATCTGGACTTCAGTAAGGCATTTGACTCGGTGATGCATGGAAGGCTGGGAAGGAAGTTAGTAGGCACAGGGGTGGGTGCAAAGCTGGTGAGATGGGTAGGGAACTGGCTTCCAGGGAAGGCAACAGAGGGTGGGTGGGGAGCTCTCACACCCAAGGGCAGTGACGAATGGTGTTCCACAGGGCTCAGTGTTGGGACCAGTGTTGTTTGGGATATTCATTGCAGACATATCATGGGACATCAAGAGCAAGATCAGTCTGTTTGCTGATGATACCAAGGTAGGCGCGGTGGTGGATGACCTAGGGGGATGGCAGGGGTTGAAGGATGATCTGGCAAAGCTTGAAACCTGGTCAGACACCTGGCAACTGGGCTTTATTGCCAAGAAGTGCAAGGTGCTGCATTTTGGGATGAAGAACCCAAGGAGGAGTTACCAGCTGGGGGGAGTGCAGCTAACCAAGACAGAGGAAGAGGAGAAGGATCTGGGTGTGCTCATTACAGGGTCAATGAACAACTCGGCACAATGTAGGAAGGCAGCTGCAAAGGCCAACAAAATGCTGGGTTGTATTGCAAGGGGTATATCCTCGAGGAGGGAGGAGGTGATTCTGCCACTGTATAGGTCATTAGTTAGACCACACCTGGAGTACTGCGTGCAGTACTGGCGCCCGTATCTGAAGAGGGACATTAAGTTACTGGAGGGGGTGCAGCGCAGGGCAACAAAGATGATCAAGGGGCTGGGGGACTTATCACACGAGAGGAGGTTGAAGGAGTTGAACATGTACTCACTGGAGGAGAGGAGAGGAGGGACAGGGTGACATGATTGAAACCTTTAACTACATGAAAGGAATAAACAAGACGGGGACAGAGGGGCTGTTCAAAGTAAGGAAGGGGAGGGCCACCAGGGGCCATGATATGAGACTGGAGGGAGGAAGGTTCAGGAGGGAGATGAGGAGACACTTTTTTACAGAGAGGGTGGTGGCTGGGTGGAATGCGTTATCTGCAGAAGTGGTATCCAGTAGAACAGTGGACTGCTTCAAAAGGGGATGGGACAGGACAAGGGGGAGGGTTAATGAAGGGGAAGGGTGGAAGGGAGGGGCAGCTGCAGAATAAAGGGTGCTAGCTGCACATTCGAGCAGACTTGATAGACCTCTAGGCCTTTATCTGCTGGCAAATTTCATATGTTCATAATCTGATCTTATAACGTACACAGGTTAACTAACCCTGTTAAGAGAAGCAAAATTTTGACATATATTCAAAAAACAAAAGCAGACTTTATGCTTATGCAAGAGACACATCTCTCAAAAAACAAGCATGAGAAGTTGTCCAAGATGGGATTTGAGGGGGTATATGCCTCCACATATGTGAAGGCAAGGAGGAGAGGAACAGCAATATTGCTTTTGAAGGGGGCTCAATTCCAAAAAGAAGATGCTTGGATTGATAAAGAGGGCAAGTTTGTAGCACTAAAGGGACTATATAGGGGACAAAGGATTACCTTGATTTCAGTGCATTTCCCCCCAGGTTCTGAATATAAAATTTATAAAGGTTTTTTTTTTTTTTGTTTGTTTTTACAGTTACAGACCTGGGTGGAGGGGACAATGATATGTGGGGGTGATTTTAACCTAACTCTTAACCCTATACTGGACACTACTTCTAAGGTACAGAGACAAACACACAATTGCCAAACAACTAAATAAGCTTTTGATGAAAATGGGGATGATAGACATACTGTATGGCACCAGATTAACAAAACTAAGAGGGACTATACTTTTTTCAAATCTTCATAGGACATATTCAAGGTTAGATTATTATTTTTTTTATATAAAGAAGAGATGCAAAGAGTGCACTCAACTTGGTTTGGAGACATGGTCTTATCAGATCATGCTCCTGTGTTCCTTTCTATGGACACAGGACATTTTCGGAAAAATACAATCTGGAGACTTAATGTATCACTTCTCAAAGATGAGAAGGTACAGAAGGATATAAAAGATGTGTATGAGAAATTCCTAGAGGAGAATAATACCCCAGACATTACAGCAAACATATTATGGGATACGGCACAGGTGATTTTGAGAAGAAAGTTTATGGAAATATCAGCAAAAAAGAAAAGAGAGGGAAATGACCAGAGCAGACCTTCAGAAGAAAATAAAAGTATTAGAAGATGAACAAAAACAACAATATAAAAAAGACAAAGAATTACTAACTTTTATAAAACAGCTGGGAAATCTTCTGGATTACCAGGTGGAACAGAAACTGATCATTCTAAAGCAGAGATTTTATGAAGGGGGTCCCCAATCATTAAAATTATTAGCAACTAGACAGAGTGCAAAGAGCGAAGGCAGTAATTAGTCAATTGCAACATCCTCGTTCGGGACAGAAGGTGATGAAAATAAAGGATACATCAGAAACCTTTAGAGAATACTATGCAGAGCTGTACGGAGCCAGCCCCCCTGTACCAGATAATGTTACCGAAGAATTTATGGGAAAAATAACACTCCCTAAAATTACAGAACAAAAATTACAACTCACTAAACCCTTAACACACCAAGAGCTTAAAAGGGAGATAGGGAGATTAAAGACAAGAAAATGTCCGGGACATGACGGCTTAGCAGCTGAGTTTTACAAAACTTTTGCAGAAATGATACAGCCCCTTTTGTTCCAGACTATGCAGGCAGTATTTAATGGAAAGGGAGAACCACCACCATCATGGGCACAGGCTATCATCTCGGTGATTCCCAAGCCCAGAAAGGACCCCCCAAAATGAACTGCTTATTGACCCATTTCTCTATTGAACAATGACTATAAAACTATATACATCTATGATTGCTTGTAGATTTCAAGAAGTCCTACCTGCTTTGATCAGACAGAATTTGTCCCAGGCAGACAGGCCCAGGATAACCTGAGAAGGACTGTACATATAATAGACCATATAAACCACTATAAAATTCCATCAATACTAATGAGTCTTGATGCTTAAAAGACTTTTGATAAAGTCTCATGGTCTTTTCTGAAGACGGTCCTTTCCAGGTTTGGGATCCCAGAAAACTTCATTAAAAATTTATTTAAACTTTACAAAAGTTCCATGGGATATATAACAGCAAATGGACATATTTCTACGGGATGTGCTCTTGGGAGAGGAACAAGACAAGGGTGCCCCCGCTCCCCATTACTTTTTGCCCTGTACATTGAGCCTTTGGCGGAAAGTATAAGGCAGAATGATCAAATACATAGGATACAGATAAAAGATAGGGAGAACAAAGTGGCACTGTATGCTGATGATATTCTGGCCTATATGTCCAAACCTGAAGAATCTTTGCCTCAGCTGATGAAGCAATTGGACAGATTCTCAACAATTTCAGGATATATTCTGAATAAGGATAAGACTGAGACACTGAGTCTCCATCATATACCTACTCTAACAATAAGGGAACAATATCCCATGAAGTGGGAACTTTCCAGCATGAGGTATCTGGGAATTGATGTAGGTAGGACTTCAGGAGAATTATATAATTTAAACTATCCATCCTTGATTACTCAATTAAAGGCAGATATCCTGCACTGGAAACTCTTACCTTTATCATTTGGAGACAAGGTACAGGCCTTGAAAATGAATGCACCACCACAATTCCTATACTTATTTCAATGTGTCCGCTGTGAGGTCACACAACTTAGGTTGGCAAACTGGCAACAATTATTGCTCTCTTTTGCATGGGGAAAAACCCGTCCCAGAATTAAGAGAAAAATACTATATTTACCAAAAAGGGAAGGAGGGCTGACTCTTCCAGATTTAGCAAGGTACTGGATAGCATCTCAAATGAGAATAGCTCTGCTTTGGGAAAACAAAAACTATGACGCACTATGGAAAAGAATAGACACTATGGATCAAACTGACCCCCCCCACAAAAAGCAATGATTTTCCAACCCAGAATTAAATTTACTTGCCAAACATATTTCACAGGTATTAGGATGGTTTTGGAGGGATGGGGAAGGGGTATTAGAGGTGGAAAGATACAAAAGACTATGTGGCTATTCCGCTGGTGGATATATGATCCAGGGTTTCCGCCTGCAACACAGGATAAGTGGTTCCTAAAACAAGCTAAACAGGGGAATTACATCACCATATCAATTAATACAGGGCACACAGATTGCATCTTTTGAACAGGTACAAAGTACGTATGGGTAGACACACCTAGACAGATTAAGGTTCTACCAACTTAGACATTACATTAGAGAACTACAGGAACAGGGATCTAAGACAGAGGGACTGGGAATGATACAAATACCATTTAGAGAGATATGGAATTCACTATATGGTAAAAAAGCAATTACCCTGTTATACAATGTATATAATACAGGAAATTCTGTCTCCACTAAACCTATTATGAGAAAGTGGGAGAAAGAATTAGACATCACCCTCACAGAGAGGGAATGGAAGACACTATGGAGACATACATGGTCTACCACCTCCTGGCCGTCTTGGAGACAATTTTGCTGGAAAGTGAGAATTAGATACTTTTTAGCTCCTATTCAAATGGCCCACTGGGATAGGTGATCTAGTGCAGCCTGTTGGAGGAGATGCGGAGTAGATAGATCTACATTGGCACGTCTTTTGACATTGCCCCAAGTTGAGACCTTTATGGGATCATGTGATGGACAAATTAAAGATGTTATTTATGTTTCATACAGAATTAAGTTCTGAACACCTGGTAATGGGACTGTGTCCCAGAGAAATGAATGGGCGAGACGAAATACGCCTCTGGAATGTATTGACAGCAGCGGCACTGAAAACCATAACACGAAAATGGCTGCAAGAGGCCCCTCCAGAGGGAACAGACTGGCTAGAGATTGTACAACAAATACAATTAATAGAGAAAATAACATGGGCAATTAGGCAAAGAAAAGAACAATTTAATAACATATGGAACAGATGGGAATTACTTATCCTCCCAGATAACTAAAAGATAGAGGGGGAAAAAATATAAGGGTACATGAGAGAGATGTCTACTTAGAATAAAATAAAGATTATTAGCATGAAGTAAAGTGAAGATTAAATCAGCTAAAGGTACTGTAAATAAGAGACGAACCACTCATATCAACAGAAACAAAAAGAATGCAACATAAACTAACGTAGTAAATACAAACGTAAATAGAGTGTAAAAAAAGGTAAAAGAGTGCTGGTGGCTTTAGAGTTAGGTTAAATAAGTTTACTTTCTTTTTCTTTTTTATTGTTTTTGTTTGTTCTCTAGATAATAACAGCTTGTCTAAAGGACTTACATGGATGCAATCTGAACCTGAAAGACCAGATGATATGATATTTTGTATAAGTGTGATTGTGCTATAATTGTATAATCAAAGAGAAACTGTCAATTACTGTAAGACATGAAAGATGTAATGGTATGCATAATCCATGATATGCATCTAAAAAATAATAAAGAAGTATAAAAAAAAATCCAACTTCAGGATTGCTTTAACATCTAGGACCTAACCTCATAGGTATTGTAATCTGAGAATTCAATAAAATAAAAATAAACCTCTACAATATACAGCACTGCCATCTGAACATGTTAGTGCAGATTTCTGGGGCTGCCACAGTACCACCTTCTGTCTTTTTCCATTTCCTCTCTTAAAGCTTTTTCTCTTATAATTTTGGGGTGTGAACTCAGGTCTACAAAATACAAATGTGGCTACGTAACTACTGGCCTGGCATCAAGGCCTCCCTGTGGTCCTACAACATACCCGGGAACAAACTGTAACTTAGTGTGCATTTCCTGGACAAAGACAGTAAAAACAATCTGAGCATGTGTTTATGATTCTGAAAATATGCTTTTTCTATCCAAATTTGACTGGGGGGGAGGACACAATTACTATAGATGGACAACATTATTAAAACATGCATAATCTCAAATGCATTATTAAGAGAGTATTTTACTTCTTTTGATGAAGTTAAAAGTATAACAGTTTCTTACAGAAATACTTTGGATGGAATGGGATGTTGTAATTACAACACTTTCTACATTTATAATATTTGTTTTGTAAGTGCAATGAAACTAGTGAGTTACCACCTCTACATTTCAAACTGTTAGTAAAAATAAGGGAAAGTGGAAGTAGTTTAACCAGGAAAGGCACACTAGGACCAAGCGTGAGCCTAAAGTTTTCAGAAGGGTCGGCGCTGAGAGAGGACCACGCATGTACGGCACCACAAGACTAGCTTGCGCCTGTGTAGGCTATCTCGGTGTCAACCCTCCAACTGCCTCAGTACTTTTCGACTGAGGAGGTGCAGCGTAACTAATGAGAATAACTCATCCTGAGTTTCTGGGCCTGAGAGGGCCCAGATGGCCTTTGTGAGAAAGGCCAAATAATAATGTCCTCATAGTCTGAATCATAGGACTGTGAAGACCAGAAAAGAAAATAAGTGAACCCAGGGAATGGTGGGTGGGTGTGTGAATGAGTGATGGAGACTGTCCAAGAAGAATAATTATGGTAAGTATGTCATTTCCATATCTTTCTGGACTAAGTCTCCATCACTGATTCACACTAGTGGGAGAGTACCAAGCTAAAACCAACAACCTTGAGTAGGGTGGTAGGAGATAGGGTTCACTCAGAAAGGACAGCCAAGGACTGTTCTGTTAATAAAAAGAGCTGTCTTGTAAGAGCATCTAGAACATAGTGCCTACAAGATAAGTGCTCGAGTTGTCACTAGTCACCTTGCTGACAACTGCAATGGGCAAAAAATGAAAGTCTGCCAGGCAGCTGCAACCACTCTAGGAGAGCGGCAAGAACCTGGCCTCACAACTTGATCTAGGACCAAAATTAATAGTGTCAAAGACATGTACCAATGTAACGTAAAGGGACCTCAGGAACTGAAAGAGTCGGAGGTAAAGTCTACTGGTTCAGGGTAGACCGGAAAGTGCAGATGGAAAACCCCACTATCCAGAATGGTTGACCTGTAAACAACAGGTCCAGAAGCACTTGAACCCCTTACTTGCCGAGCAAGGGGGTCCAGGTGGGGTTAGCCCATCAAGGAGAATGGTCTCCACTTAGTCACAGGATCTCCCTGATGGAAGGCCAAGCACGACTTTGAAGCCTCTCGTGGTGGTCTAGTAAAACCAGATCCTACCCACTGCATATTCCAAGAGAAATAATCCTGCCCCTATGTGTACAACTGTAGCAGCAGTCTCTGAACTCAGGGAAGAAAGGAAACAGGTGTACAGGAGGACGTGTCCACTGTGGAAAAAAACATTCCGACAGAAAAAAAAACAAGGGCTGGATTTCAAAGGTCAATAGAGGCAGATGTGCATTGAGGAGGGACACAGCAGGACCAAGTTAGGGCTAACCCATTTGTTGAAGTGACTGAAAGAGGCAGTGACTCAATGCGGTGAGGCACTACCCACTCTGGCTTTCCTGAAAGGAGTAGGAAAGGATTCTAGTTTGTTTGCTGAAAAAGAAACATCACCACTCTCTCTCGCACTTGAAGAGGATAGCTTCATGAGTGACTGGCATGGACCAGAGTGCAGGAACCGAAGGTGTGAATATTTAAAAAGCTTCCTCAGAAAAAGGGACTTACTTGACCATCCGTCAAGAAGGAGAAAATTGCCTGTTAAATTAAGCAAGCAAGGAAGCAGGAACCTGAGTTCCTACTTAGTGGAGAGTCGCTTCTGCTGCTGTAAGGCTCTGTTCAAGAGAAGAAAGCCTGATAAAAAGAAAAGGAATTAACAGACTGGGCAGTTGCCTAGGTCTAGAAAATGTCTCTGAATGAGAGAAATCTCTCAGAGAAAGAGATGACCCATATCGTCGCCGGATCGGACTTCCCGTAGGGGAAGAAGAAATCAGGTACTCTTTACCGTATCCCGGAGGTGAGCACCTCAGGGGCTGAGGAGGAATCTGACCAGATCAAAAAAAAAGGGGGAACTGGGTAATTTTGGATAGGCCCTGTGCTGTGATAAAATATTTATATATATATATATATATACACACACACACACACACATACACACACACACAAATATATATAGATAGATATATATATAATTAATTTTTTAGTCCAAGCCTAACAAGGCCTTCAGGCTGCTATTTTGAGGATTGTCTTGATACAAAAAGACAAAGATGTTCTCCATCTGAGTGCAGAAAGAGCCTTAGTGCCGGATATTCAAACTGCGCCCACAATGTGCGCAAGAGCAGGAGCAAGCACAAGTCCATTGCGCACATGAGCAATAGACGCGATATTCAAACATGGAGCAAGGCCAATTGCACATCCAGCCAACATCTGAATATCGCACAACCTGCGCCATAGCGCAACCAAGAAGGGGAAGCTGAGCAGATATGATGCGCCATAGTGCAACAAGGCCAGCCCAGCTGAGCAGTCCAGAGGTGTCATAGCGCAAGCAGAGAGCACCCCAGCAGCAGAGCAATGGAACTGCACAACCAGGGAGGTAGGCTGGGGCCCACCACCCATGCCACAGATGGGCACAGGAACACACTGCAGAACTAACAATACACCCCCACACCCTAAGCACAGCATCACTGGGTGAGGGACGGAATATCCACTGGCCCATGGGGACAAGCCAACAAAGCACAGCAGGGCCATGTTGCCCCAGCACACCCACTGGCAGGCTGAGACTGCCACACATAGGGGGTCGACAACCACAGTGCACAGCAGCCCCCCTTTGTGTATAGCACACCCTGCACTGTGACCCCAAGACACCACCCATGTGCAGTGACTGTCACTGCAGGAATCCCCATGCATCTCCCCCAGCACACTGCAACCTCGTGTACCACAGAACCATACAAGCCAGACCCACCATGAGCACCCAGCAGTGGGCGGCAGCAGACGGCAAGACTGACTGAAAGCCACTCCCACACCAGAGACACCTCCCCATGTACACACACACACACACACACACACACCCAGGACAATACCACCCCAGATGCCATGCACACCACTGCAACTGAGCACCCATAGCCAGCTGCAAATCAGAGACCACCACAGTATTCATAACAAAATATATATATATATATATTCAAACCAATAAATGTACAACACCAAAAGGAACAAACAGAACTATTTACATATTTACAATACAAGGGGTAGGGTACAAGGTAGGGGTGGGTAAGGGGTAGGGTGAACAACTGGGAGAGGGAAGGCAGGGTGTGAGGATGGGTGAAGTGGGAAGGTGATGCGCAGCTGGGTGCCCGCAGGCTGCCCTCCTGCTGCCCGTTGCTGGTCCCGGGGCCTCCTACGGTGCCTCATGCCATGGCGCTGCATTTTGACGAGAATGTCAAGAGTGGCAATCGACACCCGGGTCAGTCGTTGTAGGGAACGTTCCATGCATTGCAGGAGTTGGATACCTAGGACAAGGGAACAGAGTCAATGGCTGTGACTGTCCATATCCCTGAACCCCACCCATCATGCAAGGCATATAACCAAGTGCCCTGCACCTGTGATGGTATGTACCCACCCACAGTGACTGTGCACAAGACACGCTCAACCAGGCAGCACCAGCTATGTGTACCACTGCACACACACACTGCCCATGTCCATCACAGCACAACCAAGGCTGTCAAGTGACGTGGCTATGTGGTGGGATGCTAGTTCCACAGCCATGTGCCCAGTGCATGCATGGACCACCAGTGATGCACACACAGACATGCAGTGACACTGGACAGTGATGACTGTCACCTGTGTCGTGCATGGTTGTGTTGTCCATGGCTGGTGGTCATGCCCCCCCACCAGCATGCAATAGCATCCATGATGTAATGACACTCACCCTCATCAAGCAGCTGTGGCTGCTGCTGCTGCCGCCGCTGTGGCCCAACCATCATGCCACCTCTGGCTGCCACCTGTGCCCCGCCACGGCCCTCCTCAGCCCGGGCCTGCCTCCACTCCTCCACGCCTGTGGGGGACAAATGTTGAGAAACACATCAGTGTGAACCCAAAGCAGACAGCCCCTTGCCCCAGTGAGTGTGCCTGCCCACACAGCCAGACCCATGCATCACACACCTGCACACACTGACACAGCCAACCATGGTAGAGCCCTCCCCATGCACGCCACCAATACACAGTCACACCCCACGGACAATACAGGTGCATAGATGGGTCATCCACTTGGCCTAGGCACAATGCCGGCCCTGCACGGGACCCGAGGCATTCCAGCAGTGCCTGCTCCTCCCGTGAGGTCACCAGCAGTGCCTGCACTGTTCTCGGGCCCTGCACCACCCCGTGACCTGCTCCAGTGCAGTGGTCACCTGCTGCCACACATGGGTGTGTGCCATGTTGAGGGGTTCTCCCCCAAACAGTGGCCCAAAGTGAGGCTCCACCACAGCCACCAGGTTGGCCACCTCCAACGGACTCCACTGTGGCGCTCTCCTGTGTGCCATTACTTGAGTTGTATAGTAGGCAATATGGCGCCCCGCAGCGCGGCAACCCCAAGTGGAAATGTTGCGCAATAGAACACCATTAGTTCCTATTGCGCTGTTCGTATAGCGCCGTCGGTTCACATCGCGCTGTCACCGAACAGCGTGACAGAGCCGTACACATGCCAGACGAACAGCGCCAGGGGGCAAAGGTCGGGCACAAGGTCAGGGGTCTGTGGCACAAGGCCACGCACGGCACCATCGGATGTCTACATGTCCTGTGCAATCGGTCACCTGCGTGCCAGTGCCACAGTGTACTATTGTGCAGTTGTGCCACAGTGCTATGAGGTGACCAGCGCTGCAGCGCCACTGGCACAATGGTGGCCGTGTCCTGCACTGCTCATCGCGCACAGCACGGCAGATGCCTGCGTAAGCTACCCGGGCATGTGCAATGCGGTGTACTGCGCAGTCACAGACATGCGCCATTGGCTCAGCAGGATCGACCCTATTGCGCAAACCGCAACAGCGCGATATTCAGCCGACATATGCAAATCAACTGATCAGCCATTCAAAGGCACAGTGGCGCGATTTGCATCTCATTAAAGTTGCTCCACACCTAATTTGCATGCATTGCGCTATAAATGTGCGACAGTGGTCTGCGGTGGCCAGATTCGGTTACTGCAGCTGAGAGGTGAGTTGCATGCTGTGTGATGTTCTGGGCTATGCTCATGGGATAATGCTGTAAACTGCACAGTGACAGGTGTCCACTTCCACCCATACAGACCAAAATGGCTGAACAAGGACCGGGTGATGATGATGATGGTGGGTGAAAGAGGAGGCCAAACTTCACGAAGGCTGAGACTGAGGCACTCTTCCAGGCCTACCTGTAAGAGGAGCCACTTCTCAGTGGACGCGGGCACCTGCAGGCCCGGTGCTGCTGCATGGTGGAGGGCACGTGCCGTAAACCTGCACGGAAGCCACCAGCGCTCCGTGCAGGAATGCAAAAAGAAGATGGGGACCAACAAAAGACGGGTGAAGGAGAAGGTGGCAGCCCTCAGGGCGGCACGCACAGCCACGGGCGGGGGCCAGCCAGAGGTGGTGCAGCTGACCCCGGTGGAAGAGCATCTGGCTGCATCCATACAGCGTAGTGCCATCGAGAGCGTACCTGGAGGTGGCTTCCAGACAGGTGGAAGCCCAGCACTGCGCGGTATGACATGGTAGTGGTGGTGGGGGGGAAGGTGATCACATGCACTAACATGTTCTCACTTTCTGTTACAGATCCTGTGTGGCTGCATGGGACAGTGGTGGTGGGTCCAAGCAGTGTGGACGACCTGCCGGAGTTGGAGGAGGGTCCATCCACCTCTGCATCCAGCCGGCTTGCTCTGCAGCAGAGTGCACACCTGGCTGCCATCTCAGGTGTCGGTGAGTCAGGTGTGGGGGGGTGCACATCCTGTGTCCCAGCAGTCTGGCATGCAGGCATGCCAGTGCTGTGACTGTGGCTGTTGCCGGACCTGCACCATTGATGATGCAAGGACTGCAATGGGCAGTGACATGCGTGTGTCACATGACGGACACACAGCAGGACAGCATGTGCCCTGGACCTAGCTGGTTCCAGTGTGTGCCAGCACGCCAGCACAGTCCCAGGCTGTGCCTGTCAGCACTGGTGGGCAGCACCGTGGTTGTGCAGGCCTCTGGCACTGTTGCGGACACAGCAGTGGAACGACTGGACCCTGGGGCACAGCAGTTGAAGGGGCAGCAGCAGCAGTCACCCACCAGGTCTGGAGGTACAGGGTTCAGCGATGGCCCATGCACACTGCCTGTTGCCATGGCCATACCTGGTCCTGGTGAACAGCGCCCACCCTCAAGGGGTGTTGAGCATCAGGGCCTTCCACACCGTGGGGGAGAGATTGCCGATGAGGCAGACGACCCATTTGACGAGCACACCCGCCTGCTGCAGGCATCGGTACAGCAGCAGATGCGGGTTGCAATGTCCGTGGAGGCACTGTGCGTGGCTGTGGAGCGGCACAGCAGGGACAATGCAAGTATCCTTGCAGAGATGGTCCAAATGCGGATGGATGTGACCATCGCCATTGACAGGCTGACCCAGGCAGTGGTCGGTGTCGTGGCCACATTGGGCACACAGTCAGGTGCCCCTGTACCACACACCCCACACAGTACACTCTCCACCCCATGTTCCTGGCGTCGTGTGACACCCAGCCTGTCGACGCTGGGTTCTGCTGTGGGCATCCCAGGCACACCTGGTGCAGGTATGTTCGGCATGCTGCAGACCTCTGTGCGGGTGAGGTCATGCTCGTGCAGTGGGACCCCTGGTGGTACGTCAGTGCCACCCCATGTGGCCCATGCTCAGCCTGCCAGTGCTGCTGGGTCACGGCTGGGCCGCCCATGCATCCGGGGTGGCCGTGGCACAGTGCCACCTGACTGACCTGTCTCCCAGTGCGGGCCCTGTCTGGTGCTGCCCTGTGTGCAATGTGTGTCATGGTGGGCAGTGCACTGGTGGGTGCCCTGCCTAACACGCCGACACATGGACCACCTGCACGCCCACCCGACTGCTGTCCACAGGTGCATGTGCACGATGATGCCTGCATTGTACTGTACACCAAGGTGCAAGGGTGCCCAGCTTCTGACACATGTACTTGGACAGTACAGGTGGTGTGGGTGGTCCGTGGATCTGTGTGTTTGCCAAGTCTGTTCCTGCTCTGCTGTGCACCTGCCCATGTATGCTTTGTGCCTGGTGTGTGTGTGTGTGTGTGTGTCCATATAGCATGTAACTATTCACCCTTCCCTGATGGTGTGTTTGTGCGCCTGGACCCTTCCACTCCCTTGCCGTCATGCACCCCTGGTGTGTTACCCGTGTGCCTGTGGGTTGCGCCTAGACAGTGTTGGTTGCACATGGCCCTTGACTTACCTGTGTCATGCGAAATGCTCCTCCATGATGGTGTCCCGGTGCAGCTGGGCCTGCCGGATCAGTCGGGGGTCCCACCGTCCAAGAGGGGGCTGCTCATCACCATCATCACCGGCGTCCCCATCGCTGTCCCCCTCCTTGACCTGTACAGCTATCCCACAGTCTTTGGCCATGTTGTGCAGGATACAACAGGCCAGGAATATCGCACAGGCCTTTGAGGGGCTGTACTGTAGCACATGCCAGAGGTGTCTGGGCATCAGAATTGTGCCTTAAGCATCCCAAACAACCGCTCTATGATGTTGCATGTAGCGGCATGTGCCTCATTGTAGCATTGCTGCGATGGGGTCATGGGGCGCCGGTAGGGTGTGAGCAGCCAGGGTCAGAGTGGGCATCCGCAGTCACCTGTGTGGAGATGGTGGTGATCAGTAACATGTTCAGGTCCATTTCGCCCACATCCCTGTATGCCACTATCATGGCACCTGTGGCTTTCCCACCCTTGACCCAACATTGCCATTCCCATATGTGTACTCACCCACTAGATGGCCTGTGGGGATGTTCCCACTCTCGAATTGATGGCACAGTGTGGACTGATGCCATATGAAGGAATCATGTGCTCCACCAGGGTGTGTGGCACAGACATTGATTATGTGCCCACTGGCATCACACACCACCTGGCAGTTGACACTTGAGAAGCCCTTCCTGTTTCTGTAGGTGGACCCATTGGGGCCAGGTGGTGTGCGAATAGCCACATGGGTGCAGTTTATCGCCCCTAACACGCCAGGCATACGTGCTACCCTGTGGAACTCCTGCATGTTTGCTGTACGCTCTGCCACGGTGCTGGGGAAATGGATGTGCTCCGCAGCATGTGGCAGCAGTGCGCTGAGGAATTGGGTGAGGATGCGTGACATGGCCGACTGTGTGATGCCTGTGGTGTCCCCTGTCGGCCTCTGGAAGGTGCCCGTGGTGAGTAGGCACATGCAGGCTGTCACCTTGGTCTCCACTGACAGTGTGACTCCGTCGTGAGGGTGCCTGCATCGCATCACTGCACAGCTCACAGAACCGCCTCAGTATTGCCCTGTTCAGGCGGTACTGGCCCACGATCTCTACATCCGTGTACAGCTCAAAGCTGATGCGGGCACAGTACTGCCTGTTGGGGGCGTACCACCAACGGGACCTTCCACGGCCACGTCCCCCTGCAGCATGCCTTCTCACCCCCCTCATTACAGCTTCCATGTGGAAGCTGCATTGTCCATCTCCCTGGCTTGTGTCTCCCCCCGGCTGATCTTGCTCTGTTACCCCCGCTGTCCTGACTGCTACCTCCACTGCACCAGGTACACCTGCTGGCCTCTGCAGCCTGTGGCCCACACACCTTCCCTTGCTTATGTTTGCCTGAACACTCCCTGGCCTGCCCTCTTTCTCCCTCTTGCTGCCTCTCTCTCTCCCTGGCTCGCTTGGTATCCCTGTAGCGTTCTTGCGCCTCTTCCTTGAGCCTTTTTATCTTGGCTCATTTCCGCTGTGGCGCATTGTGCAAGCCTTTGAATATCGCATTGCACTCTTTATGCATGGATCCACCCCCTTCGGTTGCACATGCCTTCATTTGCATTGCGCTGTTGCTCAGCATGTTTTCGGTGGCGCAACTGCCTCCCGCTGAATATCGCAGTATGGCGCAGCTGACTGCGCTGACAGCACCCTATTGCGCATGGCGGAATTCTTTTGAATATCCGGCCCTGAGTGTCCATACTGAAATCATGACCAGACTAACAATCACAGCTGGAGAGAAGTTAACCACCTGTGCCGAAGAAGCCACTGAAGAGGCAATAAATATCACAAGGGGGCTATATACCCCTATCAAAGGAGCAGAAGAGTCAGGGAGGCTCCCGACCATTAAATTAAAATGTTCCACAGAGTGTAACTGTCATGACGACTTGAAAGTCTAGACGCAGAAGAGTATGGTCCACAGACGCAGTGTGAAATACTATAGTGGACCCCATTACTGAGGAACTATTGAAAGGATTTTCCATCACGGACTCTGATGATAGAGAGGACGTGCCCTCCAGTATATAAAATGAGCCGTCTGCTCTATGTTACTGACCAGAAAGACAGGGAAAGACCCATCTAGATGCACTTCTACCAAAGAAGGACCTTAAAGAGAGGTCTAGATCAGAGCCACTAGAGACTCCGCCATCAGGAAGATGTCGAAGAGCTTGGTACCACATAGGAAGCAGAGAAAGTGCTGAGCAGAATGAGATTGCACTGGCAGAACGGTACAGCAGAGTTCCATAGCAGAGAACTGCTGGATGACAAGTTCCCACAGACCACCACTCACTAAAATGTGTGGAAAAAATAATCCGCAGAACAGGAGTTCACTCTGTGGTCAAAATCCCACCACAAGTTCTGTGGAAAGGAGTCCGAAAGGAAAAATGTGTCACTAATTCTGCCATACAGCACCCACTAGCACCCGTGTGGCATCAGCACTACTCGTGGCACAGGAGGGCACCAAGCAGTGCCTATGCCAACCTGGGCGATACCCGAGGGCAGCCATGGCAGTATCTGCAGGTACTCCCGGCACCCATGTAGCAATGGCACTAGAGGGCACCTCCGTCACCGATGGCACAATGGCACCCATGACACCCACAGCAAGAATGGCACCTGAGGGCACCAGTGGCATCCATGGGCACCTGCAGTGCCACCCAGGGCACCTACGGGTGTCACCTCCAGTACCCAAGGCACCAGTGGCACCCATGGCACCTGAAGCATCCATGGAACCCACGGGCACCCACAGCATCACCCACGGGTGCTCCCAGTGCCACCCCTGGGAGCACAGCACCACCCACGGGAGCACGGCACCACTGACGGCACTGACAACCAGTGGCAGCAAAGAGAGCACGACACGATGGCAAAGGCACCCAGAGGGCACCTCGCCATACGTGTTCCAATCAACCCGGCTCCGGTCCAATGACTCCGAGGCCCTGAAATCAGGAACAGAGCCAGGAAAACTGGAAAGTCAAACCCCCTGCTCCATAGGAGCGACCCAGAGGTGAAACTGCCTACCGGAGCTCCAGCAAGGACAGAGATGGAGCTCGGAGTTGAGAAAGCAGCCGTTAGGAGCAGGGCCAAGAGGAACCCACCAAGGTCGGTTCGGGCCCATCACCCCTCCCGAACATTCCTCGTGCAGACATACCAATGGGCAACCTCAAGCTGCACTGATTCTTCTTCCCCGAATGAGAAAGAGGAGCTCGAGGTCAAGCGGAGCTGGATCACTGGAACCATTAGATTTGTGCTTTGGAGGACTGTTCTTCCCCCCCGAGCACAGGACTGTCCGTAGTCAGACCCCCCGTTAATTAAGGGTGGTGGACCGGACACAGCTCCTCTGCCATAAAAACTTTCAAACAAAGTCCTCCTACCATCACCGCTACCGTCTAAGGACGACTCCGTTGATGGCAGGAAAGAATTTCTTTTTCTTCTTATTCTTGTTCGTAAAATAATAAATTACTACTTTAAAATATTAAAACATTAAGAACTGCTGTATAGACGAGAAAAGGAACTGAGGCAATTGGAGGGTCGACGCTGAGATAGCCTACACAGGCGTGAGCTAGTCTCGCGGTGCCGCACATGCGTGGTCCTCTCTCGGTGCTGACCCTTCTGAAAACTTTAGGCTCCCGCTTGGTCCGCTATCCCACTAGTGTGAAAGAGTGATGGAGACTTAGTCCAGGAAGATCACCGCAAACTCGGGAGACCGTTTTTCAGTGGCAGACAGGGGCATTGGACTAACCAAATCCACCCTCCCCAGGGTTGTCCACGTTTATAGCTCCATACTTCCTGTCATACCTAGAGGGGGGTGCGTCTTCACTCCGACAACTCACCTACATACCACGGTCAGCATCCTCTCACTTGACACAAAGCACTCCAGAAGGTCAAAGACACAAAAATAAGACAACAAATAAATAACTCAATATAAAACAAAAAAACCCCTGTAAAAAAAAAAAAAAAAAGACAAAAAAAAAAAAAAAATTATATAAAACAAAACAAAATTTTAAAGATCTGGTAAAACAATTAAGGGATCAACTGAAATGGATATCAGGCTCTGTAACCACTGTGGAACACTCTCTTACAGGGCCTGGATCCAGGAGATAGGGTATTGCCCCATATGCTGCGTCTTAACTGATCTCCGAGTGTAACTCAAGGAGGCATGGACAACAACCACCCACCTAAAGCAGGAACTACACCACAGCACGAGAACTTGGATACAGCCCCAGCACCACCAATACCCCTGCACCAGCCCTCTACCACAAAGGACTGGCCACCCAGGGGGCTGGCAGGTAGTGCAAAGGGGCAAATCATACTGCAGCAAGGCTCACCAAGTGGACAGCTCTAGAAAGGCAGGTGTACAAGGTTTGCACCACTAGCTAAGGCACGCATGGAACCAGGTCACTGCTTAAGCCAGGATTCTAGGGCTCTCAGCACTACCCTGGCAGCAGCCAAAGTGGGGCCCCACATGAGTTTGAGCCAGTGAAGGATATGCACCTTGACTTGGGCCAGAGGGAAGGGATACAGCAGTGCCAAACTTGTCACCAGGACAAAACTATCAGGACAAACATTCCCACCAAGAGAAGGAAGAAACTAATTGTGGGAGACTCCATGATATGTGGAGTAAAATCAAATTTAAATGAAACCAATCAAATGGACACAGTGGTCAGGTGTCTCCCGGGGGCCTCAGCAAAGGATACAGGCAGCATAGGGAACTGCATCGGTAAGGAACGGGATATCAAGGCCATAGTCGTTCACATAGGAACTAATGATATCGCAAATCATTTAGTTGAACAAGCCAAGGCACATACCTCCAGTCTGGAGAAGAGACTGGCCTCCTCTAAGGTGCTTCCAGTATGGGAGAGGGGAAAAGGCCAAGAAAGGTAAGGGAAGCCAAAATCACAGAACTGAACACTTGACTCCGAGCTTGGTGCCCAGAACAGGGACACACCTTCAACAGCGACTGGAAAGATTTCTGGGAAAGGACTTACTTTAAATACGACGGCCTTCACCTCAACAGGAAGGACATTAGGGCAAAAACTCAATGTATTCACCAGGCTTTAAAGGATGGGGTGGTGGTGGCTAGATGGGAGCAGGAACATAGAACCTCAGCCACCACCCCCCAAGAGCCAAGAAAGCACGACTCTCACCAATTACGTAGACATAAGCGGCAACTGCACACAAAGGAACAAAAGATCAAAGATGCAGGACTCTTGAGGGCAATGACGACAAATGCCCAGAGTCTAGCTAGCAAAATCTCAGAACTGTCAGCCACAATAGCACATGCAGAGTTGGACTGGGTTGTAGTAACAGAAACATGACTGAACGATAGCCATGAATGGGATGTTGCTATCCCAGGTTTCAAATTGCTCAGAAAAGACAGAAAAGAACGTCAGGGTGGAGGGGTTGCATTATACATAAAGGACATAAAAGCAATGGCGGTCCAAAGGACACCAGACAAATCAGTGGTACTCTGGGTCACTCTCGAACCAGGGACGTGCTCAGCCCTCAGACTAGGAGTGATATATAGGCCTCCCTCACAAGGGGCAGAAAGAGACATCGAAATACTAGAAAGCATACTAAATGTGTCAGAAAAAGGAGAAATTGTGCTGATGGGGGACTTCAACCTCCCAGACGTAGACTTGAACTCCTGCACAGCATCTACAGATAGGAGCAGAAATTTCTTAAACATCCTGGGAGGGGCTGGACTTCATCAGCTCATCACAGCCCCCACTAGAGACAAACATTTGTCAATGCCAAATGTTCAGGGACACTAGTTTTCTGTTTTCACGGAAAAACAGAAGGAAAAGCGGATCCCTGATTGGTCCACGGAATTTTGGTGCCAAAACGGAAGCAGTGTTTGTTCACGGAGCAGCCAGGATCTGCAGTGTTTAAAAGGAAAAAACAAAGCATGTGGTTTTTCTTTTTGTTGCTTTCTCTGTTGCTCTTCTTAGTATCTATATTTGCTGCTGCTGTCCTGGTCCGCTGAACTGCCCTGCCATCAAACATTTTACCCAATGACTGTTGAAGTAAGTTTAAAATAAACTTTAAAATGTTTTATGTGATTGGGATCTGTATTGGTATACAAATGTATCCGGTCATAGTAAAACAGCTGTGGTACAGCACTGCTCAGTTTGGGGTTTGTGCCGAAAATACTCCAAGATACTGGTGCAAAGAACATTTTTATTTCATATAGAAATGTTCTCTGAACATGGCTGGTGCATTGTTTTATTTTTCCCCCAAAAGGTGACACTATTTGTAAAAATAAAAAAACAAAACAAACCAGCCGTTCCATTTAATGGGCATTTACCACTGTACACCGACTCCTCGATGAGCACAATCGTCATCTTAACATTGAAACCCTCACAAATTAATTTTTGGATATGAATGTGTTGTAGCAATAAAATGAGCTTGTCTGGTACATATGATCCTCCTTTAAACAAAGTTCGTCTGACCGTCTCTGCCAATTCCCTGCCAGTCAGCGACTCCTCAACAAGGTAACCAGTGCAAATTAATACATATTTTTTTTAATGTAAAATTACTAAATCTTGCTAAAACAGGCTTCTCTCGACTCCATGTTTGGTTTGGTGTAAAAAGAAAAAAAAAAAAGGTCATCCTCTTTCTGTGTGTCCAAATGCTCATGCAGCCCTGAAATAGATTTACAGTCATCTTATCTCTGCTCCCACTACTCCAAAACCATAAACGGTATTGTTGTATCTGCCCCTGGATATTTAACAAATGCTGCCTGAGTGCCAAATATGGGATACAGTGCCAGGTGATGCAAAGGACTGAACCCATTTGAGATGGTTTCCCTTGGGTTATTATAGTAGGTAGGGAAGGAAAGAGACTACACAGTATTTGGAGGTACTGAACAGCAGCTTTTAATATTGATTTATGGTGACTGCTAAGGTCTGAGCAAACTGAGCTGGATAAAAATGCTCCAGAAAAAATTTGCATTAAAGCGGCATCTTTTATCATAAAAAAGTAATAAAACTCTGCCCTTGTAACAATACATAAAGATACAAAGCTAGTTTATTTTGTGGCTAAGTGGGGATACAGAGTTTTGTCATGCTGTTATGTCTGTTGCTGGCTGTGTGTCTATGGTGGTTCGGTGTTTGGTGGGTCAGTGCAGAACTGTTGGTGTTTGGTGGGTCGGTGCGAAACTGTCATTTGGTGGGGCAGGTGGACTGTCAGTGTTTGGTGGGGCAGGGGGACTGTCAGTGTTTGGTGGGGCAGGGGGACTGTCAGTGTTTGGTTATGGTGAAGAGGTGACACCAGCCATGCTGGTGTGGTGTGGGAACACTGACCGTGCTGGTGGGGTGGGGACATTGGCCATGTTGGTGTGGTGGGTGAGAAAACAGTGGCCATACTGGTGGGATGGGGTACTGTTCATGGTTTGGTGGGGTGGGGACATTGGCTGTGTTGGTCTGGTACACTGGCTGTGGGGTAGAGACATTGGCCGTGTTGGTGGGGTGGTGAAACAGTGGGCATACTGGTGGGGTGGGGGTACTGTTTGTGGTTTGGTGGAGCTTGGGGGATGGTCTGTGTTTGGTGGGGCTGTGGACTGCCTGTGTTTGGTTGGATGGGGACACTGGCTGTGTGGGTGGGGTGGGGTGCTGGCCATGCAGCTGGGTTGCGGTATGGCAGCACTGGCCATCCTATGCTGGTTGGGTGTGGTTGGGACACTGGCTGTGCTGGTGGGGTGTGGTGGTCTGGGGACACTTGCTGTGGATGTGGGGTGGGGACATGGATTGGGGATTTGACTGTATTGGTGAAGTGGCTGTCTGACATCTGGTGGGCGTATTGGTGCAGTACAGAGGGGACTGGCTGTGTTGGTGCCAGGGGTGGTTTGCTGTGTTGGAGGGAGCTGGATGTGTTGGTGGTGCTGTCACCTCACACCTGAGAGAAGGGGGCCTTAGTGCTGATACACTGCCATCACGCCCGAGGGATGGGGACCGTAGTACTGCTGCTATCACACCTTCTGGATGGGAAGCTGCAGTGCTGCTGTTTCTGTCACACTGGAGGGAGGGGAGCCGTAGTGCTGTTGCTACTACTGAACCTGAGGGATGGGTGCCATGGTGCTGCTGCCATCGCATCTTGTACCTAAAATAACTTTTAATTGGTACAAGGATGGATGTACAATAGTGGAGGTCAAAATTGCTAATATGCATGTTAACACAGAAATTGTTGAATAAAGTGCACAAAACAAAACACCAGTAAAAACAGATTTTGGCTTGGCAGACACCGGTGGCAATATGGGTTTTTACTATGTGCAAAACGGAATTTGCCCTTTCGCAATCACGGTAAACCAGTGTCCCTGCGAATGTTGTCTCGCTGGCATCAGCAGTGCAGGAGTTAGAGATGCATAATAGGAATGGCAGTGAAGTATTGGACTGACTCCGACCTCACCCCCACCCTGTAGAGACACATTTTCAACATAGGCCTTCTGGGACCTCTCCTCATGAACAGTGGCACTGTGATTTTGTTAATCTATCCCAAAAGTTGATTTCCCACAGTGACCACGCCATTGTGTGCCACAGGTGCAAAAACACATTTTGGGCAGGATATGAAAAATGACAGCTGTACTGTTCATAAGGACGTGTGAAAAAATGCCAATGTTGAAAATCTGGCATGAAAATATTGCAAATTTGCAAAGTTACAAGGGTGCATGGAAACTGAGCAATGCATGCTTGTAACAGTCATTTTATGGACTTTCATCACCAAATGTTCAACATAGGCACTTTAGGACCTCTGCTCATGAACAGTGTCACTGTCATTTTCTTAATCTGTCCCTAAAACTGATATCTCACAGCAACCATGCTATTCTGTGCTGGAAATGCGAACACACACTTCGGCCAGGATATGTAAAATGACAGCTGTACTGTTCATAAGGAGGTGTGGAAAAATGCCAATTGAAAATCTGGAGTGAAAATATTACAAATTCATGAAGTTACGAGTATGCGTGGAAACTGCACAACACATGCTCGTAAAAGTCATTTTTTGGATTTTTTTCCACCAGATTTGCAACATAAGCTTTTTGAGAGCCCACCATGAACAGTGGCACTGTCGCTTTGTTAATCGGGTCCTGAAAGGTGATTCAGCGCAGTGACCACGAAATCACCTTTTGGGACTGAATAACGCCATGACAGTGACTGAATTCAAGGGGAGGGGTCCCAATAAACCCATGTTGAAAATTTGGTGCCAAAATTCCCAAAAATGCCTGAGATATGCACCAAAGTTGAAAAAACTATTTATGCCATTATACAGCTTACCGGCATTTCTTCAGTTTGCGGTCGGCTTTGAAGAGTGCAGACGTGTTCCCGGCCCACCGATCGCCGTGCTCCAGAGGTAAGCATGGGATGAGGGGGTGTGTGGGGAGGCAGGGTGCACAGAGGGTGGACGCAGGTTGGGGAAGGGGCCACCGGATTTAATGAAGGACTGTTTTCTGTTTTACAGGTTTTAAAAAGAAAACGCCATGGAAGTTTTTTTTTTTTTTATGGGTTTTGGCACTCGTGGGCTCCCCAGTGTGCCACCTGAGTGTTTGGGGGACTGTAGCAGACAGGGATTGGGCACCCCCATCGGCACATACCGAGTGGGGGCAAGAGCCGAGGGGATTGAGCACCCTCCAGCACACAACAAATGGGGAACATGTCACGATGGGGAGGGCTCCCCATCGGCAGACTAAATTGGGGACTGAAGCTGATGGGGACTGTCAGCAAGAAAGACTGTTGGGGGGGCGCATGATGCCGATGGGGATTGGTCACCACCTCGGCACACAGTTGAAATGGGAGGGGGAGGCATTATGTAGCCACCATGTTTACTGGAATGCTTCACCAGCAAGGGCACGTTGGGAGGCGTGTTAGTGTCACTGCATGATGAGCTTGCCTCTCATTGCAGCGGCATTTTTCTTAGATGTGGTGGCCAGCGCCTGCATGCTGGCTTATTGAGAAATGACAGACACACCTACTGGTGTGCGCTCTGCATTCACCCACAGTGACTGTACCTCCAAATCTGCTACTACTGCAATATGTTGGCTGGTGTGCAAGCGCGAGCCAACATAAAAACACAGTCCCGGACCTGGTGCTCACAAACAGCAGCAAGGTCCAAGAGGTGGAGCTGGGATGCTACTTGGGGTTGAGCGACCACAAGTCTGTCTGGTTCAAGGTCAAGGAAACAAGCCACACTAAGACATGGGTCATAGACTTCAGAAGAGCAGAACTTCAATCAGATGAGAATAAGCTTTAGGGATGTCCCAAGACGAAGGCACAAGGAGGGGCGGAAGACAGTTGGACAGACATAAAGGAAGCTCTAGCAGAAGCTACAATCAAATGCTCCAGGATGGTTAGTAAAGCAAAGGAAAAAAGGAATCCACTCTGGTTCACAAAAAGGTAGCAGCTGCAGTAAGGGAAAAGAAACGGAAATTACATACCTACCGTAATTCTTGATCTTCTCTTGTATCTTCACCATTCATTACTGCTGGGTGTAAGCCGGAAGCATGCACCTGCTACGGGAGTTTTTTTTTTTTGTTTGGAAGGAGGAGTCGATGCAGACGGCATCACCCACGAGAACAACACACTGTGTGGTGTGCGATGGGCAGCCGTTAGGCACCGCAGACTCCTCCTCCTCCATCCCAGTTCTGTAAGCCGGAGAGGCAAAATAAAAGAGTTAGAAGGAGAAGAGCGAGGCAAGAGAGCAGAGGGATACATAAAGGAAAAATAAAAAAGGAATGAGTGGAAAGAGGACAGGACAGAGGAGAACCCTACCCTAAGGGACTGCAGGACCTCACTCCTAGGGCAACTCTGAGGGAGGAACAGCTAAGTGAGAGGAAGAAGAAAGAGAGGAAGAAGAGAAAGGGGATATTGGGAGGTGGGAAAAACTGCCATGGATTTTGTGAGAATTGGCTTGAAGTTTATCAGCTTGGAACTTAAAAGTCCAGGAACAAGGATCCCTGCAGACAAAGCTGGTTTAGATGCTTCAACCGAACCATCTGCAGAAACTGAATGAGAGAGGCAGATTTCCCTACACATCCCGCTATCCTATTACCCATTACTTGAGCTGAGAGCTCACAGATTGACAAGGCAAATTCATCTGTTCTGGAGAGGAAGAGCCCTCAACTAGGTCCAGGGAAAAAGCCCCCACCAGCACACAGCCATGTGTTATTAAAAGGGGGTGGGGATGCCCTAGGAGAGGGCAACCCTTTAGCAAGATGGGCAGAGAAGGAACTCCTTTTGACCTCCGGGGAAGACAAGGGTCAAGCAACCAGAACACCACAGCAAGATGGTGATTTTGGGTTCGATCTAGAACATATGTTGACTGGTCCCAGTCTGATTTTCACCAGGAAGATTTAGGACACCATATAAGTCCAGAGACCAAGGGCTAGAGGACTGTCTCAGTGACTAACCCTGATGGCTGAAGAGTGACCTAACCTGGCCTGAAGAAAAGGTCCCTGAAGGGAGCCCCGTCCAGGAATCAGAAAGAGTTCCCTCAGACAGACAGAACGCAGTTTTGCTTGCTCACCTCTTTCTTAAAATCCCTTACTGTTCTTTAGAGAAGAACAGAAGATCCAGAGGAACCAGGGGATTAAGCGCCCGAGATGGATGGAGAGAAGGGGAAAAAAGACGACGAGTGAGGTGGGGGAGATGCCTAAGAAGTGAGGCCCATGAGGGGAAGGTGGGTGGGATTCAGTAATGAATGGTGAAGATACAAGAGAAGATCAAGAATTACGGTAGGTACATAATTTCCATATCTTCACTTGTCAATCTTCACCATTCATTACTGTTGGGTGAGTACCAAGCTCCCCCGAAGTGGGTTTTACACAACCCTGAGGGAGCACTACCCCAAGCTCCCTGTTGGTGAGAAACAGGAAGAAGAGACCCTGGCCGTACTAGACTGGTGTCTAAGGCCGAGGAGAGCTAGGAGGTGTCCCTTGAAGACAAGCAAATGGAGGAAGCCCCTGTAGAAGCCCCTAGCCCTGGTGGAAAAGAGGCAGGTCCCTCGGAAAGCAGAGCAAATCACCCTATGCCAGGTGAGGGGTGACAACCTTGATAGACAAAGCCATGCCGTCCGCCTGATGCAGATAGCTGTCCCCACAAGACTGGAAGCCACCTCACTGGTGTCATAAGATGCCCTTGCTTGGTGTGCCAGTTACAGGCCTATGGCGGAGAGGGCAATGGCCTGTCGAGATTGCTCCAAAGGCAACGAGATGTGCCTGTGATGCAATACACAATTCATGAGAAAAAGAGAACACTCTTTGCCCCCACCAGTCGAACTGTAGGGAATCCGAGCTCGGTGGTCGGTCCTGTGCCAGGCGATGGCGCCCGGAAGGAGTCTCCAGGTATACCAAGCCCAAGGGGGGGTAGGGAAGAGTACCTAGAGACTCCAAAGGAGCACAATACCTCCTCCTGCAGTCTGCTGGGGATGGGGCGGCTTGAGACTGCCAGGTGCGGATAGACGCTTTCTGAAAGGGAACAGGCCAGGATGGCATCACCAGATGCTGGGCACTGAATTCACTGAGGAATTCACACATCTCTCGCTCAGTATTGTCCCATCTAATGAAGAAAATACAGAGATCCTGAACCATCCTCGATAGGAAGCACTGATATTCAGTGAAATCAGCATTGGAAGAGAGGTAAACAGGAGGTTCCTCTCCCTCCAAGGAGGGAGTTGAGGAGGATGGGGAACTCAAATGTTCATAAGACTCCTGTGGTGGAGGGGACAGGCGAAAGACCTGTTCATGCATGTACCTAACATAAGATGGGAAGGCCTCCACAGAACCTCTGAAAGTCTCCCAAGATAAAGACCCCGTAGGGCCTACGTGGCCAGGAAGAAGGGGGGTGGTTGCAGAGGACTGGGGGAAGGGCACCTACAAGGAGGTAACTGTCCTCTGCCAGGGCTCTGGAATCCAGGGAATGGAGCCCGAGCCGGAGGGGTCCCTGAAATTAAACCATGTCGCAAGGTGGAAGTGTGGGAGTATGAACTCCGGAAGACCCCAGAAGGGGAATCTCCCCTGTAACGCACCTAGGGTTGCACGAGTCCAGAAGGGCAACTCACAGTGGTGCCATTGGAGGGGACCCTGGATCCCGAGAAAGCGAGACGGGGTTCAGCACTACAGCCCCTCCCTGCACCCCATGGGGTGGCAGAGGGTTGCCACCACCTCACCTCGTCCCCTCAACCTCTCAGACTCAAGGACGCCTCTCCTGGGACTCCCAGCGGAGTCGTCCCATGATCCAGCGACCTCTGAAGGGGCCTCCGGGTCAGGCTTCCAATCCTCCCCGAGAAGGCACAGCAGCACCAAGGCCAGAAGCTACCACAGCCCCCCCAGAAAGGGCTATCCCCTCCCCAAAAGACTCCAGATCATCCCCAGCCTGGGAATCTTCAGAGGCAGACTGCTGTGGAGACTCAGGGATGGGGCGCTGGGTCACCTGATGCCATGTCCCACAGAGGCCTCTGATTCAGAAGAACTGGGCAACCAATCTGGGTCCACATCTGAGTCGGCACCCTCCGAAGAGGAGTCAACCAGCAGGACCTCAACACTGGCTACCCTGAGACCACCATGAGGGACAGTGCCATGAACAGCACAGATGTCTCCTGTGGTGCCAGATGTCTCCACCACACCACCCATGGTACTGGAGCCCAACATGGACTCCTTGACAGCATCCAAGACTGAGTCTTGCACACCACTGGTGCCACAAGCAGCGCAGAGAAGCGAACTGGCACCGCTCCAATCAGTGGCGCCGTGAACAGCACAAGGATCAGAAGCCGGCATCGAGGGTCCTCCAGTGCTGGACCCAACAACTCTGGGCCATGACACTGGGGGAGCCTGCACCTCAGGAGAGGTGACTGCTGAGGCAGCGTCACCGATGCAACCTTGGGAAGGGCCACGCCTATCCTCAGACACCACAAAAGTGGCCTCCTCCTTGGCAAGGCAAGAAAATGAGGAGGCCCCACCTCCCCACCAGACTGTATAGGCCTGGGTGGGGACCCAGAGGAAGGGTCTAAAGATCTGACCTTGGAAGCCAGAGAGAGACGCCGTCCTCCAAAAGTCGGTGGGGCTCTGCCAACTTTGAAAATGCGGATTTCCAAAACACGGTGGTCCATGGAAAAACAGGTGTCTCATCTATCCATATCATAGGTCCCAGGCAGTGAAGGCAGACATGCCAGTCTGTCACGGAAAAATGCCGGCCACAGGAACACCGATGCATAGGGACACGGTCCGCTTTCGACTTAGGCTTAGCTCCCGAACCAGGCATGATGAGAAATAAACCAAAAACACAGCAAAAGCTCCCATCTGTAAACAAATAAAAGGAATGAACTTACTGGTGTTGGGATGAGAACCGGGATAGAGGAGTCGTCGATGAAGAGGTGTCGTTGACAAGGCCTAATGGTGTACTTCGTAACACACTCTGAAATCGCGCAGCAGGTGCAGCCTCAATGGCACGAGAAACAGAACTGGGATGGAGGAGGCGCATAACAGCCACGCACCATGCAGTGCATTGTTCTCATGGACGGCGCTGTCGGCGTCGACTCCTCCCTCAAAAAAAAAAACTCCCGGAGCAGGTGCATCCTTCCAGCTTACAGCCAACAGTAATGAATGGTGAAGATTGACAAGGGACGATACTAGCATTCCAAAGATACAAGTGCTCAAATAGTGAACAAAATAAGAGACATACAGTATACAGGAGTAGATGAAAGGAGGCAGGTAGGGTGATCAGAAAGGCAAAGGCACAAACTGAGGAAGACACAGTACAAGGGCTAAAGGAGGCAATAAGACCTTATTTAGGCACATTAGCGATAGGAGAAAGCAAAAGAGGGGTACTGTCAGGCTCATAAGCAGCGATGGGAGAAGAACAGAAGAAGATAGTGAAGAAGTTTTAAATAAGTACTTTCGCTCAGTCTTTACTAAGGAGGCACCTAGAAATGGACTCACCCCCAAGGGATTCAAGAAACACCTGAAGGGGGGTGGATACTAGCCCATTCACAGTAGAAAGGGTAAGGGCAGAACTGTAGAAACTAAAAGTGGATAAAGCAATGGTGCAAGACGGCATCTACTCAAGCATAGTAAGGGAACATAGTGATGAATTGGCTGCACCACTAGCAGATCTTTTCAGTAGATCCTTGAAAGACGGGGCAGTTCCCCAGGACTGGAAAAAAGCAACAGTGGTCCCCATACAGAAGGGTGGTAGCAGTGAGAAGACAGGGAACTACTGTCCAGTCAGCCTCACCTCAGTGGTGGGAAAAATGATGGCATCACTGCTCAGATAGGATCCTGTCAATCCTGGAGTAATCCAGTCAGCTGGATGCAAAGTAGCACGGCTTCAAAGTGGGAAGGTCCTGCCAGACTAATCTGATTGAGTTCTTTGACTCAGTAACTAGAGCTGTGAATCAGGGGGAGCTGCTGATGTGATCTACCTAGACTTTAGCAAGGCCTTTGACTCTGTGCCAGATAGAAGGCTGCTAAACAAACGCCCATACAGGGGTGGGGCAGGAAGTTGTAACATGGGTGAGCAACTGGCCTGAACAGAGAACACAATCAGTGACAGTAAATGGGGCAGCTACAGGTAGTAGGAAGGTGACAAGCAGGGTGCCGCAAGGGTCCGTCCTCGGACCATTACTCTTCAATATCTTCATCAAAGATATAACAGAGGAATTGAGCATGAAGGTGTGCCTATTTGCAGATGACAGTAAACTCTGCAATAGGGTGGACACAACACAGGGGGAGGAGCAAATGAAAAGTGACCTACTCAGACTGCAACACTGGTCCAACTTGTGGCAGTTAAAATTCAATGCAAAAAAGGGTGTAAAGTTATGCATCTGGACAGAAGCAACCCAGTGGCGGACTACTATCTGGAAGGGGAGAAACCAGCAACCACCCAGTAGGAGAGAGACCTGGGAGTTATATCTGACAATCAGAAGGTAGCAGGACAGTGCAAAATGCAACAAAGAAGGCCAGGAGAATGCTGGGATGCATAGGAAGGGGCGTCACAAGTAGAAGAAAAGAGGTGATCCTGCCACTATACAGCTCCCTTGTGAGACCCCACCTCGAGTACTGCATCCAGTTCTGGAGACCCTATCTCAGGAAGGACACAGATAGATTGGAGACTGTACAGAGGAGGGCAACAAAAATGATACACTGTCTCCATAAATTACCATATGAAAGGAGGTTACAGGAACTCAACATGTACTCCTTGGAACAGTGCAGAGATAGAGGGGACATGATGGAGACATTCAAGTTCCTGAAGGATATAAACAGAGTCTTCACCCAGGAGCACTTTATGGACAATTGCACAAGACAAGAGGACATGTGATGAAATTAAAGGGAGGAAGATTCAGAGGCAACACAAGAATGTTTTTCTTCACAGAGAGGGTAGTTGACCCATAGAATGCCCTACTGGCTGGAGTCATTGCCTCCAAAATGGTAGAGGAATTCAAAGCACCTTGGGCCAGCCCCAGGGGGATTATCACAGAGAAATCCTAAAGAGGGAGTAGGGCTCAGGGCAGAGTAGATGGATCTTTGATTCCCATCTGCTGTCACTTTCTATATAATCTTGTTTCCAGGTGCAACCTGGGAACACAAGGAAGTTAAATGACTTGCTCAGTCACACAGTATTAAAGTGGGGCTGTGGGATTCAAACCCAGGTATCTAGGATTGTAGTTCAGTGCCCTTAACCACTGCTCTATACTGCGTCCTAATAATACAATAAAATTCTGGCATTGTTACAGTAGAAAATCTCATTGCATCCGAAGTATTTCGGTAAGAAACTGTCATACTTTTAACTTCATCAAAAGAAGTTAAATACTCTAACGGTGATTTTTTTTTTTTTTTTTTTTACATACAGATAAAAAGACTTATCTCCAGTTAAAACCTGTCAATCAAACGTCACCTCAGAAAGCTAACTGGCGTGTAGTTTTACTGTGGGCGGGCTGAATATCTTGCTCATTACCAAGCACCGGTACCAGCACTCAAGTTTTGCCATACCCTGATAAGACAATTAAGATTTTAAATATTTTTAAATATCTATGTAGTTGATCTTGCCTTAAAAAAAAAAAAATCAATCTGGTTGATCCTGCCACTCGTACGCTTTGAGCACGTCATATACTATGCAGCTATGCTGATGGACTGTGACTTTCCAGAATGTCATTACCACTGTAATATAAAAAAAATAAAACAAAAGGGAGAGACAGGCAGAGTGTGTGTGTGCGCATCTCTGACAGAAGTGCTGCACTAACCGAACTGTGCTGAAAGGGAAAACATTATCACCATCAATTAAATAAAATGTGTGTGTGTGTGTGTATAAAAACCAGAATTTTACATGTAACACTAGGTGTGGGATGCTTTTATAAACCACTTGGGGGGGTTTATGTTACATCCCACACCTTGGGTGGGTGTAAAATTCTGGTTACACACACCCACATATTATTCTATATTTTAATAATGCATTTTAGGTTATGCATGTTTTAACAATGTTGTCCATGTATGTGTTTTTGCAATTAAACAAGTAATTGTGTCCCCCTTTTTTTTTTTCTTTTAAAGTCAAATCTGGATAGAAAGAGTAAAATATCTTCGGTGATCCCTCGATTCGAGGATGATCTCTACCATGGTTCACTGATGGGTCCTGAGGTGGCTCAGTAATCCAATCTCTCACTCTCCCACATGGAAACATCTGCAATTTCTGTGGATGAATCTGTGGCTATAGGATTGGATTACTTCAGAATCTTAACACATGCTCAAACCCCATTCTGCTGGATAAACAAAGAATGTTCAAAACTGTACTGCCAGCTGATAAAAGCTACACATTTCAAAGCTGGCCCCATGCCAGGCTAGTATGTACAGAGCCACATTTGTATCTTGTGGACCAGAGTTCACACCTGAAATTGTAATACATAGAAAAGGCTGCAAGAGAGGGAACGGAAAAACACAGAAGTTGGTGCTGTGACAGTCCCAGAATCTGTACTGACATGAACACAGCCTGGGTTTAGAAATCCTGGTATGGGGCCCCAATACCTGTTGGCACCACACAGCCAGCATTAGGATGTGTAGTTTTTGATGATCAGCTGGCAGTATAGCCTAGCGGTTAAAGCAATCCTGAAGATGGATTATTTTTACTAACAGTTTGAAATGTGAAGGTGATAACTCACTAGTTTGAATGCACATACAAAACAATTATTATAAATGTAGAAAGTGTTGTAATAACACCTTAATATACATTTAATAAAACAGACAATCTCCTCTTCAATCTGCTGGATTAAATACAGTCAAAGAAGGACCAAGATCCTCTGTGACATCAATTCTTGTCAGGAGTCCAAAACATATGGCTGCCACCAGCCCTTAATTACGTGCTGATTTACATATTAATAACTCTGGACTGCAAAGACTCAAAACACAAAGATTCATTTAAATTAGCTTTTTATGGGCTTTCAGACATTAAGAAATCCTGTAGACAGTTCCTCTTTAAGAAGCCCAGACTGTAAGAAACAATTTTTGTTACAGACAGATGCATCAGAGGTAGGACTAGGTGCAGTCTAAGTCAGCATACAGATGGGAAAGAACATCCTATTCTATACATAAGTAGGAAATTGCATGATGGAGAGAAAAGGCACTCCACCATTGAAAAGGATCGCCTTGCAGCAAAGTGGGCCATGGAGTCCCTTAAATTTTACTTACTAGGAGCCGACTTTGTACTTCTAGCAGATCATAATCCTCTGTGTTGGCCTAACCAAATGAAGGATAACAATTTCAGAATCACACAGTGGTAACCTGGCACTACAGCCATTTAAATTTAATGTGATGCACAAATCTGGGAAAGAGAATGTCAATGCTGATTTTCTGTCAAGATACGGAAATAAGGAACTGAGAATTCTGAAGGTTGAAAAATGTGAGTTGAAACTTCTTTGTTTGCTATACTGCATATGCACTGAACTGTAAAGATTATAAGCTAATGTTAGACAGGAATTTAATAGAACGTTTTCGAAACCTGTTTTTGTAAAACAGGTTCCCTCTTAAAGAGGGGGGTATGTGACAGGGTTGAATAAGGCCTTATCCCATTTGTTATGCAGAAAGAGTTTAAACCCAAGGGTCTGTTCTATCTTCTCCTTCTCTGTCTGGTTGCGCAATCAAATTTTTTGTGAGACCTGGGAACTGATCACGGAGGCGTTTTGCAATTCTCCACCTCTCACTATCTCTCTGCCTTCCCTTGCTGTTCTGTCTTTTCTTCTCCCTTGCATATCTGCAGGTATCAAACTATATGTGGAAATGTCACTGATACTGGGATCCCTTTGTTTAAAACTGTATATAGTTATACTGTTGAAATGACTGCAAAAAACTATTTGGAACTCAAGGGGTTAAACTGAGAAGCTGGTGTGCAAAATTTAGAGAGTCATCCACAAGAGATCAGTTCTGGGTCATTATGTTCTTTCTGCTGCACCTGTAAGAACACTGGAAACTGACGAGAACATTCTGTGAAAAAAAAAAAGTCTCCTTAACAAGCTCCCCGCAAAAAGAGCAGCAATGTTTTGCAAAAGAGAGACTGAGATTTGAAACTGAGAAGAAACACTCAGAAGGAGGACTGTTTTCTATGTACTGCCTTTGTAAATAGCTATACTGATCACATATTTTTTTTTTATTTCACAGTTATTGAGAAAAATAAAACGCTATTTGTGAATTCTGAAAATGTTCCTGGTTTTCCTATACTTCTTGACCTGTGCCTTGATGACACATATACATTGCAGTTACGTAAGAACTTACCATAACAGTAGATCTTCGAGAGAGGTTCCTGCAGTAGGTCTTCACGTACAGGACTGCACCCCCTGGTGTCAGGTCCGCACGGCAAACTTGTAGATAGCAATCATCAGCAGGGACCACCCCATGACATCAGCCTGTCTATGAAAGGGGCAGTCCCGCGCCCGCTCTCCAGTTCTTTTCCAACAGAGACCTATAAAAAGGTAAGAATAAGACCAGAGTAAAAACTCCTCAGACCCTGCTTCCACTCTAGTCCCGAAGGGCTAGATAGGATGGAAAAATAAGGAAAAAATGGGGAAGGAGGGTGGGAATGACTTGCAAAGATCTACTGTTATGGCAAGTTCTTATGTAACTGCACTATCTTACTTCGAGAGGGTTCCTGCAGTAGGTCTTCACATATAGGACTGAATACCAAGCAGTCCCAGAGAAAACCCAAAACATGGCTGCATCCGAGAGGAAGAGAAGTCGCCATGGGAAATCACAACAGGAGGTCTTGCAAGACTGCAAGACCAAAGCCAGTTCTGCGCAGAGAAGCAATGTCCAGACTGTAATGCTTAGTGAAGGTGTGAACAGACGACCAAGTGGCCGCTGCACTGATTTCTGTTGTGGACACATTCCTAAAAAAGGCAGTAGAAGTCACCATGCTATAGGTGGAGAGACCTTTAACTGCCCCCAGAAGGGACTTCCCATATTTCGTATACGAAAAATGGATGCAGTTAGCCATCAAGAGATGGTTTGCTTGGATATAGCCTTGGCCCTGTGGAGCAAAGGCTATGAACAGTTGGCTAGATTTCCTAACCTCTTTAGTCCTGTTCATGTAGTACCTCAGAATCCAGTACACATCAAGGGTGTGCAGAAGGTATTCCCCCCCCCCCCGTTGGAATGCTGTGGATAGTATACTGGTAATTCCATACTCTGGTTCAAAGTGGATTCCGAAACCACTTTGGGTAAAAAAAAAGATGGATTAGTCCAAGGACTACTCGGTCCTTATGAAAAATCAAATAAAGTTCTTTACAGACGAAGGCCTGTAATTTGGAAACCCTTCTGGCCGAAGTAACTGCCATTAAAAATAAGGTCTTCCAGGAAAGGAAGCGCAAGTCGCAGAAAAGAAGTTGGTTCGAACAGGAGTAAGGTTAGCTTCTCGAGCATGAAATTCAGGTCCCAGGGAGGACAAAGATTCTGGATCCGAGGCTTTAAATGAAGGATGCCTTTCAGAAAAGTTCTGGCAACCTCCAGCTGAGCCAAGGTTTTGCCCTCCGCCGGGAGGTGGTAGGTAGACACCACAGAAACGTGGACCTTAAAGGAGGAGTAGCTAAGGCCTGCCTCAGACAGATGTGCGAGGTACTCTAGAAACTGGGAAGCAGAGCACGAAAATGGATCCCAGCGCCTTGCTTGGGCCCATATCATGAATCTCTTCCACTTCATTGCGTAAGTAAACCTGGTGGAGGGTTCTGTAGCCTTCACTAGAATTTGCACAACCTGCGAAGATACCCCATAACGAGAAATCACTATGTCCACAGGTGCCACGCATGAAGGTGGAGAGACTGAGGGCTTGGAATCACCAGGGTGCCCTGCTCCTGAGTCAGGTCGTGGGAAATGGGTAAAAGAAATACAGGTTACTCACCTGTAACAGGAGTTCTAGGAATGGTATATGTTGTTCATCCACACTCATTGGCAGGTATCCTTGCCGCTTTAAATCTTGCCGGAAGGTCTTCAAGCTTGCTCCTCCCACCCACCCGGGTGGTATAACTCTCGGCTCCGCCCCATGACGCCCCAGATCTGGCCCGCTGGAAGCTCAGGCTAGGCGTCAGCGGCCAGGAGGTCGGGGTCGTGGATGAACAACATATACCATTCCTAGAACTCCTGTTACAGGTGAGTCAACCCGTATTTCTAGGGACATGGATATGTTGTTCATCCACACTCATTGGCAGACTCCTAGCAGTTCTCCGGGAGGAGGGAGGCAAGACGCACACCCCAATACTTACTTGGGAAGAGACTGAGAACCGAGGCCCCAAAACCAGCATCCCATGCTGACTCAAGGTCGATGTGGTAATGGGTAATAAAGGTGTTTGCTGACTTCAGGTAGCAGCCTCTGCAGATTTCCTGGATAGGGACGCCCTGGAAGCAGCCACTGTTGCAGCAGTATGGCGGGGAATGAGCTCTTATCCTCTGGGAGGCTCCATGCCCGCCAACTTATAGCAGAGATCTATGCAGGAAGTGACCCACCTGCTTATCGTCCGCTGGCTGCAGGTCTGCCAGGTGCGGCTTCAGCGTGAGGTGACAAACAGCTGGCTTAACCTTCCCCGAATTTCAGCCGCGGCGCCTTATAATAAGCGAGCCCTCTAGGGTCCAAGCATGGAGCCTGTATTCTCGCCTCCAGGTGTGATTGGGGTAGAACACCGCAGAGTCAACACTGGTTAAGGTGAAACTCCGACACCACCTTCGGAAGGAATTTCGGTGGGGGCGAGGACAACCTTGTCCCTGTGGAAGACCAGGTAAGGAGACTCGATGGAGCGCCTGGAGCTCTCCCCATCCTTCCGCTGACGTGATAGCCACCAAGAAGGCGGTCTTCCACGACAGGTGAGAGAGAGCACACCTGTGCATAGGTTCAATGGCTTGCCCATGAGCTTGCCAGTACCAGCAGTAGATCCCACGGAGGTGGGGGGTTCCCGTGACTGAGGGGAATGTGATCAAGGCCTTGAAAAGCGCCAGACCACCTTCTCCTGCGCCATCGACTGCTTCCCGCCCGCTGCCTAGCAGAGATGGCTGCCAGGTGCACCCTTAGGTCGCCGACCTAAGCCCTGACTAGAAAGGGACCATAAATAGTCCAAGATGCTTGCCAAGGAACAGGAGGAAGGGTCCAAGCCCTTGTTCTGACACCAAATAGAAAACCTTTTCCATTTGAAGGTATAGCATTTTCTGGTCGACTCTCACGGGACGCCTAACTACATTGAGGACCTCGCCGAAAGACCCAAGGCCTGGAACTCTAGCCGCCAGGAACCAGGCGTGGGTGCAGGGATTGAAGGTCCGGATGGAACACCTTCCCTGATTGATCAGGAGCAGGTCCAGGCGAGCTGAAGCTGCCGGGAGTCCTGAGCTGAGACTGAGGAGATCTGGGTACCAGAACTGGCGAGGCCAGTCTGGGGCTATCAGAATCACCTGCGCCTTGTCCCTCCTCGCCTTGAGAAGCACCTTGTGGATCAAGGGAAATGGGGGAAAGGCGTAAAGAGGCCCGGGGTCCACTGCCTCGAGAAGGCATCCCCCTGCAGCGAGCCCTGCTGAGGGGGGCGGGCATGGAACAGACTCAGCTTCGCGTTCTCCCTGGAGGCAAACAGGTCCACCTGAGGTGTGCCCCAATGGGAGAACAGATGCTGTACTACCTCCGGCAGGAGAGACCACTCGCGGGATGCAGCCCCTATCCGGCTCAGGGCATCGGCCAGGGTGTTGGAGGCTCCTGCCACGTGAATGGCTAGGAGATCCGCCTCCAGGCTGCGCACGAGTGACTAAATGCGGAGAGCTTCCTTGCATAGAAGCATGGAGCGCGCCCCCGCCCTGGCGGTTTAGATAGTACATGGTCGTGTATTGTCCGCCTGACTCGGACCACTTGACCCCGGAGGAACGGGCAAAGGCGGTGAGAGCTAGGCGGACCGCCTTGAGCTCCAGCAGGTTGATGTGGCATCGACTCCCACGGGGACCAGAGGCTATGAGCCCGGGTGTCTCCCCAGAGATGGGCACCCCAACCCATCAGAGAGGAATGGTCGATAGAGAGATCACGGGCTTGGGGCGGACAAACAGGATGCCCTCCCAAATGATCTGGAATGGGTCCACCACTGGAGAGCGCTCATATCCCCTGTGTCACCGACACAAGCTGGTCCAGTGGATCGCAGCGCTAGACTACTGGCTGGCCAGTCCTATTGAAGGGGACGATGTTCCAGCGGGCTCAACGGACCACGCTTGGTGCAGGCCGCCATGAGACCCAGGAGGCACAGGAAGTCCGGTGATGCATTGCCCAACCAGAAATGATTGGGCAAAGGAGGAAAGAACCTCGGCCCTGTCCGGGCTGGAGCCGCGGCCTGGCTCAAGAGAGTCGAGCTGCGCCTGATGAATAGAATCACTGCTTCGCTCGAGTTCGACTTGGCCTCGTTTGATAAGGAGGCCCAGTTGAGAGCAGACCGAGGGCCAGATCTCTGACCACTCCGGCCTCTTCCTGGAGGAGCTGCTATCAGCCAGTCGTCCAAGTAAGGGTACACCCGACCCTCAGGCGCCAGAGGAATGCTGTCACCACTGCCATGCATTTGGTGAAGACCCTGGGAGCTGGAGATGTCGAAGGGCATGGCTTGGAACTCGAAGGGATCCTTCACTGGAAGCTAAGGAATCCAGGTGAGACGGACGGATAGGGACGTGAAAAAATGCGCCCTGTAAGTCCAGAGAGCAGAACCACACGCCGGCGCTCCAAGGATGGTATTATCTGAGCCAGAGTGACCATCCTGAAGGTTCGAGACCTTAGGAACTTGTTTAGGCCGTGGTAGGTCGAGAATGGGCGCCAGCCCCCGTCTGCTTCGGAACCAGGAAGTACCTGGACACAAACCCTGGGTCTGAAGGAGGGTCCGCCACCTCTCTTTATCACCTCCTTCTGGAGGAGGAGAGCCAAGGTCGGCCGACGAGCTGCCAGTGAGGCTGGGGGACTCTGCCCGAGGGGCGACGGTCAAGGGTGGTGGTGCCTGCTCAATTCCAGAGGCCTCTTCCCACCACCTTACAAGACCTACCTGTCCGTGGTAACAGCGGACCAGGCGAACGAAGTGCCGGAGCCGCCTCTCACGGGGACTGGGGTGACGGGAATGAAGCGACACCCCTCAGCCCGGGCCACTGGGCAGGCTTGAGGAGGGACCGCCGAGGGACCTCCTGGGCCTTTTCCTCCTGCCTCCTGTTAGAGGAAGCCGGGCGGCTTGGGTTTGGGATGCCAAGACCGAGCCTGGCCCTGACGTTACTGGGTCAGGCACCGGGGGCACAGAAGGACGAAAGGGCTTAGGCTGTGGCTTCATGCCTTTGTCCTTCTGAGCGGAAGAGACCGAGTCCAGAGCATTGGACTTCTCGATCCTCTGCAGGTGACCTTCCACCCCAGGGTCAAGAGGTCAGTCCTCAAAAGGGAACATCCGCCAACCTGTGCTGGGTATCCAGGAAAGGTGGATATCCTCAGCCAAGCCCGCCGACGATAGCCACTGTGGCCACCACCGATCTGGCACATGAGTCCCCATATCCAAAGCAGTCTGGAGCTGCTGTTTGGCCACTGCTCCTGCTCCTGGTCCCGCACCTGCTTAACCGTAGTCTGCAGATCGGCGGGAAGATGAGGGATGACCTCATCCAGGGAGCCCAACAGGCATGAGAAAATGTGCCATGAGGACGGCCGAACTGGCCTGACGAGCGCCGAGAGAGGACGCATAGACTTTTCGCCTCCGACATAGTCCAATTCTCTTTGACCCTTGTCAGGAGGTTTGTCCATCCCTGGCGTTGCCGGGCGTGCGCGAAAACGCTGTCGGCAACCAACCCTTCAGCAGAGGGGTCCCAAACCTGGACAAGGAACCAGAATGGACGTGATACTTCCTGGCCATCCTGGGCCGTAAGGCGAGGGCAGGAAGCAGGGGCGCTGCCAAAGCTCCAGTGCCGACCCACTATGGCCTCGGCCACCGGAAAGGCCTCCGCCGGAGTCAACTCGGTCCAGAATCTCCGTGAGGGATACCTGGCCCGTTGGAACGGGTTCGAGCTCCATCCCGTGGACTCCGAGATGAGTCAAGCAGTCCTAGGAAGGACGACGGGCTATCGCCCATTGACTGACCTCCTGAAGACTCAAGTCCAGTCGCTTGGAGAAAAGGAGGAATCATCTTCGACTCGGAAGAGTCCTCGAAGAGCTGCCTCTGGCCTGAGCCACCCTTCACCTGCCGAGGTCGGTCGGGAGGAGGGTAACTGACAGCCGATGGGGTAGACCCTTAGCTGACCGAGAATCTTGGTCGGGCCCCAATAGGTGGCTGTGGAGGCGGAGGTTCCACCGAATCGGTGGAGCAGCTGGTTTTGGCCGAACAACCGCCTGCGTAGGCCTCGGATAAGTCGAGGGCTGTGTCGGCCGCTCGGTGACAGTTACTTAATGGCCGGGAAGGCGACGGGTCGCTTACTTCCCCGCCAGGAGGAGCTGTTGCAACATGAGGTCCTCACCGGCCGATTTAATTTACGCCGAAGCCTCCCTCGTCTCGAGGATTTGAGCGGTGACGCCGCTTACCGCGGGTGCCGACCGAGACCGCCGGCGACGGTGGATCGGCTGGATCACTGGCGATCCGGGACCGAGAGTCCCGGAATTTCCGAGGTTGGTGCGGGAGGTGTCCGGCCGGAACCGGCATCTCTTCCGCCTCGGATGGTCCATCCCGAGGGCTCCGGAACCGGAGGCACAGGCGAGCCTAAGGGATCCCTAACCTCCCAAATCGGGAGAGGGAATTCGGCCGTTAAAGGCGAGGCAGCCCGTCCCAACGGGTCGAGAAAAATCACTGGCGGTGGAGTCTCGGTCAATTGACCTGACGGGGACACACGTGAGGCCAGTGGTCAGTTTAGCCGGTCGACCAAGCCGATTGTCGACGACTCGGGAGAGGGACCTTCCCCGCCCAAGAGCGCCGCACGGAGGGACTTAATTTCGTCCTTCTTTTGGACCGAGAATAAGGTCCAGCAGACGAGGCCCTTCTCCCTTAGTGAGAGGGACAGACAAGCTCCTTAAAAGAAGCCGGTAGGAAGAACCCAGAGAGAGCGGGATAAATGCAGCGCCGAGGAAGATACGCTGCCGCCTCCTCTTCGAGGGCTACCATCCGCCGAGCGATCCACCGAGCTCATTGCTGTGAGGTCGCCAACCGGGCCTCCTTGGACTTCACCGAGGGAACGCCGGGACGGCCCAGTTGCAATGGGCAGCACGGTCTTCGGGATGTAGGCCGAGAAAGATGAGCACAGGTCGAAGCTCGCGGGTCGTGCTCAAGGCCTACAGTAGACACACGTGGAGTGTGGATCGTCCGAGACATCTTCACTTCGCATGGGCATCTCCGAACCGGGAGTCGATGGTCCATCGCAGAGCGCTGGGATCAAGACTGAAGTCTTTTCGCGAAAATTTATTTTTAAACCGCAAAACGGAGAAATAGGAACAGTCTCCAAACGCAGAGCGTTAAGGAGGGAACCTGAGCTTCCAAGCGGTAAGGAAGATCTGGCGTCATGGGGCGGAGCCGAGAGTTATACCACCCGGGTGGGTGGGAGGAGCAAGCTTGAAGACCTTCCGGCAAGATTTAAAGCGGCAAGGATACCTGCCAATGAGTGTGGATGAACAACATATCCATGTCCCTAGAACCAGAGGTTCCAGTGCCAATTGTTGCAGCAGGATATACCAAATTTGGCGTGGCCAAAGAGGGGCAATAAAGATGGCGTGAGCCCCCTCCTGTTGTAGTTTCACGAAGACCTTCTGAATGAGATGAAAGATGTACAGAAACCTCCCTGTCCATGTAAGAGATGCAGCATCTCACCAAAAAGCACCATGTCCAGGAACGAACGAGCAGAAGACAGGTAGTTTTGCGTTGTATGGGGAGGCGAACAGATCCATCTCTGGCCAACCCCAGTGAAGAAAGAGATCTTCAACCACCTCTGACTAGCTCCCACTCATGGGCCCTGGCCACTGATCAACAGACTGTCTGCCAGGATGTTGCTTATGTCTGCAACATGGACTGCTATCAAGTAAAGGCTGTGCTGAATCACCCAGTACCACACCCTCATTGCTTCTCTGCAAAGAGGATATGAACGGGTTCCTCCCTGTTTGTTTAGATACCAGACTGTGGACATGTTGTCCATCTGGACTAAAAGATTCCGGAACCAGGAGCACCTGGAGCACGTAAAGAACCGCCCTGGTCTCCAGAACATTGATGTGGAGCATCAGCTCCTGGTCGGACCAATACCCTTGTGTCTTGAGAGTCCTCAGATGGGCTCCCCAGCCCAGATCCGAGGCGTCTGTGATGAGAATTTCAGTTGGAACTGAAGGATGGAAAGAAATTCCCTTCGATAGGTTTGAGAGATCCTGCCACCAGCGAAGATCTTTCTGAAGACTGTTGGAGATCATGACCTTTTGGTTCATGGCATCCGTCCTCTGGTCCCGTTGGACTCAAAGAGACCATTGGGTGACCCTCATGTGAAGCCTGGCAATGGGAACCGTTGAAATGGCTGCCGCCATCAGTCCCAAGAGACAGAGCACAGAGTGTGCTGGAATCCATCGGGCCTGGGCCACAAGAGTGGCCTAAGAAGCTAAGATCTCGGCCCGATCCGATGGCAGAAAAACCTTGCCCTGAACTGTGTCTAGTACAGCTCCAATGAACTGGAGTCTCTGAGATGGTACTAGCTGGGACCTGGGAAAATTGACAGTTACGCCGAGGAAAGCAAACAAGTTCAGAGTGAAAGAGAGACTCTTTCAGGCTGATAGACAGTAGTCCAGGTACAGGAAGACATAAATGCCCATACGGCATAAAAATGGTGCCACCACCACTAGGCATTTGGTGAACACTCTGGGGGCCGAAGAGAGGCCAAATGGGAGTGCTCTGAATTGGAAATGCTTCTCCATAAAGACAAAATGGAGAAAACGGTGGTGGGTTGGGAGGATAGAAATATGCAGATAAGCATCCTGCACGTCTAGGGAGCACAGCCACAAATTTGGGTGGAGCAGGGGAAGGAGCCCCAGAAAAGTCAACATACGAAACTTCTTGTACTTGACAAAGATGTTTAGTGTGCTAAGGTCCAGGATCGGTCTCAGGTCGCCAGTTTTCTTCGGCACCAGGAAGAAGTGGGAGTAGAATCCCCTTCCTATTTGGTTTGTTGGGACAGGTTCTATGGCCCTCTTTAGAAGAAGTGCCTGAATTTCCTGTGAGACAATGGGGACCTGATCCCAAGGATAGAAGGACCGTCCCGGCAGTTTAGGGGCTGGAATCTCACTGAATTCTATTGAGTGACCTCGCTGGATGAGCTGAAGCACCCAAGCTTCTGTGGTGACAAACCTCCAACTATTCAGGTGGAGACTGAACCTCCCTGAGACTGGTTTCTCCTGTGTTACTGGAGGGAGCGGAAGGAGGGGAAAGAAGTCAGGACGTCGAGGGGAGGGAAGCTTTTGCCCCAGAGGCCTGTTTGGGAAATTTGGCCTGTGGGGTTTGAGCTCCAGATCCGGGGCACGTTTCTTTGCTTGGCACTGGGCCTGGGATTCGTTCCACCTTCTTTGGTGGTGAAAAGGCTGCTTTTTCTGCCCGTCTTGTATAAGGAACGGACATACCGCAAGAAGAGTCTGCTCTCCTGCAGCCCAGTAATGACATCTTTAGTGTCGCCGCCAAAGAGGATGGAACCCCTAAAAGGGGCATCCAGAAGAGAGGACTGTACATCCTGCTATACAAAGCCAGGAGAGGCAGTGGAGACAGATCCCAGAGGCTGCCGCTCTAGCCACAGAGTCGTATGTCACCCGTAGGGTGTGACAACATGAGGATTTCCCTATCCTAACTTTATCCAATAACTCTTCTCAAGGTTTCATCCTGAACCTCTTGGAGGTCCCTTTCCAGATCCAAAAAGAAGCTTTTTGAAAGGCGACCATATGCGAGACGTAATTAAGAGAACATATTACACAAGAGGAAAAAGAGTAGATTTTACACCCAAATTGATCAAGGAGGCAAAGAGCTCAAGTGTTTGGGCTGGGCTGAACGGTCATGAGCGGCCGTGATGACCATGGAATCAGCCTTAGGGTGGGAGTTAAGGTGAGAGATCCCTTTCAGGGGGTAACAGGTGCGGTCGGCTTTATGAAAAACTGCTGTTATGGAGGACGGTTAATGCCAAATTGTGGTCACAAGGTCCTCATAGGGGCCCATCCGTGGGAGAATGGGAATAGGGTCAGAAGTGGCCAGATCGAAGTGTTCCGCAAGGAGTTTTCTTTGCAGGTCTATCTCTCTGGTTGGTCAGCCGCCTGAATGGAACGCAGCAAATCTCCGAAAAGAGGGGTCCTCCGGTGGAGACTTGGGAGTCTTTAGGGGGAACATTTACGGGAGACCTAGGGTCTGACGGATCTGCATTGGACTCTGTGTCAGAGGGCTCGGAACTACTAGGAACATAAGGGTCTGGTTCCATGATGCCAATAGTTAAAGAGCCCGAAGCTCTGGTCCGAGGAGGTGGTGGAGAGGTGACCCTGGGAGTGGGTGCTTCTCCCACTGTCTTATCTCTGACAGAAGTTGCGTTCTGGCGTCCTTCCACCAAGGGGGAACGGACTCACAGTCTGGTACCGGAGGTGGGGGCTGGAAGCTTGGAAACCCTGGATACTGAGGGTACTGCCAGAACGGCTAATAGAAAGAGTACCTGGGATAACCCAACGTGGGGTGCTCTGGAGTGGGCTACCCCGGCGTTGGATAGGATGTCGGAAGAGCTGGTGACGGAGGTACATGGCCCGGTGCTGGATACTGAGTAGACGGAGGGCCGCCCAGAGACGGGAAGGAGGGTTCAGAGTTAGGGAACCCAGCTGAAAGGCCCACGGGGGGCAGTGCAATAGTGCCAGCAGATGGTGTTGGATCCGAAAGTGCGCTCGAAGTACCAGAGGGTGGAGGCTCCATGGCAGGATCCCCAGCCGGCAGCAGACTCCTGTCCGGGGACGGCGGAAGGCCTGACGAGGGGGGGGGTTTGAGGGCCCCCCCGACGGCAGGTCCGAATGCGATCTAGCTAATGCAAAAAGCAAAGGATCGGGTGGAGAGTCCCTGGGGTGAAGAACCCTAGGGGACGACAGGACGACTTGTCCCTCACTCTGTCCAGCGTTGGGGACCAAACTGGAGCCCGACGGGAGAGTGGATAGATCTGGGCGGATGTCTGAGGAGCTGGTGTCTGATACCACAGATCCGGCTGAGCTAGAGACGGCTGGAAGGCCACTGCTAGACTGATCGGCGTAGGCTGTGCACCCTTCGCTGGAGGAGAGGGGTGTCTTACCGGCAGGACACGGCAAAGAGATTACGACCTCCAAAGAGGCTACCCCCGGCTGCTCGCTCACCTCAGTAGTAGGGGCCCGGCCCAAGGAGACGGACAGGGCACCCAAAGAAGTACTCACAGTTGCAGGCCTCTCATGTGGCGATAGACTCCAGTCCCGGTGCTTCTCTTTGCTTTTCTTCTTTTAAGGGGCCGCCAACGATGACCTTTCCCTCAGTTTTTGGAGCTCCTTTTCCACAGACGCCAAGCATTGAGTCAGAAGATGGGCCTCGAGGGACCGTTTGCGCCTGGTTCTAGTTGTCTGGTTGAAGGCTTGGCAGATGGAACACTCCTCGATGTCGTGTTTAGAATCCAGGCAAAGGAGACAGCGAGAATGGTTGTCCCCGTGCGGGATTTGAGCGCCGCACTTACAGCACTTTTTCTTCTGCGTAGAAGACATCAAATTGAAGAAAAAATTTGTGAGAAATATTAGAGATGAAGAAAAATTCAACAAAATACAACATGGGCATCAAATTGCTGTTCAAACATGAGCCGAACGTTACTGAGGCGACGGCGGGAAAGAACTGGAGAGCGGGCGCGGGACCACCCCTTTTATAGTCGGGCTGACGTCACTTTGCTGGACATTGGAGGTGGTCCCCGCTGATTGCTATCTACAAGTTTGCTATGTGGACCTGACGCCAGAGGGCACAGTCCTATATGTGAAGACCTATTGCAGGAACCCTTTGAAGTACGATGATCTTTGCAGCATGGCCAAGCTTTTTGGGCTCCTTGTCAGGGGGCTTGTCCATGTCCACAACGTTGCCGGTCTTCTGGAAAACAAAATCCACCACCAGCCCCTCAGCCAAGGGATGATCAGAGAAACCAGACAGAGCATTGGCAGGGATCACATACTTGTGGACGATATGGGTGGAGGGTGATGCACAGGAGGCTGGATGCTGCCAAAGCTCAACAGCCGGTCCCAGGATGGCCTCTGTCATCGGGAAGGTGCCCCCCGGGGATTCATCCCTATCCAAAATATCAGTGAGGGGATTTAGCCCTCTTCTAAACTGGTTTCAGAGGGATCTCCATGGGCTCAGATTAGCCCAAGCACAGCCCCAAATGACATTGGGACCATGGTTGGTGGTCAGCTCTTCGGCCAAATCACGGTCGAAGCCAGGAGTCCTCGAGGACTGCATGGAGGACCTGTAGAGAGTCATAACAGGACTCTTCAAACACGGCCCTTGGCTGTTTCTCTCTGTGCACTGAATGGTTAATCTCCACAGATAACCGGCTGGGCACGCTGGTAGCTGAATGGGAGTCTCTGGTGGGGTCTCCCCCAAATGGGTGCTGTGGTGGTGGTTCCATCTTGAATGAGGGAGGCGCAGATGCCAGCAACACCTGTCTCGGCAGGACCAGAGGCAACCAAGGAATCATCGGGGTTGAAGGTGGGGCCCTACCCTGCTAACCAAGCCTCACTGCTGCCACAGCAGGTCCTCACACACTGTTGCAGCCTGCAATGGAGCTGCTCATCAGTCAAAGAGAAACACCTGTGGTGGTGTCTCACAGATGAATGAGATCACGAGTATAAGGAGTCCCTTGACCATGATCTCGACTGACACAGAAACTTCAACCAACAACTTTGTTGCCGATGCCAAGGAGAAGCAGGCAGAGGGGCCATGTAGATCACATGGATTAGATCCTGCTGCATGACCCCAGAGGGAGGTAGTTCCTGAGAACAGACAGCCAGGTCCACTGACTGCCCCTGAACCTCCTGAGAGTCGAAAGGACCGGGTCCCTAGAGATTAAGTTGTCCTCGACCCCTACCGACAAAAGGTCAACTGGGTCGAGAAAAATCTTGATTGCCTGATTAGCCTAAGTCATGGCCAACAAGCCTGACAGGGTTGCCGTGGAGCTAGTGGCCTGACCAACCAAAACAGGCTTGGCCAAAGCAGAGAGCTCGATGGCAGTCAAGCGGTCGAGGGAATCGTGGGACCGGAAGAGCATGCTCATTCCCAGTCCCATGACAGACAGTGGGACTTCTTAGCTTTCTTCCTGCCCGCTTCCCTTTAATGCCCTACACGAACAGGGACCTGACTACCTGAAAGATCCGACTCCCCACTCCCCCAATCGCCCTCTCCGATCCGCTGATGAAGGATTGCTAGATTCCCAGGGTTTGTCTAAAAACATCTGGAGCTTGTGCGTTTTCATTTGCAGCACCAACCCTGTGGAATTCTCTACATCTGTTAAGAGAATGCCTGGCTGTCAGTAGTTTTAAATCTATGCTGAAAACATATTTATTTTTATTGGCTTTCCCTGATAGATTTTAAATTATTTATAATGCAATCTGTTTTAACGCTGTAATTTATATATAGTTTGCTTGCTGCAGTGGCAGGAAGGGACTTCCCTGAAGGTCTGTGGGGACTTACACGTCCCAGAATGTTCCAGAGAATGATGCCCCAACAGTAGCCCAGGCAAAGAACAGTGCTGAAATGAATGAGGCCCCCACTGCGGCTTGAGCTGCCGCCTCCTCCATCGCTGCAAGCTGGGCTACAGATCCTGCAGCTGTGGAGAACGCCTTGTGCGCATCCTTAAAGCAGACCAGAGTGGCCTGTTTGGCTGGCCAGGCAAGAAAATGGGTGTAGTGGTCTTTGAGGGACAACAGCAACAAGGTCTTACATAGGCTGCAGGTGGTGATATCATGTTCTGTATCAAGGTAGTAAATGCATGAAGTGTGCAGGTCCATTCTCAACATCTTCTGGTTGCATCGTACGGAACGCTTAAATCCTGGACCCAATTTGGGTTCCTTTCAGTCCATAGCTGCGTCAACAATGAACTGGAATCGAGAAGTATACTCGTAAAGTAGTTTGAAAACAATGCACGTTTTGCACACTGCCTTAGCCTCTGGGTGCTATCTGCCTGCACTCCCCTTCCAAAGAACAACTTATTTCATCCTATTTTATAGATCTTCACACATTGGGATTTACCAATTTAAAATGTTTTATTACTCTTTTTTAATCATAGACAGGTGTGTAACACTTTGACAGCTGGTTCTGACAACTCATGATTTTTGTAAAATAAAAATATAGTGTGATTATCTGTCATGAGAAATGTGCTCCTGGATGACCTCCCAGGTATCAGTTTAAAAGACAGGATATAGGTTAAACAACAGATCTCTGAATGCAATTAACTTGTCAGTTTGCTTTGAAGCCAGGAGCTAATATATCCATTTTATGACATCCTCAGGGAAGTCAGTTAATTGCACCTGGTGTCATAAAAAGTCCTTTGATGCGTTTGAGAACGGAGACTGCCCATAGATCAAAGGAGACAAAAAAAAAATCTGTCTTAATTAAGAGTGTCATCATTTGGAAAATGAGTCTTGCTGGAGCCACATATTTCAATACCTTGATGGGACATCCTGTTGTGTGTGTGTGAGTGTATGTTTTATATATACATATATATATATATATATATAGAATATACACACACACACATTTTTTTTGTATGTATCCTGAAAGGGAGGAGCTAGATGATGACATCATGAAGAGGGCTGAAACGCAGCATTTTTAAACTGTAGTCTGTATTCCATTTAGACACGTTTGGACTCTGGAACTACATCATCTTTCAGCAATGTAGGAATATAAGAATACATTAGCTAGGCAAGTCTAAGTGCATTATTGGTAGGAATTTGCACTTTTAACCTTATTCTTTTAAAAGATTGTATGGTTTTGTGACATTATGTATTTACATTTTTATCTAATTAAGTAAATATCTAATTTTAGAGACTACTTGGTGTGCCTCTGAAATTCTTTCTTTGACAAGTGAAGCATATATGGTTAAAGCTGACACTGTACAAAGCTGACTGGGTTTACCAAACTGGGAAAAGGTAAGAGTTTATTATGAGGTCCTTCATAGTTTTTTAGGGTTAATTTTGTACACCTGGTAAGGTGCCCGTAGGTGAAAGATATCTGGCCCCCTCCCCAAAGAGCAGAATTATCTGAGCCTGTACATTGGGTACGCTAGCAAGAGGTTCACAGTTTGAATCCCTCCAGAAACTTGAGACCAAAGGTTGATTCAAACCCACAAAATAGACAGGATGGTTACCATGTTTCTGTTTCCTGTTCACAAGACTGCGATTGAAAGTTGGCACTGTGGGAGCAGAGGGCCTGACTCGCTAAGCGAGTTTGTGACAAGGTGCACTTTTGAAACAGTTTTTCACTTAATTCCTTTTATCAGAAGTTCATGTTGTTTTTAAATACCATACAGTTCTGTGCTTTACCCACACTTGTTAGGATTCTGTTTTCTTTTTCCTTTTCTCCACCATGTCCGCTTTCTGACAACAGCATTTCTACTTGCTAAAACTTCTTGGCGCAATTGCCTATTCCACTCGTTACCCGAAGTCCTTTTAATTTGGTGCAAATACGTGCCATCACTTGTTGTTGCCCAAAATCAAGAGTGCTGTTTCCTTTCTCTTTTGCAGTGCAGGGAAGCTCCTAGAAAGTGCTATTACTCTTTAATTTGGCAATCTGAGCGCTTGCCCACGCCACTGTCTGTTCTCCCTGCTCCTTCCTGCTTCGAATTGTCCAGCCTCCTTGGTGCTTCCACAAATCAGTCAGCGATGACGCGTACTAACGTGCTGACGTTTCAGAGATGAATCTCCAACTTATAATTCTCTAAATGCAAAGGTTACTTATTCAACGTCATTAGAAACCTCATCTTATTCCCCGAAGGTCAACCCAACCTGCAAAAGGTCAGTTATACTAATTTGTTATCTTTTTAGTCCTTGCCCAAAAAGAGGTAATACTCATCTTTTTTCTCCCCCAGAGGTCAACCAGACCTGCAAACGGTCAATTATACTAATTTTTCTTCTTAATCCTTATTCATAAGGAGGTCAATCTCATCTTATTACCCGGGGATCAACCAGGCCTGTAAAAAGTCGCATGTACAGATTTTTTATTTTTCTTTTCAAAATAGCAAATCCATATATGCAACCTTTTACAGGCCTGGTTGATCCCCGGGTAATAAGATGAGACTGACCTCCTTATGGGTAAGGATTAAGAAGAAAACAACAAAACACAACAAATTAGTATAACTGACCTTTTGCAGGTCTGGCTGACTTCCGGGGGGGGGCTGAAAACATACAGGTTACTCACCTGTAACAGGAGTTCTAGGAATGGTATATGTTGTTCATCCACACTCATTGGCAGGTATCCTTGCCGCTTTAAATCTTGCCGGAAGGTCTTCAAGCTTGCTCCTCCCACCCACCCGGGTGGTATAACTCTCGGCTCCGCCCCATGACACCAGATCTGGCCCGCTGGAAGCTCAGGTTGTGCATCGGCCGGGAGGTCGGAGGTCGTGGTGGATGAAAAACATATACCATTCCTTGAACTCCTGTTACAGGTGAGTAACCTGTATTTAGGGACATGGATATGTTGTTCATCCACACTCATTGGCAGACTCCTAGCAGTTCTCCGGGAGGAGGGAGGCAAGACGACACCCCAATACTTACTTGGGAAAGAGAGATTGAGAACCGAGGCCCAAAACCAGCATCCCGGCGTGACTCAAGGTCGATGTGGTAGTGGGTAATGAAGGTGTTTGCTGACTTCCAGGTAGCAGCCCTGCAGATTTCCTGGATAGGGACGCCCTGGAAGCAGCCACTCATTGCAGCAGTATGGCGGGTAGAATGAGCTCTTATCCTCTGGGAGGCTCCATGCCGCCAACTTATAGCAGAGATCTATGCAGGAGGTTACCCACCTGCTTATCGTCCGCTTGGCTGCAGGTCTGCCAGACGCGGCTTCAGCTTTAGGTGACAAACAGCTGGCTAACTCTCTCTCAATTTCAGCCGTAAGCGCCCTTATAATAAGCGAGCGCCCTTCTAGGGTCCACAGTATGGAGCCTATATTCGGCCTCTGAGGTGTGATTGGGTAGAACACCGCAGAGTCAACACTGGTTAAGGTGAAACTCCGACACCACCTTCGGAAGGAATTTCGGTGGGGCGAGGACAACCTTGTCCCTGTGGAAGACCAGGTAAGGAGACTGATGGAAAGCGCCTGGAGCTCTCCCATCTCTGGCTGACGGATAGCCACCAAGAAGGCGGTCTTCCACGACAGGTGAGAGAGAGCAAACCTGTGCATAGGTTCGAATGGCTTGCCCATGAGCTTTGCCAGTACCAGCAGTAGATCCCCAGGGGTGGGGTTCCTGAACTGAGGGAAATGTGATCAAGGCCTTTGAGAAAGCGCCAGACCACCTTCTCCTGCGCCATCGACTGCTTCCTGCCCGCACCGTAAGCAGAAATGGCTGCCAGGTGCACCCTTAGGTCAGTCACTCTAAGCCCTTGACTAGAAAGGGACCATAAATAGTCCAAGATGCTTGCAAGGAACAGGAGGAAGGGTCCAAGCCCTTGCTCCTGACACCAAATGGAAAACCTTTTCCATTTGAAGGCATAGCATTTTCTGGTCGACTCTTACGGACGCCTCAACTACATTGAGGACCTCGTCGAAAGACCCAAGGCCTGGAACTTAGCCGCCTCAGGAACCAGGCCGCCAGGGTGCAGGGACTGAAGGTCCGATGGAACACTCTCTCCGATTGACTGAGAGCAGGTCCGGCGTAACTGGAAGCTGCCCTGGAGTCCTGGAGCTGAGACTGAGGAGATCTGGTACCAGAACTGGCGAGGCCAGTCTGGGGCTATCAGAATCACGCGCCTTGTCCCTCCTCGCCTTGAGAAGCACCTTGTGGATCAAGGGAAATGGGGAAGGCGTAAAGAGGCCCGGGTCCACTGCCTCGAGAAGGCATCCCCTGCAGCGAGCCCTGCTGAGGGGGCGGCATGAACAGACTCAGCTGCGTTCTCCTGGAGGCAAACAGGTCCACCTGAGGTGTGCCCCAATGGGAGAACAGATGCTGTACTACCTCCGGCAGGAGAGACCACTCGTGGATGCAGCCCCTATCCGGCTCAGGGCATCGGCCAGGGTGTTGGAGGCTCCTGCCACGTGAATGGCTAGGGAGATCCGCCTCCAGGCTGCGTACGAGTGACCAAATGCGGAGAGCTTCCTTGCATAGAAGCATGGAGCGCTGCGCCCCGCTCCTGGCGGTTTAGATAGTACATGGTCGTGTATTGTCCGGCCTGGGACTCTGACCACTTGACCCCGGAGGAACGGAGCAAAGGCGTGAGAGCTTAAGCGGACCGCCGAGCTCCAGCAGGTTGATGTGGCATCGACTCATGGGGACCAGAGGCCATGAGCCCGTGTTCCCCAGATGGGCACCCAACCCATCAGAGAGGCACCGTCGAGTAGAGAGACCGCCGCCGGGCGGACGTAACGGGATGCTCTCCTGCAAATGATCTGGAACGGTCCACCACTGGAGAGCGTTTCCACATCCCCGCGCCACCGACACAAGCTGGTCAAGGGATCGCAGCGTTGTGACCACTGGCTGGCCAGTCCCCACTGAAGGGGCGATGTTCCAGCGGGCCCAACGGACCACTATGGTGCAGGCCGCCATGAGACCCAGGAGGCGCAGGAAGTCCCGGAGGCGAATTGCCCAACCAGAAATGATCGGGCAAAGGAGGAAAGAACCTCGCCCTGTCCGCTGGAGCCGCTCTGGCTCAAGAGAGTCGAGCTGCGCCCGATGAATAGAATCACCTGCTTGCTCGAGTTCCGACTTGGCCTGGCTTGATAAGGAGGCCCAGTTGAGAGCAGACCTGGAGGCCAGATCTCTGGACCACTCTGCCTCCTTCCTGAGGGAGCTGCTATCAGCCAGTCGTCCAGGTAAGGGTACACCTGGACCTCGCTACCGCAGAGGAATGCTGTCACCACTGCCATGCATTTGGTGAAGACCCTGGGAGCTGGAGACAAGCCAAGGGCATGGCTTGGAACTCAAGAGGAATCCTTCCGCTGAAGCTGAAGGAATCTCTGGTGAGACGGACGGATAGGGACGTGAAAAACGCTGTCCCGCAAGTCCAGAGAGCAGAACCACACGCCGCGTTCCAAGGATGGTATTATCTGAGCCAGAGTGACCATCCTGAAGGTTCGAGACCTTAGGAACTTGTTTAGGTCGTGTAGGTCGAGAATGGGGCGCCAGACCCCCGTCCGCTTCGGAACCAGGAAGTACCTGGACACAAACCCTGGGTCTGAAGGAGGGTCCACCACCTCTCTTATCACCTCCTTCTGGAGGAGGAGAGCGATGTCGGCTCGACGAGCCGCCAGTGAGGCTGGGGATCCCGAAGCCCCCCGAGGGGCGACGGCTCTGAAGGGTGGTGCCTGCTCGAATTCCAGAGGCAGGCCTCTTCCCACCACCTCCAAGACCCACCTGTCCGTGGAAACAGCGGACCAGGCGGAACGGAAGTGCCGGAGCCGTCCCCCCACGGGGAGACCCAGGGGTAAGGTGACGGGAATGGGGGCGACACCCCTCAGCCCGTCACTGGGCAGGCTTGGAGGAGGGACCGCCGAGGACCTCCTGGGCCTTTCCTCCTGCCTCCTGTTAGAGGAAGCCGGGCGCTTGGGTTTGGGATGCCAAGGTCGAGCCTGCTGGCCCTGACGTTGCTGGCCGGGCGCACTGGGGCACAGAAGGACCAAAGGGCTTAGGCTGTGGTTTGCGGCCTTTGTCCTTCTGAGCGAAGAGACCGAGTCCAAGGTAGCATTGGACTTCTCGATCCTCTGCAGGTGACCTTCCACCCCAGGGCCAAGAGGTCAGTCCCAAAAGGAACATCCGCCAACTTGTGCTGGGTATCCGGGAAAGGTGGATATCCTCAGCCAAGCCCGTCCGATGCATAGCCACTGCGGCCGCCACCGATCTGGCACATGAGTCCCCTATATCCAAAGCAGTCTGGAGCTGCTGTTTGGCCACTGCCTGCCCTGGTCCCGCACCTGCTTAACCGTAGTCTGCAGATCGGCGGGAAGATGAGGGATGACCTCATCCAGGGAGCCCAACAGGGCATGAGAAAAATGTGCCATGAGGACGGCCGAACTGGCCTGACGAAGGCCGAGAGAGGACGCAGCCTAGACTTTTCGCCCGACATAGTCCAATTTCTTGGACTCCTTGTCAGGAGGTTTGTCCACATCCCTGGCGTTGCCGGCGTGCCGGAAAACGCTGTTGGTAACCAACCCCTCAGCAGAGGGGTGTTCCGAAAAACCGGACAAGGAACCAGTAGGGACCGCATACTTCCTGGCCATCCTGGCCGAAGGCGCAGGGCAGGAAGCAGGGCGCTGCCAAAGCTCCAGTGCCGGACCCACTATGGCCTCGGCCACCGGAAAGGCCTCCGTCGGAGAATCCCCTCGGTCCAGAATCTCCGTGAGGGGATACCTGGCCCGCTTGGAAAGGTCGAGCTCCATCCCGTGGACTCCGAGATGAGCCGAGTAGTCCTAGGAAGGACGACGGCTATCGCCCATTGACTGACCTTCCTGAAGACTCCAAGTCCAGTCGCTGGAGAAAAAGGAGGAATCATCTTCGACTCGAAGAGTCCGAGAAGAGCTGCCTCTGGCCTGAGCCACCTTCACCCGCCGAGGTCGGTCCGGAGTGAGGGTAACTGACAGCCGAGTGGGTAGACCTTTAGCCGACCGAGAATCCTTGGTCGGAGCCCCAATTGGTGGCTGTGGAGGCGGAGGTTCCACCGAATCGGTGGAGTAGCTGGTTTTGGCCGAACAACCGGCCTGCGTATAGGCTCCTCGGATAAGTCGAGGGGTTGTGTCGGCCGCTCCGGTGACAGCCACTTAATGGCCGGGGAAGGCGACGGGGTCGGCTTACTCCCGGCCAGGAGGAGCTGTTGCAACATAAGGTCCTCGTACCGTCGACGTAATTTACGCCGAAGCCTCCCCTCATCCGAGGAGGAGGACGAGGCTGAGCGGCGACGCCGCTTACCGCGGTGCCGAGACCGAGACCGCCTATGACGGTGGGATCGGCTGGACCGCGAAGAGGTCCGAGACCGAGAGTCCCGGAATTTCCGAGGTCGGTGCGGGGAGGTGTCGGCCGGAACCGCACTCCTTCGCCTCGATGGTGCATCCGAGGGCCCGGAACCGGAGGCACAGGCGAGCCCATCGGATCCTCAACCTCCCGGGGAACCGGGAGAGGGAATCTCGCTGCTAAAGGCGACAGTCCGTCCAATGGGTCGAAAAATCTCGACTTCATCGGGGAGTCTCGGTCAACTGACCTGACGGGACACCGTGGAGGCCAGTGGTCGAGCCGAGCGGTCGACCAAAGCCGACGGTCGACGGCCCGGGAGAGGGACCTTCCCGCCCCAAGAGGCCGCCGACGGAGGGACTTACCTGTCCTCTTTTGGACCGAGAATAAGGTCCTAGCGAACGAGGCCCTTCTCCTTTAGTGGAGAGGGACAGACAAAGCTCCTTAAAAGAAGCCGCGTAAGAAGAGCCCAGAGAGGCGGGATAAATGCCGCGCGAGAAGATAAACCCAGCCACCTCCTCTTCGAGGGCTATCATCCGCTCGAGCTGATCCGGCCGAGCCGCCGCGCCAACCGGAAGCCTCTGGACTTCACCGAGGGAACGCTCGGGACGCGCCCAGTTGCAATCGGGCAGCACGGTCTTCGAGGACGAGGCCAGAAAGATGAGCACAGGTCGCAAGCCCGCGGGTCGCGCTCAAGGCCTAAGCAGTAGACACACGTGGAGTGTGGATCCGTCCGAGACATCTTCGCCCGCATGGGCATCTCCAAACCGAGTCGATTTGTCCATCGCAGCCCTGAGGGATAGAAGACTGAAGTCTTTTCGCAAAATTTATTTTTAAATCCGCAAACGGAGAAATAGGAACCAGTCTCAAACGCAGAGCGTTAAGGAGGGAACCTGAGCTTCCAAGCGGTAAGGAAGATCTGGCGTCAGGGGGCGGAGCCGAGAGTTATACCACCCGGGTGGGTGGGAGGTGCAAGCTTGAAGACCTTCCGGCAAGATTTAAAGCGGCAAGGATACCTGCCAATGAGTGTGGATGAACAACATATCCATGTCCCTAGAAAGATGAGTATTACCTCTTTTTGGGTAAGGACTAAAAAGATAATAAATTAGTATAGCTGACCTTTTGCAGGTTGGGTTGACCTTCGGGGAATAAGATGAGATTTCTAATGACATTGAATAAGTAACCTTTGTATTTACAGAATTAGAAGTTTATGAGATCGAAAGGATTTCCTATCTACTATATATGCTACTTTTATAACTATTACTATAAAATAAGGCAGTATTATTCTGCATAGTATGACTGACCTACTTAAATGTTTTAAGATGTTATTTTTCTAACGACTGTCATGATATGTTTATTATGACCTTGCACAGCATGATTGACCTCCTTAAGTATTTTAAGGAGATGCATATTATAGAAAAAAGATCAGTAATCAAAGATAAGGTAAAAATAAAAATAAGTACGTTAAGAAGTTAAAAGATTATTGAAAATAAAAATCTTGTAAATGCTGAAAAAAAGGGAGTGTTAAATTTAAGGATGGAAGTAAATAAGGTATAAAAGAAAAAACTACTCACCTTAGTAATGTTGTTTCTTCTAATGGAGTCTTGCTATATTATGACATATGCAGTATAACCCCAGGTTAGAACTGCTCCGGAGGCGAAAGAGTTAAGTTTCATGCAGTGCATGGAATCTTGAGCACGAGCTCGGTTGAAACACTGTCTGTTGTGCTTTAAACCTTAACCGTCAGATCTTTACGAGCAAAACTCACTAAAGGTTCTGTGTGGAAGCTGTAAACCTACACTAGCCAACTGGCTACTAAATACTAACACATTTTATGGTCCCAACAAGACTCAAGTCAGGGGACCAAAGAATGAAATATAACAGAATGGCAAACACTAGGTGCCAACAGGTCACTACCCACCCACATCCCAAAAAACAAGAGGTTCTGAGAGGGGCAGGTGGGGGGGGAGGTCATAATATAGCAAGACTCCATTAGAAGAAACAACATTACTAAGGTGAGTAATTTTTTCTTCAAACAACATGAAGTCTTGCTATATTATGACATATGCAGACTACACAGCAGTACCTCCATGGAGGAGGGCAGAACCTACTTAAGAAATAGGCTCTGAAGCGCAGCTGTGCCAAACCGAGCATCACTCCTAGCCTGGGTGTCCAGGGAGTAATGCTTTGTGAAGGTGTGAACTGTTTTCCAAGTAGCTGCTTGACATATCTCTAAGATAGGAATGTCCCTGGCAGCAGCCAAGGACGCAGCTGTACCTCTTGTAGAAAGAGCCTCAGACCTGAAGGGGAACCTTACCCAGTTTTTGGTAACAAAATTGATACAAGAAACAATCCACCTGGCAATGGATCTTTAGTGGCAGGTTTCCTTTACCTACCTCACCGTAAGTAAGGAAGAGTTGAGGAATCAAACCTGTGACCCTTGATACGCTCTATATAGTAGCTAAGGGCCCTTTTGACATCTAGACTGTGCAATCTCCTCTCACCAGAGGAGGAATGGTCAGTGAAATACACAGGAAGAGTCACAGGTTGATTCAGGTGAAAGTTCGAGACCACCTTAGGCAAGAACTTTCTATTAGTCCTGAGGACCACTTTATCTCTATGAAAGGAGATAAAATCAGGCTCCACTGACAATGCTTGTAGTTTACTTATGCGCCTAGCAGAAGTGATGGTTACCAAAAACACAGTCTTCCAAGTCAGGTACTTAAGCTCTGCTGAAGACATGGGTTCAAAGGGAGGTTGCATAAGCTGGGCAATGCAAATATTAAGATCCCATGCGGGAGCAGGATCCCTGAAAGGAGGGTTGATGTGAAGCAACCCTTTGAAAAACTTGAGAACACGGATGAGCCGAAAGAGAAGAGGGTTTACCTGCTGATAAAAAGCAGACACTGCTGCAGGTGCACTTTTAGGTAGCTGTTCTCAGCCCCAAAGCATTTAAATGCACCATATAATCCACAACTAGGACAAGCCGGCAGACTCTGGAGAAATACCCTTGCCAGAGCACCATATAGAAAACCTCTTCCATTTAGACTTATAAGTAGCTCTGGTGGAAGGCTTCCTTGAGGCCTTCAAAACATTGAGCACACCCTGAGAAAGGTGTAAGTCAGCAAACTCTAACTCTTCAAGAACCAGGCCTTGAGATTGAGAGATTTGAGATTTGGGTACCAAACCCTCCCCTGTGCACAGGTTAACAAATTGTAATTCCTGGGAAGACACAGTGGAAGTTGGACTGCTAGGGTGTCTCGCCCAATCTGGAGCAATAAGGATCATCCTGCAAGGTTGAGATCTGATCTTGACTAGCACCTTGAACAGGAGGGGGAGGGGAAACGCATAGAGAAACTTCCCTTCCCAGTTGAGGAGGAAGGCGTCCAGAGGGACTGAGCCCAACACTGGGGTCCTGCAACAGAAAAGAGGAAGTTGGTGATTGTCTGGGGCTGCAAAAAGATCTATCTGAGGAATGCCCCACCTGGCAAACACCACCTCCAGGATAAGGGGATCCAGAGTCCATTCGTGATGGCCCTGGGAAATCCTGCTGAGAGCATCTGCCAGGACATTGTCTTTGCCTGGGAGGTGAACTGCCAAAAGGGAGGTGTTCAGGGAATAAGCCAGAGACCACAACTTCATTGCTTCGGTGCACAAGGCCGTAGACCGAGTGCCCCCTGCTTGTTGATGTACCACATTGTAGTGGTGTTGTCTGTTCTGACTTGTACCACTTTGTTCTGAACAGATGTGGAAAAAGCTTGAAGTGCTAGAAAAACTGCTCTGAGTTCCAACAGATTGATGTGGAGCAGAGATTCCTGAGGGACCACAATCCCGAGTGGTGAGGTTGCTCAAGTGGGCTCCCACCCCAAGAGGATGCATCTGTAGTAAGGGTCAAGGAATGAGACTGCGGGATAAAAGGTACCCTTGTCTCAGGTTGGTCTGATCCTGCCACCATTGTAGGGCCTGGATCAGGGTTCGGGTTACTGGGATCAACTTGGTTAGAGGATCTCTCCTTTGAGACCAGAAGGCTCTCAAATGGAACTGAAATGTCCCTCATTTGAAATCTTGCTCCCTGCACTACTGCTGTGGAAGCAGCCATGTGCCCTAGGAGCTGCAGAAAATGCCTTGCTGGCCGAGAGACCTGCAGAGTGAAGGAGGAGGCCAGAGAAACCAGGGTCTTTGCCCTTTCCAGAGGAAGGAAGGCTCTGGCCTGTTGTGTGTTCAGTTCTGCACCTATGAAGGTGAGAAGCTGAACAGGCTGTAGAAGTGACTTTGGAAGATTGAGAAGGAAACCTAAAGATGTGAGGAGCTGCTGGGTGACTTGAAGGTGTACTTTAACTTGTTCTGGGGACTGGCCCACTATGAGCCAGTCGTCCAGGTAAGGAAAGATGGCAATCTTTTGCCTTCTTAAATGAGCAACTGCTACTGCCAGGCATTTTGTGAATACCCTTGGGGCAGAGGTGAGACCAAGGGCATTGCTTTGAACTGGTAATGGCCTGAGGGCAGTTCAATCTGAGGTACTTTCAGTGGGAGCTTCTGATGAGGACATGGAAGTAGGCATCCTTGAGGTCCAGGGACGCTAGCCAGTCCCTGGCCTTAGAGAGGGTAAAATAACTCCCGATTCACCATTTTGAATTTTGGTTTTAAAAGGTGCTTGTTTAGGTATCTGAGATCCAGGATGGGCTGCCATTCTCCTGTCTTTTTGGGGTAGGAAGTACCTGGAATACAACCTTTGCCCTGGTGTAGGGAGGAACCCTCTCCACAGCTCTGAGAGCCAGGAGGGTTGAGACTTCTGTTTCCAAGGCGAGAGCCTCTAAAGGATTTGCAGGTGGAAAGGATCTGGCTCTCATCTTTGGAAATTTTTTGAAGCTGAGAGCCAGTCCCTGGCTTACTACTTCCAGGACCCACTTGTCTGATGTTAAAGACATCCAGTCCTGGACGAAGTAAGCCAGCCTGCCCCCTACAGGTAGTGGAGAATCGGCCCTGGCCAACCCATCAGGGTGTCTGTTTGACAGGAGCTTTAGGCTGAGGGGTGGGAGCGGGCCTGCTTGCACCCCGTCTGCCTCTCCCTCTGAAGAACCCCCTCTGGGCATAGGCTGAAGAGGAGGCCTGGGCTTGTTAAAAAGGCCTGTGAAGAGGCCTGCCCCAGCCCCTGGAAAACTGTCTTTGAGGAGTGGCCTGCCTTTCCTTGGCCTGTGCACTCCTACAGGTAGTCCTGTACTCATCCATTTTCTTCATATCATTCTCTGTCTGCTCCCCAAACAGAGAGTTATCCACAACAGGAAAATCCATGGCCTTAGCCTGGGTATCCTGTGACAGGCTAGTACACCTGAGCCAAGCCATTCTACGAAAAGCCACAGATGTAGCCATGACTCTGGAAGATGCATCATTAGAGTCAACTGCAGCATGGAATTGCACCTTGGATGCCTCAATACCATCAGCAGCCACCTGCTCCAGCTCCCTGGCAAGTTGTTCAGGGAGCTGCTTTGCAAGAGCCATAACAGTATCCCATCTGGATTTCTGATATCTTGCGACATAAGCCATATAATTTGCCTGCTGCATTGTTATGAGAGGAACTCCGTGTCAGAGCCTGACAAAGTGTACCTTCTGTCCATTTTCTTTTCCACAGGAAGTACAGAATGGGGTTTTTTTTAAATCTTTACTGCCTGTTTCCTGAAAGATTTGTGCATAGGAATAGACAATCTTCTAGACTCTGGGATATCCATCATTTCCACATAGTCAGGCTCTTCTTGGTCATCCACAGCTTCTTCCATAGGAAGCTGGAGGGTTTCAGCCACTTTTTTATAGAAAATAAAATGAGAAGGAGAGTCAGAAAGCCTAGGGGGAGAAACTTCTCTAGGTCTGTCTGGAGAAATGTCCGGTTCAATGGGCACATCCAGACTGTCAAAATCATATTCACTCTCTTCATAATCTTCCTCCCCCTCCTCCGGTACATAAAAATCCTCCACATCATACTCCTGAACCGGAGGAACCGACCGCCTGCCTGATGGTGACGGTTCAGTCGGAACCGGGGAAAGTGACTGGACAATTTTGATCGCTTTGGCTATTTCTGCAGCAGTTGGAGAAGGAATTTTTGGCTCCAGGCCTGCTGACTTCCTAGTCCTTTTAACTGGAACCGACTCATCCGAGTCAGCTCTCCTTTTGCCCGAGGAAGACTCACCTTGTTTAGGGGGGACTCCCTCTGGTTCAGTTGGCACCGAACCGGGCTGGCTATCTGGATCAGCGGACTTCTTAGCCTCCTTTTCCCTGAGCCTACCAACTCTCTTATCCCGGGTAGCTGCAGGGAAATTGACACAAATCTGGCAGTCTGAATTGAGGTGGTCAAACCCCAGACAATAGACACATGTGGTGTGTGGGTCAGCCTTAGCAAAAGCTTCCCCACAGACATCACAGTATTGAAACCCAGTGGGCCCGGTTTTTCTTTTGGGTTTCTCAGACATAATGCCAGCCTAACCAGAAAACTTGCCCGTTAACGGCCCTTAGCCAAGCAAGACACCCTTATCGGTTCCAGACCGTGTCTCGGGTCGTGGAAAAAAACGTAATGAAATCCGTTTCTTTTAGAACTGATAAGAACCGGGAACCGCACTTCTAATGAAGTTTGAAGTAATTTTACAACAACCTAATCGGTTCAAAACTGAACCGATAATATCGTTTACAAGTTCCACACAGAATAAATGTAAAACCTTAATTTACTTACGATACCACAGACAGAGCTTGAACCGACCGGTTGCGGTTTGATTTTAAAACAAATGCGGTTTAAAAAACCAAGAAAATACACTTTAAAACCGACAAAATGAACCGAGCAGTAGGAGAAATCTCCGGAGCGACTGTTCAGTGAGGCGGAGTAAAGAATCTGACAGTTAAGGTTTAAAGCACAACAGACGGTGTTTCAACCAAGCTCGTGCTCAAGACTCCATGCACTGCATGAAACTTAACTCTTTCACCTCCGGAGCAGTTATAACCTGGGGTTATAACGGCATATGTCATAATATAGCAAGACTTCATGTTGTTTGAAAGGCAATACATGCTTGAACACATAGCTTTGATGATGGAGATTCATCTCTGAAATGTCGGCACGTTAGTACGCATCATCGCTGACTGATTTGTGGAAGCACAGAGGAGACTGGACAATTCGAAGCAGGTAGGAGCAGGGAGAAGAGACAATGGCGTGGGCAAGCGCTCAGAGTGCCAAATTAAAGAGTAACAGTGCTTTCTAGGAGCTTCCCTGCACTGCAAAAAAGAAAGGAAACAGCACTCTTGATTTCGGGCAATAACAAATGATGGCATGTATTTGCACCAAATAAAAAAAGACTTCGGGTAACGGGTGGAATAGACAATTGCGCCAAGAAGTTTCAACAAGTAGAAACGCTGTTGTCAGAAAGCGGACATGGTGGAGAAAAGAAACAGAATCCTAACAAGTGTGGGTAAAGTACAGAACTGTATGGTATTTAAAAACAAAATGAACTTCTGATAAAAGGAATTAAGTGAAAAATTGTTTGGAAAGTGCACCTGTCTATGATTAAAAAAAGAGTAATAAAACATTTTAAATTGGTAATCCTAATGTGTGAAGATCTATAAAATAGGATAAAAGAAAGTTGTTCATTGGAAGGGGAGTGCAGGTGGATAGCACCCAGAGGCTAAGGGTGGTGTGAAAAACGTACATTGAATTTCCCTGCCACAGTTGTACCCAGAACCTCTAAAAAGCCTATTTTTAAAAGGGAATGAGCAACACAAACAATTGTTTTCTTGCAATTTAGTTTGAAAACAAGTTTGCCAATGGCATCCTTAGAATATGCCTACATTGCGCACGGAGCTGCAAAGGAGGACAACCGACTCTTCCAGTGGAAAGGAAGATCTGATGTCAGAGTGGATCCGAGGAATATACCACCCGGGTGGATGGGAGGAGCTTAGCTTGAAGCATCTGGCAGATTTAAAGGGGAAAGGAAGACCACCAGAGTGTAGACAGTGCACCATATCTATGCTCATAAATTTTTCTTTTTTTTTTCCTTCAAAGTTGCTCCAGCAATGCTGGGGACTCAAAAAAAAAAAAAAAAAAAAAAGTTATAACTAGTATAAATTAAATACACAATGGCTTGACTAAAAATACCATTTATCATCATTAATGAGGGGACAGAATGTTTTATTTGCTAATTTAAGTACAGTAAGTAAGTAAATTTTATTTGTTGAATGCCCCATCCCAGAGGCTCTGGGCACTGTACAGGAAGGCAGGAGTTAGAATATATAACAGACAACCAATATAAAATACAAGTCAATAAATAATAATAAACGTCAATTTGCCTAAAAAGAAATCCTAATTACACATACAATTCAGCAGTTAACTACTATAAGGCTCACAAGCAATCTGCAAATGCCTCCCTAAAAGAATGCACCTTCAGGCCCTGCTTAAAGGCCTCTACCATTGGGGCCTCCTCTCAAACACCATGGGAGCAAATTCCACAAAGCTGGGCCCATTTCAAAAGCATGATCTCCAGAGGTCTTCAGGTAGGCCCTGGGAACTGCTAGGAGGCCCTCAGTAGAGGAGCAGAGCGAGCGCACAGGGCAGACAGGAATCAGGAGGTCACTCAGGTAGCCAGGGCCTGATCAATATATAGGGCCTTTTAGGTAAGCAAGCCCACCTTAAACGTAATTAATTCTCCACCTAACCAGCAGCCAGTGCAGATCACACAGAACCAGGGCCACATGACAAAACCTAGGGAGTCCCATCAGCAACCTGGCCTTTACATTCTGCACCAGCTGCAGGTGTCCGAGAACCCCTTCACTGACCCTGAGGTACAGAGCATTGCAGTAGCAGAGTAGAGACATCACAAAAGCACCTACCAGTGAGGGCAGGTCATCGGGTAGGATCAAGGCTTGATTCTTTACAAAAATGGCTCCACCACTTGTGATTTATGGTCTTGCCTCGTCTCACCTGATGATAAAGTGCTTACTTTGAGCAAAGCCACTACATCAATCCTAAAGGTTTTTATCTTCTTTAGCCAGAATGGGTGGCTTTTCCGTCCTGTCCCCATGCACTTGTGGCAGTCTCTCACCTTCTCTTGTCAGGGAGTCTTATCTCCTGTTCCCTGCTGTAGTGGGTCCGGGTCCCCCTCTCAACCCCCCCCCCCGGTCACACATCCAGATCCATCAAGTACCAAAGTGGCAGAATGGGCCACAGCGCAATGGGCAAGGCTTCACAAAGACCATCCTCCATTTTTCCTCCTGGTTTCTCCCTGGGCCCACGGACATGCAAAGAGGTCGAGGTGGGTGCTCTGCCTCTGTGGAGATGCCCTCAGCATTCTGTACATGGGATCCCTTCCCATCATGACCTGCATGTGCTGCCACCCAGATTCCTCCAAGTGGCAGTCAACAGAGAAACTCGACAACCCCCCTCCCTGAAAGAGGAGAGTAGTCCTATAGATGCTCGATCCTCCCTCACCTGGCCAGTCCCCGAGCGACCAGTATCCATTTCTGAACCCAGGTTGCTGGCATGGCAGAGGGTGAGGCGCTCAGCATCTCAGCCCTCCATGCTACTGGGCTGGCTGCATATCTCATTTTTATGAGACTGATTTTACTTTGTTACAGTTACCCTGCACTGAAAAACACCACCCAGCCAGCATGGCACTAACATTACCGTGAGCATTCAAGGACCATTCCACAAACATGTGCCAAGTGTAAAACTCAGACATGTGACCCTCTAGCTGCCAAACCAACACTCCACCACTAGGCTAAAAAGAACTCCATTGAGCCTTGCTAGCAGGATACACTGTTGTATGAGAAGATGAGGTTATATTTCTACAACATACAAAAAGCTCTTGAAATGAAACAGACTTTGCACCCAAGCAGTGACTACGCTGGCCACCTGCCATTTGCCTACCTCCTACCAGCCAATCATGGAGCAGCACTGGCATTCCCACCTTCCTGACCCAAAGTAAGGTGTGGCCATGGCAATCCCCAGCACTGGGGGATGGGGCACGAGGAGAACCAACAGAGGGGAAAAAGTGATAACTAAAAAGCAATCATTGGTGGGGACTCCACTCTCGGTTCTATCGGAAATGTGAAACAGTATAAAAGTTACATGTACCCAACAAAAGCCAAAGAGATGCAAGTTGTTCTTAGAACAAAATGCTCAGACACTATTTTTCTCTACACAGTTACAAGATAATGTCAGACTGCTGTTCAAACTAATGTTTTTTTTACTTTCCAGAGAATTACTTTTGGTGAAAAACTGTCAGCAGTAGTTAACATATTAGACCATCGAACAGATGTGAACCCAGCTGCTAAATCAGGAAAAAAGATTCAAAGGTAGATGAAATACACTAGTAGGAGCCAGAGACACTGATTAACTTTGTGAGATGGAAGATAAATTATAAAAATGTCTAGTTAAATAAAGATTCTTATTGGCTGTAAACATTCTGTTCAGCCCATGTTAAGTTTAGGTAAACATATGTAGACTCAAACCAGACAGGGTACGACTATTTTAAAATACAATTTTTTATAACAGCAATATGGCAATCTCAGGGTCATGTTAATGTTCAGTTAATCAACCAAGAGGCATGCAGCACTCGGCTATGCACTGTGCCACATAACACCACTAGAGTGTGATGGACAGATCCTGTTTTTTGTCTTGTTACTTTATTGAAGATTTTGTACTGTGTGCAGAGTAATAACGTAGCTTAAAAAGATTGTTTTCCCCTTAAAGAGGGGGGCTGTAACCCACTGTCCAGGCTACTATGCTACAAGGACACATCCGACAAAACAGAAAGTGAAAACTGTGGTGAAAACCCTAGAATATAGTAAAGCTAACTGCAAATGCAGCAAACATATCAGCTTTAAACTTTTTTTTTTTGTTAGTAGAAACCTACTTTACAAGAGGTAGTTCTTATATATTTTTATAAACACAGAAATATTCAGTGGGTTATTCATCAGATGGCATGTAGGTAAGGAAATCACACTGTACAAGTCACATTGTCATCTGGGCCAGAAGGCCGTGCTTACTAATCTCACACCAAAGCTTGGGCTCATACTGTGAAAGCTGACACCGAAGTGCAGTACTAGAGGTGATGTTCCTTCTGCCCATCTCTGGTGCTGTCCTGGTGGGTGTCCAGGTGAAATAAAAAGAATCCAAGGCACTTTAGGCAAAAGTAGGGTATTCTTCCCAGTGTTGCGGCCAACTTCCTCCTTTCCCATAAAACCAGTTCTGGCAACTATTCAAGGCTGTGTGTGGGTGCCGATGTATGAAATGGCAGTCACTACACATTTACAACACTTCAATACCAGTTTCTAATTGCTTGTAAAACACTTTATGATGCCATGTGTATAAAAAGTGCTATATAAATGCAAATTCTTCTTTGTCTTCTTCTAAATGTTCCAGATTTCTAACCATTATTCATTTAACTCCAACAGATTACCAGGACTGTATCGGCTAACACTGCTTTGCATTTATGGCACTGAAATGACTTCTACTTTAAGAATGTATGAAGTGGCATTTTGGGGGAACCAGGGCTGCCCATGAACTGAAAGCAAAACAACTACTTATTTGGCTTGATATAAATAAATGAAACTATGAAACCCACCTAATAAGAAGCCTAAATATTATACAGAGGAAGCGATTTAAAGCAGCAGTACACAATATTGACTTTAAAAGAATCACTACATAAGGAAAACACAACAAACTACTACTGAATAAATTCTTAGCCCTGCAGAGGTCATTGCCAGGGTCACTATACTGGGATTTTAGGAGGGAGACAGGACGCTGGCCAAGAAAAATTTCAGGGAATGGAAAGAAACACATAGTTCACAACTATAATTAGTGTGTGTTAAATAATTTTTCTTAAAAAAAAAAAAGAGAAAAGAAAAAGATTTATAAGCTACATTAGGATAAGAGAATACATTACTGTAATTATAGTGGAACACAGGTGAGTAAGGTCCCTTTAAGTATGAAACACCATGAACACCTCTTTTAAAGTGATTTATGGAAGATCCCCAAGTACCTTTTCCACATAGTATGCCATTGCCAGCCATGTTTCAGATGCTGAAGCTGCAATTTGTTTTGTAAAAAAATTCTGTCAGTCATTTTCTATGATGTTTTATCAGTGCTTTGTTTCTAGCTGCCCTCCAGTTTTCTCTTGAGTGCGGCCACACCTCAGAACGATGTCATGCAAGGGAGCAATCACTTTTACTGCCTACACAGTCTACTGAAGAGGGACATTTTGGTAATGGTTACAGCTGTATAACAGCTAATATGCTGATTTACATACAGCAACAAGGAATTCTGGGTAGATTATTACGTTGCCTTACCTGTTCCTTACTCGGAGGTGCAGGCTCCTATTCTAGTAATGGTGACTGCAGTATAGCACCTAATATGCAGATGTACATAGCAAGGCATTATGAGTACAATAGGAAATTGTCTTCCATTTTCCTTACTATGAGCTGCAGTCTCCTATTCTGTAGTGGCTACAACAATATAAGCTCTCATATGTTTACTTTCAAAATAGAGCACTGTACATTCAGTATTTAGCTGACAAGGTTTCTTTACTGAGAGATGTAGTCTATTTCTGTAGTGAGTAGAGAAACATAATAGCCTGTATACTAATTTACATAGTGAGGCTATCTCATTAATCAGTGTACACTCTCCTACTCCAGTAGTGTTTACAGGAGTACAGTCTAGAAAAGTCTCTGGCAAAATGTTTTTGTGATGCAGGTAGGCCAAACAGATAGTTTGTCATTCTGTGTAGATGCTGTTTCACTTTTACTGTCTGCTGGTGAAGTGACAGGTCTGAAGTGACAGCTCCCGTCAGAATTTGTGAGTCTAAAGATACTTTTCTATGTTTATGTTATAGGGCTTGAATAGCTGTAAATAGTTCAGAAGTGTAATTATGGGTCAATAATTACATGGCAAAGAACCTCTGTGCGCAAACACTGAGGCAAGGGTTACCCCAAAGGGCATTTGTCTGGGAAGCCAAGTTTCAAGAAAATACAAAATCACACATGCCCCCACAATGCAAAGCATCATGGGCTGCATATGCAAATCACCACAGAATGTTATGCTGGTCCAACTTTAAGCAGAATTGCATGGTGCCGAAAGGCCTCTCACACAGTTGCAAAGGGTGCTAACAGAAGACATAGACACGTGTTTCGTCCTACCAGGACTCATCAGTATGCCTCGTGTGTTTGACACCCCAGTGGAATGGACCAGCTACCCTTAAGGCAGTGTGCTTTGGATACATTGTGGTGAACCCATTAAAATAAAAAACTATTTAAAAGACAAAGAACCTCTGTGCGCAAACACTGAGGCAAGGGTTACCTCAAAGGGCATTTGGCTGGGAAGCCAAGTTTCAAGAAAATACAAAATCACAAATGTCCCCACAATGCAAAGCATCATGGGCTGCATATGCAAATCACCACAGAATGTTATGCTGATCTGGCTCTGAGCTGCTTTTAGCCAATCAAATCACTAGAATTTTCTACACGTTATAATGCTAGATACAGCTACTTGCAAACAGTGTAAAGAGTCGGCTAAAAATTGACACTGTCCCTTTAATATAACTGTTTCCCTTGCATGATGTAAAGGTTGGGGGTTGCAGCACTGAGAAAAAAGGGGCAGGGCTATGCAAATGAAATGGAGCAGAGAAACAAAAGAATATTTTTCTAGGAAACTACTTTTTGGCAGTTTGAATGGTAGGAGACTGATTCGTAACTCCAAGTCAGTTTGCTATGGCAATCTTCCAAAAATCACATGAAACAAGGTACTGGGCTTGTCTGTAGGTTTCCGAAGAATGAAGACATCTTTGTCAAGGTATGCCCTATGTTGTTTAATGGAAGCAGCCATTTTATGAAACCAAAAGGCAGAAGCTGGTGTCACACTTCGGGAACCTGTACTTAACACGGCTTCCTCCACTGTGACATCACTTTCTGGGTCAAGGTTCCATGAAATGGCTGCTACTGTGATTAAACAGAGGTCAGAATTAGACACACATATCTCCAAACAGCAGACATCTACAGCCAAGACCAATCCCTCATCTGAAAATGGAAATTATGTACTATACACATTGCAATTCCCGATCACCTAGGAATATCTTCAACATTGATTCACACTAGTGGGTTTCAGCCAGAGGTGCTTGCATGAGCCATAACTTTTCAGAAGGGCTGGCGCCGAGGTAAGCTGCATCTATGTGCAGCACAGTAAGACTGGCTCACACTGCATGGGTTACCTTGGTACCAGTCCTCAACTGTCTCAGTATTTTTTTTTTTTTATTTACAGAGGAGGTACAGCATAACCAAACAAGAACTTGTGCACTTAACGTAAGGGCATAACATAGCCCTGGTAATCAGTAAAAGGGTCAACAAGCCAGTAACACAGTGTCTTCATAGCCCAAACCAAGAACAACTGCTGAAGCCCAATAAAACATAGTGGAGTGAGCTCAGAGGATTACTAGTGGGCAAGTGAATCAATGGAGAAGATATTCCTAGAAGATCAGAAATTACAGAGAGTATGTAATTTTCATACCTTCCAGGACTCCGTCTTCACCACTGATTTCACACTACTGAGTTACAGTATCAAGCTCAGACAAATGCCCAGACAAGGAGGCAGGAGCCAAGGGCTCACTCAGGACAAAAGTCCATTCAGGATTGTCCTGCCTAGGTGGCATGCTGCCTAGCATGGACATTCAGGGCATAGTGCTTAACAAAGATGTGCACTGTGCTGCAAGTTGCAGCTCTGCAGATCTCATCACTAGGTAGGCACGTACCTGACCTTTCAGCTTGACCTGAGACACGGCATAACAGTGATGCGGACAGCTCACAATCCAGGCAGAAAAGCACACGTTTAGCTGGCTGACCTTTTCATTTGGGATTGAAGGAGACAAAAAGCTCTTTAGATTACCTGAAGTCCTTAGTTTTGTCTAGGTAAAATAATGACCTTCTTTACCTACAGAGAATGGAGAGTGAGCTCTCCTTCATTCTGGAAGTTGGCAAAGTAGACAGGTTGCACTAATGGCAGAGTCAGATGGAACTCTTGACGCCACTTTAGTAGAAACTTAGGAAGTGTGAAGACCTACTTTGTCCTTGTAGAAAACAGTATATGGAGAATCTGTGACCAAAGCACTGATTTCAGACACTCTGCAAGCAGAAGTGATGGCAACAAGAATATCCAACACAAGGTCAATATCCCAGGCAGCCACCAGCTTCCTGATGAGGGGCCATGAGTGTAAGATGCCCTTCAGGAACCTCTTTAACAGTGGCAGCTGTGCAAGGCTGAGGGTACCAACAGGCTCATGGTATGCAGAAATAGCACACAAGTGGACCTTAGCTGTGGAATAATGAAGGCCAGCATCAGAAAGGTCCAGCAAGTACTCCAGAACCTTGTAGGGTGGGTACCCAAAAGGGTCCATGTGGGTTTTGGAGCAACACATGGAAAATCTTTTCCATCTGGCTATGTAAGTCTCCATAGTGGAAACTTTATGGGCAGCCAAAAGTATTTCAGAGACCCTCTGAGATACCTTGTACCTGTTCACTTCTATCTATTCAGCAGCCAGGCATGAAGGGAGTGCAGGATGAGATGGACCAGGTAACCCTGAGTCATTAAGTCTGTCAGGAGTGAAAGAATCCTCAGTTTGCCGTTTCTTCAACAGAGAAAACAATATCTGCTAATGCAAACAGGGGGCAACCAGTATCATCTTGCCCCTGTGCTCCTCCAGTTTCAGCAATACCCTCAGTGCTAGAGGGGTTGGTGGAAACGTGTAAAGAAGTTGAACAGATTGCCAATGCAGTCTGAATGTACCCTGACAGATAATGCCATGTTCTGGATTTCTGGAGCAGAACTGTAGCAGTCTTGTATAGAGTGGGGACGTGAAAAAATCCACATCTGGGGTGCCCTACTTGTCAAATGGTGATCTCACAACGTCTGGAGCTACAGACCACTTGTGAAGACTGGCCTGTGTTCAGCTGAGCTCGTCTGCCAAAGTGTTCTGGACTTCTGGCAAAAGGATGGCTTTGGGGTAGGATCCCCTGTTCTAGGAACCACTTCCACACTCTCATCGCCTCACTGCAGAGACTGCAAGATTGTGTTCCTGCTTATGAGATGTAATACATTACAGACTTGATGTCTGTCTGGAGGAGGACTGTTTTGTGGTTGACAAAATCCATTAGGGCTCGCACGCCATACAAAACACCTTGACTCTCCAACACATTAATGTGGCAATGAGTCTGTCGGGTCCCAGACACCTTGTGTTTGGAGACCCTGACAGTGGGCTCCCCCATCCCAACAAGGAGGCTTCTGTAGTAAGAATCACCCAAGACTCCGGTTGGGAAAAGGGAAAGCCCTGGAGGAGACCGTCCTCCACTGACTGCCATGGGAGTGACCAAACCAGGGATTTGGTCATCTGAATGGGGTAGGTCTGAGAATGTGATGCTTGTGATCACCGTGCACTGAGCATCCACTGAGCCGTCCTCATGTGCAATTGTGCAAGGAGCACTGTGAACACTGAGGAGGCTATCAGACCTAGCATGCATTGCATGGAGTGGGATTGTACAGTTTTGCACTCTATGAGGCAGCATGCCATCTGCAGGACTGCCTGCATTCTGCTCTCTGGAAGAAAGGCTGGGACCTTGGAGTATCCAGAAGAACTCCTATCAACAGCAGCTGCTGTAAAGGGTTGGAGCAGAGACTTCTCCAGACTTAGAAGAACCCCCACGTAGGTGAGGAACCGAGTGGCCATGGCCACTGCCTGTTCCATTTCCTGCCTGGATAGACTGGCTATCAGCCAATCATCATGGTATGGGTAAACCTGGAGTCCTATCTTTCTCAGTGCACTGCAAAGCACTTTGTAAAGACCTGAGGCACTGAGTAGAGCTGCAAGGGCAGGACTCTGAACTGGTAAGCAGCCCCAGCATGAAGAATCAGAAGTACCTGAGGTGGCTGAGGCATACCAGGAGGTGCTAGTGTGCACCCTGCATATCCAGGGAGCTAACAAATAATGGGAGGAAAAAAAACACAAATATTTAATCACAACATTATTTGTCACCTCCTCCGTGGACCCAGCAAGGGCTACGACCCCCAAGAGGGGTGTGTCCTCCAGCCCACCATGGGTCCTGCCGGCTCCCGGTATTTTCCTCCATTTTTTCCCCCCTGCCCTTGTGCCTGTGCAATGGGCGCAGCAGCCATCTCCACCTCCATGGAGGCAGCCAAGCACACCTGGGCATGGGTCAAACCCCTCTTGTGATGTGAGCAGCACACAAACCTCCCACCCAAAGGAAGGAGAGCAGTCCTCTGAACGTTCAATCCTTTCCTTGCCAGCCAACCACCGAATGACCCAAGTCCGTTGCCAAACCCAGGTCACCGGTGTGGCGTCCAGCACCTCAACACTCAGCGCCTCCGGGCGGGCTCCAGGAAAGACTTCTGATGTAGATGCCTGCAGCAACCAAGAGGGAAGCAGAAGCATGGAATCCAACTGGCTAGAGATGAAGACTGTTGGACTTAATTCCATGTATGGCAGTTAGAATTTTTTGTTTTGTACAGGAATCTAACAGAGACTCTGCCAGAGACCTAAGTGAGCTCCAAAGGGTATAGTCATATTAGGAAAAATGACCCTTGGAAGAAACCACATGCTTCAGACAGGTGCAGCGTAGGGCCATTTTCACATTGGCAACTTGTGGCCATTTCTCATAAAAGGGTGTGCAGTGACCTCCAGGGGAAGAATGGCCTTGACATTCTCAGGGAGAGTAAAAATGGTATCAGCTAAGCCTGAGAAACACACACTGAACCATCTTTAGGGGCAGTATATATTTGTTGCTTGTAGACATTTGGTACTGAAGCAGGCCTACTCCAGACTGCATCAGACAGGGTTGAAATGTGGGTGGAATAGGATGAACTAAATTGGTAGAAACATTTAACCACAACAGGCGGAGACACTTTGCTTGATCAATGGCTGTAGGCTCAAATTTAAGTGCAGAAAGCATGTTGCTGAGCAAGCCTTGAATGTTAGGATCTTTCTGAGACACAGCAGTAGGGCCTAGGTCTGAAGAGACCAGGCTAAGAAAGTCATTGTCACCGCCCTCAGGAAAAATGAGGTGGGGGTACACTCCTCCCTGGAGGGAGGAGCATAGAGATGGGTGAATCACAGGCCTTCTGATCCAGAACGTGATCCCAGCAACACCAGCCCCAAGGATGAGGGGCCAGGGCCGTGCCAGAACTGAAACCAAATCCAGTGCCAGGGGATCCACAGTGCCAAGGGCAGTGCTGGGTCAGGCCCAAAGGGCCCAAACCCAGTGCTGCCACCAGACCCAGCGTCAGTGACCCAGCCAGCACCAAAGTGACTGGCAATGGTACCTGGTCGGTACCACGAAGTGACACAGGGTGGGGGTGTGGCCAATGGGACAGAAGTCAATGATGCAGTCACCAGCAAAGGCCAGGGGCTTTTGCTGGAGCCAAATGCTCTACCTCACTGGACCGGCCTCACTGCAGAGGCACATGAGCCTGACGCTGCACCCAATGCTCCAAAGAGCTGCCCAAGTGTGGAACAGTCTCCTCCCAGGGTCCCCACTTACAGACAGAGGGTAACTCTGGGCCCAAGACCTCGACCTTCTAGAACTAGAGGCCCCAGGTGATACTGAAGGCACCAGTGAGGGCTCCCAGCATTAGAAGACTGAAGATCCTGAGGCAGACCTCCTATAAGGCAACCTTGAGAGGTACTGTTTCTTCCCCTTCTGAAGGAAAGAGCAAGAACTTGAGGCCGAGCGGTGCAGAGAACCCAGCCGGAATTGGGAAGAGGCCTGATCTTTTGTGCTTTCAACAAGACTGGCCTTCCTTCTGAGCACAGGACCACCTGTGGTCAGAACCTTTCCATATTCTGTTTATTCTCCTTGGGGCTATGGCAATGGAGGGCTCCCTTCTACTGACTGCCACCACCACCTTCCACTGTCCTACGCCTCCCCAGGGATACTGGTAGTGAAGGCACCCCCATGGTTTGCCCCGAGCCCCCCTCATAATCCAGCTCTTGGCTCTGGGCTGCCCTAGTGACGCAGTGGATGAGGTGTGGCCAGTGGGCGTCATATGCCCTTACTGTGCCCATCCTTTTTTCCTCCAGTTTTCTCCCTTAGCTCCCCAGGGCTGTGGAACTTGGTCATCTCATGCACATGCGCGTTGGAACCAGCAGCCCCGCTCCACCCACCCCTGGTCTAGTACCTGGCCCCCATCTGGGTAACACTGTCACTGAGCCTGCAGTCTGTGGCAGCCAAGCGCCGGAAAGACCAACCTCCCCAATCCGGGGAAAAGAAGCTGCCGGGCGCTCAGTCCTTCTCATCTCCCCCGAACTCAGGTTGACAGTGTAGGAGAAGTAAGGCACCAAGCGCCTCAGCCCTCTGCGCCACTGGGCTGGCCCCATAGTCAGAACCTTAACTGAACCTGAGGCGACCAGCTGCTGAAAAGCAGCCTGCCTGAGAAGGCTCCCTGCTACTGTACTCCGTGGCTGTCGACTGTAGACTTGGTAAGGCTGTAGAAAACTATTTTTGTAAAATCACTAAACCAACACAGAACTAACAAACTCTAGCTTTAAACACTAAAACAGAGAAAAATTGAATGCTGATGTACAGATGTGAAGTTCCGATTCCCAGCAGGGGAGCGATGTCATCACTGATGCACACTCGATGGTGGGGGGAAAAAAGGAATTGAAGCAGTTTAGGGCTGGTACTGAGGTAAGCCATGCAGTACAAGCCACTATCTTGGTGCGATGCATCCGTGCAGCTTACCTCGGTGCCAGTCGTCCTGAAAAATTCTGGCTCCTGCAATGTTCTAGCTCCTACGGCTGAGAGCCACTAATGTGAATTACTGATGAAGACAGATTCCTGGACAACTCTTTAAATTATATTTTTATTGTTAACCCCCCAAACACAGACATTCAACTATATACATGCAACTGTACATCATATCACTATAAAGCATTCCAGGTATAAATATTACAAACTTAAAGGTCTTTTAACAGGCTTTCTGACTATTAGAGACCCTGCTCAACTATGTTTTTTATTATCTTTGCAACACTGCTGCCACCCAGATGGCATGCCTTCGCATTAGCAAATTTCCCAACTCTTGATGGGTATGTGTGTCTTGGATTAGCCTCACTGTGGTCTTCCGAGAGGTCCTCCATCACCACTTGGCTCCGTATTTAGCCGGGGGAGGGGGGGTGCTCCCTCACCGCATGGACACATAGGGAAAAGGACAGTGTGAAAGGCCATGGAGTGAGACTGGACATCGGACAAGGGAGGCCATTTGTAGCACAGATTCCTAGGTGTGGGCGGGGACTAGGTGGCCATCATTTGATAGCAGGGATAGCCACGTCTCCAGTTTTGCATTCCTCTGGGATGCAGGGCCAGAAATCGAGCTGCTCCTCTGAGCAATCCTGTTCTATCCACAGACTGCATGTCGCCTCCTGTCTAGCACCGGGCAGCAGAGTAGCACAGGCAGCTGCCACACTTATGCCCAGGAGAATAGTGTCTAACCGGATGCTTGCCCAACCTTGAAGGCCTCTGTTCCAGATGTACTGCACTCAGGTTGCTAGCATGCTAAGCTATATTCACCTTTAAATAAACAGAACAGTTGCACTTCTGCGTTAATAGGGAGAAACTCAACATTTTGTTAAGAAGATTTTTCTCAGCCATTCCAGCTGAAGCAGCTGCTGCTCAAATTAACCAATTAGATAAAGGAAACGTGGTGCGCCACCAAATAAACTGGTTTTTAGTACTACTACAGTGGTCCACGAGAGGCGAACTGGTGATGTCCAAAAGATGTGTCCCAAACAAGAGCACTGCAGATTTGAACTGTAACTGCCTAAATGAGAAAAACCAGCAAGAATGATGATGATTCCTACTGGTACAAGGTAAAAAGAACAGGTTACTCACCTGTAAAGTACAGTTACGTAAGAACTTACTGTAACAGTAGATCTTCGAGAACAGCTCTTGCAGCAGGTTACACCATTAGGACCGAAGCCGCCAGGCGCCAGGACCCCACGGAAAAATTCTAGCTAGCTAATTACAGCGGGGACCGCCCGACGCCGGTCCCGCCCGACGCCAGGCGTGGTAAAAAGGGGCGGTCTCAGCCAGATTCCCCAGTTCTCCTACTGGAGACTTCTTGCCGCAGGCTGACATCAAATGGAGACCTAGGATTCGCCGTCAGAAGACAGAAAGATAACAATTCCTGCTCAGAAAGACTTGCCATGCTTCCTCCAAGGGGAAGGTGGGCGGGAAGGTACCTGCTGCAAGAGCTGTTCTCAAGATCTACTGTTACGGTAAGTTCTTACGTAACTGTACTATCTTACTTTAGACACAGCTCTTGCAGGTTACACCATTAGGACTGATTCTCAAGCAGTAACGCTTGCCAGAAAAATCCGGGAGGAGGAAAATAAAGGATAAAAACCAGGTCCTGAACCTAGGACAGGAGACCCTAGTATGCAGCAACCAAAACCAGCCCCTTCAGCCGAGGCTATGTCCAACATATAATGCCTGATAAAGGTACACAGAACTCCAAGTAGCTGCACATATAGCAGAAGTGGAAACATTTTGAGCGCTGCAAAGGAAGTAGCCACCCTCTAGTAGAATGACCCGGACTGTACCCGGAGGGGCTTTGTTTGATACCATAACAGTGAGAATACACTGGACAAGCCAGCGAGAAAGGGACTGTTTGGATACTGATTGGCCCATCATTCTCTCAGAGAAGGAAATGAAAAGCTGCTCAGAACTACGAAAGGACTGAGTTCTGTTGAGGTAAAACCTCAGGCTGCGGTGAACATCCAGGGTATGGAGCAGAGCCTCTCCTCTATTACAGTAGTTCGGGAAGTAGACCGGAAGGTCGATATCCTGGTTCAGAGTGAGTGAAGAAACCACCTTAGGCAAGAATTTGGGTTCGTCCTCAGGGATACTCTGTCCCGGTGGAAAACTAAATAAGGCTCTTTGCACATGAGAGCGTGAAGTTCAGAAATTCTTCTTGCCGAGGTAACAGCAACTAAAAACAACGTTTTCCACGACAGAAAACGTAGCTCGCAATCCGCGGCAGGTTCAAAGGGGGGAAGCGTGAGCTGTTCAAGGACAAAAAGCAAATCCCATGGAGGCACAGGGTCTCTAATAGGAGGCCTAAGGTGCAACACTCCCCTAAGAAATTCCCGAGAGGCGTCCACCTGAGCCACTGTACGATTTCCCACCGGGAGGTGGTAAGCCGAAATGGCACAGAGGTGCACCTTAATAGAGAGTAGGCTAGACCCGAATGAAAGAGGAGAGCAAATATTCTAATATTACTCCCACAGGACAACCTAAAGGGGAAAGGTAGCGTGCTTTCATGACCATACCTAAAAGCAGCGCCATTTCATGGCGTACGTCGCATGCGTTGCCGGCTTTCTGGCTGCAGAAAGGACTTCTGCAACCTCTTGCGAGACCCGTGGACGCAAAATGGCTATGTCTCTAGGAGCCAAGCATGCAGGTTCAAGGAACGTAGGTCCGGGTGGACAAGTGAACCCTTCTCCTGAGACAGTAAGTGGGAGCTGAGTGGCAACGGGAGCGGGGGTTCCCGAGATAGTTGAATCAACAAAGGGAACCAAATCTGTCTGGGCCAAAATGGGGCCACTAGGATCATTATTGCGTGCTCCCTGCGCAGTTTGAGAAGAACTCTCTGGATCAACGGGAAAGGAGGGAAAGCGTAGAGGAATCTGTTGGCCCAGGAGAGGGATAACGCGTCTCGCCAGAAAACACCAGGCCCTGGATCTAGCGAGCAAAAATTGGGCAGTTTTGCGTTGGATGGGGAGGCGAACAAGTCTAGATCTAGAAACAGATCCTCTGCTACCTCTTGAAGGAGTTCCCATTCGTGGACTCTGGCCTGAGAACGACTCAGGCCGTCTGCAACCGTGTTGTCCACTCCGGGAACGTGCACAGTGATCAGATTCGCGCCGTGTCTGATTACCCAATCCCACACTCTCATGGCCTCCCTGCAAAGGGGGTAAGAGTGTGCGCCTCCTTGTTTGTTGAGGTAATACATCACCGCCGTGTTGTCTGTCTGAAGTAGAAGAGTACACGGTGGGATAACTGACTGAAAGGCCTGCAGGGCATAGAGGACCGCTCTCATTTCCAGCACGTTGATGTGAAGGTGAGCTTCCATCTGGGTCCACGTACCCTGGGACTTTACCCCGTCCAGGTGTGCCCCCCACCCAAGACCGGAAGCGTCTGTGGTGAGGGTGACCTCAGGGGACGGCGCAATGAACGGGACGCCTGATGAGAGCGACCCTGGGGCTAGCCACCACTGCCAGTCTTGAATCACTGAATTCGTGAGTCTGACGGATGCTGCAAGTGGTCTTGCCTTTGGTCCCATTGCACTTTGAGCATCCACTGAGTAATGCGCATGTGGAGTCTTGCGAAAGGGACAGTAGGAATGGCCGCAGCCATGTGTCCGAGCAAGCAAAGGACCGACCTGGCAGGTACAACCTTGCTTAATGATAGGTCCCTTATGAGGGATCTGATGCGCTCCGCTCTGTCGGCCGGAAGAAAGGCTCTTCCCCGAACAGTGTCCAGAACTGCTCCTATGAACTGCAGTCTCTGCGACGGTACCAGGAGAGACTTCTCGTAATTTATGAGGATGCCCAGGGATCGGAACAGATCCTGGGTGCTTTTGATTGCAAGAAGCAACGCCTCTCTGGAGGCGGCCATGAGAAGCCAGTCGTCCAGGTACGGGAACACGTAGTGGCCCTGTCTCCTCAGAGACGCTGCCACGACTGCCATGCACTTGGTAAAGACCCTTGGTGCGGAAGACAGTCCGAAAGGAAGGGCTCGGAACTGAAGGTGGTGGTCGAAACTCGAGCGCAGGAACCTCCATGCGCCTGAGCCATAGGGATGTGCAGGTAGGCATCCTGCATGTCTAGGGACGCTAAAAGGCGTCCTGTTTGAGCATGGGGATAAGACCGGAAGGGTCACCATGCGAATCTCTTGTAAGTGACCACACATTGAGGTCGCTGAGGTCCAAGATTGGACGGAGGTCCCCTGTTTTCTTGGGAACCAGGAAGAAGTGGGAATAGTATCCTAGTCTCTCTGGTTCTCTGGGACGTACTCTATCGCTCCCTTCGTAGTAGCGAGTACTTCTTGCCAGATCAAGGCTTTGTGCTGACCCTGATACCGGGAGAGCAAAGGAGGCCTCGAGGTGGCTTTCCTGCGAATTCTATAAAGTGGCCTAGACTGACCAACTGAAGAACCCCACCTGTCGGTGGTAATGGCCTGCCATCCCGGCAGGAAGTTATCAATCGACCCCGACTATAAACTCCCGTTGATCCTGAGGGGCGGGGGCCGGAAAGGAGTCAGGCTGTGGCGGCAGATGGACCCGCTGGCTGGGCCTGCCTAGGAGAACGCTGGCCTCGGCTGGCGGGGTGTTTGCCCTGGGCTCTACGAAAACCGGAGCCCCTCTGAGGTGCAGCGGAGTGGGTCTGTTGCCTCTGCGTCCGCGCACGAAAACGGCTTTGGTTCCTACGAAAGGAACCAAGCTTAGGTCGGTACATGGCCTGAACAGACCTCACCGCCTTCCCGGCCTCTTGGAGTTTGGTAATAATCTTCTCTGAGGGCTTACCAAACAAAACTTCTCCCTCGAATGGGGCGTCCATGATGTTCTTCTGGACGTCCGGGGTAAAACCGGAGACACAGAGCCAAGAGTGCCTCCGGAGGCATACGCCTGAAGCTACTGCTCGGGCCGAGGAGTCCGTGGAGTCGTACGCGGCTCATAGCACCTGGGTTCCCACATCTGAACCCGTACGGAGGAGCTGTAACATCTCCTTCTGCTCACCTTCCGACAATTTCTCAGCCGCATCCAGACCCTGCTCCCACAGGGCATTTTGGAACTGCACCATGTGGGTCAAATAATTCAGGGATCTGATGGCGCAGGTAGCGGAAGCATACGTGCGCCTACCCATAGAGTCCAGCTGCTTGGACTCTGGGTCCGGTGGCAGGGTGCTCAGATGTTGCGGTCTCTGGGACCGGTCATGAGAGGCTGTTATGACCAGAGAGTCGGCCTGAGGATGCTGGGTCAAGTACTGGTCTTCTCTTGGAGCCTTGTACAAGCGGTCAGCTTTGCTTGTCGCCCGGGAGGCGAATGGGAGCTTCCACGCTGCCTTGGTGGCGTCCGCAGTGTCTACCAAGGGTGGCACCACCACAGGCTTGGGGTCCTTCTGTCGAAGATATGCGCAAGGCCAGTTCGGGTCTAACTCTTCCGCATCCCATCCCATGTTCTCCTGGATGTGTCTCATGATATCCGAGAATGAGGGGTCATCCGGAGGAGACTTTGGCAGCTCACGTGGGTCCGGAGAAGGGATGGAGAGGGGAGATGGGGATCTAGATGTAGAAAACTCTGATCCCGTGTCCTCAGTCGAAGGCGAACGGCGGCGTCTTCTGGGTCTCTTGGGACTGGGTGACCTAGAAGAGGATCTGGACGGAGGTCTCCTTTTATCGAGTCTCCCCCTTGGAGGGGTCCTGGGCTCCCAGGGAGGAGGTAACCAGCCTGCAGACCCAGATGGAGACGGGGGCACAGGAACCGGAGGAACAACCGGTGGAGGAGGAGGAGGAGGAGGAAGCGGAGGTGGAGTGGGGACCATGTCCTTTTTGATGGTATCCCACCAGTAAGTGAAAAGCTCCTTCACCTCTGAAAAGGAAAGGCCCGACGACGGTTCGGGCACCGGTGGACAGTCGTCGGGACCCGGCATCAGCTCCACAGGGAGCTCGGGTTGCGCGAGGGTTCCCTGGGAGTCTCAACAGGACCGGGGTCGCCCGTCTGGTCCTCGGGCTGGGTTAACTCCTCCTCCTCAGTGATGGTCTCCTGACTGACGTCGGTCAGAGGTGTCGGGGTCCTCTTCTCAACTGGAGCGGGCGCCGGTCCCCCTACTGGCGTCCGGTGATGAGAAGGCCTGGCGGCGGACGGTCTTCTGGCAGGCGACGGCTCTGGGGACCTGTGGTGAGAGGCAGACGTCGGACGAACCGGCGTCGGGTCCTGCGGCCTCTTGAGTGAGGTGAGCTCCTTGGTTTTCCGAGGAGGCAAGGAAGCAGACCTGACGTCGGGTTTAGAATGGCGGGAACCCGACTTGTGGTGATGGTGGCGATCCCCCGACTTAGCCAGGGCCTTGGAAGACGAGGAAGGCCTGGCAGTCTTGGCCTGAGAAGAGGAAGAAGATTTTCTCACCACAGCGGGGGGAGGCTGAGAGCTGGCCCGGGAAGGAGAGTGGTCGGACCTGGAGCCAGAGCTGCGTGAGTCGGAGGCCCTAGAAGGGGACCTGGAAGAGGCCTTCTCTCTGTGCTTCTCAGCATGCTTGCGGGCCTTCTGCGAAGAATCCCCCTTGGAAGCCATGGACTTGAGTTGCTCCTTTAACAGGAACGCCTGTAGGGCCTTCTGGCGACGGATCCGGGTTCTGCTGTTGAAACCCCGGCAAAAGGAGCAGGACCGGGTGTCGTGGTCCGGGCCTAGGCACCGGACACAGGCCGAGTGCGGATCCTTAAATGGGATCTGCATCCCACAGGCGCACTTCGAGGAGTGGCCAGAGGTCGGGGAGGACATCAGAGAGAAAACTGAACTCTGAGAACAAATTTCCCATAGGAAAGCACTTTACAACGCGTCGCGTGCTAGAAACCGAACCGAAGGGTCGAGACATGCAAGTCGACAGCGGGAAAGAACTGGGGAATCTGGTGGGACCGCTCCCTTATATACTACGCCCGACGTCGGAGGCGGAACCGACGTCGGGGACGGTCCCCGCTGAAGATAGCTAGCTAGAATTTTTCCGTGGGGTCCTGATGCCTGCCGGCTTCAGTCCTAATGGTGTAACCTGCTGCAAGAGCTGTGTCTCGAAGTAAGATCTACTGTTACATGTGAGTAACCTGTTCTTCTAGGAGCCTCAGCTTGGTGTTTTCCCTGGAGGCAAACAGGTTCACCATCGGTTTTCCCCAACGGGAGAACAGACTAAGCCATCTCTGGATGGAGAGACCATTTGTGGGTTGTCTGGCCTAGTCGGCTGACAGCATCCGCCAGATGGTTCGAGGCTCCTGCCACAAGGATGGCTAGGAGATCCGCCTCCAACCAGTTTTCGAGGGTCCAGATGTCGAATGCCTCCTTGCACAGCAGACGGGAGTGAGTGCCGCCCTAGTTGTTGAGGTAGTACATAGTTGTGGTATTGTCTGTCTGGACTTGAACCGCCTGACCCCGGAGCTGAGGAGTGAAAGCGGACAGTGCCAGTCTGATTGCACTGAGCTCCAACGGGTTGATGTGGCATCGGGACTCCTCGGGGGTCCAGAACCCATAGGCTATGTTGTCACCCATGTGGGCTCCCCAACCCATGAGAGAGGCATCGGTTTTAAGGACTGTTGGCTTGGGGCGGACAAACGAGATCCCTTCCTGCAACCGGTCTGGGGCAGTCCACCATTGGAGAGCATCCCACATCTTCTGGGTTACAGTGATCAGCTGGTTGAAATGACCATATCGCTAAGTCCACTGGGCAGCCAGTTCCCACTAGAGGGGGCTCATGTGCAACTGGGCCCAATGAGGTACTGAGGTGCACGCCGCCATGTAACCCAGAAGGCGTAGAAAGTCCTGGGCATGGCGCAAATGCCCAACCAGAAATAATTGGGCAAAGGAGGAGAGAACCTCTGCTCTGTCTGCCGGGAGCCGAGCTCTGGCTCAACGTGAGTCGAGCTCTGGCCCGATGAAATCCATCACCTGAGAAGGCACGAGTTCCGACTTGGCCTTGTTGATCAGGAGGCTAAGCTGGGAGCAGGTTTGGAGGCCCAGATCCCTGGACCTCTCCACCTCCTGTTGGGTGGAACCTACCAAGAGTCAATCGTTGAGATAAGGGTAGATTCTGACTCCTTGACGCCGAAGGTGAGCCGCCACCACTGCAATGCATTTGGTGAAGACCCGTGGGGCTGATGACAGACCGAATTGCATGGGTCGGAACTTGTACAGGGTCCTTTTGACCCTGAAGCGGAGGAACTGCTGATGGGACGGACAGATTGGGATGTGAAAGAATGTGTCCTGTAGATCCAGTGAAGAGAACCACATGTTTCGCTCCAGGGATGGTATGATCTGGTTCAGAGTGACCGTCCGAAAGGTGCGAGACCTGAGAAACTGATTCAGGTTGTGGCGATCTAGAATGGGGCGCCCCCCCCCCGTCTGCTTGGGCGGGAAATACCTGGAGACAAAGCCTGGGTCTGTTGGAGGATTCGGCACTGGAGCTACTGCCTCCTTGCAGAGGAGTTGAGCTACGTCGTCTCGAAGAGCTGACTGGATACATGTGGAAATCCGTTCCTCCTGAGGGGCTTGGCTTGGCTGGGAGGGTACTGCTCAAATTCTAGAGGCAGTCCCCTGATTGACCACTTCGAGAACCCACCTGTCCGAAGTGAGAGCAGACCAGGCGGAAAGGAAGTGGCAGAGCCGACCCCCCCCACGGGAGGACCCAGAGCTGGTGTGACAGGTATAGGGGTAGCAACCCCCAACCCGTCAATGAGCAGACTTAGAGGAGGAGGAGGAGAAGAAGGAGGAGGCTCTAGGACCAGAGTCTCTGCCTCCAAGCTATGGCCTGCTGCTGCTGTCCTCCTTGATAGGAGGGCTGCTGGACAGCAGGAGGAGAGTGCCGAAATGGCTTCTGCTGGTTCTTGCCTGAAGAAACCTTGGCAGAAGTGGCATCCAAGGTGGCACTGGACTGCTCTATATGCTGAAGGTTGGTCTCCAAGAAAGGCATGTCAGCAAGCTTATGCCGAGTATCTGCTGGGAAGGAGGAAAGTCTCAGCCAAGCCTGTGGTGAGAGGCCACTGCAGCTGCCATTGAGCGGGCACAAGAATCCCCAATGTCCAGGACCGTCTGGAGCTGCTGTTTGGCAACAGCACGGCTCTGGTCACAGACCTGCTTGACCGTGGTCTGCATGTCCCAGGGACATAAGGGAGGACCTTGTCTAATAACCCAAGAAGAGCATGAGAGAAGTGTGCCATAATGACCGTTGAGCTGGGCTGATGAAGGCCCAGAGAAGAGGCTGCATAGACCTTACAGGCAGTGTGGTCCATATTTTTGGACTCCTTGTCTGGGGGTCGGTCAGTGTCGGCCGAACTGCCAGTACGCCTGAACACAGAGGTGGTCACCAAGCTCCCGGCCATAGGGTGCTCTGTGAACCCCGCAAGGGGCGCCATGGGAACCACGTACTTGCGAGCCATGCGGGCAGATGGTGCTGGGCAGGAGTCAGGATGCTGCCAAAGTTCAAGGGCCAGGCCAGGCCAACAATGGCCTCAGCCACTGGAAAGGCCTCCGTTGGGGTATCCCCCCTCTCTTGAGTATGTCAGTGAAAGGGTACTCCGCCTTTTTCTGGATGGGCTCCAGGGGCATTCAGGTGCAACTGGAAAAGAGGCAGAGAATGCCCCGGAATGAGGAAGGGCCTTCCTCCATCCCTGCACCAACGGACAACTAATCATCCCCGGGATGAGTGTGGAGTCCGGTGATGTCCAAGTCCGAAGAGTCGGGATACAGCGGTCTACTGCCTAAGTCACCCTCGATGCGTTGAGGGTGGTCTGGGGTGACTGTAGTCGACAGATGGAGAAACCCGGTGTCCTGTCTGTCCTCTTTCGAGGGCGCCCCTCCCTCAGGCTGTCTAGGCAGTGGTTCCACCCAAAAATCGGCAGAGAGACTGGAATAGGCCTAACCGAGGGACGGGCCAGCCCCACGGGCGGAGGAACCAATATCTTCGGTTCTGGAGGGGTTGGCTTCAGCCTAGGAGGCGAGAGAGACAAATAATGGTCGGGGCAGGCGGAGCCGGCATCTGCCGAGTCAAGATCAGCTGCTGCCACATAAGGTCCTCATAGTGCCGACAGAGTTTCTGCCGGAGCCTCTCCTCATCAGAGGAGGATGACGACCTGTGGCGTCGCCTCTTTTTTAAGCGCCTATGGCTCTTCCTCAGTCATTCGGCCGAGGGGGTTCTAGACCTCGACCGAGATCGGGCAGGCTGACTCGGTCAATCAGGAGACACCGGAGGGATAGGTGAAACCAGAGGGTCCAGAATCGGGTCCTTGATGGGGACAACAACAGGCTGGTTCTCCTCATCAGGAAATACCAGGACCGGAGTCCATTCCAAGGAGTCGTCGGGCACTTCCTCGGTCCCCTGGCCAGATGGAAGGTCCGTAAAGCTGGCGGCTGAGGATGCGATCTCGACCGAGGTCGAGATCACATATTCTTGGGACTCGGACCTCTCCCAGTCCCAAGAACGTCTCCATCAAAATGAAGACAATGGGTCTTTCTCCCTCTTCCTAGAGCGGGAGGAGTGCGAGCCCAAGGGTGCCTCACCCTGGGTGGGGAGAGACTGGCACAACTCCTTGAAAGAGCCCGTAAAGGTGGAGCCTAGGTTCAGCGGGACAAAGAAGCTTCGATTTGCCAAAGCGCGAGACACTTCCTCCTTGAATGCCTTCATCTGTTCCAGCTGTTCGGCACAGCCCATGGCCGTGGAAACTGCCCACCTAGATTCCTTCGATTTCACTGGAGGGTTCCTTTTTTCCGGTCTCCCCAGCTTCAGGCATGCCTTGCAATCATCCAGGACATTGGGAAGAAAGGCCAAACAAAAACCGCATGATGAGTTGTCATGGCCAACACCTAGACAGACGCATGTGAGGTGGGGATTGGTGCGAGACATCTTCTGGCCACAGGGGCACCGGCGAAGTCCCGGGGAAGATTTTTCCTTCATGATCAATGCGGCGAAAGTGCGACCGCTAACTCGAATGAGTTTGATTTTTGGTAAAACCGACAATTTGAAAACCAGGGCCTACGAAATGCTGAGAGCATGAGGGACGCAACCTGTATCTTCCAGCGGAAAGGAAGATCTAGCGCTATGGGGCGGAGCAGAGGTATATACCACCCGGGTGGGTGGGAGAAGCCAGCTTGAAGACTTCCGGCAGATTTAAAGTGGAAGAGGACAATGCCAAACAGTGTGGATGAACATCATATCCACACTCCCAGAAGTAATATTATCTTTTCCCTCAACCAATTCAGTGGACATGCTAATGGTTTCTTTTGCCACCCTGTGTAGAAGCTAATTTTTCCATTCCTACAAGAAACCAGATGATGACCGTTTCTACTGCTGTGTGGAGTGGGGCAAACCTGGCAGCCTGCTAAATACTGGTAGATGAATTTTTATTTCTTCCCTTTTATTTTCTGGGGAGGGGAAAAAAAAAAAAAAGTCAAATCAAAAACCCGTGTGGGGACACTGGGGCTGCACAGAAATATGGAATCTGACATCAGATAAGGACTGCTTGGCCCACCTAGTCTGCCCATTTTCCCTACCTACTGTAATACCATAGACCCTACATGATCTCCAGCTTAGCCCTCCCTTCCCTAATGACTAAGGTTACCTTATGCCTATCCCATGCGTTCTTGAATCCCGCCACAGTTTTGGCCCCCACCACCTCCGCTGGAAGGCTGTTCCAGGCATCCACTACTCTCTTTGTGAAGAAGTACTTCCTTATGTTCCCCTGAGTCTACTCCCCCCTCCAGCTTCACGGCATGTCCCCTTGTTCTTGACCATCTTTCTTTCTGAAAAATGCTTCCCTCTTGTACCTTAGTTATACCCATGAGGTATTTGAAAGCCTCTATCATATTCCTCCCTTTCCTCCAGGGTGTACATACTGGGGTCCTTTAGTCTGCAGAAGACTCAAGACAAATGAATCGTGTCACGCTTACAAGCCACTACAAGGCAACATCGTCTGTCTTCAGAAAAACTGAAGTCAAAGCTGGAAAATGTAAATTCCACAGCTCAATATTCATAATTAAAACCCAACCCTGACATATGTTTAAGACTTCATTCTTTCCAAGTTTCAAGAAATATACTTACTGTTATTTAGAAACTGAAATAATATGCACCATTATGTGGTCCCTTAATGTCATTCAATTGAAAGCATTTGGATATGTATTTACCGTTTCCTGTGTCTCAGCTGAAAATAAGTATTTCCACATTATGAAATTCAAATGCAACCCCCCCCCCCCAAACAAAAACTAAAGAGGTTGTTTTGAGACAGTAAGACTTCTGTTAAGATGACGGATTTATGGAATTTAAAATCACTCTTAAAATGCCAGTCAATATAGCACTGAGTTTATGCAGATTTCTCTTTTTTTGAGCGTGTTGTGTCTGCTCCATTCGAAGTTATTGTTCCATTTGTTCCATTTTCTATGAAGAAATACAAAGCAAAAGGTCAGTAATATTCAGAATAGCTATTGAAATACCCAAGGGGCGACTCTTTCTGCAGCCCCCCTGGCCCTTCCCTTGAAATTTCTCTCCAAGGCTTAAGGTACAGACTTGCTGGTTCTTTTAATGTTTTCTTTTCATTTACTCCTTGTGCCCCCAGTGGCCTGCAGTATCCTAGCTTCAGCTCGTCCTACTGGTTCACTCCCAGGACAACTTTAATCTGGTACTATCCCAGGCTCCTGCCCCTCCCTGGCACCCTGTAGGACATCCTACGTGGTGGAACCTGGGTTCAGTCAGCCTTATTCCCAGGAGCAACTCTAGTCTGTCAGAAGGGTGAAGAGAGAGATGGGGACAAGACCACAGGGGTGCGGTGGGGGGCCTCCAGAGATGTGCAACACCCAGGGAATTGTTTTTCCCATGTAGACAAACCCACCCAACCTCTCATGCAGTAATGGCCTAGGAATGTAGGGGTGTGTTTAATGGTAGGCACCATCCAGCCCTTGATGACACAATTGCTTCCCCCATTCCCCACCACAGCAGGAGATGAAGCAGCATGAGGGCATCAACCTTCACATTGGAGTCCGAGCATGCTGCCTCTGGAACACTCCAAGGATGACTCTGGCCAAGGGAAGGCAGTAAGGCTCATGCACAAACTCTGGTCTCCTGCATAACTGTTCAATGTGCTAACCCTGGCATCACTGGACTGGGCGTACACTTTTAAATGGATCTCCAACAACCTGTGAGACAACACAAAATTGCATTAACAAGCTCATGAGGTTGCATTTAAGAAATACTGCTACCAATTATTTGACAAGAATTGGTGTTAAAATACAGTACGAAGTCTGAAAGATACTTGCAGTTTACTATCGTATTGCATATGGAAACAAACACCAAACTGCTTTTGTTTTACACAATTTATCACTCAAGACAGCCCAGCTGAGATGCAACGTCTCATTTACAGTGGGGTCCTATTTCAAACTATTTCTGCAGCTGGGAAGATAAGAGCACTGGAAGGTTAAAGGGGAAGGCTCACTAACAGGAAGTTCATGATGTGGGACCAGTAGGTCCCGGTTATCAAAATCACCCTCTAAACATTTCAGTTATTTATTTATATCCCCCCCTCCCTCAATTTTATCTGGTTGATCCTGCAGCTCCCCCACCCTCTGTCCCATCTCACTTATATTGCCAGCATGGCTCATCCAGCCTGAGCCCTCAAGACAGCATTATTTAATCCAGACTCCTATATACATACCACTTGTTCCCCAAGGAAAAATTACTCACCGTAGTAATATTGTTTCTTCCAAAAGGATCTCTCACCATGCTTAACAAATGCAGTCATTCCCCTGGAATCCTTGCTCTGCAGCATTAAGAATTTTATGCTAATTACAGAATTTAGAATAAAAGTCTGTCATGTGGTTGCGATCACCCCTGTAATCTAATGCCAGATTTATTTCTAAAGCTAGGGTGAGCATTGACCACTAAAACTAGCTAAATAACTACCAAAAAATGGTAAATGTTTGCTAACTGTAACAAGTAATGTTCAAGGAAACAGAAAGGAACCAATTCTTGTCAGAACCTTTTATCAGGTTGTGGAAGAGGAGGTAGGGATTATGGATTGTTAAGCATAGTGAGGGATGCCTATGGAACAAGCAATATTACTATGGTAGTATATTTTTCTTCATACCACAGGAATCTCTCACTTATGCTCAACAAATGCAGACTCCATAGCAGTACCTTGGGAGACCAGGTACAGAACCTAAAGTGTTAGTGGAACGGACATCCTTTGTGTGGTCCACGTAGTAGCTCAGTGCCTGTTAACATTCAAAGTGTGGGGCTCCTGAAAAGAAAACTTGGTATAGAGAGACAGGCAGAGTTAAGATAAAAAAAGGAGTGTGGGTGGAAGGCAGTAAAGAGAAAGCCGTGGTGTTGAATGACTACGTCCGCTCTGTCTTTATTAAAGAAAAGGATGGATCAATACTGCGGGGCAGGAGAAGGGACTGTGGCGGAGGACAGGGCTCACATCTCTAAGGTAAACAAGTCCCTGGGCCCAGATGGCATAAACTCAAGGGTGCTGAGGAAACTAACAGTGGACCTGTTCAACAGCTCTTTGGATGTTTGTGTGTGTGTGTGTGTGTGTGTGTGTGTGTGTGGGGGGTATTACAAGAGTGGGCCCAGAGATGACACAGGGAACTACAGAGCAGTCAGTCTGACCTCCACTGTGTTTAATGTTCATGAGGACCATTCTGAAGAAAAGAAGAGTGTAGTTCCTTGGGGCCAACGGGCTACAACACAGACAGCATGGGTTCATGTCAGGGAGGTCCTTTCAAAACAACCTGATTAACTTATTCGACTGGGTAACGAGAGTGGTGGGCAAGAGTCAGATGGTAGACATTCTGTATTTGGATTACTGCAAGGCTTTTGACTCACTGCCACACTAGTGGATGATCAGCAAGTTGGGGGACCTTGGGGCAAAGAGCAAATTAACCAGTGGGTGGCAAATTGGCTTAGCAGTAGGACACAGAGAGTAGTGACTGCTAAAGATCTCTCAGGTATAAGGGAAGGTACAAGTGGTGTTCTGCAGGGGTCTGTGCTCAGACCAGTGTTTAATGTTGGCTAATATTAATGTAAAATTGGCCTGGCAGTATAGCCCAGAAGTTAGAGTAACGAGCTGTGAATGAACTTGGTATATCCAGCAGACCTGGGTTTGATTCCCACAACTGATTCCTACCAGCTGCACAATGGGCAACTATGAGCTAGCCACTTAACCTGCCCAGTGCTCCTGGTCATCCCTGAAGACAGGCATTTGTGCCTAATGGGCCTTACCCGGTTCCAAATAATAATAATGTGTTCATAAATGACTGGGGATAAAATTAAAGGGAAGATCTGCCTTCTTGTGGATAACACCAAGCTCTGTGGCAGGGTAGACTTGGATAAAGGAGTGCAGGGCCTAAAGGAGGACCTGGTAAGCTGGAGAGGTGGTCAGGCATCTGGCAGCTGGGGTTCAATGCGAAGAAGTGCAAGGTCATACCATAAAGAAGGAAGAAACTGAGGGCACAGTACAGTTTTTTTGGGGGGGGAAGGGGAAAGAGTCAGGGTCACTGAAACAGAGGAGGAGAAATACTTGGGGGTAGCCATCACCAGTGACTTTAAACAAATCACGCAGTGCAGGAAGGCAGCAGCCAAGGCAAAGACAATGCTAGGAAGCATTGCTAGTGGATTCATGAATAGAAGGGAGGATGTTATAATGCGGCAGTGCAGATCTCTGGTGCGACTGCACTTAAAGAGTATGGCATGCAGTACTGGAGACCCTACCTGAAAAAGGATATCAACCAGTTAAGGCAGCCCAGTGGAGGGCAGCAAAGATGGTTCCAGGACAGCAAGGCAGGGTATAGGAGGACAGGCTGAACAAGTTTAGCATGTACTCACTAGAGGAAAGGAAGGAGAAGGGAGACATATAATTTAAGGCTTCAAGTACCTGAAAGGTATAAACAAGGTGGATATCGGGGAACTTTTCTGTCAGTCAGAAGACACTTCTTTACAGAGAGGGTAGTGTTGGGTGGAATGAACTCCCATCCAAGGTCGTCACTCAAATGACAGCGGGGGGTTCAAGACAGGATGGGATAGGGTGAACGGGAGGGTCAGGGTTGGAGGGGAAGGAGCAGGGTCCACCGTAATTTCTGGATCAGGGCATGCAGTTGAGCACACTCAATACAACTTAAGGTCTTCTGCTTGCTATTTCGCATTTTCACGTGTTTGTCAGGCATACATTGTTATTACATAAAATGATATGCCAATCACCAAATACTGCTGCTTTAAGTGAGTGCAAACCACCAGAGTGACCACACATGCTAAGCAACGCTGAACACTGAGCAAGCTGTACACTTTGCAGGGCACAAGTCCCAAAGCACTGAAGTGCTGAACTGCAATATTCGTATATAGAATGCTAATGCGCTACTCAATGTAGGAGGCCCTAATGTCCCCCTTATCTGCCAGTCCACATGTCATTATCACAGCATACTGCTGTACACAGAGGATGAAGGCAGTTAACTGTGGAGTAATACAGAGCTATCCAGTGCAATACATGGGAAAGATGAAAAATGAGGATGCGCAGTATTTGTAATAGTGAAATAAAATGTATGGATGTGTATAGGGAGGCCAGCATGTAAGGTGTAAGTGCTTTTTCAAGGTCTGCCACATAACTATGCCACCCCCACTCTTTCCATTTGTCAAAAATCCCTGATGTCCAGTGGCACCCTGCCTCCCTGTCATGGATCCCTGGTGTCATTTGACACTACCCTCACTTTCTCTCTGCCCCCATGTCGAGGATTCCTGGTGTCTTGTGGCACCCCGCCTCCCTTTCCTCATCTTCACATCAAAGATTCCTGGAGTCTGACCTCCTTGCCTCTCCCAGTGCTCATGTTAGTGATTCCTGGTGTCTGAACCCCCAGCATGCAACCACCCACCTCAGCCACAAGACAGTGGCCTGCACAAATCTTCTGAGCACTTCCTTCCTTGTCAGCCATCTGACCCATGCATATACCAGCAGGTATAGTAGTTGAGTCATCTCAAAATCATGGAAACTCCCATGATTTTTCAGCGACATCTCACAACTACAATATCATTATACCTGCTGGTATATCAATATAATGGATACACGAGTCAGACCGTACCCAGCCAAGGAGGTTAGTGGTGGGTTCGTACTGGCTGCTGTCAAGGAACTAGGGTGGGGCATGCTTAATGTTAAAAGATGTTATTGAGAGGTGTTAAAAGTACAGCAGTATTTGTTAGTTACAATATTTTTATTTGAGCAATAATATCTGGCAAAAATATCAAAATACGTATTTTTCTTTTTATTTTCTTTCATTCTTGAAAAAAAGATACATGTTTTTAGAAGTTTTTAAAAGTCCCCCCTCCTCAGCTGTTCCAGCCATGAAAAGAATCAGCTATCTTGGTATAGTGCTGTGCTGTTTACCGTCAAAATATGTGGGAACACCATCATAATATCTCTATATTATGTATCTAGCATATATTTTCAACAGATAACCTCAGCTGAAGACATTTTTAAACCGTGCCAGTGGTGGCTATCTTTAATGAGGTTATTGTTTAATTGCACAATTAGCTATAAAAGCAGTTTTAAAGTATCAGAGAAACTAATAATACACTGAGGGTGCATCTACGGATGTCCCGAAATAGTTTTTTTTCCTTGAAATCCTTATGCAGTTTTTTTTTTGTAACGAATAATTACTGCTGCTTTAATTACTGTTGTGGAAACAAGATGTTGGCACTTCCAAAAAGCTTCCAATATGCAAGTCCCTACATGCTGGCGGCGCTGAGTGATGGACCAATCTGTGAAATGTGCTCAAAGTCAAAATTTTTATTCAGAGCCGGCCCGGTGGCGCTGAGGGTTGAGGCGCTGGACGCCACACTTCGCACCATGCCGGTGACCCGGGTTCGGGAACGGACTCTGGTTGCCGGGGGTTGGCAGGGGGAAGGGAGGATTGAGCGTTCTGCGACAGCTCTCCTTCCTTTGCGGTGGGCAAGGGTCATGCGCCGCATTGTACTGACACCCAGCGGAGGCTGGGTGTTCAGCACACCATGGGCATCTACATTGGGAAAAGAGTCGGCGGATGTCTGCACGTTAGTGCGTTGACATCACTGCACGTCTGACTCTTTGGAAGAATTAAGGAGAGGGAAAAATGGGCACCTCCGCCTCTATGAAACCTTCCTCGGGGTTTCAATTAGCCACTGCCACTGGGGTCCCCCCAACTAGTTACTGGTTCTGTGGGGGCTGGATAAGGGGGTCCCAGCTCCGCGGCCCCACCCTTCGGGGGGAGAACAGCTGGGGGTGATCGGGGGGTACCAGGTGACGGTGGAAGACCGGGGCTGTGACCAGGGTGGATACCTGGCGGAGGAGCTCCCCCCTCCCCCCAAAAAAATGTTTATTCAGCTGTTGGTCAGAAAAGTACAATGCATGAAAAATCCTGATGGTAATCACAACTTACACTGCAGGGTCACAGTGTGCTGCTGCTACCTGATGCTTTCTCTAGCTCTGAGGCTTCATCAGAGGTGGGGCCAGGATTCAGCAATCTTGTTTTATACCTGTTCTCAGAATGTATGTACAAACTGGTTTAAAGACACGTACACTTAATTCATCATAATTCTGCCTATAAATCAGTCAAAAGAACCACAAAAAGAATAACAAACATACAATGAACTGTTAGCCATGATATAATGATAAACATAATGGGAATCCTAATAATAAAATAAATAATTAGGACAATATTCCTCACGATACATTCACAAATATAAACTGATTGAGAATATACAGCACACTGCATCAAGGAACCTGATAATCATTCAAAGACAACACAGTTATATTATATGATGTTGCCTGGCGGAGGCAGGTCATTACAGTGGAGCAAAAACATTTTTTGTATATATTTAATATGTGTCCAAAGCAAGGAAACAAGCTTCATAAACTGCAGTGTTCGATCGGAAAGTAAGAGTGTGGTACAATTCTAAGGTTTGCATTGGTAGCACAGGCTGCTAAAATGGGACAGCATGGTAGCTGAAAGCCAAGGGGTGAGGTCAGTTGGCACGATGCCCACCAAATAATGAATGTAAATTCAATGACTTAGGTGTACCACACTGAAAATGAAAAGTATAAAAAAAAGGAGAGGGCCGGCTACAAGTCGTAAAGGGGATGATACTTGAAGCTCAGGCAGCTATTAAACAAGGTGGCACCGTGCTTATTATTGTTACAGTGATGTGGAGATGTACAAGTTACTTGCACTGTTTATGTGCACAAAGGATCTGGGCTCAACCCTGTAGTTGGAACATGAAAATACAATAGAATGGGGAAAATTACTATATGTTTAAACCACACTTCCTGATCTACTGCTGAACTAGCAACACATGAAGGGAGGCGAATATTCTGTTCCGTTTGACTAACCTGCAGACTCAGTACACTGAGAAGGGCATTAAGGATGTTAGTTTCACTTCTGCCCCCCCCCCCCAAAAAAAACACCTACAGTAGCAGGAAAGTACAGTTACGCAAGAACTTACTGTAACAGTAGATCTTCAAGAGGAGCTCTTGCAACAGGTATTACTAATAGGACTAATGCCGCCAGGCAATAGGACCTCACGGAAAAATCTTGTAGCTAGCAGTCTGAGGCGGGGGACCACCTCCGACATCGGCTCTGCCTGACGTGGTATAAAGGGGGCGGTCCACTGGCACCATCTCAGTTCTCCTGCCGGAGATCTGACTTAAGTAAATGGAGAACTGAGCAGGATGTCCCCTACCCTTAAGAAGGGCAACAACAGTAGTTCCTGGGGGATGGTGGGTGGGAAAGCCACCTGCTGCAAGAGCTCCTCTCAAAGATCTACTGTTATGGTAAGTTCTTATGCAACTGTACTATTTGACTTTGAGGTGGAGCTCTTGCAGCAGGTATTACTAACAGGACTGCATCCCAAGCTGTACCCAACGATAGGCCCAGGTCTCACAGGTGGGGGAGAAGAATAAACAGCTGAGAAGCCTCAAGAGAGCTGGCCCTGAAGGATGGCTAGTCCGAAACCTGCTCTCCTCCTAGAGGCGATGTCCAGGCTGTAATGTCTAATGAAAGTGTGGACTGTGCTCCAGGTTGCAGCAGCACAGAGATCTGCCGAGGACACATTCCTCAATTAGGCAAAGGAGGTAGTCACAGCTCTGGTGGAGTGGCCCTTGACCGAGCCCGGCAAGGACTTACCATAATGCTGGTAAAAAGAAATGCAATGGACTAACCATCAGGTTAGTGTCTGCTTGGTGACAGGGGCCCCTGTCTTCCTGTGAGCAAAGGAGACGAACAACTGGTCAGTCTTCCTGAAGGAACTGGTTCTGTGAAGGTAATAACATAGAACTCTGTGAACATCCAGAGTATGTAACAATGTTCACCTTTATTGGAGAACTCCAGAAAATAAACTGGAAGTTGGATGTCCTGGTTCAGCATCAATTCGGAGGGCAAAACTTGGGATTCGTATGCAGGACCACTGTCCTTATAGAACACAAGATAAGGCTCCTTGCACGTAAGGGACTGAAGCTTGGAAACCCTCCGAGCAGAAGTAACAGCAACTAAAAATAACGCTCTTCAAGAGAGAAAATGAAGCTCACAAGTCACAGCTGGTTCGAATGGAGGCAGAGTAAGCTTCTAGAGAACAAAAACAAGATCCGGGGTGGGGGGACGGCAGGGTCTCTCCTCGGGTTTCTGATATGCAAGACACCTCGCAGAAAGGTCTTGCATATATTAAGCTGTGCTGGAGTCTTCTCCCTGAATGGTGCATGATATGTTGATAAGGCACACAGGTAAACCTTGATGGACGAGTAGCTGAAGTCCAGCTCCAAAAGGTGGAGAAAGTAGTCTAGCACATGCTTGACTGGCCAATCCAGAGGATCTAGGGAATGTGCTGCTGCCCAGAGGCAGAAACGCTTCCACTTCATGGCACAAGTTGCCCTTGTGGAGGGTTTCCTCGCTGCTACTAAGACCTCTGCCACCCTGCTTGACACTCCTAATCTCTCTTCTGCTAGGACTGCAGGAGCCAGGCATGCAAATGAAGAGGCCACAGAGCAGGATGGATGAGCTCCCCTTGCTGCTGAGATAGCAAGTGAGTGCAGAGGGGCAACTGTACAGGAGGCTCTATGGTCAGTTGCTGTAGCAGTGGATACCAGATCTGTTGCGGCCAAAGAGGAGCTATCAGAATCATTTTGGCCTCCTCTGTTTGCAAAGGGGGCATCCAGTATGGAGTCCTGAAGGTCAGGGCGAAAGCCAGACACCGTAAGCCAGGAGTGCCATGTCCACTGAGTTGTAAGAACGATGGAAGACATGCTTGTCCACATCTATTCCAGAGTGGACGTAAGCTAGGATCTCATTCTTACCGTCTGAGTCTGGCAGAGTTTTTACCAGCTCCACAGTCTTCTCCCACAGTGACTGTTGGTAGGTGGCCATGAGGGCAAGAAAGTTCAGTGAACGATAGATCTGGTGGCTGATGAATATACTTTTCTGCCTCAGTGATCCAACTTTTTGGATTCCGGGTCAGGGGGCTGGGTGCCCAGATGCTTGGGCTGACTGGCACGGCCATGAGCAGCTGTCAGCACCAAAGAGTTTGCCTTAGGATGCTCCCCCAATAAAGGTTCCTCTTTTGGGGGGGGGGGTTATAGAGTCTGTCTGCTGTCCGAGGAACAGCCGAGGTAGACAGTTTCTGCCACGAAAGCCTGGTGATGTCTTGGAAGGGCTCAACCAGTGGTTGGATAACCAGAGGTTTTGGTTCTTTGGACCCCAGAAACTTGGCTAGACAATTCTGTTCTGGGCTCAGCTCCTCAGTGTCCCACTCATAAATGGACTGTATATGGCACATGATGTCCAGGAACGATGGGTCATCGGGGGGGGGGGAACTGGGTGAGTTCCTGGGACCTGAGGATGAGGGATCAAACCCCTCCTCGTCCAAAGAGTCAGAGGAAGGGGTCTCACAGCACTTTCATCTGAAGAGGTTGGGCGCCCGCTGGAGAAGGGGACCGGGGACGAGTACCTTCTCCTCAGTTTGTCTTTAGGATCTGGTTGGGGTTGGTCACCCCATCAGGTTTGTCAGAAGCTGGAGGGGGACCCATAGGAGGCTCCCTAGGAGGATGGTCAGAGGGTCTGTATAGCAGGTCCCCTTTCACCATGTTCCACCAAGTGGAAAAGAGAGAACCGAAGTCCACCAAAGGAGCAGGCGTCTGATTCGCGGGATCGGGCGTCTGTGGATCCTGAGGCTCTGGCATCCTGGCAGGGGATCTCTCTTTGGCCTTGTCAGGCTGCTGCTAAATGTCTGTGTCCTTAAGAGACCCAGAGTCCGTAGCAGTAAGAGGCCGCCCCTCGAGCGACCAACCTTCAGAAGGTGGGGCAGGCGTCTGAGCATCATCCAGTGACTGCCTCCGATCTGGCGTCAGGGCCCGAGCCACTGGAGAGGATGACCTGCTCAAGGGGCACTTGTCAGCTGGGAGTGGGCATACCTTGGCTGGAGGAGGAGGTGGTGTCCAATGGCGAATTATCTCCCGTCACCTGTCTGAATCATCTGGTTGTTTGCATTTCCCGGATGACCCACCTGGCTTATGGCCGGAGTCCTTAGGTCTGCCAGAAGGCGAGTGACCTTCCTGGGTCAACCTAGTCGAGGATTTGTGGGGTCGGTGGGACAGGGAAGTCTGGGTGGGCAAATGCTGGAGGAAGATGGCTCCCTGTGCTTACCTTGAGAAGAGGAGGGAGCCGACTCCGAAGATGTCCCTGCAGCCATCAGGGAGACTGAACCCGACCTCCCGCCAGAGGCCAAAGACGCCCTGGAAGGAGACTTTTGCCGGGACTCAGACCTGACCCTATCCTTCTCCCCACGATGAGTTTCCTCCAGCTTCTCTCGGGGCCTTGGGAGAAGAAAAGCGCGTCCAAGTCCTCTGCATAGCTGCCACCTTCTGTTCGAGGAGATAAACCTTAAGGGCGTTGACTCTCTGGGTCTTCATCTTCTAGTTAACTTTCTTGCAGTGTGGGCAGTCAGCAGGCAGACAGCTGGGGCCTAGGCAGATGAGGCAGGCCACGTGGCCATCCTTGGCTGGTATCCGCTTCCCGCACGCACACTGACTTGCACCGTGGTGGAAAGGGCGAAGACAAGCAAGAGAATAAATCACCATCAAATCGGAAAAAAATGGCAAAAAAGTGAGGTCGGCGGCGATGAAAGGTGTCCATGGAGCCGAACTAAGTGGATTGACGGTGGTAAAGAAAAAATTACTCACCTTAGTAATTATGTTTCTTCTATTGGAGCCTTGCTGTATTTCGACTATTGCAGTTAGCCCCAGCCTTTAAACTGCCCCGGAGAACAAAGGGTTAACTTGTTGAGGTCTCTGTCTGCAGTCCTTTGAAATCCAACCGTCAGATTCATACGAGCAAAAAACTCACTAACTATCCTATGTGGAAATTGTAAAATGTTTACTAGCCAACTGGCAACAAGAGTTTTGAATTCCCAAGGAAGACTCAAGTCAGGAAAACCAAAAACCAATCCAAATAATAATAATAAAACAAACACCCAAACAAAAAGAGGAGGGTGTAAAAGAAGCACCCCTGAGGTGCAGCACTGCACCTGCCCACCCACTTCCCAAAAACAGGTTCTGAGAGGGGAGGGAGGGAGGTCAGAATACAGCAAGACTCCATTAGAAGAAACATAATTACTAAGGTGAGTAATTTTTTCTTCAAACAACATGAAGTCTTGCTGTATTCTGACTACTGCAGACTACCAAGCAGTACCTCCATGGAGGAGGGACAGAACCTACTTTGGGAATGAGGCTTTGAAGTACTGCTGGCCTAAACCAAGCATCGCTCCTAGCCTGGATATCCAGAGATAATGCTTGGTAAAGGTATGGACTGTTTTCCAGGTGGCTGCTTGACAAATTTCTAAGAGGGAATATCCCTGGCGGCAGCCAAGGAAGCAACTGTGCCTCTGGTGGAGTGAGCCCTCAGGCCTGAGGCGGAATCTTTCTAGTTTCTCATAGCAGAATTGTATACAAGACACAATCCACCTGGCAATAGTTCTCTTGGTGGCAGGTTTTCCCTTTCCCACTTCTCCATAAGTGAGGAACAACTGGAGGGAATCAAACCTGTGACCCTTGGTACCTCTATGTAGTAGCTAAGGGCCCTTTTAACATCTAAACTGTATAGCCTCCTCTCTCCTGAAGAAGAATGATCAGTGAAGAAGACATTAAGAGAGACTTATTCAAGTGGAAATCTGAAACCACTTTGGGCAAGAACCTTCTATTGGTTTTAAGGACCACTTTATCCTTATGAAAAGAGATAAAAATCAGGTTCCACTGACAGGGCTTGCAATTCACTGATACATCCGGCACAGGTAATGGCTACTAAAAACACAAGTTTTCTAAGTCAAGTACTTAAGCTCTGCTGAGGACATAGGTTCAAAGAGAGGTTGCAGAAGTTGAGAAATGCAAACATTAATGTCCCAGGCAGGGGCAGGGTCTCTAAAGAGAGGATTGGTATGAAGCAATCCCTTGAAAAATGTACAGAACACAAGATGAGATGATAGTGAGGAAGACTTCCCCACTGACAGAAAAGCAGAAACAGCTGACAAGTGTACCTTGAGTCTCGCTAGTCTGAGGCCTAAGCCATTCAAATGGCCATACAATCCAGAAGTGTAGGCAATTCAGCAGTGTCTGGGGAAATATGTTTCTTTGAACACCAAATGCTGAATCTCTTCCATTTGGAGTTATAGGTTTTCTAGTGGCGGCCTTTCGAGAGGCTTTGAGAATATCCAGAACCCCCTGAGACAGATGCAAATCTACATACTCCAACTGTTCAAGAGCCATGCCTTGAGATTGAGAGACTGAAGATTGGGGCACCAAATCCTTCCCTGAGAGGAGGTTAACAGGTTGCAATTCCTTGGAAGAGACAAGGGAAGATGGACTGCTAGGGACAGCAACAGGGAGTACCAAGGCATGTGTGGCCCAGTCTGGAGCAATCAGAATCACTATGCAAGGTTGTGACCGTACCTTGACTAGAGCCTTGAACAGTAGAGGAAAGGGAGGGAAGGCATACAGAAATTTCCCTTCCCAGTTCAGAATCAGAGCATCCAGAGGGACTGAGCCCAAGACTGGGGGTCTGCAACAAAGAGAGGAAGTTGGTGATTGTCTGGGGCTGCAAAGAGATCTACCTCTGGAGTGTCCCACCTTGAAAAAATCACCTTCAACACCAGAGGGTCCAGGGACCATTTGTGATGGCCCTGTGAGATCCTGCTCAGTGCATCTGCTAGCACATTGCCCTTCCCTGGAAGGTGGTCTGCTATCAGAGAGGTTTGCAGGGAATAAGCCAGGGACCACAACTTCATGGTTTCTGTGCACAAGGCCGCAGATCGAGTGCCTCCCTGCTTTTTGATGTACCACATGCTGGTGGTATTGTCTGTTCTGACCTGAACCACCTTGTTCTGCACTGACAGAGAAAACTTGCAGGGCCAGAAAAATTGCCCCGAGTTCTAGGAGATTAATATGGGTAAGGGATTCCTGAGGGGACCACAGTCCCTGGGCAGTGAAGGCCCCCAGATGGGCTCCCCAACCCAGAAGGGAAGCATCCGTGGTAAGGACCACTGAATGAGATTGAGTGACAAATGGGACCCCTTGCCTTAAATTGTCCTGATCCTGCCACCATTGAAGAGCTAGGATCACGATCCGAGTCACTGGAATCAGTTTGGTAAAGGGATCCTTCCTCTGGGACCAAAAGGCCCTCAGATGGAACCGAATGTCCCTCATCTGGAATCTTGACCCTTGGACCACTGCTGTAGAAGCTGCCATGTGGCCCAAGAGCTGAAGGAAATGCCTTGCTGGTCAGGACACCTGAAGGCTAAAGGAAGACGCCAGTTCTATAAGAACTCTTGCCCTTTCCAGGGGAAGGAAGGAAGGCTCTTGCTTTGACAGTATCCAGCTCCGCCCCTATAAAGGTAAGGAGCTGCACTGGCTCGAGAACTGACTTGGGAAGGTTGAGAAGAAATCCTAGAGAAGTGAGCACTTGCTGGGTCACTTGCAGGTCTGACTTGACTTGGTCTGGAGACTGGCCCACTATGAGCCAGTCGCCCAGATATGGAAAAATGAAAATCTTTGCCTTCTTAGAAAGGCAACGACTACTGCTAGGCACTTTGGGAAAACCCTTGGGGCTGATGTTAGGCCAAAGGGTATTGCTTTGAACTGATAGTGGCCTGAGGGCAACTCGAACCTGAGGTACTTTCTGTGGGAGCACCTGATAGGAATGTGAAAATACGTATCTTTGAGGTCCAGGGAAGCTAGCCAGTCCCCTGGCCTTAGAGAGGGAAGAATTATTCCCAGAGTTACCATATTGAACTTTGATTTAAAAGATGCTTGTTCAGGTATCTTGGGTCTAGGATAGGTCGTCACTCCCCTGTCTTTTTTGGGGGTAAGGAGGTACCTGGAGTACAGACCTTTGCCCCAGTGCAGGGTAGGAACTCTCTCTCTCTCTGGCTTTTAAGACCGGAAGAGATGAAACCTCTGCCTCTAGGGCAAGGATTTCTGAGAGACCTGCAGGTGGAAAAGATCTGGCTCTCGTCTTCGGAAGTTTTTTTGAAGCTGAGAACCAGTCCCTGGCTTATTACTTCCAGGACCCACTTGTCTGTGGTAACAGACATCCAGTCCTGGACAAAGTAAACCAGCCTGCCCCCTACTGGAATAGGAGAGTCGACCCGGGCAGGCCCATCAGGGTGTCTGCTTGGTAGGGCAGGGGCCTCAGGCTGAGGAGTGGATGCAGCCTTGCTCATCCCTCTTCTGCCTCTCCCTCTGAAAAACACTCTCTGTGAAAAGGGAGAAGAGGCCTGTGCTTGGTAAAAAGGCCTATGAAAAGGCCTGCCCCTGCCCCTAGACTGCTGCCTTTGAGGAGTTGCCTGCCTCTCCTTGGCTTCAGCACTCCTGTAAGTGGTCCTGTACTCATCCATTTTCTTCATGCAATTCTCTGTCTGCTCCCCAAACAGAAAATTACCCACCACAGGAAAATCCAGGGCCTCAGCCTGGGTGTCCTGTGAGAGGCTAGTACATCTGAGCCAAGCCGTTCTCCGAAGAGCCACAGATGTAGCCATGACTCTTGATGACATCACTGGAGTCCACAGCAGCATGAAACTGTAGTTTTGATGCCTCAGTCCCATCAGCAGCCACCTCCTCCAGCTTCTTGGCTAGCTGGGGGGAGGCCTGTTTAGCCAGTGCCAGTACAGTGTCCCACCTGGACTTCTGCTACCTAGCTGTACAGGCCATATAGTTTGTCTGCCTGAGTCCCAAGGAAGATGCCATGTACTGCTTTTTTGTCATGGCATCAATCTTGCTGGAGTCTTTGTCTGGGGGGTGTGAAGCCAAGGGAATATTTGCCTTGTCACAGGCAGCAGCCTACACTTCCCCAACATGGCTGCACTGTTGGTATAAAAACTCCGTATCGGAGCCTGATAGTGTGTACCTCTTGTCCATCCTTCTGGAAACAGGAGGTACAGTATTGGGAGACTAAGATTTTGAGTGTCTGCTTCCCAAAGGATTTGTGGAGGGGAATAGACAGTCTCCTGGACTCTGGGATGTCCATCATTTCTACATAATCAGGCTTCTCTTGATCCTCCATAGGAAGCTGGAGGGTTTCAGCCACCTTTCTGTAAAACAAAATGGGGAGGGGACTCAGAAAGCCTAGGAGGGGAAACACGAGAAGGTCTGTCTGGGGAGATGTCCAGTTCCACAGGCACATCCAGAATTTCACCATCGTCACCATCATCCTCAAACTCCCCCCTCCTCCTCCTCAAACTCTGGTCCATAAAAATCTTCAAGGGTATAACCTTGAACCGGGGGAACCTACTGAACCAAGCCCCTGCCAAATGGCGCCGGATCGACTGGAACCGGGCTAAGTGAGTCCACAATCCGAATCACACTGGCTATTTCTTCGGCAGTCGGAACATGAACCTCTGGATCCGAACCGGTCGATTTCTCTTTGCATTTCCTTTTTTGTAGGAACTGACCCCTCAGGATCGGCTCTCCTTCTGCCCGAAGAAGTATCGCCCTGGTCAGAGGGCACTTCTTCTGGTTCAGTCAAAACCGAAATGGGCTGGCCATCCGGGTCAGCGGACTTCTCGGCCTCCTTTTCCCCTCAGTCTACCTAATCTCTTTTCAAGGGTAGATTTAGGAAAATGTTTACAAATTTGGCAGTCCGTATCGACGTGTTCAAACCCCAGACAGTAAACACAGCTGGCGTGGGGATCAGCCTTAGCAAAGACCTCCCCACTCTCACTGCAGTGTTGAAACCCAGTGTGCCCGGTTTTCTTCTTGGGTTTCTCAGACATGGCCAACCTAACCCTTTTTATGACAACCGTCAGGCAAGACTCCCTTTTCGGTTCCTAACTGTGTCACAAGTGTTGGGGAAAAAAAGCGTTCAAAACCTTTTTTTTTTTTTTTTAGAATCGATAAGGACGGTAACCGCACTCTAAAGACAGAAATTCACTAAAAGTGATCGGTTCAGCTGAACCGATCAAACAAGTTTACAATTTCCACACAGAAATAGGTAAACCTATCTAGTACGCACGGTACCGCAGACAGAGGCTGAACCGCCTAAGCGGAACAAATTTGGCTTAAAACAGGCACTTTAACAGACTTTTCGAACCGAGCTGAAGGAGAACTCTCTGGAGCGACTGTTAAGTGAGGCGGAGTAAAGAATCTGACGGTTGGATTTCAAAGGGCTGCAGACAGAGACCTCAACTGAGCTAGAGCTCAGCATTCTATGCCCTGCATTGAAAGTTAACCCTTTGTTCTCAGGGGCAGTTTAAAGGCTGGGGCTAACTGCAATAGACAGAATACAGCAAGACTTCACGTTGTTTGAAAGAACGGAGATGGCGCCAGGGGACTGCCCCCTTTATACCACGTCTGATGTCGGGCAGAGCCAACGTCGAAGGCGGTCCCCCGCCTCAGACTGCTGGCTACAAGATTTTTCTGTGGTGTACTAATGAATGGCAGCATTAGTCTTATTAGTAATACCTGCTGCAAGAGCTCCACCTCGAAATCCAATAAAGAGATCCCTACAGCAGCAGCAGTCTCTGGTACGCAGCTCCTGCCAAACTAGACCAGGAGCCACAGGACATCCACAAGCTGGCACTGCACTCAAACATACTTGTGTTGGGCAACTCCATCAGGGTCCTGTATTCCACTAACTCAGCTCTTCAATAATACTTTTATTTTTCAAAAACTAGGGCTATTTCTGTTTGAAATTGCAGTTTTAAAAGTGAAACTAGGGCTCTGCACATGTATGCGCATGCGCCAGGTTTGGTTTCACTTTTTAAATTGCAATTTCAAACAGAAACAGCCCTCATTTTTGAAAAAGTAAAGTATTACTGACACAAAAATTGCTGAACTTGTGCAACAAGCTCCCGACATTGAAAGCTGATCAGCTGTTTGCAGACTGGCTCCATCCTAATCAAAGGACTGAAGCCCTCTCTGATTGGAGCGGCTTCCGTCCTTTGAAGTACACATAGTTTCTGCCCAGCAAGCAGG